>JALJEV010000638.1:5557500-6775000 GCA_026586105.1 Hylodesmum podocarpum
AATCAAAGCAAAAACCATTTCAAAGAAAAAAACATTGCTAGAAAATTGAAGTAAAATGACAAATAGTATACAGAACCATCTAAACTTAAAACACAAATTTGTAGTGCTTTTACAACACATGTATTTGAGGGATAAAAATGTCTTCCTGCAACCTTTTATGTTCAGATCCAAATGATGTTAATTAATATACCTACGCATGCTGGCATTTTCAATTTATTATTTTGTTCATAGCTATCTGAAAGATTCTTTCGCTCAAAACTTTCACTGAGAACATTTCCATCATTATTTGCATAAAACACGATATATTAGACACATCTGTTCCTAAAACGGTAGACCAACATTACTATCTGTTCTTGAACACACAAACATTAAAACCCGCATCTTATAATATTAAAAATAGAGCAATAACTAAATGGGATGGATTCTAAAATTTCAATCATCAGGAATTTCATTTATAGATGCTTATATGCAAGAAAAAATCAAATTCCAGGAGTAGAAATATTAACACAATGATAATGGATATAAAACTAAATGCTCAAACTGAACATGAGTCTAACAATTCAATAGAACAAGAAGTTTTACTTGCATGGGCAGATATTAGGGGTGAATGATGTCGATATCCACCGGGTTAAATCATACCTCACAAGCAAAAGAATTCTGCTATCCTATTAACATAAATAATAATAGCACGTAGCCTTCGGGTAAAAATTCATCTTTACAAGGCAATTAGTTGCTAATGGAACAGTTTAAGAAGCCATGCTCACAAGTCTTAAAAATTTGACTACAAATTCTCGCCCATTTGGTTTTATTTTTTTACATTAACTTCTTCAAATATACATTTATGTTAATTTTGAGAAAAGGCAATTATACATATACAAAAGAAAGAAGTTCAAAAATTTTCCTTGGTTGGTGAACAGAATAGGGAAGAAATAAAAACCTAGAAACAGAGCATTTAAATTTAAGTCTTGAATTCAAGCTTCATCTCAAGACATACATTGACACAAAAATTTCAATGAACAATGCTTTTTCAATAGAATCACTACCTATATACAAACAAAAGACATGTCCTAAAAAACAACTTGTAAGTTAAAATCAAGATGTTAAGTGTCAACCAAGTGCAGCAAGATTGCAAGGAAACCATGAGAAATCTGTTAACTATGAAGAACTACAATAAAAAGGATGGTGAACAACTTTACCATCAGAAAACCTAAACTAACAACAGAGGAGCTACCTGCTACCCCATCACCATTATTCAATATACAACATACAAAAGACCCTATCACATTCGAAACAAAACCCAAAAAAAAAAATGATCTTCTTTCCATTTTGTACAGAGGACCCACCCGACAAGGCAGAATCAATAAGCCAAAATAAAAAAACAACTCACCTCCATAACAGAGGAGACAAACAAATCTTTTCTTACCATCAAAACTGATACTTGCCATTTCCACATCCATTTCCCATAATCACCTCACCCGATTGTGGTTATTGTTATTGCCACGCAGAACCCGAATCAAATTACACGCATTCCTCCTCACTTTCTCGTTATCATTTTCCACAAACCCAAGAGAAGCATCCAGAAGCCCTTCTTCCAGAGCAACTAAAACCATTTGCTGACTATAAAAACAAAGCGAAGTTAGTGCCAAAAGCGCATACTGTATCCCTCTAGAGCTTCCATTCATCAAAACATGACGCAGAATCTGAACACAATTCTCATAACACTCCATTTGTTCTCTCCCTTCTTTGCATTTCGCCAAAACGCCAATTACCTCAACGCACCGTTCCAGTCCAATTTCAACATTTCTGAGCAGAATCGGCACGGCACCGCATTCCACGGCTCTTCTCCGGTTATCAGGAAAAGAGCAGAGAGCGTAGAGCGCGGTGGCGGCCTCCTTGCGCTCGCGGCCCTTCCCGTCGCGGAGGATCGCAACGAGCGCCGCGATCGCTGCCGGGAACGCGCCGATGGTGGCTTTATTGACCTCCAAGACGGCGAGGCTAGTGACAATCGTGGCGGCAACGGCGCGGCAGTCCGGAGCGGAAGAAGCCGTCCGGAGGACTGCGACGACATGCGCGAGTACGCCCTCGGCGACGAGGCCGACTTTGGCGTCGTCGTCGAGGGAGAGGTTGAGGAGGAGAGGGAGGGCCTTCTCACGGAGGAGGGGGTGGTCGACGGCGGAGAGGACGGCGGGTACGGCGCCGGAGTCGGATAAACGGCGGCGGAAGGCGGAGTCGCGTTTGGAGAGGCGCGTGAGATGGTGTAGGGAATCGATTTTGGAATCGGAGGAAGAAGAGGGAGAAGTTAGGGTTGAAATTAGGGTTTCGGGTTGGGAAATGGTTTGGTGGAGAGAAGGGAGGAGGGTGTAGTTGGAGATTAAGCTTCGGAGGGCGTGGTTGGGGATTAGGGAAGGGTTTTCGGGGAGGGGTAGTTTGGTAATTGGACATGTTCTGTGACCGGCGTCGAGCCAACGTTGGATTGAGGAACGGTCGAAGGTGTGTCCCGAAGAAAGGATGACTGGGTCTGACATTATTTCAAGGGAAATTGGACATTTGAAGTGGTCGGGGAGGTCTGTCGCCATTTCTTAGCTCAATTTTTTGAAACCCTTAAATGATGATTGAGTTTGGTGTTAACTCAGAGAAGGTTTTGAGTTTGTAGAGTGAAAGTGAGAGTGAGAGTGAGAGTGAGAGTGAGAGAGAGAGAGAGAGAGGGTTTAAGAGGTTTTTGAAGAGTGTATCTGTATGTATGAGTTCAATTCATTGTTGGTTCCGCCATTGTTCCTTTTTAGCTCCATCTCCGGGGATTATATTTTTTGGGACAGGAATGCCCTATCTTCGCCAAGTGATTTTCGTGATTTTGGATTCCTTTGTTTTATTACTTTTCATTAGTTTATTCATCTTGTTATACTATCAGTTACTTTTTAAATGTTTCTGTTTTTTTTTTTTTTAACGGTGTTGTGCTTAAGACAACACAGTTTTGCTATGGTATAAATTAATTAATTATTAATAATTATATATAAATTCTTATATTTTAAAATTTTAAAAATAAGAAACAGATTGTATGAAACACATTTTTCTTTATTTCTTTTTTTATACGTTGAAAGACTGAATTGATTTTATATACACAATTTAATGCTGTCATTTTTCGTTTCTAATAAATGAATAGTATTTAAATTAATTTAATAAATAAAGTACAATGTTTTACATAAATAAATAAGATATAATTTATAAATAAATAAATAATATTATTTTTAAGTTAAATTGATATTATCTTAAATTTTAAAAATAGCCCATAAATAAAATAGAAATTTTCTAAAGGCACCTACAATTAAAAGAAGGAAGTATAATTTTTTAAAGGAAATTAGGTCATTATTTTAATATATATATATATATATAATTAATATTAGTCGTTAGTTTATTAATTTATATCTCCTAATAATTTTTTAGATAAATTAAATTTAAACCATTTTAACTGTTTAATTTAATATTTTTATTAATGAAATCATATTTATATTTATATGTATAATATCTGACCATTGCGGGCTCTCTACTATTCCTACTAATAAATGTTAGCCAAATCAAAAGAATATGTTTGAATAAGTAACGTGAGATTTGTCAACAGTTTTCTTTCACATGTGTTTACTAGATTAGAGGAGCCTTGTGAACTAAACGAAGAAATGACTTTGTTTCAATATCAATTGACATTAAGCAAATGGACTAGTAGATATATAAATTGGATAAAAATAATTGAAACAAACTACCTGAAACTTCCCCGTACCTTTTTCACAAATAAATGTCGGTTAGAACCTTCCATTTACATGTACAAATGAAATCTAATTTTAATATTAGATCAACTTACAGATTGATATTTTCTGTCATTTACCTTTGTAACTTACAATTAATTGAAAGGACTAACAAATATACACTCCAATTAGCACTATATATATATATATTACCCAACAAACAAATGCAATCAAGATTTCTCAATAATATTCTATAAAATATTAAAAAGTGTATACATAATCTTGAATATATTAAAAATGTACTAAATTATATTTCAAACATTATTTATTTTAAAACATTTGTTCATCAACATCACAACACAGAAATTGAATTGATAATTTTTTAATATTTTAATACTATGATTATCCTTCCAAAAATAGAAGTATGACTTCTAATTATTAAAATAAATATTATTTACAAAAAAAATAATTGAGAGAACAAATTGATTTATTATTTTAATATGTGGTTTTTTTAAAGTAATATTTTAATACATTCTAGAGTACGAAAAACATATCATAACTAAAATGTAAAATACATCTAGCCTTTTTTAATTTAAGTTAATGTTAAACTACTAACACAAAATATGATGTCATTGTATTTATCTTGATTTTATCAAGTCAAATATATCATTATAAATATGTTGAACAACATTGATAACAAGACTCGTTGTTTTTTTAGGATGAATTTTTAATGTGTAGTCATGCAACATATTAAATATATTTTATGTATATTTTAAACTATTTCTTTAAAAAATAAATATTCAATACAATGTTATAGATAATTTTCTTTTATATCATCTAATAAAAACAGTGTACCCGAGTCGACAAATTTAACATAGATAAATTTACAATGAATAAAAATAAAAATTGTGTAATCGTTATATAACCATATATATATAATCTCGTTAAAATCGGATATCACATAAACATACATTGACCTTTTGTTTTGTTACTAGCTGCCATAAGGAATAAGTATTCTTAAAAAATATATTGAAATTTATGGTAAAATTATAGTAATTATATTTAATATTATATTTTTTTCTAAATTAAAATTCAATGACCATGATAATTATCTAATAATAGTCTTTCATGTAGTATAAAAATAATTATTTTTTCAATTTTTATTTTTTTTTTTTGAAAATCTGAGATGGTTTTTAACCGTTGACACTTGACATAGTAAAAATAAACCCTAACAATATATTCAAATTAAAATTCATATTTTAAATATTTTTGTTTTATTATATTAAATAATAAGAGAATAAGGATTAAAAAAAAATTGGCTCCTCACTTAGGAGATATATTTTAAAGGATATAGTACATATTTAACCATTAATTAATTAATGGTAGATATTTATAATAAAATAAAATATATATAAAGTAAAATTTAAAACTATTATAATATTTCTAAATTAACAATTGAGGGTGTGCTGTATAATTTAAAGTATACTCCTCTCATTAGTAGAGTTAAATTCTTAGAAATAAAAACACTAAATTTATGCTCGATTATCCTATAATATAATGCTATAAATACATTTGACTGAAAATAATATACACTTCTTTAAAAATTAAAATTAATATATCATTAAAAATTTTATAGAAATTCTCTTTTTAAATATTTTATAAATTATTTAATGAAAAATTAATTTTGATTTTTAAATTAGTAAATTTCATTTCTTTCTTATTTTTTCTTTTTTTAATCATTTTAAAAAAATAAACATTGAAACATACCCTTACTTTTGAACAAAAGTTGTCAAGAATTTTACTGTGAAGATTTCAAAATTTGTGGAATAATTTTGTTCTCACCTTCTAAGTAATTATTTTCACAAACTTATGTGCACTCGAACTCAATATTCTCAAGTCTTTTAAGATCATCTCACCTTATATGAAAAGGAAAAAGAATAACACGGGACAGGAATATTTGATTCAAGCATGTAATAGGATATTTTATACAAGACAATATTACAAGTTTATGTTTGTTAAAAGTTTCAAAGAAACATTTCTAAAAATGATTGATTTACGACAATACAAATTATTCACTCTTCCTTAACTTTTTATTGCATAATAGGAAGATGAATAGATGCTCGAAGTAAATGGTCATGGATAATTGAATATTAGATGTTCTAATAAGGTTGTAAATGGTCATGAATATTAGATGTTCTAATAATGTAGTTGCTCGATGTCTCATGCTAAGGTTTACAATAAATACATTTTAAAAAGATTGACAGAATGATGGTTACAAATTATAATAAAAATTAATGTGATTTCTAGATAGCTAATGATTTTATATCCGTCTTTCTTCAGTCATTCTTTTTATTTTTTACTTGAGCATAATTGAGAGAACTATACAATGTGAAGAGTTTCTTCAGTAATATTTTTGTTGGTCTTCTTAGAAGTAAGAGAAATTTCATTTAGTCTTCTCAAATCTTACAACTGATTTTCATAATCTTTTTCCGGAACTTTAGATAAAAATGTTTTTTTTTATGGAATTGCATTCTTTGAACTACTAATTTTGAAATCAATAAATTATATATTTGTTAAGGAATAAATTTTACATTTCATCTATGGTTTCTCATCTTTCATAAATCAAATTCATGTTGGCACGCTGAAAGGCTGGTTTTGGTATGTTTGACATTGTCAATGCTTTCAGGGTTGAATCCCAACTTTATTTTAATCATGACCAGAACTTCCTAATAAATATTCGGAGTCTATTGTTGAAGTTTCATGATTACTAACATGTCTGATAAGACTATCCACTCTGATTAGTGCATTTAGATTAGCTTATTAGTAACACTCTTTCTTCATAACATGTTGCCACATTTAGTCTGAGATAGAATTTTTTTTTGTTTTATGAGTCCTAGTTTTGGTTTGAAAGAGTATATAAATGCTATTAATATTTTCGGTGGTAGTTAGTTATGTTTTTTTTTAGAAATTAGTATAATAATTTTGATGTAATTAATTATTAATATGTAAGTATTGAAGAAAGAATTTCTTCACATATGAGTTATAGTTTGGAGGTGAATGTATTATTATTTTAATTTTAATTTTTTAAATATAATTTTACATAATTTAGATGAAGTATCCGAAGTTAATTCTTCTCACACTAACCTATTACAAAAAAATTTATGTTTGATTCGTGATTATAATAAGATAATCATATAAAATTGAACTCTTTAATTAAATATTCAACATAATTATACATTTAAAATTTGAATTTAAAATCATAAATTAAATTAATTAAAACAAGTCCAACGTTGTGGCGTACGTCTATGACTTTAATGCTAAATCTAATTAAACAAATCATACACGACAATCTGAAAATCAAAATTACATGACTAGCAAAAACACAAATATAAAGGTATGAGGTTTGTATCGAAAGTGAGATGGTATGAGGGCGGTAGTCAGCTATTGAAAAGTCAAAATTTGTGAGCAGGTAGGGGTGACAGGTGGTTGTCTCACGCCTCTTCCCATTTGTGTGTGGTTCTCTTATCCTTCTCCCATTTGTTTCTTTCTATTCCTTTTCTTTTTGTTTTGTTTTGTTTTGATCATTGTTCATGAGATGGTGGGATGGAATAACATTTTAAGTTTGGCGTTTATTTTTAGGCTGTTTCGCATTAGCTCTAGGATTGGGTTCTTAAAATATTAATTAAATTAAATTATATATTATTATTTATTAATATACTATATTATTATAAATTAAAATAAATTATTGTAAATAAGACCTATATTAGTTTTAATTGTGTTATTTTAAATTTCTTGAGTTTTTAATTTAGTCGTTCTTTATTTAAGTTATTTGATAGTTTATGTAATTTGAAATTTATTAAAAAATTTATATTTTTAATTTTATGACTAACATAACTTAATATAATATCATAAATTTGGAATTTATATTTATATTTCACTAGTTTTAAATTTATTTAAAATATTTTATTTTTTTTAATTTATGTTGAAAATTGATGAATTTGCCTGCTAACCCGTCTAAACGTGACGGGTCAAAATTTTCAATTCCCTCATCCTTAGCAGGTTAACATGCTCAGCTACACTTTTCCCAGTGTTTTACCATCTCTATTTGTGTTTCTTTCCTCCAAAATTTTCATACTAATCCATGAAAGTGAATACACATCACTTCTTATTTTAAAAAAATTATTTTCCTTATATATGATGAATTTGCTCCTAATGCATGATAAAACTTGCATTTCACATCCTTATTATCCGATAGGTGTGAATTTGTTTTTTTTTTTTTCTCTAATTAGAAGTCAGCATGACCTTGTTTAATATGTTATGCTGACTCACTTAATCTACGCATGCTTGTGTGTACAGTCCTTATTCTTTTGTATAAGAGAGATTTATAGAGGGTTGAGAAGAGAAAATTCTAAAAGTAATGACCCAACTATTTTCTATTTTTTTTTTCCTATTTGTGCTTAAGAAAATAGACTTGAGCCTTGATTGTTGCTGGAGTACTGTTCAGACAATATGTTACTGAAAGTTAAGTTCTACATATTTTATATATAATATTAATTCAGAAACCATTTTCTTCTTAATATTATATTTGAATACAAGACACAATAGTGAACCCTTTAATGGTTGGAGAGCTGCAACAATATCCATCAGCTTGTAGTCATTTATATTTAACATCATAGAGGCAATATACACTAACATGTACCCACATTTAACTCTACAAGATTCAACAATATGCACTAATGGAATAATTATAAACAATAAAACTTAATCATATATAAAATATTAAAATCAAATTATTAAATATAAGAAGGTAAAAAGTTAAATTCATCAGGAGTAAATTCTAAATGAATGACAATACAAATAATAAATATTTAGGGACATTATTTTAATTAAATATACAAATATTAATTATAAGGATAAAATTATTATTTGTTATTATTATTAAATTTTTTTCCTTGTATAACCAAACAAATGAAAATAAATCATCTTATTTTCATTTTTTTAAAATTTCATCCATCCAAACAATACGAATTTTCACTTAAAAATCAATTTAATTTTTTCCTCTCTTTAATTTTTTCCCTATCAATTTTCATTCCTATTCAAACATATGTTTAGTGATGGCACGACATTATTTTTTGTGTGGTGTTTATCACTTTCTCTTGTTACTTATAATAATGTTCTTTTATTTCTGTAATGTTTTTTTTTTTTCATCTTTAATATATTTCACGTGAATCATACTGAATTCTTATCCACAGAAATTTAAACATTAAAACAATAGAACATCCTGGAATATTTTTTCATAATAAATTAAGAATTATCTGCTAGCAATATCTTTTGACATGAGTACAACAATATAATAATAAAAGAATATCAAACACTCAAGATGCCTTTGTTTGTAGGGCAAATAGTCTCTAAACAAGACAAACAGACTTGTATTGTTGTATGATTGTATCAGGTACCACGCAACAAACAATGCCGTCAATATAGCCAATAATGTGTTAAACACTGAAAAGGACATGTCCAATAGAAAGAGATATAAACTTAAATATAGGGATTATTGAGTATGAATCAGCTTCCAAGTACCCAGGAAGATTCTCATTTTTTTTAAAATATTATAAATGAAAAATAATTATTGATACTTACTCCAATTCTTCGGAACAATGTCAAGAAGCCTACTCTTTTTCTTTTTTATCTTTGATTTTCTAACTACACGCCCACGTGAGTACATCTTCGAAGAAATCATATGTTTAATACATCATTAAAAATATGAAATCACGTTAAATATTCAATACAAATAAGTACATACAAAAGTTATGCAACCAATATATATATATATATATATATATATATATATACGTTGGGATACTATCAAAGTTTCACATCAGAAGAAGATGCGAAGTTTTAAAGAGAAAAAGTCTTCGAAGATTTTTTAATTCAAAGTCCAAAAAAGAGAGGAGTGAAAAAATTATATAAGATAGAGTATTAGGTTCACTTGCACTATATCCTTGAATCTATGATCTATAATGATAGTTTTCTCATTCAAAAAATTATATTAGGGTTTGTGATTAATACACTGTAAACTAGGTCTTGAGGCACCTAACCTCTTTTTGGCTGAATTCCCAACAACACCAACATCTTACCTAATCTAAGTATTTCAAGGGATTCACTTCAATTAATTTAGGTGAGCATCAATTACATTCAAAATATTTTAAATGTTCAGCCGTTGTAAATTTTCACACACAACATGAATCAAACATGAGATTCTTTGTTAAATAACTTGTTGAGACATGAGTATAAAGTATCCAATTGTCACACCAATCTATCGAATTACTCAAAAGTCAAAATTATGTTTAAACCTATGCTGAGTTCAGTGGAATGAAACCTCTGATGAATAAAAGAAAAAGGATAGCAAAAAGGTATAAGATCAAAGAGAGTACAATTTAAATTTATAAGTATTTTATAAAGAGAGTACAGTTTAAATCTATAAGTATTATATAAATTTATATGATCAAGCAAAGGTGACAGAGCCTTCTAGTTATGATAATATAAATTTATAAGTTTCTCAAAATAAATTAAATAAGAAATAAAACTGGATTTAGAATATAAATAGCGGAAGTACTGGATCGAACAAGTCAATTAGGAAATAGTGCTTTCCTAGAATACACTGTAAGGTAAATACATATAAAATAATATAGAATATGATGAAATGATATAATTTTGAGAACTTTTAGAAACTCAGAAATATGAATAGTATTTACTATTCATGAAAATCTTCTGGATTTACTAGGCGACACCTCCGGGTCTTACTTCTGCCTCCTCCTTGAGGTCTTACAACTGTCCGACTTAGTCAAGCCAACCAGCCTGCCCTTTCATAAATAGACTCATACTTCCATTAACTTCTGAGCTTCAAACCTTTCTCAGAAAAATATCATTTCTAAATCATATTCGCATATTTTATATATATTTCCTAAGGTATCTAGGAAAACACAAAAAAAAATTTAGCCAGACATGGCTTACCTTGTTACTTGATAATCTCAGAAAGAAGAGGAAAGAGTAGTAAGAGAAGAGTGCTTGGAAAGAAAGCTTCTTAGGATATTATTATATTGCTTCGTGTGTTTTTCACAATGAAGAAAACCCTCTTTATATAGATAGAGGGGAGGGTAGAATAGGAAATTACAAAAGCAAATTTTACTGTTTTAGAACAGTATTAGTACCTAGTTACAAAAATTAAAAGACAAAATGGAATAGTGATATTACAATTATTTTACAATCTTTATATCACTTCAGCAACTAAAAAAACAAAATGGAATAATGATATTACAATTATTTTACAACTTTATATCACTTCACTCTTTCAACTTTTCTTTCGGCTGTAGGCAAAGATTCTTTTATCGAGATAAGGAGATAGATTCCTCCTTATTAGTCTCATTTTCTTCTACTGTCTCAGTTATGGAACAGTCTGAGTTTCCCGGTGGAATTTGTTGACCATGAAGTCCTGATGCTTCATAGATTTCTTTGTTTCTTTTTTATCTTTGGAAATGCTGAACTAATTTATTATTATTTTCAATCTGAAAAGGGAAAAACATTTTCCCGTTGTAAACAAGAAGATACAACTTTGTATTATAGGTTTCCTTGATAAGGTTAAATTCTCTTTCATCGGTTTCGGAGAATAACCAATTATATCCCATAACTTGGGCTTTTAATAAATTATACTGATAATTTATGTTTCCTTGGACGTCCCAATTTTCATATCCGTCATTAAACAAACTAGAGTATTGGATACTGTCTTCAAAGAAAATCTTTATAACATGAGTAGCACAGCTTAAAGGAGTTTTTAGGCTTGCTGGACAGGATTCTACCTTGAGTGTCATATAACTCATGGTTTCTGCCTGAAGAGAATTTATGGTTTCACTGATTATAGGGCAAAAGCCATCAAATTTATCTGCTGGGGGAATTAGTACAGAACTGAGGCACCCATAATCAAATAAGAGTTTTGTATAAATTGGAAGATCTTCAAAACATACGGTTTTATATTCTTCCAGGTCTATTTTAGCTTTTCTAAACAAAAATTTTATGTTGCAAGGGCATTTTTTGTCTAGAACTGTTTCACAGGCTTCAGAAGACCTGAGACAAGAGGATTTTGTGTTGAAGTAGGAGTGGATTTTTATGTAAAGTCCTGGAACAGGATCCTTTTCTGAATGGGCTTTGAACAAGAATTTTTGTATAGTGATAAACCTTTTCAGATTTATCTCTAATTCAGGGATTATGGACTTGGCTAAAGTGTCTTTGTAAGATTTGGGGATTTCCTTATTATTTATAATCACAAGATCTGGCTTGAGAGCATCCTTTATGATTTTTATATTTGTAGTGTTTAGCTCGAAAGTTTTTTCGGCTTCGGCTAAAGTGTAGAAACCTTTATAAATGGGGTCTTGAATCCCTTCCTTTGCGATACAAAGGTCTTTAAAATTGGTAAAAATACCTTTATGAGGTCCAGATAAAAGGACAAAATTTGTATAGCCTTTTCCTGAAGGAGAGGCTTTGGAGAGTATTGGAACTCCTTTGTTGTCTGCATTGCAGAAATTATAAAGAGCACAGATGATACCCCTTTTTACTGAAACAATAAATGTTTCATTATTATTTGTAGCGTTGGGGATATTCCAAATATGGTCCACCAAAACGTTGAACTTTTCGTTCATTTGTTCTCTTCCATGATAAAGGAAGTGATTTGTAAGGATGGGTAACTCTTGGTCACCAAATTTCATTTTTTCTTTTATATTGGGATAATGAAACTTCGAGGGTTTCATTATTACCTGCAAAACGAGATAAAATGTCAGCAACAATTATAATTAAATTCTATTTCATCTTCTTGGTTTTCATTAATATTTTTAACCAGGAAATTTTTATTTTTGCATTCATCACAATCTTCACAATTTTCTTCACAATTTTTTATAAGGGTTTCACCACGATTCTCGCGCAACTCTGATGAGATTTCATTTATGATTGGTGATATTTGAGTATTATTTGATATGAGCAAATAATCTTTTGTTATGGTAATTGACCTGTTTTCTGCTCAGATAAAGTCTAATCCTAAGATTAGTTGTTCTTTAGTAGGAGTTAAATCAACTATTTCTAATCTAGGAATGGTTATCTTTTTCCCAAACAAATCACAATTTGTAGATAACTGTATAGTTACATTTTTTACTTCTAGATTATGAACCATGATATCTCCTGACATGGTTCTAGTTTTTGTGATCCTATCACTTTGTGAGATATTTTGTGGTGGAACTGATGTTTTACAGATTATATAGTTTGTACTGCCTGTATCAATTAAGGCATTAAATATTTTTTCAGTTTGTTCCATTTTATTTATCCTAGGGAAATTTATTTTAACTAGGATATGTAAACTATGACTTTTCAATCTGTTGCAGTGGGTATACAATCATTTTGAATTCCCATTAAGTTTATTTTATTTTCTCCTTCTTCAAGAACTAGGTTTTGTACTGGGTTTTGGAATAAGATGTTTATTTCTTCTTCTAGTTTATTTAATCTATTTTCAAGATTTGCTATCCTACTCAAAATAGTTTTATCTTCTTGGTAATATTCTTTTTCTTTATTTGGAAATTTTATTTTTATTTTTATTTCCAAACATTGTTTACAAAAGTTTTTATAACATAAAGCACAGTGTGCTCTTAATTCTTTAGAAGGGTACCTTCTACATTCTGAGCATTCAATGTGTTCAGGACCCGTAAAGAATTGTATTTCAGAATAACATGAATTAACATTTGTATTCATTAAGCAGTATCCTAATTTAACTAGCATTTCACCATATTCATTATATTTTTCTTTTATGGGGAAACATCCTTGATCCTTTGAAAATTC
The DNA here is from genome assembly GCA_026586105.1 of Hylodesmum podocarpum. NCBI lineage: Eukaryota > Viridiplantae > Streptophyta > Magnoliopsida > Fabales > Fabaceae > Hylodesmum > Hylodesmum podocarpum. Next base: position 5,571,114 of record JALJEV010000638.1, read on the forward strand.
ATTTATCAATTGGTAATCCTTTTCTTCTTCCTCGTCAGAAGTTTTATCAGACCAACTTATAATAGAATATATTTTTGAATCTTTAGACACCGATTCATCTATAGGAATTAAATTCATCCTACAACTCTTTATTAATTCTGCTTCCTTAGTAAAAAGGTTTACTTGGTTAGGACAATCTCTAAAGTAGTGTCCCGATTTTCTACAGGCATAACATTCTAACTGTTTTGTATATGTTTTATCATTTTTAAATTTTCTTACATGCTGAGTTTTATTTAGAGTAGGTTTTCTTGCATTAGAACTTCTAAAGGAGTACCTTCTAGTAGGTTTCTTTTTACTATTGGGCCTGCATTGGGTTTTATTCTTTCTAATTTGTTTATGATATTGTTGTGGAGTATAGATCTGTTTGCAGATCTCATATCAACCATTTTTAATTGTTTGTTTATGGCTATGTTTGTACAGGTTTCTTCCATTACATTCATTATGTGTTGGATTCTAACTGCTAGATTATTCATGGCTGGTTCTACCTGGTCATCTTTCCAACTTTCCCTGATTTTTTGACCTAATTTTCCTGGAAGTTTCAAGAAAAGTTTCTCTCCTAATGTTCTATCCATAAATCCTCCGGCTATGGATGCATACATTAAGTAATCTTGATTAAATTCTTTTATTTTGCCAAAATAACTTATTGACAATCTTTCAAGATTTCCTAAATAAATCTTTTGTCTAATAGTATTGCCATCATTTACTGACTGGGCAGTAAAAATTCTTTGTATAAGACTACAAAAATTATAAATGTTAGGACCAGGCTCAATTAGATTGGTCTGTAACATTTCTGGGTAATTTTGTTTAAAAGATTCCCAACAAGCTCGGGCTATATCTCCTAAATATGTTTCTGCAGTAGCAATCATATCATTGCTATTTGTAATATATTTCTCATGATTTGTTTTATAATCTCTTATCATAGAGGCAGTCCATTGTTCTATATAAGTAGGTAAGAGTTGGGGATCAATACTACCTATATTTAATAACAAAGATGCCATATTAAACGGGGATTCTATGGGCAATCTTTTTCCTCTTGATTTTATATTATCTCCTAATGAAGAATTAAAGGGAGTAACTATTTGTGTTCTAGGTATATAGAACACAAATACCAGTCAGTAAATGATGGCAATACTATTTGACAAAAGATTTATTTAGGAAATCTTGAAAGATTGTCAATAAGTTATTTTGGCAAAATAAAAGAATTTACTCAAGATTACTTAATGTATGCATCCATAGCCGGAGGATTTATGGATAGAACATTAGGAGAGAAACTTTTCTTGAAACTTCCAGGAAAATTAGGACAAAAAATCAGGGAAAGTTGGAAAGATGACCAGGTAGGAACAGTCATGAATAATCTAGCAGTAAGAATCCAACACATAATGAATGTGATGGAAGAAACCTGTACAAACATAGCCATAAACAAACAATTAAAATTGGCTGACACTGAGATCTGCAAACAGATCTATACTCCACAACAATATCATAAACAAATTAGAAAGAATAAAACCCAATACAGGCCCAATTGTAAAAAGAAACATACTAGAAGGTATTCTATTAGAAGTCCTAATGTAAGAAAACCTACTCTAAATAAAACTAGGCATGTAAGAAAATTTAAAAATGATAAAACATATACAAAACAGTTAGAATGTTATGCCTGTAGAAAACCGGGACACTACTCTAGAGATTGTCCTAACCAAGTAAACCTTTTTACTAAGGAAGCAGAATTAATAAAGAGCTGTAGGATGAATTTAATTCCTATAGATGAATCGGTGTCTACAGATTCAGAAATATATTTTATTATAAGTTGGTCTGATAAAACTTCTGACGAGGAAGAAGAAAAGGATTACCAATTGATAAATGAATTTTCAAAGGATCAATGATGTTTCCCCATAAAAGAAAAATATAATGAATATGGTGAAATGCTAGATAAATTAGGATACTGCTTAATGAATATAAATGTTAATTCATGTTATCATGAAATACAATTCTTTACGGGTCCTGAACATATTGAATGCTCAAAATGTAAAAGGTACCCTTCTAAAGAATTAAGAGCACATTGTGCTTTATGTTATAAAAACTTTTGTAAACAATGTTTGGAAATAAAAATAAAAATAAAGTTTCCAAATAAAGAAAAAGAATATTACCAAGAAGATAAAACTATTTTGAGTAGGATAGCAAATCTTGAAAATAGATTAAATAAACTAGAAGAAGAAATAAACATCTTACTCCAAAACCCAGTACAAAACCCAGTTCTTGAAGAAGGAGAAAATAAAATAAACTTAATGGGAATTCAAAATGATTGTATACCCATTGTTTGCAACAGATTGAAAAGTCATAGTTTACATATCCTAGTTAAAATAAATTTCCCTAGGATAAATAAAATGGAGCAAACTGAAAAAATATTCAATGCCTTAATTGATACAGGTAGTACAAACTCTATAATCTGTAAAACATCAGTTCCACCACAAAATATCTCACAAAGTGATAGGATCACAAAAACAAGAACCATTTCAGGAGATATCATTGTTAGATCAAGATGTTTAACTCATCTAAGGTTTTGATTTTTACAAGACAGACGAAACTTTCTCAGACGGAAGATCAGCAAGCAAGTCAGACAGAACAAGCTCAGACGAAAGATGACTCCTCAGACTGAAGTCATTCGTCTGTCTCAAGTTGAAGTCATCAGACGATAGGATAAGACGAAACCTCTTAAAGACTGAAGAAATATATCGTCTGTCCAAGAAGTGAAACAAAGTTTGAGTCACTCGCGCCAAGATTTCAAATCTAAAGAAGTACTCATTAGAAGCATCCAAGATCAGTATAGGGATTCGTGCTTACACATGCAACTCAAAAAGGTCTTCACCTTTTTGTCAAAGTTTCTGTACAAGTCAGAAAAGGTACTGCGCACGCAATCTAAATTTGCTGCACACGCCATCAATCAATCAAGTACTATCTGACACCTTTTGGAAAGCTCTCAAGAAAATGTTCAACGGCATTCTCATGAGTCTAACGGTCATTTGAAGATGGTGCCTATTTAAAGACTTCACTTCATCAGAATTCAATTGGCGAAAACGCTTCTCTTATTCTATCTTCTGAGATTTCGCTCAATACTTCTGATTATACTTCATTGTAAAACTCTCTCTGCGAAGAGGAACCTTTCTATTTTTAAAACATCTTTTTAAAATCCACTTGTGTGGTAGTTTAGCCTGAGGAGGCTGGTTGTTCAAAGAATACCTCTGTTGTTTAGCTTGCGAAGGCTGTGTTCAAAGAATATCTTGTTATAGTCAGAAGTGGCTGGGTGCAAATAATACTTGTAAACCATTTCACGGTTGGTAGTGAAAACTCAGTGGTTGCTGGGTAACTGGACGTAGTCTTGTATAGACGAACCAATATAAAATTAGCTGTGTACTTATCTTTTTATTTGTTTGACTAACGGGGATAATCAAGCTATAACGTTTCTTACTTAAAAACAATCCTTGAAGATTAAGTAATATTTCGTTTTACCTTTTTTTAAACCCACAAACGAAAGGAGAAATTTTTTATTTATAACACAATTCAACCCCCCTTCTTGTGTTCTATCTTTTACAGTTTGGTATCAGAGCTCAGCCTCTAAGGGTTGCGCGCTTTACAGCTGCTAGAGGAAAAGATCCTAGATGGAGTCTCAAGGACCTTCGTTCTTATCTGGAGGGTCATCCATGAACAAGCCACCGGCGTTCTCTGGAGATGACTATCCTTACTGGGCGGATCGGATGGAGATGTACATCAAATCCACACAGTACAGACTGTGGAACATCATAACCCAAGGAAACATCCCTATTGTCAAACCTGAGGTTGAATGGGGAAATGAAGAATTCTCGCTTATGGAACTCAACAACAAAGCTAGATATGCCATCATGTGTGCATTATCTAGAATAGAATACAACAGATTCTTTGCATATAAAACAGCTAAAGAACTCTGGGATGCCCTCAAAATTTCCTATGAAGGAACTGAGGATGTGCGAATGAGGAAAGCTGCTACACTTCAAAGAGAATATGAGATGTTCTCTATGAAGAAAGGAGAATCTATCGATATGATGTTTGGTAGATTCCAAACAATATTGAATGGACTCACTGCGCTGGATATTACCTTCACCAAAGCTCAAAACAACATGAAGATATTGTATAGCCTTCCTCCTCCATGGGAATCTATGTCCACTGCCATCTCAGTCGGGCGTGATATGAAGACATTAACTCTTGACGAGTTAATAGGAGCTTTGAGAGTACATGAGGTACTCTTGTGCAAAAGAGACAAGATCAAGGTTCAAGAACCAATAGCTCTTACGTCTGTCAATAACACAACAAAGGAGAAAACTCCTAAGAAAGAAAGGAAGAAGAAGCACAGAGTGTTGAAAGCCGACACCACTGAATCTGATTCGTCTGATGATGAGATTTCTCTCATGACCTGACGCTTTAAGAAGATGATGATGAAAAAGGGGAGAGGTCAACGCTTCTTCAAGAAGGAGAGAAAGCTCCTTGAAAAATCATCAAGTAAGGAGGAGAGCTCAGAAGTTATCTGCTATGAATGCAGAAAACCTGGACACATGAGATCAGAGTGTCCAAGACTAAAGAAAAGATGGAATCCTCGCAAAGACAAGGGTAAGAAAAGTCTAGTGACTTGGGAAGACCTTGATAGCGAAAGCTCAGAGGAATCCACCGAAGAAGAAGAAACTGCGAATATCTGCCTCATGGCTGGAGACACCGTCTCATCAGAGGTAACTGAATCTGAAACTTCTTCATCCTCCTTATCTGAGTCTGAGTCAGAATCAGAATAAATTTCATACGATACACTTTTGGCCAACTCACATTTTATTGCTAAGCAATACAAAGTATGCAAAGCCAAGTTAAAACAAACTTTGGAAGAAAATGCTACTTTGAGAACTGAAAATGAGTTGCTACAAAAAGAGGTATCAGATGAAAAATCATCTGAGTCTGAAAAGGATAATTTTATTTCTGAAGTTCAAAGATTGAAGAAAGAAAATGAATCCTTACTCAAAGACTTAATAAGAGATCCTCCATGCTAGAAAATATTTTAAAATATGGGAGATCTCCGTCTGACAAAAGTGGACTTGGTTATGTTGAAGAGTCAGACAAAGTGAAAAACAATTTTGTTCTGTCTGCTCATAAAAAGAAGATAAAAAATTATATTAAGGTTCCAAATAATTATAGAAAAAGAACCTTAAACAAGAAGAAATCTTCTTTCACTAACAAAGAAGGACCCAAAAAGATTTAGGTACCAAAGTCACTCATTATTCCTATTGTAGATATCCTTAATAAGAAAAGAGAGGACTTCAAGCTGGTACCTGGACAGTGGGTGCTCACGACACATGGCGGGAGACCTGTCTATGTTCCAAGATCTCATACCAAGTAAAGGATCTGTATCATATGGTTCAGGGAAAGGTAAAATCTTAGGCATTGGGACTGTTGGTAAGACATGTTGGTCCCTATGTATGAATCTAGAGGGGGGGTGAATAGATTCTTGTTAAACTTTAACCCAAATTTGCGTGTTTCTAATTCCTTTTGATTCAACAGAAAGCTAATCTTAATTACCTATCAATTACCTTTCAATTACAGATTCAAATACAAGTTCAATTACTGATCCTATTTCTAAACCAATTAATGAGTTGATTATCAATACAGTTTCCCAAAACAGAGCAGAATATAATCAATATCAATATAGTGAAAACTGTAAAGAGAGTAAGGAAGAGAATGAGTGCACAACGATATATACTGGTTCGGCCAACTGCCTACGTCCAGTCCCAACCCAACAACTGTTGCGATTGGCTTTCCACTATTAAATGATTTCTTTTGTATCCTTTTACATTCACTCTGCAACAAGCAATACAAACAGAAATCAAAACACCCAAAAACTGTTCTTCAACCTGAAGAACAGAACTTCCAAGATCTTGGCACCTCCAAGACCAAACTTTGAGAATCACTTCTCAAATACAATGCTCTATCTAGAGAGACCTCTCTCCTAGAGCAATAACCCAAAATTGAAATACAAAAGATCAGTAAAGAATACACCTTAAGTGCAGAATCTGATCACAAACAAGCTCTATGAAAATCACCCAACAAGGATATGGATCAAGTTTCCCCTTGTCTTTGAAAACCTTGATAATCTCTAAGTTTAGAGCATATGAAAGTGTAGGAATGGTTTCAAGAAGTTAGGTTTTCAGCCATCTCATATGCTTCATCAAGGATGTACTTATAGAACCAATTTGGAGGGAGAAAACGTGCAAATCTGAGCTATAACGGTCCATGTAATTGATCCCAAATGCATGTAATCGATTACACTAGCCGTTAGAACCCTCCAATTTGATTTTTCCAGGCATGTAATCGATTACCACGAGCATGTAATCGATTACATTGAAGAGGGAAACCCAGAAAAGGTGAATTTCAAACCATGTAATCGATTACACCAGAGAGCTCTCAGCATGTAATCGATTACATCACCCATGTAATCGATTACACCAGAGAGCATGATCAATGTAATCGATTACACCAGGGCTGTAATCGATTACATCAGTGAAAAATGAATTTCCAAGGTTTTTCAAACTGTTTTTCTCAAATGGAAATCAATCATTCTTCACATGATCAATCATACACAAGTTATGCACATCTCTGGGGTTTTAAACAAAGAATTCAACACACAATACATAGTTATATCCTAGTTACATTCATCTATGGAAAACCGAAAATACATTCATCAAAACCAAAACACATAAGAGAGACACAAACTGCATTCTTCAAGCTTCAAGTCCAACAATCTCCCCCTTTTTGGTTTTGATGTACCAAATCACATAAGAGGTTTTCCTAGAGTTTTTAGGATATGTGTTGTTCTTTGTTATACCTACATATGTTAGAATTTCCAGAAAATACCATATGCATATGCACTACTATTTAACCATTCATTCAAGTATGTATGATATGATTCAAATACAAATATAGATCAAGACCAATGAATCATAAAACAAACCAAATTTTATTCAATATTCAAAAACAGTAACATAGTTCAATAAAACAGTAAAAACATTAGAAACCTATCAAAGCTAATTTCAACTCTCAACTCCCCCTATCTAGTTACTCTCCCTATCTAGGATAACCTAAATATTCTCCCCCTATTTGGTATATCAAACCAAAAAGAGAGATCACTGATCATCGCCATCGTCATCATCATCTTGGTTGAGGCGCTCCATGATAGTCTCCATCAAAGACCTCATGTCAAGGAAGTGCAGATTCTGATTCCTTTCCAAGTCTTTGATTTGCTTTCCTAGATCCTCTTGTCGTTTATCCATCTCCTCTAGCCTATCTAGCACAATGGACTCAAAGCGAGACTTAGGGGTGTACTCCCCAGCCGCTGAATCTCCATCATCATCAGAAGGAGGATGTTGTGGTTGTTCTTGCTGTTGTTGTTGTATTTCCTCTCTAGATACCCAGCCCTCAGATGTCTTGGTCAATCTCATCTTTTTCAGCATCATATCACCAAGCACATGGATATCCCTTGCCAATTCTCTGTGCTCATTGGAGACATCCACTTGACATCTCTCAAGAACACGTGATATGAACAGACCATAAGGGCACTTGAAGTCATGGAATTTCCTTACTTTGGTCATGTTGTCCATGATAACTTGACCCCAATCAACCTGAATTCCATTCTTCAGGGCAGACATCAAAAGCATATCTTCTTCCATGAGTTGAGCATGATTCGTACCTCTAGCAGCCAATACCCAGCAAATAGTATAATGAAGAAGACGGTCGTCAGTGTTGAGACCACCTATGCCAAAGGTCTTCCTCATACCTCTTTCCTTCCTTGCAGTCATATCAGCTTCCCAAGACTCAGGATTCCTCAACATGCTCATGTAAAAAGCATCCTTTTGAAGTTCAAAGCCTTCCTCAGCCAAATTTTCCAAAGTAGGGACTATCCCCTCATTCGTTATTCCACCCAGTTCGAAAAATAAATCGTGAGTCAGAACAATGCTCACTCCTTTAACTTCAGATAAAATCTTTCCAGGTTGATATTTCAGATTAGAATAAAATACCCTTACCAAATCAGGGTAAATGTGACCCCTTAGCCCAACGAATTTCTCCAAGTTCTGATCTCGGAGCATGGATTGAAAGGTAAATCCTTCATTATCTAACCATCTGAAGTTGACAATCTTTGGGGCTACGAGTTCCCGGTTTGCAAAATCAGTGAAGAAACGGGTTTCTTGTTCCTTCGAGGTGAACCAAGGGTTGTGACGCACGGATTCTTCAGGAGCCTTCCTTTTGGAAGAGGTTTCCTGCCTCTTCTTGGTACGTCTTTCTTCTTGAATATCACGGTTAGCCCTAGCTTTCATTCTTTTTTTTGCTTCCTTGTCCGTCCATGGTTTGAAGGTTGAAGATGAGTGTGGGATAGAGAGAATAGGGTTTGGAGGCCGTGAGAGATTAGGGTTTGGAGTAGAATGAGAATGTGAATGAAACCCTAACAAGCTCTAATAAAGATCACAAAGGGTTGGTTCAGAGAATGGGCTTCCAAAACACAGAACATAAAGCCCAGAAACGAAGAACAAAGCTCTGAAAAACACTTCCAGAGCTCATGTAATCGATTACACCGTGATGTAATCGATTACATCAACCACAAAGCCATGTAATCGATTACATAGCTATTGTAATCGATTACATCCGAAACCCAATTTGTTGTAATCGATTACATTGGACCCGTAATCGATTACATCAGAGCCTAACATTCTTGTAATCGATTACATTCATGTTGTAATCGATTACATCCTATAGAAAACCACAAATCAAGTTGAAAATAGGCTATGTACTGCAATGTTCATGGATTTTACATATAGAATGATTGAAAAACATTTGATTCTTCATGTTAATGGTCAAGATCATGTAATGTAATGAATTCATACCAAATTTAAGCACAAATGAATGATTAAACTAACATACAATACTTATGTGAGATGTTCTTCACTTAGTATACCAAGATTGGTTCTAAGTTTGAAGAACCTCTCCTTGGGCAGAGGTTTGGTGAAGATATCCGCGAGTTGATTTTCTGTGTCAATGAATTCCACCTCAACATCTCCCTTCTCAACATGATCTCTAATGAAGTGATGACGCACCTCGATGTGCTTTGTCCTTGAGTGTAAAACTGGATTCTTCGTGATACTAATGGCACTTGTGTTGTCACACTTGATTGGAATATGATCAAGCTTAAGTCCAAAATCCTCCAGTTGTTGCTTCAACCAAATGGTCCGAGCACAACTGCTGACTACTGCATACTATATACTCGCTTAGCAGTTGAAAGAGCTACACAGGCTTGTTTCTTGCTATACCATGAGACCAAGCTTCCTCCAAACAAATGACATACTCCACTAGTACTTTTCCTATCAGTTTTACATCCAGCAAAGTCAGCATCACTAAAACCAACCAATGTGGGATACGTACCTTTTGGATACCACAAACCACAGTTAGTAGTTCCTTTGAGATACTTCAATATTTTCTTCACAGCTGCCATGTGTGACTCCTTTGGTGCAGATTGGAATCTTGCACAAACACACACACTGAACATAATGTCTGGCCTACTTGCTGTGAGGTACAAGAGTGATCCAATGATCCCTCTATATCTTGATTGGTCTACACTTTGTCCAGCTGCATCATTATCCAAGTAGAGATTAGTTGACATAGGAATGTTTGAGATCTTACAACTCTCCATGTCGAATTTCTTCAGCAATTCCTTGGTGTACTTTGCTTGATGTATGAAGATTCCATCTTTCAGTTGTTTGACTTGCAGTCCTAGGAAGAATTTGAGTTCCCCCATCATAGACATGTCAAACTCCCCCTGCATGCTATCCACAAACTCTTCACACAGAGATTTATTAGTTGATCCAAATATAATATCATCAACATAAACTTGAACCAAAAAAATACAGTTTGACTTCCTCCTTATGAAAAGAGTTTTGTCAACATTACCTCTGCAGAACCCTTTTGACAGAAGAAATTTATTTAACCTTTCATACCATTGTCTAGGGGCTTGTTTAAGACCATATAGGGCCTTCTTGAGTTTGTACACATGTTCAGAAATGAAATCAGTGAATCCAGGAGGTTGTGAAACAAAAACTTCTTCATTGATATAGCCATTCAAGAAAGCACTTTTAACATCCATTTGAAACAACTTGAAATCATGTATGCAGGCAAAAGCAAGTAAAACTCTAACAGCTTCTAGTCTAGCAACAGGGGCATAAGTTTCACCAAAATCTATTCCTTCTTGTTGATTATATCCCTTAGCTACTAGTCTAGCCTTATTTCTAACCACAACTCCATTCTCATCTAACTTATTCTTAAACACCCATTTTGTTCCAATTACATTCATATCTCTTTTAAAAGGTACTAACTCCCATACGTTATTCCTTTTAAACTGATTTAATTCTTCTTGCATAGCATTCATCCAATATTCATCATTTATAGCATCATCAACACAAGAAGGTTCAAATTGAGACACAAATGCATAATCATCACAAAACATGTTATGAGTAGATCTAGTAGATACTCCCTTATGGATGTCACCAATGATGTTATCAAGAGATAAATCTCTTGGTTTCCTCCATTCTTTTGGAAGCTCATGAGAAGTAGTTGGTGGTTCTTGCTGTTCTTCTTTGCTTATGCTTTCTTCACCTACATGCTCATCATCATCAACAAATACACTTCCCTTTTGGGGATTGTTAGTTTCATCAAACTTAACATGCACAGATTCCTCAATGCACATTCTCCTTTTATTAAAGACTCTATATGCTTTACTTGATGATGAATACCCAATAAACACACCCTCATCACCTTGGCATCAAACTTACCAATAGGCTCTTTGCTATTATTCAAGACAAAACACTTACACCCAAATACCCGAAAATGAGATATATTGGGTTTCTTGCCTTTATAGAGTTCATAGGGGGTTTTCTTTAAAATAGGTCGAATCACAATTCTATTTAGAACATAGCATGCAGTGGAAAGCGCATCATTAAAAATATTTAGGCAAATCACTTTCATTCAACATAGTTCTTGCTAGTTCTACTAAAGATCTGTTTTTCCTCTCAACAACCCCATTTTGTTGTGGAGTTCTTGGAGCGGAAAAGTTGTGATCGATTCCATATTTTTCACAAAACTTTTCAAAATGTTCATTTTCAAATTCCCCTCCATGATCACTTCTAATGGACTTAATTTTCAAATCTTTTTCGTTTTTGAATCTTTTTAGCAAGTATTTTGAAGACTTTGAAAGTGGTGTCTTTACTTGGTATAAAAGTAACCCAAGCAAAACGAGAGTAGTCATCTACAACAACTAATCCATATAGATTTCCACCTAAACTAGCAGTTCTAGATGGACCAAAGAGATCCATGTGCAGCAATTCAAGCGGTCTAGAAGTTGAAACAACATTTTTAGATTTGAAAGAGTTTCTAGATTGCTTGCCTTTTCGACATGCATCACATAGGCCTTCTCTTTTGAACTTTAATTCAGGTAGTCCTTCTACTAAGCTCTTAGATGACAGTTTATTAAGTTGATGAACATCAATATGTGCTATACGCGTCTATGCCAAAGCCAAGATAGATCATCATTAGACGTAAGACATGCATGATATGATGATGAATGATCAAGTTCAAGTGTATAGATGTTACCTCTTCTCTTACCTACCATCAATACCTCATTCGATTCGTTGTTATTGATCTTGCAGTAGTCTTTGTCGAATGAAACTTGATAGCCTTTGTCGCATAATTGGCTAATACTCAGAAGATTAAACTTCAAACCTTCTACAAGCAAGACATCTTCAATCACGGAGTTGGATTTGTCTCCAACATCACCAATACCTTAATTTTGCCTTTGTTATTATCTCCATAAACTACTGAACCGGATTCTTTGGATTTGAAGGAGATAAAATTACTCTTGTCACCCGTCATATGTCTTGAGCTTGACCCACTATCCAAATACCATGTTGAGTGTTTGGCTCTCAAGCACACCTACACAAAGAAAGATATCATTTGGTTTTTGGTACCCAAATCTTGTTGGGTCCTTTCATGTTAGAACGTGACTATCTTTCTTTATCCATTTAAACAATCCATTATCTAAGCCTTTCTTTCTAATCATGCAGTTATAATGATTATGTCCAGATTGCATACAATAACTACATGAGAAGTTTCTATACTTGCTGGTTTGTTTAAATGTATGGAACTTCTTTTTATTATTCTTTAAAGGGGCAGTAAAAGATTTACACTTTGAACAGGCAATTTCAATTTATCATTTTCATCTTTTAATTCTTGATTATTGGTTTTCAAAACAGAAATTTCTTTTTCTAAATCAAGAACTCTGTTTTTCAAAACCTTACTCGTTTTTCAAATTTTTTTGCTTCTTTAAATAACTCACAAAAAAAAGTATATAATTCATCATAATCATTATCATTTTTGGAGGAGTCGAATCACTTACCTCATCATCCGATTCTGGTTTAGCCATAAGACATAAGTTGGCTTCCTCATTTTCGCTTTCACTAGATGATGAGCAGTCATTTTCTTCCCAAGCAATGTAGGCCTTTTTCTTCCGATATCGGTCCTTCTTGGGTTTTTCTTCTTGCTCCACTCTTCTAGGCTCACCTTTCGCTTGATTTCTTCAAGTTTGGACACTCCGATCTATAGTGTCTAGCCTTGCCACATTCATAGCATGTGACCTTCGAAGATGATCCTTTTCTAGCATTGTTGAATCTCTTCTTGTTGTTGTTCTTCCTCATGAACCTTTTGAACTTTCGACCATGAGATTCATTTCTTGCTCGATTCGTTTTCACTGACTTGATGATGCATCACTATCACTAATTTGTGTCCTCCATTTTAAGTGCTAAACTTTTAGCCTTCTTGTCTTTTGCTCTTCATCACCCATACGTGACATATCCATCTCATATTCTCTCACTTACCAAACAACTCAAGCACTTGTCATTAAGGCCAAGTTCTTTGATTCTGTAATGGGCTGTGGATTGTTGGTTGCCATTTTTCGCTTTAGAGACTTCAACACTTTTATATTTACCTCTTCCTCAACAAAGACCTTACCGAGTCCTTTGAGGTGATTCACAATGTGTGTGAATCGTTTCGCATGTCCATGATAGACTCACCTTGTGCCATTCGAACATTTCATACTCTTGGATGAGTGTGTTCTTTCTAGCTCTTCTCACCTCGGGGAGTACCTTCATGAGTCACCATGATGAGATCCCATGCTTCCTTTTGTTGTACAAGCTGAAATTCTAAAGAATTCATCGAGTTTAATCTTGAATGTATAATATTTAAAGCTTTAGCATCATTTTCTCGCTCTCCTAATTTCTTCCGGTTCCCACTTATCAAAAGGTTTTTCTAATTCATTTCCATCAACTATATATGTGGGGATTTTAAAATCGAGTTACAACAAATGACTTGCCAAATGTTTCTATTTATAGACTCCATAAAGATTTTCATTCTAACTTTCCAAAATGGATAGTTATCTCCACAAAAAGAGGAGGTCTATTAATAGAGGCACCTTCAAAGAAAAGGTAATTGATTACTTGCCATTATGGATCAAATTCTAGAGCAACTTACTAGAAGTAGCTCGATACCAATTGTTGGTCCCTATGTATGAATCTAGAGGGGGTGAATAGATTCTTGTTAAACTTTAACCCAAATTTGCGTGTTTCTAATTCCTTTTGATTCAACAAAGCTAATCTTAATTACCTATCAATTACCTTTCAATTACAGATTCAAATACAAGTTCAATTACTGATCCTATTTCTAAACCAATTAATGAGTTGATTATCAATACTGAGTTTCCCAAAACAGAGCGAGAATATAATCAATATCAATATAGTGAAAAACTGTAAAGAGAGTAAGGAAGAGAATGAGTGCACAATGATATATACTTGGTTCGCTAAACTGCACTACGTCAGTCCCAACCCAACAACTGTTGCGATTGGCTTTCCACTATTAAATGATTTCTTTTGTATCCTTTTACATTCACTCTGCAACAAGCAATACAAACAAATCAAAACACCCAAAAAACTGTTCTTCAACCTCAAGAACAGAACTTCCAAGATCTTGGCACCTCCAAGACCAAACTTTGAGAATCACTTCTCAAATACAATGCTCTATCTAGAGAGACCTCTCTCCTAGAGCAATAACCCAAAATTGAAATACAAAAGATCAAGTAAAGAATACACCTTAAGTGCAGAATCGATCACAAACAAGCTCTATGAAAATCACCCAACAAGGATATGGATCAAGTTTCCCTTGTCTTTGAAAACCTTGATAATCTCTAAGTTTAGAGCATATGAAAGTGTAGGAATGGTTTCAAGAAGTTAGGTTTTTCAGCCATCTCATATGCTTCATCAAGGATGTACTTATAGAACCAATTTGGAGGGAGAAAACGTGCAAATCTGAGCTATAACGGTCCATGTAATTGATCCCAAATGCATGTAATCGATTACACTAGCCGTTAGAACCCTCCAATTTGATTTTTCCAGGCATGTAATCGATTACCACGAGCATGTAATCGATTACATTGAAGAGGGAAACCCAGAAAAGGTGAATTTCAAACCATGTAATCGATTACATTGGGGATGTAATCGATTACACGAGAGCTTCAAGATGTAATCGATTACATCACCCATGTAATCGATTACACCAGCAGAGCATGATCAATGTAATCGATTACACCAGGGCTGTAATCGATTACATCAGTGAAAAATGAATTTCCAAGGTTTTTCAAACTGTTTTTCTCAAATGGAAATCAATCATTCTTCACATGATCAATCATACACAAGTTATGCACATCTCTGGGGTTTTAAACAAAGAATTCAACACACAATACATAGTTATATCCTAGTTACATTCATCTATGGAAAACCGAAAATACATTCATCAAAACCAAAACACATAAGAGAGACACAAACTGCATTCTTCAAGCTTCAAGTCCAACAAGACACCCAATCCTCTTATTCAAAATGTGTCTTATGTTAAAGGTCTTAACTTCAATCTACTTAGCATAAGTCAATTTTGTGACAGTGGATATGAAGTAGCTTTTAACTCAGATGAATGTATAGTCAAAAATAAAGACAAATCCATTCTATTTATTGGGAAACGAAGGAATAACCTTTACGAGGTTTGCCTTTCTGACCTTAGTGATCAGAATGTTACATGTTTGATTTCAGCAGATGATGAACGAGATATTTGACACAAAAGGCTTGGACATTTGAGTCTCAAGTATATTTCAAAAATTTCTAAAAAGGATCTTGTAAAAGGTTTGCCAAAAATATCTTGGAAATTCAATCGTCTGTGTGAATCTTGCCAGCATGGGAAACAACTCAAAACTTCTTTTAAATAAAAAAATGTTGTTTTCACGACAAGACCGCTAGAACTGTTACGTATTGATCTCTTTGGACCTACTCAGACTGAAAGTCTTGGAGGAAAGAGATATAGATTTGTAATTGTAGATGATTATACTAAATTCACATGGGTATACTTCCTAGCACATAAACATGAGTCATTCAGTGTTTTTGAAATATTCTACAAACATGTTCAAAAAGAAAAAGGAATATGTATTGCGTCTGTAAGGAGCGATCATGGAACAGAATTTGAAAATTCTGAGTTCAAAGCCTTTTGTTTTGATAATGGTATCTTTCACAATTTTTCGTTTCCAAGAACTCCTCAGCAAAATGGAGTTGTGGAAAGGAAAAATCGTACCTTACAAGAAATGGCTAGAACTTTGCTGCATGAAAGCTCTCTTCCAAAATATTATTGGGCAGAAACAATTAATACTTCCTGTTATATTCAAAACAGAATATTGATAAGACCAATATTAAGACTCCATATGAACTATGGAAAGGAAGAAGACCCAACATTTCTTACTTCCATCCTTTTGGATGTGAATGTTTCATCTTAAACACCAAAGATCAACTTGGTAAATTTGATTCAAAGGTGGTGAAGGGATTCTTACTTGGATATTCCAATACGTCTAAGGCCTATAGAGTATTTAACTCTAAGACGCAAGTTGTAGAGGAATCAATTCATGTAAAATTCCAAGATAACTCAAAGGCTGATAAAGAAATATCGGACCTAGAAAGTTTATTTGATAATTTGCAGATTAACCCTTCTGGTCAAAGCTCAAGTCCAAATGATCAGCTTGAGTCAGACGGAAGAACAGACACAAGGATAGACGATAGAAGCACAGACGAACCCTCTTCGTCTGATACTCATCAACATGAAGATCAAGCCCCTGTGAGAACATGGAAGTTTGCATCAAACCACACAAAAGATCTTATCATTGGAGATAGACATCAAGGTGTTCAAACTAGATCCAAGCTAAAGGAATTGTCTGGATATGCTCTCGTGTCAAATATAGAGCCCAAGAATATTGAGGAAGCTCTACAAGATAACGACTGGATCTTAGCTATGGAAGAAGAGCTAAACCAGTTTACCAGAAATGATGTTTGGACTTTGGTAGAGAAACCAAGAAGCAAAAGTATTATTGGAACCAAATGGGTATTTAGAAATAAACTTGATGAAGACGGAAAAGTGGTAAGAAACAAAGAAAGATTAGTAGCTCAAGACTATAATCAACAAGAAGGTATAGATTTCCCTGAAACTTTTGCTCCTGTAGCTAGATTGGAAGCAATTAGAATTCTACTTGCCTTTACTGCTCATAAGAATACAATCCTATATAAAATGGACGCAAAAAGTGCTTTTCTAAAAGGTTTTATTGAAGAGGAAGTATATGTAAGACAGCCTCCTGGATTTGAGAGCTCATCTCAACCAGATCATGTTTTCAAACTAAAAAAGGCACTATATGGTCTTAAACAGGCTCTCCGAGCTTGGTATGAAAGACTAAGTTCCTTTCTTCTTCAAAATGGTTTTTCAAGAGGGAAGGTTGATACTACTCTCTTCAAGAAAAGCGTTTCAAAGGACTTTATTATTGTTCAAATATATGTAGATGATATAGTCTTTGGAGCAACTAACGAATTCTTGTGCAATGATTTCTCTAAGTTAATGCAGGAAGAATTCGAGATGAGCATGATGGGAGAACTGAAATTTTTCTTAGGACTTCAAATCAAACAGACTAAACAAGGCATATATATTCATCAACAGAAGTATACAAAGGAACTTCTAAAGAAATTCAAAATGGAAAATGCCAAACCAATGAAAACTCCCATGCATTTGTCCGGGAGCCGTCTCAACAAAGATGAATCAGGTAAGATCGTTGATCAGACGGTATACAGAGGTATGATTGGATCTCTTCTCTATCTCACTGCTAGTAGACCTGACATTATGTTTAGTGTCTATCTATGTGCACGCTTTCAATCTGATCCTAGAGAATCACATTTACAAGCTGTTAAACACATTTTTAGATATCTTATTGGAACTACTAATCTCTCTCTCTTTTATAAGAAAAATAGTGATTTCAATTTAAGTGGTTATTATGATGCTGATTATGCTGGAGATAAAGTGGAGAGAAAAAGCACAGGTGGTGGATGCCAGTTTCTTGGTTCATCACTAATCTCTTGGTCAAGCAAGAAGCAAAACTCTATTGCACTCTTAACCACTGAAGCAGAATATATTGCTGCGGCAGGGTGTTGCTCACAACTACTTTGGGTAAAACATCAACTTGAGGATTACTCCAGGTTTGAAACTCAAATACCAGTATTTTGTGATAACACAAGTGCAATAAATCTCAGCAAAAACCCTATTCAACATTCAAAAGTCAAACATATTGAAATCAAATTTCATTTTATAAGAGATTATGTTCAAAAAGGTATTTTCGATGTACAGTTTGTTTAAACTGATTTTCAATGGGCAGATATCTTTACAAAAGCTTTAGACGAAACTCGCTTTAATTTCATTAAAGAAAATTTGGGAATTATCTCTTTAATTGATTAAGTTTTCTCTTTCATCTGAGCATTTCATTTCGTCTGTACCTTTGTATATGTTTTCGTGTTAAAACGAAACTTTGCGCGTCGATCAAGTTGAATCGATCGAGGAAATTCGACAGACGCAAGGATATTATTTAAATATTTTAAAGTTAAGTGTGCAGGGACAAATTAAAAGTAGCAATAAATGTGTCTGTCATTTATTGCACTATTCTAGGACTTTGAGAAGCACGCGCTGTGAATTGCAGAAGTCAAATCAATCATTAAAAGGGCAATGATGGGGACACGTCAAATCAGGGGCGGTTTAAAATTCTTTCGCTTGATGAATCACAACCGTTTTAGTATTGACTATAAATACTCTTAAAGTTCACATTTTTATTCTTTACTGCATTCACACTTTCTCTGAATATTCTACTCACAAAACTTAACTCTCTATTTTTCAAACCTAACAATGGCCGCCAAGAACATCAAGGCAACCGAAGCAACTTTCTTCGCGCAAGATCTCTTCTTGCCCAGCAAGTGAATATCGAGAGAGACTGTTAAGAGCATCTCCGAAAGAGTGGCAAAGATGCTGGTACATAACGGATGGATGGAGTTCGCAGAGATGAGAGGGCCATGGCTGATGGAGGCCTATGCTGAGTTCTGGAGTGACGCAAAGGAGTTTGATGATGGTATTGTTGGTACCATTGATAACAAGGAGTATATTATCACAATAGAATCCATTGCTGAAGCCGGGAACTGCAAGGCAGAAGGGCGCTTTTACAACGCTGACTGGATGAAACATGAGTCTGAAGAGCACGTGGACAAGATTATCTACGGGAAGATCCGCAACTCTGAAGATTCCAAGTTTTTGAGATCAGGGAATCTTTGTCCCACTGCAAGAATCATCCACAACCTCCTTTACGACATCTTCACCCCCAGAACTGGCTCACGAGACAATGTGAGTACTCGAGACAGGTTTTACATCTTCTATTGTCTGAGGAAAGCGAGGATGAGTCTCCCTCACATCATTCTTGACCACTGGATAAGTGCGTTAAAGAATAGGAACATCCGTAGGAAGAGCAGTATTCCCTACGCCACTCTCTTCACCAAAATCATCATCAACCAAAGCTTTGATGTCACTAGCGTCGTTTGGCACAAAGAAGGCAAGGAAGTCAAAGGAAGCACCTTTGCCAAGATGCATCTGAACCCTGGCTTCCTTCAACATACTGCAAGTGAAGAACATGTTCCCCTTTCACCAATCACCAAAGACCCCCCACACAGAGCTCGCATAAAACGCGCTAGAACCCAAACACAAACCCAAACACAATCCCAAACACAATCCCAAACACCAGACCAAACACAAACTCAAACACCCTTACCTCTTCCACCCGTGGTTATTTCTGAAGTTCCCTTCGAAGATGTTCTAGAGGAGCCTCTTAAGAAGAAGAAAATGACTATCAGAATAAAGCACGTTGCTGCCAAGACGTAAGGGAAGACGATATCCCCAAGTGAAGATGAAGGGGCTAGGCTATCGTCTAAAGGAGTTTCGTCTGTTAGATTTCTTTCAGACGAAGAAAAGCAGAAGAAAGCAGCCGAAGAAAAAGCAAGAGCCAGAGAGGTCGCTCTTCAAAAGGCTGTCAAAGGCAAAGAAAAGATGAAGCAGAAGCTTGCGTCTGTGATTGTTGGAGAAATAGACGAAGCAAAACAACTGAAAGAGGCTATGAGGGTCTCTATGCTGCTTCAAGCTGAACGAGAAAGAAACTTTCTTGAAAGCGTTAAGGGCATTGGATCATCTGAAGGTGTGTCTGCTCCAACAACTTCAGAGGGCATGAACAGTGAAGAAACTGCCCAGTTAGCAGAGGAATTGGAGACCATGCTTAATGATGAGGTCTCTACTATGGAGGTTTCTACATCAACACTCCAAGACGAACATAAGACAACTGTGTCTGATCCTATTACTGCGTCTCCTCTCAACGCTGCCTTTGAACAGACGATACCTGCTGCGTCTGAAGAAGCATCCCACCAACAGATGATGGAGATTCCGTCTGAAGAAATACTTGTTGAAGACATAAGTTCTTCGTCTGATGAAGAACATATGGAGGTAATATAGGTGGATGCATCATGGGTGAGATCTCACGCCGAAGTTATCAATCCTGAAGATCTACCACCTAAGCACAAGACGGACTATTCATTCCTCAACGAATTAGTCATGAGACGCTTTGCTTAAAGCTCTTGTGCTGAAAGACCAGTCAAGCCTGACTGGATTCTTGGAGAGAAGATTGAAGATATCTCCAATGATGGTGAACCGTCTGAGTCTGCTGAAGATGGTCACTTGACAGACGATGAATACTGCTTTATAAAGTCCCTACATTGAGTTGAGAAACCCCTATCAGTACAGAGGCAAAAAGGGATTTCAACTTGGGAGATTTGTCAATCCCATCGTCTATCACAAACCCCTGAAGCTAGTAGATTTCAAAGAAGATTTCATCTACACTCCTGAAGAGCAACGCGAATGGCTGAAGCGTCTGCCTTGGGATATATTGGACTCCTTAGACATCAAGGGTTTAGAAGATATAAAAAGGTACAAGGATCATCTAGCTGAGTCGGTGATTGTAGGACCAGCTCTCGGCTATGAACCCCACATCCCTTTCAGGGAAAACATCAAGTGGAAGGTTCAACATGAAATCAACGCTCCTGCATTTCACCACTGCAGATATGGAGATTCTAGCTCCACCATCTATGAGCCGAAGGACTGCTCACATTGGCATCTAGACGCCATTGACCGTCATGATCCTGTACCGTTCACAATTCCAATGAATCAAACGAGTAATGTAGGTCTAGGACATACTCTTGGAATTGTTCTGCCCTAGACAAGACCTCACTGTTCAGGGATCTGCCCCCGCTACTCCATCCTCCTCGACGAATTCGAAGACCCCGAAGAGTTTGCTCACTGATGTAGGAACATCTAGGATAAGAAGGATTACTAGAAGCAAGAGAAGGAAACTTGAAGAGGAAGTGGAAAAGCTCTAAGAAATGTACCCTAGTATAGGACTCAAAACTTGTAATATCTTGTAAATTTGTATGAACAAGATGGTAGTCCTATGTAATAGTTGTAGGTGCATGGGTTAAGGGTCCAAAGCCCTCGGTTTCTTTAGGCTAATAGGCAAGAGTAATCCTAAAGAATTCACACAAGTCTTTTAGCTAAAAAACTAAGTTTTCAAAATATCTTGTGTGAAGTCTTAGAAACTAGGATTAAGGAAGGTTTTCTAATCAAGTTAAGGATCCATGCCTTCACTTGATTAGTAAATCTCCTCCCTTAATCCAAGTTGGCATGGATTAGTGACATGGAGCATCACATGGCATGGATCAAGGGACAAAGCCATGTGCTCCCATGTGCCACCCATGTGAAGCCCATGTGATCACTTGTTTCCTATTGGTCCAAAGCTAACTAACTAAAACTAACTATCCTAGGTAGTTAATTTCGGTTAGGCTAGCACATGGGCTTAATTTTGATTAGCTTAGTTAATTAGGATTAGTTTAGCTTAATTAGGATTAGTCTTACTTGCTACCCAAGTAAGGATTTGTGTATAAATAGGCAAAAAACGAAATTGTAGAGATCTTTTGACAAATTTTGAATGAAAAAAGCTTTGAGCTTTTAAGAGAAATGTCCTCTTGTTCTCTTAGGGAAAATCCTTGAATCTTATCAATGGCATCTTGTTTCCATTGTGGCAGTTCCTCCTAGGCTTATTGGAGTTCCTCCATGGCGCCACCCTTCCATCTCTTACCTATTCCGCTTTGCTTTGATTTCTTAAACACTAAACCCCTAAAAAGCTTTATGACTGAGGCACTTGTCTTGGTTCTTCTTGATGAACACGGTTTGAAGACTAGATTTGGGCAACATTAAAGCTTCTTTGGATCACCCCCAAGGAGGCCTACATCACTCATGCTCTTCCTGAAGACTACAACATGTCCTTCAAACTGATGGCTGGTGCTTATAGAAGGGAAGCAAAAGCTAGATCAACTTCCTTCTATCACATTGAAAGAAGAGCAAAGAACGAGAGAAGAGACTGTCCATTCATGGTATGATCATGTTGACTATTTTAAGAGTATGTATATGTGTGTCAATCTTTCGGCAAGTGTACCGGTCGTTACAAGTTTAGAAAAGATGAGAACAGGTTGTCGAACCACAGAGACTGATTGTGAATTACCGAATGCTCAACATGCTTTGCTATTAGGACGAATCAGGGAATGAATGATTTGGTAAAACTAAGCTATTATGTAAAATAGAGCAATACTGTAAAGTAAAGAAAGCAAGTAAATGTTTAAGTTTTAAAGATGATGAAATACAGTTAGAGAATTGGTTTAATTGATTCCTTCCTCAAGTAACTACTTCTTATGTTGATTCAGCAATTCTCACTCAATTGGAGACTAGAATTTGTGATACCGTAGACTAATCCTATCTCTAGGTCTTAGTCCCTTTGAATGCCTACTGTCATCCCTAATCTCTTAGGCGAAAACAGAGATTCATTCAAGAAGTGAACAGATGAATTCGTTACAACATCTCATAATATGCAAGTTCTATCTCTAGACTCATGCAATACTATAGTGATACATTTCCTCTCCTTCTTCAACTATTCATCTCTCGATCTCATAGTTGACACGAGATACAAATTCTCAAGACAGAGTTCAATTCAATCAAACATTAATATCTCTATCTCTATTTGAATTTCATGAATTAAATCTCAAGAATAAGCATTAAGCAGGGAAGAGATCAATCAATTCGGTGGAATCATACTTGAATTAATAGAAGAGATTCATTACAAGAACTCTGAAATCAAAATCCCCATTCCTAACTGCAGAATTAGCCTAACATGGAAATGAGAAAAGAAAGAAACAAAACAGAAATCAAACACCAGAGAAGCTCCATAATTGCTTGATTATGCTTTCGCAACTCACAAGCTCAGGAATCTCAAGGTTGATGGAGGGAGAAGGAGAATGAAAGTGGAGAAGATAAAAACGAGAGAAACTTTTAAGAGAGGGAAAAACAGAGTAATGTTAGTTGTGAATTTTTACAATTCGAATCCCCCCTCTCTTCGCGCCCAATTCTTCCTTTTATAGGTGAGGAAGTGTTCCCCCATTTACTGGAATTACGTCCAGGTGCATTGTGACATGTGAATACATTGACTTGCTTGCTTGTAATAGACTGGTAATTGCAACGGCTAAGTGTAGTTTATTGCTTCCGTCTGATGAACCTTCAATTGATTCCTTCAGACAATACTTCAATTAATTCCCTCAGACGATACAGATGACCACGACTTTTATTTACTTTGCTGCAAGTCTCGAGAAGTGCACAAATTGAGCAATCTTCCATTCTAAGTGTTCTTCCGTCTGTGAGATCTTTCGTCTGTGAGATCTTTCGTCTGACGAGGCTTCGTACCGTCTGTCTTGGCTTCGTCTGTCTTTGTCTTGGTATCGTCTGTAGTGAACTTTGTATCGTCTGTCTTGGCTTCGTCTCTATGAACTCAGATGAAGTAATCATAGACGAAACACTCTTAGACGAATTAAGCACAGACGAAGTAACTCGGATAATACTGGTACAGACGAAGTAACTTGGAAACTACTAGTACAGACGAAGTAACTCCCTAAGAAGCACGCATAGACGGAGTAGTTCTTCAGATGAAATCAGCATAGATGAACAACTCAGATGAATCAAGTACAGACGGAACAACCCATCAGACGGAACAAGAGTTCTTGCGTCTTGATCCCTCCATTTGAGCTTCCATAAGGCACGAGACGCGCCCTGCATTGAGTGAAATCGCGCCCGGCGCGTTTGAATAAGTAAGGATGGCATGAAGCGCCCGAGCGCGCTCTCGGCGCGCGTTTCGCGTAAGTGCGAGTGTGAAGGTGCCTCATGAGTGCGCCCTGACGCGTTTCTTCAGACGATACCATTCTAGCAGCCTTGGATGCTCAACTTGAGGTTTGGTTTGCTCTACTATCTTGTTCTGATGCAATTGCGTCCGAGGCTTGATGCTTGTTCCGTCTGTTGTCGCATCCACAGACGATACAGAGTTGCCACTTGCACTTCATATTTTGCACGAATTGGACGGACTTTCTTGCTTCAATGGGATTTGTTCGTCTCATGTTCGTGGGCTTTCCTTCCCAGCTTCTATCTTCTCTTCAATCAATCTACAATTAACAAGAAAATGGATAAAATGACTTAAAAATACACGAAAATCCTATAAAACTAACAAAACGCTAAATCAAAGACTAACATTAGACAAATATGATATTTTTACTGTTTTCTTGTCTAAACTATGACTAAACATACTGAAATTAGATGGAAATGGACTGAAAACACCTTGGAAAACATGTATAATTTAGCACTTATCACAACCCCAAACTTAAAGCTTTGCTTGTCCTCAAGCAAACATAAATTCCATCATTACAGGGGTTAATAAGCATAGTATATCACTGAACTCAACAGCCACTGAGAATTCATTATGCAATTCTTGACTCCCTAAGTCATCTCAATTTATCTATGAAAGTTGAACATGAACTCAACATCCTCAAGAATTGTACAGTTCATCACACATAAGCAATCAACCGTAGATTGGCATGAAAATATGTAATTTAGTCAACATCAAACAATCCTCTTCCAGTTAAGTGTTTGCCCTCAAGCTCTCAAGTGTTTGGGTTTGTGTTTCTCTCAATATTACCAATCCGAAGGTCAGTTACCATAAGCTTGCAATGACTCTCAAAATCTCCACTGCCTTCAAGTAGAAATTAGACAATCAAAAGGTCTTTTCAGGGTTGTAATGGGGCTTAGGTAAAGGTGGGTTAAAAGAAAAGGTACTAGTTAAAAATCAAAGGAACTTAAAGAGTAAAAGTTAGAACCTATATGATATGCATGAATTAATATGAAACAAAGAAATGATGGAAACGAAAAAAAAATGATGGACAGATGAAAGAAAAAAAATGATGATGAAAAGAAAAAAATGATGGACAGACGAAAGAAAAAATGATGGATGACGAAAGACTAACAACCCATGAAACCACTTTTGTTTTCTTTTCTTGCTTTATTTCTTTTGCTCTTTAAACCGCATTTTCTTCTCGTTTCCTTTTTCTTCCTTTCTTTTGTTTTTCTTTATTTTTCACCGTATCCCATCCGTGCCAATATCGTTCGAGCCTTTAGTTCGATGATTTCGTCTCGTAGGCTTACAAATGATACCCACGACGATATTTCATGACGATACCTACAAAGACCAATGAGAACATTATGTTCTCTTTTCTTCCTTTGTTTCTTTTCTTTCTTTTCGATTTTTCTTGTTTTTCTCTTTATTTTTCTTGAGTGGTATCACTAATTGCCAGCACAAGACGAAAAATAAAAATTTTGTAAGGTATGCAACTATACATGAAAAACAGAAAATGCATATGAAAAAGAGAATGCACTATACTACAAAGAATGCACTATACTACAAAATGTCACCAATATCCAGACGCAACAACCCCAAACTTAAAAATTTGACTTGTCCTCAAGTCAACAACACATGCACCCCAAAATTTCAACCCCAAACTTAATCTTGAATCCTATCGTCTAAGCAAAGAAACCAATACTCTTTAAGTTCCAGTGGTGGGACCATTGGTTTTTCACTTATATAGGCTTATAATGAGCTCAAGTATCCAAGAAAGAAAGGGTAAATTCAGGCTCAAAGGGGCTAGCAATGGATAATGTGAAGGTTAAGGCTTATTTGGCTCGAGGCTACAAGAAAGAAAATTGCCTTTATCATTTGTGTCCAATTCTAATTGTATGCAATTTTGACCAAGAGTTAAAGCAAGTTCTAGAACAAAACACTTCAGACGGTATAACACTCAAGAATAGAATCATGTTGGAGGCCCAAATTCTTATCCAGGATTAATAATTGCTTTAACATTGCTAAATTCATCAATCATGTCAATCTTGAAAATTGTCATGCTAGAATTCTCATACAGTATCTCTTCGAATAATTGAGAACATGCAACTTTGTCATAGAACCTCAAGCTGATCCTAAGTGCCAGAATATGCATAATTTATTCTACTGAACTACAGAGTCAATGTTATACTAATGAAATCAACCTCCGTAAGATGGTTCAACAAAATAGGAAACATACTCTAAACAGTCATCAATCAACAGTTAAAGTAATAAAGTATAAGAATGCCCCCTGTTGAAGACAAGTCATGATACTCAAGGTTCTCGATCAAGTGCCAAAAATTTCCATGTGCTTCCAACAGTGCTCAGCATCTCGAAATTCACAATGGTCAAAATGAACAACAACAGTAAAATATTAGTGAAATAAAATTGAAAGAAATGGAGAAATCAGCTCAAAATTACTTGCAATGTGAGGTGGTGAAGATGGGAATTGATAGAAAGTGGGATTGCTCTCTTTAGAATGTACAAGTATTAGGCTTCCGTCTGTGAGCAAGCATCAGACGAAACCTCAGTATCGTCTGTGCCCGTATTGTGAACACAATAGCCATCAGATGCAACCTTAGTATCGTCTGTGCCAGTATTGTGAACACAATAGTTATCAGACGAAACCTTAGTATCGTCTGTGAACAGGGTATCAGACGAAACTTCAAAAATCTCCCACTAACGGTATAACACCTCACCTCTTCTCTTATTTCTTATCAACTCAAGAACACTGTAATTTCAAGTGTTTATTCATATATCTACTTGTTTAACTATCAACACAAAAATCAGATTTATTCTACTGTATCTTATATTTACACTCCTACTCTAATCTTCAAATTCTATTTTTTTTTTTTTTTTTTTTCTTTTTCAACTCTTAAGCTATTCACAAGTATATCACAAGGAGAAGTCACAGAAAGCTTCTCTGAATTGGGTAGGTTGCCTCCCACCAAGCGCTTCTTTAATGTCATTAGCTTGACATATGACTTGACCCTGTCACAGAGGGTCTTGAAGTTCCACAGAGACCTTGTCCTTTTCACAATTATCTCCCAGATATGGTTTAACTCTCTGGCAGTTCACCTTGAATTCACTGGAATCCTCGAGGTTTTTTAGAGTAATTGCACCATGTGGAAATACTTCTTTTACAGCAAATGGACCAGACCATCTAGACTTAAGTTTTCCCGGAAACAACCTTAATCTAGAGTTATAAAGTAAAACTAGTTGTCCAGGGTAAAACTCTCTTTGTCTAAGCTTACGATCATGCCATAGCTTTGTTCTCTCTTTGTAAATCTTGGCATTTTCGTATGCTTGAAGCCTAAGCTCTTCCAACTCATGGAGTTGGTATCGTCTGTTCTCACTGCCTGCATGAGAGTCAGAATTGAGGTATTTTAAGGCCCAGTACGCCTTATGCTCTTGTTCCACAGGCAAGTGGCATGCCTTTCCATAGACCATTTGAAATGGTGTCATGCCAATGGGAGTCTTATAAGCTGTCCTATATGCCCAAAGAGCATCATTTAGTCTTTTTGACCAATCTTTTCGGGACAGACTTACAGTTCTTTCTAAAATCTTTTTAATCTCCCTATTCACTAGCTCTGCTTGCCCACTGGTTTGGGGGTGATATGGTGTTGCAATTTTATGCTTCACCCCTAACCTCTTAAGGACTCTCTCCAAATGTTTATTGCAGAAATGGCTTCCACCATCAGTAATGAAAGCTCTAGGGACCCCAAACCTGGAAAAGATGTTCCTATGGATGAAAGCGTCTACTATCCTAGAGTCATTCGTCTGAGCAGAAATAGCCTCCACCCACTTAGACACATAATCAACAGCTACTAGGATGTATGTGTGGGAAAATGATGGAGGAAATGGTCCCATGAAATCCATTCCCCACACATCGAAGACCTCTATCTCTAAAATGTTGTTCAAGGGTCCTTCGTCTCTTCTAGAAATATTTCCAGTTCTTTGGCATCGTCATGACTTTGTACAAAGGCTTTTGCATCTTTAAAAATGGATGGCCAATACAATCCACTCGCAAAACCTTTTTGGCTGTCCTTTCCCCATTAAAATGACCTCCACTAGGGGAATTATGACAAGTGCCTAAAGAAACGAGTTAACCTCTTCCTCGAGGATACATCTCCTAAGGAGTCCATCTACACCCCACTTGAAGAAATGGCTCATCCCAAACATAATATTTAGCATCAGAAAACAGTTTCTTTCTTTGTTGATGAGACAAGCCAGGTGGGATATAATTGGAAACCTTAAAGTTCGCGATATCGCTGAACCAAGGAGCATTAGAAATGGTAAAGAGTGTTTCGTCTGGGAAGGTTTCAGAAATAGGGATATCAGTACCTTCTATTTCAGCATGATTTAACCTTGAAAGGTGATCCGCAACTAGGTTCTCTCTCCCCTTTTTATCTCTAATTTCAATGTCAAACTCTTGTAGGAGGAGAACCCAGCGAATTAGTCTTGGTTTACTCTCATGTTTCATCAGAAGGTACTTCAAGGCCGCATGGTCTGTGTACACTATTATTTTTGAGCCAATGAGGTACGGTCGGAACTTGTTCAGAGCAAATACTATGGCTAACAGTTCTTTTTCTGTAGTTGAATAATTAACTTGAGCACTGTCCAAAGACTCGCTAGCATAGTATATCACTCTTACAAGTTTTTCCTTCCTCTGTCCTAGTACAGCTCCTATTGCATAATCACTAGCATCACACATAATTTCAAAAGGTAAACTCCAATCTGGAGCAGTGATGATAGGCGCTGTTATCAACTTTTCTTTTAATGTCTCAAAGGCTCTTAGACAGTTTTCATCAAAATTGAAGGTCACTTCCTTTACCAACAGGTCACACAATGGTTTCGAGATTTTTGAAAAATCCTGGATGAATCGTCTGTAAAAACCAGCGTGACCCAAGAAACTTCTCACTCCTTTCACATTCACTGGAGGAGGCAGCTTCTCTATCACTTCGATTTTTGCTTTGTCCACTTCTATACCTTTAACAGATATTTTGTGTCCTAAGACGATACCTTCTTTCACCATGAAATGGCATTTTTCCCAGTTCAAAACAAGATTAGTTTCTTGGCATCGTCTGAGTACACAAGTCAGATTTTCTAAACAATTTTCGAAGGTGGACCCAAAGACTGAAAAGTCATCCATAAAAATTTCAATAAACTTTTCAACCATGTCCCCAAATATGGCCATCATGCATCTTTGAAAGGTAGCTGGTGCATTACATAATCCAAATGGCATTCGTCTGTACGCAAAGACCCCATAAGGACAAGTAAAAGCAGTTTTTTCTTGGTCCTTAGGGTCCACTACAATCTGGTTATAACCAGAGTAACCATCTAGAAAACAATAATAAGCATGACCAGCTAGTCTTTCAAGCATTTGGTCCATAAAAGGTAAAGGAAAATGATCTTTCCTTGTTGATTCATTCAACCGTCTGTAATCAATACACATCCTCCACCCAGTCACTGTCCTGGTGGGGATCAATTCGTTTTTCTCATTCGCAATCACAGTCATGCCCCCTTTCTTGGGAACTACTTGTACTGGACTTATCCAAGAACTATCCGAAATGGGATAAATAATGCCAGCATCAAGTAGTTTGAGGACTTCCTTGTGTACAACCTCTTTCATAGTAGGATTTAAACGTCTTTGAGGTTGTATCACAGGTTTGAAATTGTCCTCAAGCAAGATTTTGTGCATGCAAAATGAGGGGCTTATTCCTTTCAAATCAGAAATCTGCCACCCAATAGCAGATTTGTATTCTTTCAGAACTTTAAGCAGACTGTCCTCTTCATTTTTATTCAAAAAATTGCTAATGATCACCGGGAAGGTGTCATTCTCTTCAAGAAAAGCATATTTAAGATGAGGGGGAAGTTGCTTAAGTTCACTCTTAGGTACGATCTCTGCTTTTATTTGCCATAATGGATGTTCCGTCGATGTTTCATCGATGGCTCAACGCATGATGGTGTTGATGTGTTGGTCTCTAGTGCAGCTATGAAATTCTCAACTTCTTGGTTTTCATTTTCAAAACGGAGGAATCAAAATTTTCCTCCTTTTTATGAAGTTAAAAATCTCAACATTTTCTATTATTGGTTCCAACGCATCAACACTCATACATTGTGACTTATCGACGGAAATTTCATGGCATCAAATATGTTAAATGATACCTTTTCTTCATCTACTCTCAAGATGAGTTCACCTTGTGCTACATCTATCAAGACTCGCCGGTTGCTAAGAATGGTCTTCCCAAAGGATGATTGGAACTTCTTCATCACCTTCCATGTCCAAGACTACAAAGTCGGCAGGAACACGAACTTGTCCACCTTTACCAAAAGGTCTTCTACTACTCCATATGGACGTTTAGTGGAGCGGTCCGCTAATTGTAGTGTCATCATGGTGGGTTGGATGTCCATGTCCTTTATATTCAATTTACGCAGCACGAAAGAGGCATTAAATTTATACCGGCTCCTAGATCTATTAAAGCTTTACCAACCGAAACTTCTCCTATGGAGCAAGGAATGGTGAAGGGGCCTCTATCTCTCAATTTCGAGGTAGCTTCCTCTCGGATGATGGCACTACACTCCTCTGTCATGGCTATCGTTTCATCATCCAAAAGCATCCTCTTATTAGATAGGATCTCCTTCATGAATTTAGCATAAGAAGGCATCTTTTTAGTGCTTTAGAAAATGGAATGTTAATTCTCAAACTCTTCAAGATGTCGAAGAACTTAGCAAACCGCTTGTCATCATTGGCCTTCTTTAACCTTTTGAGGATAGGGAGTTTAGTATGGTGAAATATGTTCCGTCTGACCAGCTTCTGCTAGGATCTGTCTCTTTGTTTTTCTAGGTGATTCTTTCGTTTCATTGAGAGTTATAGGCACAGACGATTGCCTATCATTTTTCGCAGTATTGTCTTCTTCTTCCACCATATCTCCTTTCTGTTCTTCTTCAACTTCCTTTCCCAGTAACTTGCCACTCCTTGTAGTAATGGATTTACACTGCTCCTTTGGATTTATCACAGTGTCACTTGGCAGCTTTCCTTGAGTTCTTTCAGAGAGTTGCTGGGAGAGCTGACCAATCTGTGATTCTAAGTTCCTTATAGAAGCTTCTTGATTTGTGAACATAGATTCAGTCCTTTGCATAAAAGACATGAACATGTTCTCTAGATTGGATGAACCTTCTCTCGGGGGATTCATGTTAGAGCTTGATGGAGCATTTCTTGGGTGGTTGGTTGGGAATTTAGGTTGGGTCTGGTTGAAAGGTAAATTTGGTGGTGGCTTTGATTGTAATACTGGTTAGATGAAGATGTTTGATTTTGATGCTGGTTGAAGTTTTGGTTGTATGGCATGTTTGGATTGAAAGGTGGTCTAGAATTGAAGGTTTGTTTATGATTCTGGTCATAAGAGGAAGAAGTGGGTTGCAAATAATTGTTATTCCTATATGACAGATTTGGATGGTTTCTATTGTGAGGATTATAATTGTTTGTGTTGGCATAGGGGTTACCTTGAGGATTTCCCATATAATTCACTTGAGCTTGTTCCTCGGTGTTGGTCCCTAAGCTTTCACAAAATTCCATTTGATGTCCCCCCACAAAGAGTCACAGACGATAGGATGCGTTTGAACTGCATTCAACTGGACCACTTGAAGTTGCTTCATTATTTGGTCCATCTTCTGATTCATCAGCTTGTTTTGAGCTAACAAAGCATCATTAGCTCCAAGCTCGATCATTCCTCTTCTCTCACCGTAGAAATCACTGGGAGCATCATAGCGATTTGACGCCATGGTCTCAATGATCACTCTTGCTTCTTGAGCATCCTTCTTCCTTAGTGAGCCTCCAGCAGACGCATCCACTAGAAGTCTTGTATGCGTCCGTAGTCCATTATAGAAGATATGGACTTGCTGAAGATCGAGAATCCATGGTGAGGGCATTTTCTCAAAGAAAGATTTGAATCTTCTCCATGCCTCACCGATGGACTCTCCATCTTTCTCGCTTGAAACAAGAGATCTCTCGCTTCCAAGTAGTTGTATTTTCTCGGTGGAAAGTATTGAGCTAAGAAAGTGTTCACCAAGTCCTCCCAAACAGTGAAATAGCCATAAGGAAAACTCTGTAACCACATTTTAGCTTCTCCTTTAAGCGAAAATTCAAATAGTCTCAGACGAATTGCATCGTCTGGCACTCCATTCATCCTGATAGTACCACAAATCTGTAGGAAGTTATGAATGTGCTGATTTGGGTCTTCCTCCTCTAAACCTCCAAACTGCTCTTGCCTTATTAATTGTGTCAGAGCAGGTTTTATTTCAAAATTGTTGGCTGTAACATTTGGTGGTGCAATACTGGATCCACAGCCCATTGCATTAGGAGTGTACAACTCCTCCAATGTCATGCGCCTTGTGTTGTTATTATCCATATTTTCTAGTATAGTCTCTGGAACAGTCTCTTTATTTTCTTTATTTGCTTTTCGATTTCTCCTGCAAAATCTCTCAATTTCTGGTTCAAACAAGAGATCAGTTTCCTTAGCTCTTCGCATAAACCACAAATCAAAAGGATACAGGGATACTGAAACAAATTCAAAGAATGAAAGAATTAATGAAAACACGACAAAACAAACAACTATGTAAAACAGAACAAAACACAAAGAACAGACGAAACAAAATGAACAGATAATACCAGTATTCACAGACGAACACTACACTACTGATTTAAGAAACAACAAAATTTTGATACGATTTTAAACAAAAAGAATATAAAAGGAAATAGGTAGAGAAGAAACAAATAAGCTATAGTATGAGCAGACGCAACATGTAAGAAAATAGAGAAATCAATAAGAAACAGAACGAATCTAGAAAACAAAACAAAACAAATATAGAAAACAAAACGAAACAAGTCTGCCACAGACGAAACAATATTAACAGACGGAAGCTCAACTGGACAGACGAAACAATTATTAACAACAAAGAAAAGAAAAGACACTTATTCTAAGTGAAAATCAAAACCGATTCAAAGAATAAAAACAAAACAAAACAAAATAAACAGATTCAAAGGATAAAAGAAATTACTGAAAACAGAACTAGACACCTATAGAAACGAAACAGAACAAATCTGCTACAGACGAAACAAATCTTCCACAGACGAAACAATATGAACAGAATAAAAACAGTGAAAACAAAGAAATCAATGAAATGAAGAAATTAAAGAAATCAAAGAATTCAAAAGAAAAACAATTAAAACAAAGAAGATAAAGAAAACAAAATAAAAAAACTGAAAATAAAGAAAACAAATCTATGAAAACAAAAGAAGGTAAAAGAAAGTGTCCTAAGTAGCAAGCTCGTTAAGACTATCGATATTCATCAATAGTCCCCGGCAACGGCGCCATAAACTTGTTGACTATTTTAAGAGTATGTATATGTGTGTCAATCTTTCGGCAAGTGTACCGGTCGTTACAAGTTTAGAAAAGATGAGAACAGGTTGTCGAACCACAGAGACTGATTGTGAATTACCGAATGCTCAACATGCTTTGCTATTAGGACGAATCAGGGAATGAATGATTTGGTAAAACTAAGCTATTATGTAAAATAGAGCAATACTGTAAAGTAAAGAAAGCAAGTAAATGTTTAAGTTTTAAAGATGATGAAATACAGTTAGAGAATTGGTTTAATTGATTCCTTCCTCAAGTAACTACTTCTTATGTTGATTCAGCAATTCTCACTCAATTGGAGACTAGAATTCGTGATACCGTAGACTAATCCTATCTCTAGGTCTTAGTCCCTTTGAATGCCTACTGTCATCCCTAATCTCTTAGGCGAAAACAGAGATTCATTCAAGAAGCGAACAGATGAATTCGTTACAACATCTCATAATATGCAAGTTCTATCTCTAGACTCATGCAATACTATAGTGATACATTTCCTCTCCTTCTTCAACTATTCATCTCTCGATCTCATAGTTGACACGAGATACAAATTCTCAAGACAGAGTTCAATTCAATCAAACATTAATATCTCTATCTCTATTTGAATTTCATGAATTAAATCTCAAGAATAAGCATTAAGCAGGGAAGAGATCAATCAATTCGGTGGAATCATACTTGAATTAATAGAAGAGATTCATTACAAGAACTCTGAAATCAAAATCCCCATTCCTAACTGCAGAATTAGCCTAACATGGAAATGAGAAAAGAAAGAAACAAAAAGAAATCAAACACCAGAGAAGCTCCATAATTGCTTGATTATGCTTTCGCAACTCACAAGCTCGGGAATCTCAAGGTTGATGGAGGAGAAGGAGAATGAAAGTGGAGAAGAGAAAAACGAGAGAAACTTTAAGAGAGGGAAAAACAGAGTAATGTTAGTTGTGGATTTTTACAATTTGAATCCCCTCTCTTCGCGCCCAATACTTCCTTTTATAGGTGAGGAAGTGTTCCCCCATTTTCGGAATTACGTCCGGGTGCATTGTGACATGTGAATACATTGACTTGCTTGCTTGTAATAGACTGGTAATTGCAACGGCTAAGTGTAGTTTATTGCTTCCGTCTGATGAACCTTCAATTGATTCCTTCAGACAATACTTCAATTAATTCCCTCAGACGATACAGATGACCACGACTTTTATTTACTTTGCTGCAAGTCTCGAGAAGTGCACAAATTGAGCAATCTTCCATTCTAAGTGTTCTTCCGTCTGTGAGATCTTTCGTCTCGTGAGATCTTTCGTCCGACGAGGCTTCGCATCGTCCGTCTTGGCTTTGCGTCTGTCTTTGTCTTGGTATCGTCTCGTAGTGAACTTTGTATCGTCTGTCTTGGCTTCGTCTATATGAACTCAGATGAAGTAATCATAGACGAAACACTCTTAGACGAATTAAGCACAGACGAAGTAACTCGGATAATACTGGTACAGACGAAGTAACTTGGAAACTACTAGCAGGGCACGAAGTAACTCCTAAGAAGCACGCATAGACGGAGTAGTTCTTCGATGAAATCAAGCATAGATGAACAACTCGATGAATCAAGTACGACGGAACAACCCATCGACGGAACAAGAGTCCTTGCGTCTTGATCCCTCCATTTGAGCTTCCATAAGGCACGAGACGCGCCCTGCATTGAGTGAAATCGCGCCCTGGCGCGTTTGAATAAGTAAGGATGGCATGAGAGCGCCCCTGAGCGCGCTCTGGCGCGTTTTCGCCGTAAGCAGAGTGTGAAGGTGCCTCATGAGTGCGCCCTGACGCGTTTCTTCAGACGATACCATTCTAGCAGCCTGGGATGCTCAACTTGAGGTTTGGTTTGCTCTACTCTCTTGTTCTGATGCAATTGCGTCCGAGGCTTGATGCTTGTTCCGTCTGTTGTCGCATCCACAGACGATACAGAGTTGCCACTTGCACTTCATATTTTGCACGAATTGGACAGACTTTCTTGCTTCAATGGGATTTGTTCGTCTCATGTTCGTGGGCTTTCCTTCCCAGCTTCTATCTTCTCTTCAATCAATCTACAATTAACAAGAAAATGGATAAAATGACTTAAAAATACACGAAAATCCTATAAAACTAACAAAACGCTAAATCAAAGACTAACATTAGACAAATATGATATTTTTACTGTTTTCTTGTCTAAACTATGACTAAACATACTGAAATTAGATGGAAATGGACTGAAAACACCTTGGAAAACATGTATAATTTAGCACTTATCAGATCACAATTCTCTTCTCTGGTTTCAGACGAAACAAAGTTTTCTATCGTCTTAGACCGAAAACGACCTTGCTTGGTCAAGTTTTTGGCTAAAGGAAAAGAGAAGAAGACTCCATCTGTCTCCAGATCCTTCAAGTTTGCAAGGCACATCCCCCGACGACTTCCGTCTGCTGCATACTCGCATCTCAAATCTCTTCAAACCCATGCCTCAAGACCTATCAATCTGAAGATTCAAAGGATGATAGAAGATCATGAAGCCACATCTGCGTTCTGTTCTAGAACTTCATTTGATGAAGATTTCACAATCTGTGGCAGGGTGTTTCCTGGAGAATCCTTTGCTTATACACATCCATCACAGGAGCATCCAGATCTTGAGCTCTCTATTCCCTCGAAGATGTACTCTTGGCAATGGGAAAGAGACTTCACTGCATACCTCACACTTCCACTCTTCACTCTGCGTCTGAAGAGGACACCAACAGTGTTCATCATAGATGACACTATACCTATAGTGGAAGAGCCTCAAACACCGCTAGTGAAGATTGATGATACGGTGGAGGTTAATGATAAGGTGGAGGTTACTGAGGGTGACGCAAAGGACGCTGATGAGTATAATACTCTAAAGCGTAAATATGATGCCTTAGAAGAGGATTGCGAGCATCTGAAGCTAAAGAATAAAGAGCTTGAGGACAATCAAGCCTCTCTCACATCTGAGGTGCAGCAGCTGAAGGACATTGTCATAAGCCTTCTTCAAAAGAAGCCTAAACCTTTTTCTTGATCATGTTTTTGATGATTCTCAACCCAAGGGGGAGAGTATCTTAGAAAGGAAGAAAGGGAAAAGGGGGAATGCATCGTCTGAGGGGGAGCAAGTATGCAAGCAAGCATCGTCTGAGGGGGAGCAAATTTTTTTTTTCGTTGTATTGTATTGATTTTTTTTGTAAAGCACATACATGTTTTTTTTAGAATGTTAGTTTTCTGTATACCTTTGTAACATTGTATAAGGTTTACATCGCATTGATGTAACAATTCATTTTATAAAGAGGTATTATTTCAGAAAACATCGTCTTGATGTAAATCTGTCTTGCGTTTTATCTGTGATCACTAACATTTTCTTATGCAGATGTCTTCTTGAGAAAAGTTATCAGTATGGTCTGTAATCATCAAAAAGGGGGAGATTGTTAGATCAAGATGTTTAACTCATCTAAGGTTTTGATTTTTACAAGACAGACGAAACTTTCTCAGACGGAAGATCAGCAAGCAAGTCAGACGGAACAAGCACAGACGAATGATGACTCCTTAGACTGAAGTCATTCGTCTGTCTCAAGTTGAAGTCATCAGACGATAGAATAAGACAAAACCTCTTAAAGACTGAAGAAATATATCGTTTGTCCAAGAAGTGAAGCAAAGTTTGAGTCACTCGCGCCAAGATTTCAAATCTAAAGAAGTACTCATTAGAAGCATCCAAGATCAGTATAGGGATTCGTGCTTATACATGCAACTCAAAAAGGTCTTCACCTTTTTGTCAAAGTCTCTGTACAAGTCAGAAAAGGTAATGCGCGTGCAATCTAAATCCGCTGCACACGCCATCAATCAATCAAGTACTATCTGACACCTTTTGGAAAGCTCTCAAGAAAATGTTTAACGGCATTCTCATGAGTCTAATAGTCATTTAAAGATGGTGCCTATTTAAAGACTTGACTTCATCAGAATTCAGTTGGCGAAAACGCTTCTCTTATTCTATCTTCTGAGATTTCGCTCAATACTTCTGATTATACTTCATTGTAAAACCCTCTCTGCGAAGAGGAACCTTTCTGTTTTTAAAACATCTTTTTAAAATCCACTTATGTGGTAGTTTAGCCTGAGGAGACTGGTTGTTCAAAGAATACTTCTGTTGTTTAGCCTGCGAAGGCTGTGTTCAAAGAATATCTTGTTATAGCCAGAAGTGGCTGGGTACAAATAATACTTGTAAACCATTTCACGGTTGGTAGTGAAAACTCAGTGGTTGCTGGGTAACTGGACATAGTCTTGTATAGACGAACCAGTATAAAAATAGTTGTGTACTTATCTTCTTATTTGTTTGACTAACTGGGATAATCAAGCTATAACGTTTCTTACTTAAAAACAATCCTTGAAGATTAAGTAATATTTCGTCTGACCTTTTTTTAAACCCATAGACGAAAGGAGAAAATTTTTATTTATAGCACAATTCAACCCCCCTTCTTGTGTTCTATCTTTTACAATCATGGTTCATAATCTAGAAGTAAAAAATGTAACTATACAGTTATCTATAAATTGTGATTTGTTTGGGAAAAAGATAATCATTCCCAGATTAGAAATAGTTGATTTAACTCCTGCTAAAGAACAACTAATCTTAGGATTAGACGTTATCTTAGCAGAAAACAGGTCAATTACCATAACAAAAGATTATTTGCTCATAACAAATAATACTCAAATATCACCAATCATAAATGAAATCTCATCAGAGTTGCGCGAGAATCGTGGTGAAACCCTTATAAAAAATTGTGAAGAAAATTGTGAAGATTGTGATGAATGCAAAAATAAAAATTTCCTGGTTAAAAATATTAATGAAAACCAAGAAGATGAAATAGAATTTAATTGTAATCTATCTTTACAAAACATTAAAGAAAATTATGATTCTGTCAGGATCAATAAAGCCATAACCTTCGATAGCATACAAGAAATCATTGATAGGTTAAATAAATCTTGCATTATAGGAGAAGATCCTACAAAATATTGGGAAAAAGACCCAGTAATTTGTAAATTAGATATCATTAACCCAGATTCAGTGATAAAAACAAAAGATATTCCTTATAGTAATTTTGAACAAGAGAAATGTCAAGCCCATATAAAAACCTTATTGGATCTTAAGGTAATAGTTCCAAGTACAAGCCCACATAGAAGCCCAGCTTTGCCCATATAAAAACCTTATTAGATCTTAAGGTAATAGTTCCAAGTACAAGCCCACATAGAAGCCCAGCTTTTATTGTAAATAAACATAGTGAGCAAAAACGTGGGAAAACCAGAATGGTTTATAACTATAAAAGACTCAATGATAATACAAACATAGATGGGTACACTATACCATCTAAAGATGTACTAATAAACAGAATCCAGAATGCCAAATGGTTTTCTAAATTTGATTTAAAGTCAGGATTCCACCAAGTAAAAATGGATCCAAAATCTATAAGATGGACAACATTTTCCTGTTTAGAAGGATTATTTGAATGGCGAGTAATGTCATTTGGTTTAAAAAATGCCCCACAAATATTTCAAAGAAAAATGGATAATATTTTTGGGCAATACAAAAATTTTACTTACACTTATATTGATGATGTTCTGATATTTTCTAAAACAAAAGAAGAACATTATCTCCATTTAAAACAAATCCTCCATATTTTTGAAAAATTTGGATTGATAATATCAAAATCTAAAATGGAAATATGCAAGACACATATATCCTTTTTAGGAACAAAAATAGGTAATGGGAAAATAAAACTACAACCCCATATAGCTACAAAAATTAAAGAATTTCCTAATAAAATGGAAAATATAAAAACTTTAAGAGCTTTCCTAGGCTTATTAAACTATGCCAGAAACTTTATTAAAAATTTGTACAAATATACAACACCACTGTATAATAAGATTTGAACATATTAATGAAGAAGATATAAAATTAGTCCAAGAAATAAAAAATTTGGTAAAATATTTACTAGAATTAAGTCTACCCTTAGATTCTGATTATCTAATAATCGAATGTGAATTAGGCTGGGGAGCCATCCTAAAGAAAAAGAAAAATAAATATGATAATACTTCTACAGAAGAAGTATGCAGGTATGCCTCCGGAAAATACCACACAAAACCCCAAATCTATTCTATTTCAACAAATTATGAGGTAAATGTTGCTATTTTTGATAAATAAAAATGAAATTACTTTAAGGACAGATTGTGAGGCCATTGTAGCCTATGCATTCTCCCAAATTTTTTCTGATAAAAAACCTCATAAAAGGTGGATACTTTTTCAAGAATCAGTATTTAACAATGGATTAAATATAAAATTTGAACATATAAAGGGAATAAAAAATGTTGTTGCTAACATTTTATCTCGTTTTGCAGGTAATATTGAAACCCTCGAAGTTTCATTATCCCAATATAAAAGAAAAAATGAAATTTGGTGACCAAGAGTTACCCATCCTTACAAATCACTTCCTTTATCATGGAAGAGAACAAATGAATGAAAAGTTCAACGTTTTGGTGGACCATATTTGGAATATCCCCAAGGCTACAAATAATAATGAAACATTTATTGTTTCAAGTAAAAGGGGTTATCATCGTGCTTTCTATAATTTCTGCAATGTAGACAACAAAGAAGTTTCAATACTCTCCAAAGCCTCTCCTTCAGGAAAAGGCTATACAAATTTTGTCCTTTTATCTGGACCTCATAAAGGTATTTTTACCAATTTTAAAGACCTTTGTATCGTAAAGGAAGGGATTCAAGACCCCATTTATAAAGGTTTCTACACTTTAGCCGAAGCCGAAAAGGCTTTTGAGCTAAACACTACAAATATAAAAATCATAAAGGATGCTCTCGAGACAGATCTTGTGATTATAAATATTAAGGAAATCCCCAAATCTTACAAAGACACTTTAGCCAAGTCCATAATCCCTGAATCAGAAATAAATCTGAAAAGGTTTATCACTATACAAAAATTCTTGTTCAAAGCCCATTCAGAAAAGGATCCTGTTCCAGGACTTTATATAAAAGTCCACTCCTACTTCAACACAAATTCCCCTTGTCTCAAGTCTTCTGAAGCCTGTGAAACAGTTCTAGACAAAAAATGCCCTTGCAACATAAAATTTTTGTTTAGAAAAGCTAAAATAGACCTGGAAGAATATAAAACCGTATGTTTTGAAGATCTTCCAATTTATACAAAACTCTTATTTGATTATGGGTGCCTCAGTTCTGTATTAATTCCCCCAGGCAGATAAATTTGATGGCTTTTGCCCTATAATCAGTGAAACCATAAATTCTCTTCAAGTAGAAACCATGAGTTATATGACACTCAAGGTAGAATCCTATCCAGCAAGCCTAAAAACTCCTTTAAGCTATGCTACTCATGTTATAAAGATTTTCTTTGAAGACAGTATCCAATACTCTAGTCTGTTTAAAGACGGATATGAAAATTGGGACGTCCAAGGAAACATAAATTATCAGTATAATTTATTAAGAGCCCAAGTTATGAGATATAATTGGTTCTTCTCTGAAACCGATGAAAGAGAATTTAACCTTATCAAGGAAACCCATAATACAAAGCTGTATCTTCCTGTTTACAACGGGAAAATGTTTTTCCCTTTTCAGATTGAAAATAATAATAAATTAGTTCAGCATTTCCAAAGAGAAAAAAAGAAAAAAAGAAATCTATGAAGCATTAGGACTTCATGGTCAACAAACTCCACCGGGAAACTCAGACTATTCCATGACTGAGACAGTAGAAGAAAATGAGACTGATAAGGAGGAATCTATCTCCTTATCTCGATAAAAGAATCTTTGCCTACAGCCGAAAGAAAAGCTGAAAGAGTGAAGTGATATAAAGTTGTAAAATAATTGTAATATCACTATACCATTTTGTTTTTTTTAAGTTGCTGAAGTGATATAAAGATTGTAAAATAATTGTAATATAACTATTCCATTTTGTCTTTTAGTTTTTGTAACTAGTTACTGATACTGTTCTAAAACAGTAAAGTTTGCTTTTGTAATTTCCTATTCTACCCTCCCCTCTATCTATATAAAGAGGGTTTTCTTCATTGTGAAACACACACTAAGCAATATAATAATATCCTAGGAAGCTTTCTTTCCAAGCACTCTTCTCTTACTACTCTTCTTCCTCTTCTTTCTGAGATTATCAAGTAACAAGGTAAGCCATGTCTGGCTAAATTTTGTTTTTTTGTTTTCCTAGATACCTTAGGAAATATATATAAAATATGCGAATATGATTTAGAAATGATATTTTTCTGAGAAAGGTTTGAAGCTCAGAAGTTAGTGGAAGTATGAGTCTATTTATGAAAGGGCAGGCTGGTTGGCTTGACTAAGTCGAGCAGTTGTAAGACCTCAAGGAGGAGGCACAAGTAAGACCCGGAGGTGTCGCCTGGTAAATCCAGAAGACTTTCATGAATAGTAAATACTATTCATATTTCTGAGTTTCTAAAAGTTCTCAGAATTATATCATTTCATCATATTCTATATTATTTTATGTGTATTTACCTTACAGTGTATTCTAGGAAAGCACTATTTCCTAATTGACTTGTTCGATCCAGTACTTCCGCTATTTATATTCTAAATCCAGTTTTATTTCTTGTATAATTTATTTTGAGCAACTTATAAATTTATATTATCATAATTAGGAGGCTCTGCCACCTTTGCTTGATCTTATAAATTTATAAAATACTTATAAATTTAAACTGTACTCTCTTTGATCTGATACCTTTTTGGTATCATTTATAAATTTATATTATCATAACTAGGAGGCTCTGCCACCTTTGCTTGATCTTATAAATTTATAAAATACTTATAAAATTTCAAGCTTTTAAATTTTGGATCTGATACCTTTTTGGTATCAGAGCCCTACATGTCATTAGGAAATAAATATACTAAATTGAGTATAAATAATTTTAAGGAATTAATCGAACATTTACAAAGTATCTTACAAACCCAAAAACTAATATTGAATAAAATTACACAAATCGAAGAAAAGCTTGATAATCTACAAGCTATTAAACCCATAAACGGTGTTGGAACTAAAGCTTGATGAGGTTTTGGTGTCTCTCTTGGTGTTTTTGATTTTGATGTAATGTAATTTTGGTTTTCTTAGATGAATGTATTTAGGAGTTTTTCATGTGTATTGATTGGTTAGAATAGGAATGTATGTGTTGTTCTTTGTTTGAAAATACATCAGACGATAGATATCAGATGATAGGTATCAGACGATAGGTATCAGACGATAGGTATCAGACGATAGGTATCAGACGATAGGAATCAGACGATAGGTATCAGACGATACATATCAGACGATAAATATCAGACGATATATATCAGACGATACATATCAGACGATACATATCAGATGATATATATCAGACGATACATATCAGACGATAGATATCAGATGATATACATCAGATGATAGACTTCAAGGTTTACTCATTCAGTCTGAAGAATTGCATCGTCTGACCTGGGAAGTAAAAGAACAGACGAAAGTAACTCCAACATTTCAAAATCTAAGAGTTACAATGGAGTAATCGATTACCATAAGGAAGTAATCGATTACCACGAGCCAGTAATCGATTACCATAAGGCTGTAATCGATTACCATGCTGAGAAAATCACCCAGAATGAATTTCATCTCAAAGATGTCGATTACCACGAGTCGACATGTCGATTACCACCTTGAGCGAAAGAATGTTTAAAAGTTGCCTGAAATGATTTTTCTAACATCCCACTTGATTACCCACTTATTTCAATCAATTTTAAACTCCATAAAAGTCAATATTTGAGGCTCCAACGGTTCAATTTGAGGCTCCTCCAACGTTCTGATTTTGGAGATCAAATTGTCAACAATTGAGGCTCCATCTGCATCTATAAATGGAGGGCATTTTGAAAAACATATATAGAGTTTTTGTACAGATTTGAAAACACTCTTGAAAGACTTGAAATCCATTTTCAGAAAAGCCTATACACTTTCAAATCCTCTCTAAGAGAGCTTATCATTTTCTTCAAGAGAAATCACTAAGAACTTCAAGAGTTCTTGAAAGAGTTTTGAGAAAAGGCAACAATAGTCATTTTACTGATTGGGTGGTATTCAAAGTTCTATTAAATTGTGATCAGAATTTACACTCCAGGTGTTTTCTAAACTGATCTTTTATTTGTCAATTTGATTGTTGGGTTATTACTCTAGGAGAGAGGTCTCTCTGGATAGAGTAAGAGTATTTGAGAAGTGTTTTCTCAAAGGTTTGATCTTGGGTGTGCCAAGGTCGGGGAAAGAAGTTCTTTGGGTTAAAGAACTGGTTTGGGTGTTTTGATTTCGTTTTTGTGTTGCTTGTTGCAGAGTGAATGTAAAAGAACACAAAAGGGATCATTTGATAGTGGAAAACCAATTGCAACAGTTGTTGGATTTGGATTGGATGTAGCGAGTTTGGGTGAACCAAGTATAAATCATCGTGCACTCTTCTTCTTCCTTACACTCATTACCATTTACCTTACACTTGCTATTATCATTGTTAAATTCTGCAAGTTGTTTGGTAACTGAATTGGTAATTAACTCAGTAATTAACTTGGTAATCAACTTAAACTGGAAAGGGTAGATACAAACATTGTATAAACTGAAAATTGATTACAAACTTGTTATTAATAATTCCTTTAATATTTCTGCTGCATAAATTTGAATATACTGTTTGAATTAAAAGGAATTAGAAACTCACGAAAAATAGACCAAAGTGAACTAGAATCTATTCACCCCCCTCTAGATTCACCCAAAGGGACCATCAATTGGTATCGAGCTACTTCTAGTAAGTTGCTCTAGAATTTGATCCACAATGGCCGAGTAATCAATTACCTTTTTTTCAAGGTGCCTCTATAAATAGACCTCCTCTGTTTTGTGGAGATAACTATCCATTTTGGAAAGTTAGAATGAAAATTTTTATGGAGTCTATACATAGAAGTATTTGGCAAGCGAGTTATAATCGATTATAAAATCCCCACACACAAAGTAGAAGAACAAGTAGTTGAAAAACCATTTGATAAGTGGGATCAAGAAGAAATTAAAGAGAGTGAGAATGATGCTAAAGCTTTAAACATTATACATTCTCGCTTCTTAACTCGATGAATTCTTTAGAATTTGCTTGTACAACAAATGACTAAAGAAGCTTGGGAGCTTATCATGGTAACACATGAAGGTACAACGGAAGTACGAAGGGCAAGGAAGAACACCTTGATCCAAGAGTATGAAACCTTCTGAGAATGTTACAAGGAGAGTCCATAATGGAGATGCGAAACGATTTATCCATATCATCAATCATCTCGAGGACTTGGCAAAAGCTTCATAGAAGAGGAAGTGAATGTCAAGATTCTAAAGTCTCTAAACAGAAAATGGCAATCAATTGTGACCATATCGAAGTCTAAGAATCTTGCTGCAATCACAAGTGCAGAGCTATTTGGTAAACTAAGGGAATATGAGATGGATATGTCTCGTATTGCAGATGAAGAATCAAAGGACAAGAAAGCCAAAGGCATAGCACTCAAGATGGAGG
This sequence comes from Hylodesmum podocarpum, assembly GCA_026586105.1. Taxonomy (NCBI): domain Eukaryota; kingdom Viridiplantae; phylum Streptophyta; class Magnoliopsida; order Fabales; family Fabaceae; genus Hylodesmum; species Hylodesmum podocarpum. The sequence continues at coordinate 5,616,018 of JALJEV010000638.1, forward strand.
ACACAACTAGTGATAGTGATACATCAAGCTGTGGAAGTGAATTTGAACAAGAGAACATGAATCTAATGGTAAGAAAATTCAAAAGATTCATGAAGAAAAACAATGACAAAAAGAGATTCAACTTCAGAAAAGGCTTCAAGAGGTTTGAAGGTTCATCTTCAAAGGTCACATGCTATGAATGTGGTAAAACTGGACACTACAAATCTGAATGTCCAAACATAAAGAAAAGTAGCAGTGAGCCTAGAAGAGTTGAACATGAGGAAAGACCCAAGAAGGAGAAGTTTAGAAAGAAAAAGGCCTACATTGCTTGGGAAGACAATGACTCCTCATCCTCTAGTGAAAGTGAGAATGAAGAAGCAAACTTGTGTCTTATGGCAAATCCAACTTCAGATGATGAAGAGGTAAGTGATTCCGATTCATCTATAAAAGATTATGATGAGCTGTATGATGCATTTTGTGATCTTGTGAAAGAAGCTAAAAAATTAGATAAGTTGAACAGAGTTTTGAAAAACAAAAATGCTGATTTAGAAAATAAAATTTCTGTTTTAAAAACTGATGTTCAAACTTTGAGAAAAGAAAATAATGATTTGAAACTACTTTGCTTAAAGTGTAAATCTGTAGATGCCTCTTTGAAAACTAACAAAAAGAAGTTCTCTACATTTAAACAAACCAACAATGATAAGACTTTTCCATGCGATTCGTATGAAAACTGACATACATCTTATAATTGCATGATTAGGAAGAAAGGAATTTCTAATGGATTGTTTAAATGGATTAAGAAAGATAATCACTGCACTAACATTCATGGACCCAAAAAGGTTTGGGTACCAAAATCAAAGTGATATTTTTTTTTGTGTAGGTGTGCTTGAGAGCCAAAAATTCAACTTGGTATTTAGATAGTGGTCGCTTTCAAGACATATGGATGAGAGACAAGAGCAATTTTATCTCCTTCAAATCAAAAGAAACTGGATCGGTAGTATATGGAGATAATAATAAAGAGAAAATATTGGGTATTGGTGCTGTTGGAGAAAAATCAAATCCTGTCATTGAAGATGTATTGCTTGTGGAAGGTTTGAGGTACAATCTTCTGAGTATTAGCCAACTCTGTGACAAAGGATACCATGTTTCATTTGATCAAGAAAGCTGCAAAATTAGTAGCAGTGAATCAAATGAGGTTCTCATGATTGGTAAGAGACATGGTAATATCTACATCCTTGAACTTAATCATTCATCATTATATCATACATGTCTTGCTTCAGATGATAATTTATCTTGGCTTTGGCATAGACGTATAGCGCATATAGATGTTCATCAACTAAATAAACTGTCATCTAAGAACTTAGTGCAAGGACTACCTAACTTAAAGTTTAATAGAGAAGGTCTTTGTGATGCATGTCAAAAGGGCAAACAGTCTAGAAATTCTTTTAAATCTAAAAATATTGTTTCAACTTCTAGACCACCTGAGCTATTGCACATGGATTTGTTTGGACCCTCTAGAACTGCTAGTTTAGGTGGAAATCTATATGGACTAGTTTTAGTAGATGACTACTCTAGATTTACTTGGGTTGCATTTATACCAAGTAAAGATAATGCCTTCAAAGTTTTCAAAGTTGTTGCCAAAAGGATACAAAACGAAAAAGATTTGAAAATCAAGTCCATTAGGAGCGATCATGGAGGTGAATTTGAAAATGAATATTTTGAAAAATTCTGTGAAAAATATGGAATTAATCACAACTTTTCTGCTCCAAGAACTCCACAACAAAATGGAGTTGTTGAAAGGAAAAACAGATCTTTAGTAGAACTAGCTAGAACTATGTTGAATGAAAATGATTTGCCTAAATATTTTTGGGTGATGCAGTTTCACGCTTGCTATGTTCTAAATAGAATTGTGATTCGTCCCATTTTAAAGAAAACCCCCTATGAACTCTATAAGGACAAAAAGCCTAATATCTCTCATTTTAAGGTATTTGGCTGCAAATGTTTTGTTCTAAATAATGGCAAAGAACCTCTTGGTAAGTTTGATGCCAAGGCGGATGAGGCTGTTTTTATTGGGTATTCTTCAACTAGTAAAGCATATAGAGTTTACAATAAAAGAAGAATGTGCATTGAGGAAATGTGCATGTTAAGTTTGATGAACCGACAATCCCCAAAAGGGAAGTGTTATTGTTGATGATGATGAGGATACAGGTGAAGGAAGCATAGCAAACCTCAAAAACAAGCAAGAACCACCAACCACATCTCAAGATAAATCAAGAGAATGGAGGAAACCAAGGAACCTCTCTCTTGACAACATCATTGGAGACATCCATAAGGGAGTATCTACTAGATCTTCCTATAACATGTTTTGTGATGATTATGCTTTTGTATCTCAATTTGAACCCTCTTGTGTTGATGATGCTATTCTTGATGAATTTGGATAAATGCAATGCATGAGGAATTAAATCAATTTAAAAGGAATGATGTTTGGGAATTAGTTCCTTTTAATAGAGATATGAATGTAATTGGAACAAAATGGGTGTTTAAAAATAAGCTAGATGAGAATGGTATTGTGGTTAGAAATAAAGCTAGACTAGTGGCAAAGGGTTATAACCAACAAGAAGGTATAGATTTGGAGAAACTTATGCCCTGTTGCTAGATTAGAAGCTGAGAGTATTACTTGCTTTTGCTGCATTCATGATTTCAAATTATATCAAATGGATGTTAAAAGTGCTTTTTGAATGGCTATATAAATGAGGAAGTTTATGTTTCACAACCTCCTGGATTTCTTGACTTTAACTACCGAGCATGTATATAAACTTAAGAAGGCTCTCTATGGCCTTAAGCAAGCCCCTAGACAATGGTATGAAAGGCTTAGTATATTTCTATTGTCAAAAGGGTATCACGAGAGGAAATGTTGACAAGACTCTCTTTATTAAAAAAGAGGTCTAACAACATTTTATTGGTTCAAGTATATGTAGATGATATAATCTTTGGATCAACCAATTCATCTCTGTGTGAAGAATTTGTAGATAGCATGCGGGGTGAGTTTGACATGTCTATGATGGGAGAACTCAAATTCTTCCTAGGACTACAAGTCAAACAACTAAAAGAAGGTATATTCATTCATCAAGCAAAATACACTAAGGAATTATTAAAGAAATTTGACATGGAGAGTTGTAAAAGCTCTAATATCCCTATGTCAACTAATCTCTACTTAGATAATGATCTTTGCAGGATTAGGAGTAGACCAAACCAAATATAGAGGGATTATAGGATCACTTTTATATCTTACGCCAGCGGACGACATAATGTTCGGTGTCTGTGTGTGCAAGATTTCAATCTGCACCTAAGCAATCACATATGAATGCTTTGTTAAGAGAATTTTAAAATATCTCAAAGGAACTACAACTGTGGTTTGTGGTATCTAAGGAACATCCCTACTTTGGTTGGCTTTAGTGATGCAGATTTTCTTTGGATGCAAAACCGATAGGAAAAGCACAAGTGGTGTATGTCACTTATTTGGAGAATGCTTAGTCTCTTGGTATAGCAAAAAACAAGCATGTGTTGCTTTGTTAACAAGAGGCGAGAATATGTTGTTCTTTGTAGTATTGCCGCTTGGCCAAACCGTTTGGTTGAAGCAACAACTTGAGGATTTTGGACTAAAGCTTGATCATATCCCCATCAAGTGTGATAACACAAGTGCAATTAGTATCACTAAGAACCCTGTTTTATATTCCAGAACTAAGCATATAGAAGTAAGACATCATTTCATTAGAGATCATGTTGAGAAAGGAGATTGCAACGTAGAGTTTATTGATACAGAGAATCAACTTGCAGATATCTTCACCAAACCTTTGCCAAAGGAGAGATTCTTCAAACTTAGAACCAATCTTGGTATACTAAGTGAAGAACATCTCAATTGAACTCCCTAAACATGGTTAGATTTATCATTCATAATGTTTTAAATTGATATGAATTCATAGCTTTCAATAGAGATGACCAACATAATTGCAGAATTTGAAAAATCAAATTTTTTTTAAGATTACTCACGGATGTCGATTACCAAACTGGTGTCGATTACCATGCTCTGTTTTAGGCAAATCTTTAATTTGCTCTTAGTAATGTCGATTACCACCTAATGGTAATCGATTACCACGCAATCGAAGAAAAACCTCTTTTGATTACTCTCGGCAGTAATTGATTACCATACCATGGTAATCGATTACCACTGCATCTGAGAGCTTACTTCAAGTGCTAATGGGCCTCATTCTGGAAATCCAATTCAAGGTTCAACGAATCTAGTCTTGATTCAAGTTTTATTAGAGGAGATTTTCAGATTTGGGTTTCATAACTCATCTTTCCAAACCCTAAGAACCCCTTTCTATCTCTAGAATTCTCTCATCTCTCTCTAAAAAATTCTTCATCTTCTTCCTCACTTCATCAATGGCAGATCAAGGAAAAGGGAAAAGGATCAAAGTGAGAGTTCCAAGAGATGATTTTGTAGCAACAAATACTTCCAAAAGGGGAGCATCATCCTCCAAACGAAAGAATCCTACCCCTTCGGAAGAAACCATGGAAGAGCACATTCACCCATGGTTCACCTCAAAGGCCCAAGAACAACGTTTCTATGGGAGATATGCAGGCAAGGAGCTTGTACCTGCAAAAATTTTGGATCCGGTGTGGCTGGATACTGAAGGGTTTACATTTCAAACGCTTCTCAGGGAACAAAATCTTGAGAAGTTCGTTAGTCTGAAGGGTTACATCTATCCTGATTTGGTGAGAGTATTCTACTCCAACCTCCGACCAGACGACGATTCCGAAATGCTTGAGTCTGAGGTAAAAGGCAAACCCATCATTTTCTCTAGAGATTTATTCTTTCAAATTGCTGGATTCAGAGAGGAGGGTATTAGACCCACATTTGAATTATTGAAAGAACAAGGAATCCATCTTAACAAAGATTCTGTTTATATGAGTTTGCTGAGAAATCCCCAAATTTGGGAAGCAGAAAAGGCTGCTAGAAAAGTGCATAGGAAGAAAATCACATACAATATTGGTGGGCTGAATGCTGATGATAGACTTCTACATTACACCATCTGTTGGATTTTGGCTGCAAGAGGAGCCAATCATGCCCAACTAACTGAGGAAGATTTGGTGTTAATTTCTGCTCTGAAAAATAGAATTCAGATTGATTGGCCTTATGTTGTGATGGACAACATGCTAAAGGCAAAGAAATTCATGGATAATAAGTGTCCCTACTCTCTGTTCATCTCACGTGTACTTGAGTATTTTCAAGTTGATGTCACAAATGAACATAGAGAGTGGTAAAGGACATTCACATCATAGGTGAAAGAGCATTAAAAATGATGAGATTGGTACGTGACCGATCTTTGGATGGATACCAAGGAGGAAGCACAACCTGACGAGCAACAAAGAACAAGAAGGAGATGCATCTCAATCACATCGATGATGATGATGATGATGATTCAGCTGCAGGGGAATACATCCCCAAGTCACGCTTCGAGTCCATTGTCATTGATAGATTGACGAGATTGAGAAACGCATAGAAGAGATAGGCGAAGCAAAGCGAAGAACGCTTCCAAGAGCTCAAGGAAATGATGGAGTCTCTTCATGCTCGTTTTGATACTATGTAGTATTCCCTTCCTATAGATTCCCTTTTTGCTTATTGATATACCAAATAGGGGGAGAAATCATAGGCTATCCTAGATCGGGGGAGAAATAGAAATTCTGGTAATGCTCTGTTTATTATGAACAAACTGGATTTTTTTTTATGGTTTAAAATCTGCAATGTCTTCAATTATCCTGGTCATTAGTCTTTGAATATGAACTGAATCATGTCTTATGAATGAATGATTCTATATGATATTGCTCTGATACATAATGGAATGTATGGTGAAACTGAAATATACTATGTATTTGGTTATTTCTATCAATTGCAGGAATTTTAGAAGATCAACACATATTAAAAACTCCAAAGAAAACCCTTGTTGATATTTGGTACATCAAAACCAAAAAGGGGGAGATCGTTGGAACTAAAGCATGATGAGGTTTTGGTGTCTCTCTTGGTGTTTTTGATTTTGATGTAATGTAATTTTGGTTTTCTTAGATGAATGTATTTAGGAGTTTTTCATGTGTATTGATTGGTTAGAATAGGAATGTATGTGTTGTTCTTTGTTTGAAAATACATCAGACCATAGATATCAGACGATAGGTATCAGATGATAGGTATCAGACGATAGGTATCAGACGATAGGAATCAGACGATAGGTATCAGACGATAGATATCAGACGATACATATCAGACGATACATATCAGACGATACATATCAGATGATATATATCAGACGATACATATCAGACGATAGATATCAGATGATATACATCAGATGATAGACTTCAAGGTTTACTCATTCAGTCTGAAGAATTGCATCGTCTGACCTGGGAAGTAAAAGAACAGACGAAAGTAACTCCAACATTTCAAAATCTAAGAGTTACAATGGAGTAATCGATTACCATAAGGCATGTCGATTACCACGAAGAATGTCGATTACCATAAGGCATGTAATCGATTACCATCTTGAAAATCACCGAATGAATTTCATCTCGCGATGTCGATTACCACGATCTATAATCGATTACCACCATGAGAATGTTTAAAAGTTACTGAAATGATTTTTCTAACATCCCACTTGATTACCCACTTATTTCAATCAATTTTAAACTCCATAAAAGTCAATATTTGAGGCTCCAACGGTTCAATTTGAGGCTCCTCCAACGTTCGATTTTGGAGATCAAATTGTCAACAATTGAGGCTCCATCTCGCATCTATAAATGGAGGCATTTTGAAAAACATATATAGAGTTTTTGTCTGATTTGAAAACACTCTTGAAAGACTTGAAATCCATTTTCAGAAAAGCCTATACACTTTCAAATCCTCTCTAAGAGAGCTTATCATTTTCTTCAAGAGAAATCACTAAGAACTTCAAGAGTTCTTGAAAGAGTTTTGAGAAAAGGCAACAATAGTCATTTTCTTGATTGGGTGGTATTCAAAGTTCTATTAAATTGTGATCAATTTACACTCAGGTGTTTTCTAAACTGATCTTTTATTTGTCAATTTGATTGTTGGGTTATTACTCTAGGAGAGAGGTCTCTCGGATAGAGTAAGAGTATTTGAGAAGTGTTTTCTCAAAGGTTTGATCTTGGGTGTGCCAAGGTCAGGGAAGAACGGTTCTTTGGGTTAAAGAACTGGTTTGGGTGTTTTGATTTCGTTTTTGTGTTGCTTGTTGCAGAGTGAATGTAAAAGAACACAAAAGGGATCATTTGATAGTGGAAAACCAATTGCAACAGTTGTTGGATTGGGACTGGATGTAGGCAGTTGGCTGAACCAGTATAAATCACTGTGCACTCTTCTTCTTCCTTACACTCATTACCATTTACCTTACACTGCTATTATCATTGTTAAATTCTGCAAGTTGTTTGGTAACTGAATTGGTAATTAACTCAGTAATTAACTTGGTAATCAACTTAAACTGGAAAGGGTAGATACAAACATTGTATAAACTGAAAATTGATTACAAACTTGTATTAATAATTCCTTTGATATTTCTGCTGCATAAATTTGAATATACTCTGTTTGAATTAAAAGGAATTAGAAACTCACGAAAAATAGGCCAAAGTGAACTAGAATCTATTCACCCCCCCTTCTAGATTCACCCAAAGGGACCATCAAACGGTAATCTAGAACAAATTTGTGTTCAACTAGAAAAACTTAAACTAGGACCACCTAACACTAGTTCTACAAGAACTCATAAATATATTATTGCCAAACCTAGAAAATGAGTAGAAATTCAACTAGAACCATTCCTTTCACAAGAACCTCACAAACTATTTCAGGTCATTCTCCTTTATCTGAAAATATAAATCATAGTCCTGGAATTCTTGACAGATTTCTTAGACGTACAAATACCAAATCTAGAAGATTAGAAGAAATAATTGATATTAATAATAATATTGATATCAGTACAAATAATAGAATAGATTCATTAAACCCTAGGAGATTATACAATCTAAACTGGTTAAACACTGACAGGACTAGTTTATATAGATACCAAAGGCTAGATGATTTCCATCTGCCTAACAATTAGCATGAAATTATAAATTTAATCTTAGAACAAATTGGAAGATAGTTAGTACAAACTCAAAGGAGATATATCCATTTAGGATTAATCACTATAGGTGTAAGGTCCTTATCTAGACCTTTCGTGGGAGCAAAAGCATTCCTTGTCTTGTTTGATAGAAGATTCAAGAATAATAATTCTCAAGCCATTATTGGTATAATTGAAGTAGACCTTAACCTAGTTGTCTCTTTGATATACATAGCACCTAATTTCACTATGAATTTAGGAGATTTCATAAATAACATAAGTTTAGAAGTACAAACTTAAGGTTTTGGTGAAAATTTTCAAGGAAATAATTTACACCTAGATATAACCTTTATTAGTAGAATAAGTGATAGAATATCACCTAGATACCGAATAAATGCAGATCCAATAGTAACTTCTTTAAGTTCTAATTGAATACAATTTATGTCTGCTCAAGTTTTTGAGTCAACCAGAAATCAGGGTCATGAATGGCAGACTCATATAAATTCTCCCCCTACTAATACTGCCATAACAAATCCACAAACAGCCATAATTACTAATAGAAGGAACAGTCTTTCTATAAGATTTTCTGATTATGAAAATATAAACTCGAATTCTTCCCTTGAAGAAGAAGAAGAAGAAACCCAAGAACCTAGAAATTCTTTTATGTTTGTCAGAATAGAAGATAATGAGAATTACTCTAGTGAGGATGAAGAAAATGAAGAGTTTCTATTTTCGCAGAATCTCTTCCAAACTACATATAAAGAAACTACCAGTCAGATAGAAGAACTATTAGATAATATAAAATTAGAAGATTGGATACAATCTGAAAAAGAAAATAACAGAAATTTAGGATTATTATCTGAAGAATTAACTCCTGAAGAAGATTATTCTTTAAAAAATATGTCAGTAATATCCTTACAAACACATAAAGGTTTTATGGCTGATGACCATGGACCAAGTATTCAAGATCAGAATTTTGAATACTTTACAGAAAACTATAACCTAGGATTTATACCTAGAACACAAATAGTTACTCCTTTTAATTCTTCATTAGGAGATAATATAAAATCAAGAGGAAAAAGATTGCCCATAGAACCCCTGTTTAATATAGCATGTTTGTTATTAAATATAGGTAGTATTGATCCCCAACTCTTACCTACTTATATAGAACAATGGACTGTCTCTATGATAAAGATTATAAAACAAATCATGAGAAATATATTACAAATAGCAATGATATGATTGCTACTGCAGAAACATATTTAGGAGATATAACCCGAGCTTGTTGGAAATCTTTTAAACAAAATTACCCAGAAATGTTACAGACCAATCTAATTGAGCCTGGTCCTAACATTTATAATTTTTATAGTCTTATACAAAGAATTTTTACCACATCTCAATTAAGTTAAAAACACATATCACGTCAATCAAATAACAAAAACATAATTGTTTAGTTTTTAAATTTTAATTGAAACTTACTTCCCCTACGAAAAATAAACCAATAAATTTCAACAATTGAATTTGTATTACCCATCAAGGGGTGAAGTTGCTTTCCTAGCATTTATGAGCGAAATCAACATTCGATCTTATTGAGAAAGAAAAGTAAAGGACATGATGTTCCGTACAATCATCATGCAACAGCTGTGTAGAAGGCGATGACCTTAAAAATTCATTGATAAAAGGACTCGAGGCTCCACACAAATTGTTAATTTGAATGGATAAGAACAACACTACAATCTCCACCTCAAAGACAAAGGTTGAAAAAGACTTACCTTTATTAATTTATGTACGTTTCTAATGGCTATGGGGTTTGACAGTAACGTGATGCATGAGAACTTTAGAACTTAGAAGTGACATGTGCAAAGCCGTTGGAGCCGTTTATACAGGTAAAACATGATCCCGTGATGCATAACAACTACTTTGGGCTTTAAAATTCTAATACTCAAGCCTGGTAGTTTCGTTTTATATGGATCTTAATGTCTATTGCGAAAATTTCCAAACAGTGTATATGAACAATGGTGGTCCAATTTTATAGTTGGTGTGTGTTTGGGCTGAACAAATCTTGCTTCTTTTTTCTGAAAGTCTTTCATAATATCTATTTTTGGCTAGGCTTTTAACAGTTCGCTACGAACATGTAATCTTTAAGCTTTAAACAGTTCTGATGTTTTCTACAAAAGGGCATTATCCGAAACTGGTATGAATGATGTAGCATTTCTGTTTTACTTTTTTTTTAAAAAAGTTTTTTTTTAAAAAAAGAAAATTTAAATAAAAATCCAAAACCATTTATCATCAATGGTACAGAAAAATCCATAAAGAGTTTCATACCATGTTATCCCTGCACTTTACCGAGAATCTTTAGCGGTTTTGTGCGTGTTTGTTAACACAATGATTTGCACCGAGTCCGAGGGGTTATAAGATGGTTTAATAATTTAGGAAATCCTGTAATATACTACTACATGTATAATTATTAACAACATTTGAAAAATGCTATAAGAATATATAAAAATAGTACTTAATAATTATAGTAACATTTCAGTAAGTTTTGTATCTCAACAATGTCATAAAATGTTTTGTAACATTTCTTTTATGTCTTTAGGAAAATTAAACGAAAAACGTTACTACAGATAATATAATATTTTTTCAATGTTAATAAAAATTTTCTATTAAATATGTCTATATCATTTGCACTAATTTTATACGAAAATTGTAAGTTATAACTTGTAATTTCTTAAATTATTTATTTATTTTAATCTTGTGAAATTTATAATGTGATTTAAATTTAAAATCAGTTGTACAGTCAAACATTAATTATACAAGTAATCCAACCTATATGTTATAATAAAAATTAAAATTAGAAAATATCTTAATAATCAATTAAGAAATTATTTAGTAAATAATTGAAAGATCCACTTAGTTCAACATGCATTAGAGTTATAAGCCAACATAATTTATTAAAGTGTGAATGGTTGGATAGAAGAAATAAATATAAAAAAATTGACTTGGTCTACATGAGTTAAACCCGTGTTGGGTCAGGTTGACTCACGGGTAGGGATAGAAATAATTCAAGAAAGTTTGTCAGGAACTTATAACCTGATTTGTCTTTAGTCTGACCTATTTCATAAATGAGTCAAGCATAGTTTAGGATCAGTCTAATTTTTTGGCCTAATAGACCTATCTGACTGACCTATTGAGCTTGATATTAAAAATGTAACAAATGTAAGATTCGAACCTATGTATCAAGGTTTAAATAAAAAATCATTAATTACTACACTACAATACTCTTTCATTATAAACTATTATGAAAATGACTTAAATAAGCTTATAGGTAGGTTTTGTAATCAGGTCTTGAAAATAGATCTCGTTAATAAATTTTGCAATCAGGCCTCTATAAATAAACTTAGAGAAACAGATCGGTCTATCAAGTCACAAGACAAGTCATACTTTTTAAACAGACTTGACTCAAATCTACAAAATAGAAAACATGTCTAACCTGTTAAGAATTGGGCCTCACCTATCATGTTCCCACCCCTACTTATGGATTACTCACTTGTATATAAATTTTAATCTAATGATTTACTACCTATTTTTTTTATTAAAATTATATTTAACTTTAAGTAATAGTTTTCGTATAACTAATCTAATGGAGATATTGATTTGAAGATAAATTATAATAACTAATTAATTAAAAAAATTCATAAATTAATTAATTTTTTTAATAAAATTTTTGTTTTAATACGATTTTGTGGATATGTATCAACCTGTTTGGTTGAGCCGGATTAATAAAATAAAACTTACCAATTAATAGATCGGATAGAGTTAATCACCTACTTGATATCTAGATGAGTTATACATCTTAACAACTCCGATATATATCTTGTTTAAAGTTGCTGCCACCCATGGGTGAAAGGCCCATCTATCTTTTAATATATACTTTTTAATCACAATCTCTAATTTTTTTGTTAATTTTTATTTTAATAAATTCTTTCTAAACAAGTTTTGTTTTATCGTTCAACATTTAAACCATAGGATTGTGAAATATAAATAGGCTTCCAAAATTTAATTTTTGGTTGTAAATGTTTATGATAGTTTAGAAATTTAAATTTTATAAGTCAATTTAAATATACATTTTGGAAATAAGTTTTCTTCTCCCCTTTTATTTATTAACTCTTCAAACCACATAAATGGCTTGTCTGCAACTTGGGATAATAATCACAAGACACCGGTCAATTTGTAAGACACAAAGTCTTCCTGTACGTAGTACCAATAACTTGTAATAACCACGACATAGACCAGATTCAATAACTACTCCAACAAACTTGGTAACCGTTTAAACTCATTTATTATTTTCTCAATTTCTCTTAGATTTTAAATAGGTGGTTCAAAAATTATGAGAAAATCTAATAATAAGAAGAATATGATTGATGTACTATTACCTAGAACGTTTTACTTAAAAAAAAAAGTCGTGTTTAATAAAATAAATAAAATGTTTTTTTTAATATGAAGATATGTTGCAAAAAGAAATATAATTTTTCAATGTTTAATTCTTAAATTATGAAGATTCTTTTGTCATGATGTTGATAAGTTAAGAACGCAGAAATGTTGGACATATTTTCGTTAGGTAGAAAAAAGATTTTAAAGCATTTGAGTTAAACGACTACTTTAATACCTTTGTCTATTTAAAGACTCCACTTTGAAGATTTGGAGTTTGCGGAAATGTTCTATTTTTAGAGAAAAGAAATGCTATGGTAATCTTGCTCTATACAACTTCTTATATTCTTTTATTTTTATAAGTCTTTAGTCCAATCTTCACTGTATAACTCTCTTTGTATAGAGGTTGAAACTTTATAAGTTAAATACCCTTTTTATAAATTTATCTTTGGTGGAAGTTAGCCTAAAAATGCAGAGGTTGAAACTTCATAAGTTAGACACTCTTTCTATAAATCTACCTTTCGTGGTAGGTAGCCTCAAGAGGCTGTGATAAAATAATACTTGGGTTTATTAGAAATGGTTGAAGCTAAATAATACTTATATTCACTCGGTAATAGTTGTAGCACTCATTGTTGTCTATTGTTATAATATCCTAATTTCTCTACAATTTACGGGAAAATAACCACGCCATTTGAGGAAGAGAATTAAATTTTATTATATAGAGTAAATTTTAAAATAAAAGTCTAGGACGGTATATTTCTCAAAAAATAAACAATGTCTTGAATAATGAAATATTTAACATGTAACAAGAAACTTTAACATTCATAAATAGCAACAATCGCTCAAATTCAAGAAGAGAAAAAGAAATGTCATGCCAAGTCTTTAGATAATCGGGTTCCTTTTATAGTCTCAAGTCTTTCTGCCTCTACTCGTATGCTCGTCCGTTTTGCGGGTCATCACAGTGTTAAACCATAAATACAACCACATGATTAGTTCATATATTAATAATAATAACGAGATCAACAGGAGTAGTCCAAGACAACAAAATATATTAAAGCATCGAAAACACTCAATCCACAATTCATCACAATCAGTCATGCTATGCAACTTAGTATAATGTATGTCACTCACAGTTCACTTTCATGCCATGTAATACTAACAAAACAATTGAGCGATGTCTAGGAGTACATGTCACATCTGACACTCTTACTAGTGATACTAAACAATTACAAACGGGTAACTAGTGTTGCAACGGGAGTCACTCCTTACCCATGGTGATCAACTATAGTGGAAACATTCCCCATCACGAATATCTTCTAGTCCTAGGCTATTACATCAACCTGTAAGGAACCAATTGTCCTAATTCCTTCATCCTTATTTTTCAAAAATATTTTCATTTAACTTAGCATTCATATAATCATTGCCATTTTCTCGAACACCATGTCTCAAAAGCATGTTCACTAGGTACAACCTCACAACTCTTTTAGAGTAGCAGATATCCATCGCTTTCATTTATAAACACAATTGACTATGATGAACTTTAGTAACTTATCAATGCAACATATCTTGTAGAATAAATCTCTCAATATATACCCGCCATTTCCTATAACAAAATATTTAATATAACAACATGAATTAAAACTAACATACACCAATCAACAAGCCTAAAATAAATATAAGAAAGACAATAAAGAACTGGTCATAGGAAAAAATTAAAATATCATTTACACTTAAAATTAGAGAAATAAATTGAGTTCATCAGAATTTTACCAAGAAAGCATAATATAATTCAAAGATATAATTACAACTGAAATAGAATATTAAGATGGAAATATTAAGACAACATGATAATTAATAAAATACCACATTTAGCAAATAAATACCTAATAGAATATTAAAATAAAGAGTTAAAATATATAAAAGAGAATAATTATCGATAAATAGTTTAATCTAAACATAATATAAACCACGTAGAGTTGTAAGTAAAAAAAAAACAAATTGTTAAATACTAACCATAAGCTAAATAAATAATTTTCAAATAATTACTCCCGTCTCTTAAAATAAATATAGAAGATTAATTTTATTTAATAAATTTTTACTTTTCAAATTTTATTATTATCACTTTCCTTTTTTATTTAAAATAAAAGAGAATAATTATTTTTAAATCAATCTATTTATTGATAATTATTCTCTTTTATATATTTTAAATAAAATTTAATATAATATAATTATATTAATTTTCTATTTATTAATAATTATCAATAAATAAAAAATTAATATAATTATTTTATATTAATTTTTATTTAAAATATATAAAAGAGAATAATTATCAATAAATAATTCAATCTAAAAATAATATAAACCACGTAGTGCTGTAAGTTAAAGAAAGAACAAATTGTTAAATACTAACCGTAAGTTAAATAAACAATTTTCAAATAATTACTTCCGTCTCTTAAAATAAATTTAAAAAATTAATTTTAATTTAATAAATTTTTACTTTTCAGATTTTATTATTATCACTTTTCTTTTTTATTATTATTATTTATTTCTTTTAAATTGGAAATATATATATATTCTTTTCATGGAATTTTCAAATAAGCTATTATCATATTTTAAAAATTGAAGTCCGTTTTTTTGTTGACGTGAACTTATTTGGACAGACGCAACAATGACTAATATGTTAGTCACAAAATATCTATGTTGAACAAAAATAAACAACGAACATGAAGGAGAAAGGTGTGTCAAAATTTATCCTTTATTTAAATAATTTTATTTTCTTAATAATTATAATATAATTATAATACATAGTCAATTAATTTATTTATAAAATATATAAATATTTTTCTTTTATATTTTATACATATATTTATTCACATTTTTTACTTTTCACATCTTATAATTAATGTTGTCTAAATTTTAATTTTCTACCAAATCATTTACTTTACCATCCCAAAGATTTACTGTATGAAAAGCTTAAATCTTTTATCCTTCACATCTACAATCGGTATTTCATCACCTATTCAAGAAAATATTTCAACTTCTGTTGGATATATACACACACGTTTTATTGCATAATTGGCTAGTTGGCCTTGCTATTCCAACCCAATAGTCACGATACAAAAAGCGATTTTTGTCACAAGAACGAGACAACCCACTATATGCTTCGTTTCTCTGCCGCATCGTGCAATACGTCTCCCGCATAGTAAGATACATACTACCATAAAATATATATATATATATATATATATATATATATATATATATATATATATATATATATTGTTCTTGGTAAAATTTGACGTGCGAGGTGAACTCGGTCTCTTTAAGATGAGGTAGCGAGAGAATTGGTATCCTCTCTTTGTGGGTAAAATCGACTCTTTCTCTTTGAGTATTTATTTATTATTGATTATTCATTAGTCTTTTTTTCTTAACAACTTTGCTTAGTCCATGTTATTTATAAAATCGTTTTAGGATTTTTCCATGGACCTCGCAAAAAGTAGTTACATGGGTCTATTAGATAAGTCCATGAGTCCAGGAAACGATTGCCGAGATCGAGTAGGAGGGAGAGGTAAGCTCTCCAACTCGAACGGTATATATATATATATATATATATATATATATATATATATATATATATATATATATATATATATATATATTTATTGCAAAAGAGAATTGCTATATCCTAATGTTAAAACATAACAATGAAACAGACGGGACTGCAGGTGCAATTTAAAACCTTGCTAGTGGCTACCACTTAATGCTAAATCATATCATGATTTTTGCACCACAGATACAAAAACCACAAATCTATCCCTTCTCTTAATTTCTGTCCATTTTTATCTTTTTAATTAAATTTTAGCCAATAAGAATAATACACATTCATACTTTGTTTTTATAGCATTTTTCAGGTTGACATCAGGGGTGTTGACTTAAGAAGCATTAACAATGTGAAAGTACTTATTATTTAGATAAGGCAGAAAATGATTCATGCAAGAACATTAAATTACTTAAATGAGCTTCTGAAATCGAATTGACTAAGAACTAAACATGTCTATCTGTCCTGGGAGCCACATGAGATGCTAAGGATATTAATGTGAAGCAACTACGTACTAATAATTGAAATTCTAGTTGTGTGTCACAATCACACATTATATATCTTTTTGCATATGCAGGACCTCACTAGAACAACTCATGCATACCAAACTTCACGGAAAAATATCAGTACCCTCATAAATAACTAACAGAAAATGAAAAAGATTGGTAAGTATAACGAGTGGCATCACTATGAGAAAGAGAGATAATGAGAACAAGTAAAACATGTTAATGCTGTGAAGGCCTCCACATATCATACTCTCCAAATATACCGTCGGTTCACACACACCGACATCGAAATACAACACAATGAGATTATTTGCCACTAAAGAGCTTCTGAGTCTATTTCTTCTGCTTATATTTCTCTTCCCTTCTTGCTACTCACTGGAAAACATAACCATAAATAACCCAATAAAAGACGGTGACGTTTTGGTGTCCAACGACAGAGGAAATTTTGTACTCGGTTTCTTCAGCCCGCGAAACTCCACAACCCGATACGTTGGCATATGGTACAACAAAATCTCCGAACAAACGGCCGTGTGGGTTGCAAACAGAGACACACCTCTGAACGACACTTCGGGTGTTCTTTCAATAAACGACAAGGGAAACCTCGTACTCTACCACAACAAAACCAAAAACCCCGTTTGGTCTTCCAACGCTTCTTCCATCGGATCCACCAACGTCTCAGCCACGCTTCTCGACACGGGAAACTTAGTGTTGATCCAAAACGGCAGCGTTTTGTGGCAGAGTTTTGACTATCCAGGAAACACTTATCTCCCGTTCATGAAACTCGGTTTGGACCGGAAAACCGGTCTGAACCGGTTCCTGACATCATGGAAATCAGCGACTGACCCGGGAACAGGGAACTTGAGTTACAAAATCTCACCGACTGAGTTTCCACAATTGTTTCTAAACAAAGACAAAGCTCCCCTTTGGCGGGTCGGGTCATGGACGGGTGAGAGATGGAGCGGTGTACCCGAAATGACTCCGAATTTTATCTTCAACGTTAGTTTTGTTAACGACGAAAATGAAGTGTTCATAATGTACGGAGTGAAGGACCCAACCGTTTTCTCAAGAATGGTGCTGGAGGAGACGGGACGCGTAACGAGGTCCACGTGGCAAGCTCACGAGAACAGATGGTTTCAGATATGGAACGGTCCGAAGGAAGAGTGCGACAACTTCAGACGGTGCGGTTCGAACGCCAACTGCGACCCGTACAATGCGGACAAGTTCGAGTGCGAGTGTTTTCCCGGTTACGAACCCAAGTTCGAGAGGGAGTGGTTTCTCAGAGACGGGTCCGGTGGGTGTGTCAGGAAGAGGAACGCCTCCACGTGTCACAGCGGGGAGGGGTTTGTGCTGCTCCCACGTGTTAAGGTTCCCGACACGTCCAAGGCACGTGTGGATCCCTTGATCGGGATCAAAGAGTGCCGGGAGAGGTGCTTGAAGGATTGCACGTGTGCCGCCTACACGTGTGCCAATGATAGCTCACAGAGTGGGTGTCTTACTTGGCATGGGGATATGGAAGACACCAGGACTTATACGCAAGTGGGACAGAATTTTTTCGTGCGTGTCGATGCCATCGAGTTAGGTATGCTACAACTTTACTATTTATTAGAGAGAAAAAATATCTTTTGTATATATGTGGTCATTCTCATGTTTATCTACACGTAATGTTTATCATACAAGAGTTTTCTTATGATTTTAATTTCTACGTAGCATTGTCAGCTAACTAATAATTATGATAGATATAAACTTATCATGAATTATAAATGATCATGTGGAATTAAATGAAAGTATTAAACCTTAAAAAGTGTTCTTGAACTATTTACATTTTTATTTTTACGAGAGACTTCTAGTATAAAATATATTTAGTAATTAATTGTAATATAAACAATTAGTTATAAAATATAATAAGTTACAGATGACTCTAAAAAAAATTTTTAATATAATATATTCTTGATATGTATGTTATTTCTTCAATTTATAATATCCTTGAGTTTGTATTTTGCAGCTAAATATGCAAAGCATCCGTATGGCTCTCTTGGCATGAAGGGGATGATAGCAGTTTTAACAATTGCTATTTTCTTCTTATTGTTTTTGGGGATCACTTTTGTGTATTGGTTTGTAAAAGCTAGGAAACAATGTAAGTTAAATTATTTTTGTCAAACATGAGGCTCTTAATTCTATTAATGTGTTCAAATGTGTTTGTTTCCTTGTTTGATGATAGGGATAAGAAGGGGTCGCAAGTATTCCTTTCGTCTTAGCTTTGATGACAATACCGATCTACAAGAATTTGAGTCTACAAAAAATTCAGATTTACCATTCTTTGATCTTAGCTCAATAGCTGCTGCAACAGACAATTTCTCTGATGCTAACAAGCTTGGCCAAGGTGGTTTTGGTTCTGTTTATAAGGTATCCAGCCATTCTAGCTTCTTTAAAAAGTACCAAATTCAACACTAGTTTGCACTTTTTTAATGCTTAGTACCCATGTCACCTCTTAAAGTCGAAGCATAATTTTACACTTCGCTGAGTTGTATTAGTTATAGAATTTGCCTGGCAAGCAATGTGTATTGTAATAATGGCAAAGGCAAGCTGTTAAAGTTTACCTTGGATGATGATTTCAGGGTCTATTGAGTAATGGAAAGGAAATAGCAGTGAAGAGACTGTCAAAGTATTCCGGACAAGGCATAGAAGAGTTTAAAAATGAGGTTGTTTTGATCTCAAAGCTCCAACACAGAAATCTTGTGAGGATCTTAGGTTGCTGCATTCAAGGAGAGGAGAAGATGTTAGTCTATGAGTATTTGCCTAACAAAAGTTTGGACTCTTTAATCTTTGGTATGTCTTGTTTTCACCTTTGCTGCTTAGTACTTGAGCTCTCACTTTGGACATAGCCATACCGATCAATTTATAGTGACATCATTCAACATGCTTCACAGTTGATACCTTTAATTTTTGGTCCAGATGAATCTAAAAGGGCACAACTAGACTGGAAAAAACGATTTGATATCATCTGTGGGATTGCTAGAGGGATCTTGTACCTTCATCAAGATTCACGATTGAGGATCATTCATAGAGACTTAAAAGCCAGCAATGTCTTGCTGGACTCTGCATTGAACCCCAAAATTGCAGATTTTGGTATGGCTAGAATATTTGGTGGAGACCAAATTGAAGCAAATACAAATCGTGTTGTTGGAACCTAGTAAGTACTCAGCATCACACATATGATATCACTTAGTATCATTACATTATATGTTACTTAGATTCCCAGGCCATTAGGCCAATGTTGTGAAAAATGTGAGTGTAAAGCCACTTTTGTGGCATAGACAACAAAAATGGAGAGTGGTGATTTCTACTCTTACATAAGCTAGGCTAGTTAGTAGTAAATTGGGTGGAGAGGTAGAAAATTTGCGCCGACACTAAATGCTTATGCTCCAAGATTTGCTTATAAATAACAATTCCATGAACTTGATCATCACATCTAAGAGAGAAACATTTGAGAGCTATTGTGAGTGTATATTCCTATTATAAGAGAGGGAGATCCTAACAATTTATGGGCCCATGACAAAAAAATATTTTTATTATCACACAAAATTAGATAATGCTCCACACTATAAAATAACTAGGTAAAATTTCACTGTCCAATTACTCCTGAGTTTAAATTTGAGGCTAAGATTAAGGAAGTTGGAAGTAAAATGGAGAAAGAGAGAAGACAAATCTCAAATAGACAAATCACTGAACCAGTAAATTATTTACGTTTCAAATTTTTTATTTTAAAATATTAAAGAAATTTTTTTAGGTCCCTCAAATTCATGGGCCAAGTGCCACGACCTCTGAATAATTTTCGGGGCCGAACCTATGTATAATTATTCTCTCTTTATATAGTGAAAATATATCTGTAGTCTTATGGTTTTTCCCTTGTTCATCGAGGGTTTTCAAACTAAAACACGTGTGTCAATTCCAATTTTCTCACCTGTTATTTAAGTTACTTGATATTATTTTGTTATTCTGGTAACCAATAGTTTTAAAAGCTATTCAGACACTAACATAAGTAAATAGTTCACTCCCAGCATCCACCTATCTCCTAGTTTCTAACTAATACTAAACTTAAGATTTTAATGATTACGTTTTTGTTTTGCTTTGGTAGTGGCTATATGTCCCCAGAATATGCTATGGAAGGACAATTTTCAATAAAGTCAGATGTGTACAGCTTCGGAGTTTTACTTCTAGAGATCATTACAGGCAGAAAGAATAGTGGTCACTATGAAGACATTACATCCACAAATTTAGTTGGACATGTTAGTATTTATGAGAACTATACTCCAATTTAAATATAACCTTTAATAGTCCAATTAAACCTGTTGACTTTCAATTATTGTAGATATGGGAACTATGGAGAGAAGGCAAAACCATGGAGATTGTTGATCAATCATTAGGAGACTCATGCTCTGACCAAGAAGTCCAAAGATGCATCCAAATTGGGCTTTTATGCGTGCAAGATCATGCCGCAGACAGACCATCTATGTCAGCTGTTGTTTTCATGATGGGTAATGATTCAACTCTTCCTGTTCCAAAACAACCAGCATTTATTTTCAAGAAAACTAATTACGAGAGTTCAAATCCGTCAACCAGTGAAGGGATTTATTCAGTAAATGATGTAAGTATAACTATGATTGATGCTCGTTGACGAACAGACTCTTGGAATTTTGTATGTGGAGAAAACCTTTATGCTATTGTATAGTGCTAGTGTCATGAGTCGAACAATATAAGGTTTGCCAAATATTGTATATGATAATTCACGTGTTATCCAAATTAGAATGATGATGTAAATTAAAATCAAGGATAACAAGGGGGTAAGGTTTTATTTACGAAGGTGGTGTTAGTAATTGAGAAGGGATTCACACAAGTGTGACCTCTTTAGGGTTAAGTCTTTCAGGTTTCAGGTTTTGTCTATAAACTTTTTCCAAAATATCAATGAAAGTATCGTATGTATGTTTATAAACATACTTGTCTCTTTATCCTTCTAATATGAGAATTTGATTATATCCTGAGAGGTGGAAAATTGTTTCTATGCTACAAATCCATGGTTTCTAGGTCTTTGTTCTTTCATTTTAGAGCCTCGATGCCACCACAATTCTAATGCATACCGGTGCACAAAATTCCATTAATTTATTTTACAAGACCATGTGCAGCATGCTAAGTAATTTTAAGTAAACTAAGGTATGTTTGAAAGAGGTTGATTAGGTGGTTTGTTAGTAAGAGATACGGTGGAAAATGATTAAATGAGTATGGAAGTATGAATCCTATAGAATTTTGACTGGATAAAAAAATAATAAGTAAGCGATAAGCAAAATACGTCCAATAAAGATTTAATTGAGCATCACATACTGATTACGTACATTAGTTACGTAAACTTAAATTGTTTCGGGTTTAATGAATTTATAAGTTTAAGCACTGGTATAAGGTATATATATATAAGGTTTCATTACGTGAAAGAATAATCTATTTAGTGGAAGAAACCATGTTTGTTTCGCATAAGTCGTGATTTTCTATCTTTGCTTCTAGTCTTTCGTAAAATCTTAATCTTAATACCAAGTTTCAATTGAACGAATTGGTTCCTCCAAGTATCACAAGTATGTTTTGGTCCTCTGAGTTTCAATTGCACAAATTAGATGGGATCATAATTATACGATTTTGGCTCCTTTGCTAACCGTACATGAGTCAAGATACAAATAATATGTCACCTTGATTTAGGAACATCAGTTTATTTATTTATTTATTTATTTATTTATTTATATATATATATATATATATATATTAATTGATAAGTGGGACGGATACGATGACACAGAAATATGATATGTAAAAAATAAATATTAAGATAATTAGTGGTGAAATCGGGATCTCAATCACTTTTTAATAATTAAATTTTCTTTTAAGTTTAATCATAGTTCATTTCTCTCTGATTCCCTCAAAACCCAAATGTAATATAATCAAAATAAGAATTTGATTGCTTATATCAGCAATTTTATTTTTTAAATATTTATTACTTGATGGTTGTGAGATCGACAATCTTATTCTCTAAATACTACAAGCAACCGGAGTATTCACGCACTACCAGAGGCTCACACATCAATAAGTCAATTATCTAATGTATCTATTCTTAAGAGTATGTATATAGGAAGCATTAGCTGACTCTAGATGGAAGGATGCTATGAATGAAGAGATGAGATCCTTGAAAAAAAAAATGAAACATGGGAACTAATGGATTGTTTGGTTGGAAAGAAACCAATGTGATGTTAATGAGTGTAAAGTGAAGTTTAATGCGTAGAGTTAAAGAGATTCAAAGTTAGATTGACAGCAAAAGGGTATACAAAAGCATATGAAGTAAATTTTACTGAAACATTTGTTCGCATGTAAAAATGAGAATTGTTTGGGTATTGTTATCTCTAGCTATAAATCTTGATTGGTCCTTACAACAATTTGATGTAAAAAATGTTTTCTTACACAGAGAATTTTCTGAAGAAGTTATTATATGGAACTATCGGAAGGATGTAAAAATCTCTGATACACAAAATCATAAGGTATGCAAGTTGAAGAAGTCATTGTACACACTAAAGCAATCACCCCGAGAATGACTTAGAAGATTTACCAAGTCAATGATTGCTTTTGGATATCAACAGAGCAATCAAGATCATACTTACTTTCAAAAATGAAAAGGGGAAAGATTACAAATTCTTAATATTTATGTTAATGACATGATAGTCACGGGAGATGCGGAACGTAATTGATGGAGAGAATACTTGGCAAGAGAATTCAAGATGAAGGACCTTAGTAGTACTTTCTTGAAATTGAGGTCTCAAGACCAAAATGAGGTTTTTTTTTTTTTTTTTGTCTTGGTGAAAATTTATATTTTGATTTGTTAAAAGAAAGTGAGATGAAATCATGTGTAAAAGATAGAACAAAAGAAGGGGGGTTGAATTGTGTTACTTAAAAAAAATTGTTTCTTTCGTCTGTGTGTTTAAATATGTTCAGACGAAACAATCTTAATCTTCAAAGGTTGATTTTAATAAACAGACGTTATAGTTTAATTATCTCCGTTAGTCAAATACTTAATAACACAAATACACAAGTATTTTTATACTGGTTCGTCTATGTAAGACTACGTCCAGTTACCCAGTAACAACTGAGTTTTCACTACAAACCGTGAAAGGGTTACAAGTATTATTTGCCCCCACCACTTTCTGGCTATAACACAATATTCTTTGAACACAGCCTTCGCAGGCTAAACAACAAGGGTATTCTTTGAATAACTAGCCTCCTCAGGCTAAAACACCACACAAGTGGATTTGAAAGAGTTCTATATAAAAAGAGTTTCCTCTTTGCAAAGAGGGTTTTATAAATGAAGAGCAAAAGTAACAGAGAGCGAATTCACAATAAGATAGAATATTAAAGCGTGTTCGCCAACTGAACTTTGAAGAAGTGAAGTCTTTAAATAGGCAAAATCTTCAGATATTCGTTAGACACAGAAGAAAGCCGTTGAGCGTTTTCCAAGCAAAGTCCAAAAAGGTGTCAGAGAGCACTTGATTGATTGATGACGTGTGCAACGGATATAGATAGCGTGCGCAGTACTTTTTCTAACTTGTACAGAGATTTGATAGAAAAAGGTGAAGACATTTTCGAGTTGCATATGTAGGCGTTAATCCCTATATTGATCTTGAATGCTTATAAAGAGTACTTCTTAAGATTTGAAATTTTGGCGCGAGTGACTTATACTTTGCTTCACTTCTTTGGCAAACGATGAACTTCTTTAGTCTTAAAAGTTTTTGTCTTAACCTATCGTCTGATGACTTTACTTGAGACAGACGAATGACTTCAATTTTGAGGAGTCATCTTCCGTCTGTACTCGTTGCGTCTGACTTGATGTTCCGTATGTAGATGTTCCGTCTGACTTGTAATAATCAAAACTTTAGAGATGTTAATCATCTTGATCTAACAATCTCCCCCTTTTTGATGATTACAGACTATACTAATAACTTTCTTCAAGGAAACATCTGCACAAGACAAGATTAGCTAAACAATTTAAACACAAGTCAGATTTACATCAAGACCATGTTTTCTGAAATAATACTTCTTTATAAGAATCGTTACATCAATGTGATGTAAACCATGTATAGTATTACAAGGTATACAGAAAACAAAAACTTTAAGAATACATGTATAAACCTATACAAATTAATAAAAAAAAAATATATTATCTCCCCTTCTATGCTAACTCCCCCTCAGTTGAAGGCTCCCCCTTAACTTAGCATCCATCACCTTTTCTTCCTTTAAGATATTCTCCCCCTTGAGCTGAGAATCATCAAAAGCTTCAAGAGGAAGGTTTAGGCTTCTGTTGGACAAGCCCCATGACGATCTCCCTCAGCTGTTGCATCCTAGATGTGAGAGAGACTTGATTGTCCTCAAGCTCTTTGTTCTTCTTCTTCAGATGCTCGCAATTTTCCTCCAATGCATCATACTTACGCTTCAGAGTATGATACTCATCAGCGTTCACAAAGAAACACCTTGCCACAGATCGTGGAATCTTCATCAAATGAGGTTCTAGAGCAAAAGGCAGAAGTAGCTTCATGATCTTCTATCAACCTTTGAATTTTGGGATTGATAGGCCTTGAGGCTTTGACTTGAATGGATTTGAGATGCGAGTATGCAGCAGACGGAAGTCTCTTGGGGATGTGCCTTGCAAACTTGAAAGTTTTGGGGACAGACGGAGTCTTCTTCTCTTTTCCTTTAGCCAAAAACTTGACTAAGTAAGGTCATTTTCGTTCTAAGACGACGAAGAACTTGGTGACGTTGGAAACGAGAGAAGAGAATTGAGATGCCATCATGAAGGGATAGTGTCTCGACTCCTTCTTTGCTCTTTTTTCAATGTGATAGAAGGAAGTCAATCTAGCTTTTTCTTCCTTTCTATACGCATTTGCCATCAGCCTGAAAGTTGTGTTGTAATCTTCAGGCAGAGCATGAGCAAATTCTTTGGGGTCTTCATATTCATGGAGGAGGATGGAGTATCGTGGACAGATACCTGCACAATGCGGTCTTGTCCAAGGGAGAACAATTCCAAGAGTATGTCCTAGGCCTACATACTCTATTTGGTTCATTAGAATTGTGAAGGGTACAGGATCATGGCGATCAATGGCGTCCAAATGCCAATGACAGCACTCTTTTGGCTCATAAATGGTGGAGCTGGGATCTCCAAACCTGCAATGGTGAAATGCAGGGGCATTAGGTTCAAGCCGAACCTTTCACTTGACATTCTCTCTGAAGGGAATGTGGGGTTCATAGCCAAGAGCTGGTCCTTCAATCATCGACTCAGCTAGATGATCCTTGTACTTGTTTATTTCTTCTAAACCCTTGATGTCTAAGGAGGCCAGTTTTTCCCACGGCAGACGCTTCAGCCATTCACGTTGCTCTTCAGGAGTATAAATGAGATCTTCTTTGAAGTCCACTGGCATCATGGATTTGTGATAAATAAGAAGATTGACAAACCTCCCAAGTTGGAATCCTTTCTTACCTCTATACTGATAAGGATTCTTCAACTCAATATAGGGAGTGTCCTTTATAAAGCCGTCTTCATCGTCTGCTGAGTAACCATTTTTAGCAGACTCAGACGATTCACCCTTATTGGAGATATCTTCAAGCTCATCTCCAAGAATCCAGTCAGGCTTAACTGGTCTTTCAGCACAAGAGCTTTCAGCAAATCTTCTCATGACTAATTCGTTAAGAGATGAATAGTCAGTCTTGTGCTTAGGTGGAAGATCTTCTGGATTTAAAACTTCAGCATGAGATCTCACCCATTTTGCATCCATCTTATTTATAATAACATGCTCTTCATCAGACGAAGAACATGCATCTTCAATGATAATTACTTCCGACGGAATTTCCATCGTCTGTAGATAGGATATTTCTTCAGACGCAGCAGGTATCGTCTGATCACAAGCTACGTTGAGAGGAGACGCAACTATAAGATCAGAGACAATTATCCTATGTTCGTCTTGGAGAGTAGGTGCGGAAGTCTCCATAGTTGGAGCTTCTTCATTGAGCATAGTCTCCAATTCCTCTACTAACTGAGCATTGTCCTTTTGGATCTGGGCAGTTTCTTCACTATTCATGCCCTCTGAAGTTGCTGGAGCAGACGCAGCTTCAGACGATCCAATGCCCTTAATGCTCTCAAGAAAGATTCTTTCTCTTTTAGCTTGAAGCAGCATAGAGACCCTCTTAGCCTCTTTTAGTTGCCTTGCTTTGTCTGTTTCTCCAACAATCACAGACGCAATCTTCTGCTTCATTTTCTCTTTGCCTTTGGCAGCCTTTTGAAGAGCAATTTCTCTAGCTTTTGCTTTCTCTTCAGCTGCTTTCCTCTGCTTTTATTCGTTTGTGAGAATCTTTATAGACGTTACACCCTTAGATGTTTTCTTAACCCCTTCATCTTCATCAGGGGATATCTCCTTCTCCTGCGTCTTAGACACAACATGTTTTATTCTGATAGTCCTCTTCTTCTTTCTTAGAGGCTCTTCTTGAGCATCATCGAAAGGGACTTCAGATACGATTACAGGTGGAAGATGGATAGGTGTTTGGGTTTGTGTTTGGGCTTGTGTTTGGGTTTGTGTTTGGGTTTTTGTTTGGGTTTTGGCGCGTTTGATGCGTGCATGTGAGGAGGATCTTTAGTGATAGGAGAAAGAATAACTTCATCTTCACTCCTATTGTGATGGAGGAAGCTAGGGCTCAGATGCATCTTGGCAAAAGTGCTTCCTTTGACCTCATTTCCTTCATCATGCCACACGACGCCAGTAGCATCAAAACCTTGGTTTAAGATGATTTTGGAGAAGAGTGTGGCGTAAGGAATACTGCTCTTCCTATGAATATTCCTATTCTTCAACGCATTTATCCAATGGTCGAGAATAATGTGAGGAAGACTTAGTCTTGCTTTCCTCAAGCAATAGTAGATGCAGAATCTATCACGAGTACTCACATTGTCTCGTGAGTCTGTTCTGGGTGTAAAGATGTTGTAAAGAAGGTTGTGGATAACTCTACCTATGGGATAGAGATTCTCAGATCTCAAAAACTTGGGATCTTCGGAGTCACGAACCTTCCCATAAAGAATCTTGTCTACATGCTCCTTAGATTCTAATTTCATCCAGACAGAACAATAAAAGCGTCCTTCAGCTTTGCAGCTTCCAGCTTCAGCAATGGAGTCTATTATGATAATATACTCCTTGTTGTCAATGGTACCCACAATTCCATCATCAAACTCTTTTGTGTCGCTCCATAACTCTGCGTAAGCCTCCATCAACCATGGACCTCTCATCTCCGCGAAATCCATCCAGCCATTGTGTATTAACATTTTTGATACCCTGTTAGAGATACCTTCTATGGTGGACCTTGAAATCCACTTGCTAGGCAAGAAGAGATCTTGCGCAAAGAAGGTTGCTTTGATGTTCTTGGCGGCCATTGTTCTAATTTTGAAAAGAGAGAAGAATGTGTGAATAACATACTCAGAGATAGTAAGAGTGTAGTAAGAGGTAAAAATGTAAGCTTTGAGAGTATTTATAATCAAAAGCAAAAACAGTTATAATTCATCAGACGAAAGAAGTTGAAACCGTCCCTGATTTGACGTGGCCCTGTCATTGCTCTTTTAATGATTGATTTGACTTCTGCAATTCGCAGCGCGTGCTCTTTAAAGTCCTAGAATAGTGCAATAAATGACAGACACATTTAATGCTGCCTTTAAGTTGTCCCTGCACGCTTAACTTTAAATTAGTTAAATAATAACCTTGCGTCTGTTGAATTTTCTCAAACTGATTCAACTTGATCAGACGCAATGTTTCGTCTTAACGAAGGCATTTAAAATGTACAGACGAAATGAAATGCTCAGACGGAAAAACTTAATCAATTAGAGAAGCAATTCCCAAATTTTCTTTGATGAAATTAAAACGAGTTTCGTTTAAAGCTTTTGTAAAGATATCTACCCATTGAAAATCAGTTTGAACAAACAATATATCAAAAATACCTTTTTGAACATAATCTCTTATAAAATGAAATTTGATTTCAATATGTTTGGCTTTTGAATGTTGAATAAGATTTTTGTTGAGATTAATTGCACTTGTATTATCACAAAACACTGGTATTTGGGTTTCAAACCTGGAGTAATCCTCAATTGATGTTTTACCCAAAGTAGTTGTGAGCAACACCCAGCTGCAACAATATATTCTGCTTCAGTGGTTGAAAGTGCAATGGAGTTTTGCTTCTTGCTTGACCAAGAGATTAGTGATGAGCCAAGGAATTGACATCCACCACTTGTGCTTTTCCTCTCCACTTTATCTCCAGCATAATCAACATCACAATAACCACTTAGATTGAAATCACTACTTTTCTTATAAAATAGAGAGAGATTAGTGGTTCCAATAAGATATCTTAAAATACGCTTAACAGCTTGCAGATGTGATTCTCTAGGATCAGATTTAAAACGTGCACATAGACATACACTGAACTAATGTCAGGTCTACTTGCAGTGAGATAGAAAAGAGATCCAATCATACCTCTGTATATCGTCTGATCAACGATCTTACCTGATTCGTCTTTGTTGAGACTGGCTCCAGACGAATACATGAGAGTCTTCATTGGTTTGGCATTTTCCGTTTTGAACTTCTTTAGAAGTTCCTTAGTATACTTCTGTTGATGAATGAATATGCCTTGTTTTGTCTGTTTGATTTGAAGTCCTAGGAAAAACTTTAACTCTCCCATCATGCTCATCTCGAACTCATCCTGCACTAACTTAGAGAAATCCTTGAACAAGGATTCGTTAGTTTCTCCAAAGACTATATCATCTACATATATTTGGACAATAATAAAGTCTTTTGAAACACTTTTCTTGAAGAGAGTAGTATCGACCTTTCCTCTTGAAAAACCATTTTGAAGAAGAAAAGAACTTAGTCTATCATACCAAGCTCGAGGAGCTTGTTTAAGACCATAGAGTGCTTTCTTCAGCTTGAAAACATGATCTGATTGAGATGAGTTCTCAAATCTAGGAGGTTGTTTTACATATACTTCCTCTTCAATAAAACCATTTAGAAAATCACTTTTTACGTCCATTTGATATAAGATGATATTTTTATGAGCAGCAAAAGCAAGTAGAATTCTAATGGCTTCTAATCTAGCTACAGGAGCGAAAGTTTCGGTGAAATCTATACCTTCCTGTTGATTATAGCCCTGAGCTACTAATCTTGCTTTGTTTCTTACCACTTTCCCATCTTCATCAAGTTTATTTCTGAACATCCATCTTGTTCCAATAATGCTTTTGCTTCTTGGTCTTACTACCAAAGTCCAAACGTCATTTCTTGTAAACTGGTTTAACTCTTCTTCCATTGCTAAAATCCAGTCATTATCTTGTAGATTTTCCTCAATGTTCTTGGGCTCAATATTTAACACGAGAGCATAGCCAGACGATTCTTTTAGTCTTGATCTTGTTTGAACACCTTGATGTCTATCTCCAATAATAAGATCTTCTGTGGTTTGAGGCAAACTTCCACGTTCTTATAGGAGCTTGATCATCATGTTGGTGAGCATCACACGAAGAGGGTTCGTCTGTACTTCTATCGTCTTCTCTTGTGTCAGCTCTTGCGTCTGACCCAGGTTGACCATTTGAACTTGAACTTTGACCAGAAGGGTTAATCTGCAAATTATTAAATAAATTTTCTAGGTCTGATATTTTCTTATCAGTCTTTGAGTTATCTTGAAATTTTACATGAATTGATTCCTCTACAACTTGCGTTTTAGAGTTAAATACTCTGTAGGCCTTAGATGTATTGGAATATCCAAGTAAGAATCCCTTCACCACTTTTGAATCAAACTTGCCAAGTTGATCCTTAGTGTTTAAGATGAAACATTCACATCCAAAAGGATGGAAGTAAGAAATGTTGGGTCTTCTTCCTTTCCATAGTTCATATGAAGTCTTATTCAATATTGGTCTTATCAATATTTTGTTTTGAATATAACATGAAGTATTAATTGCTTCTGCCCAATAATATTTTGGAAGAGAGCTTTCATGCAACAAAGTTCTAGCCATTTCTTGTAAGGTACGATTTTTCCTTTCCACAACTCCATTTTGTTGAGGAGTTCTTGGAGACGAAAAATTGTGGAAAATACCATTTTCAAAATAGAAGGCATTGAACTCAGAATTTTCAAATAATGCTTTTGTTCCAATAATGCTTTTGCTTCTTGGTCTTACTACCAAAGTCCAAACGTCATTTCTTGTAAACTGGTTTAACTCTTCTTCCATTGCTAAAATCCAGTCATTATCTTGTAGATCTTCCTCAATGTTCTTGGGCTCAATATTTAACACGAGAGCATAGCCAGACGATTCTTTTAGTCTTGATCTTGTTTGAACACCTTGATGTCTATCTCCAATAATAAGATCTTCTGTGGTTTGAGGCAAACTTCCACGTTCTTATAGGAGCTTGATCATCATGTTGGTGAGCATCACACGAAGAGGGTTCGTCTGTACTTCTATCGTCTTCTCTTGTGTCAGCTCTTGCGTCTGACCCAGGTTGACCATTTGAACTTGAACTTTGACCAGAAGGGTTAATCTGCAAATTATTAAATAAATTTTCTAGGTCTGATATTTTCTTATCAGTCTTTGAGTTATCTTGAAATTTTACATGAATTGATTCCTCTACAACTTGCGTTTTAGAGTTAAATACTCTGTAGGCCTTAGATGTATTGGAATATCCAAGTAAGAATCCCTTCACCACTTTTGAATCAAACTTGCCAAGTTGATCCTTAGTGTTTAAGATGAAACATTCACATCCAAAAGGATGGAAGTAAGAAATGTTGGGTCTTCTTCCTTTCCATAGTTCATATGAAGTCTTATTCAATATTGGTCTTATCAATATTCTGTTTTGAATATAACATGAAGTATTAATTGCTTCTGCCCAATAATATTTTGGAAGAGAGCTTTCATGCAACAAAGTTCTAGCCATTTCTTGTAAGGTACGATTTTTCCTTTCCACAACTCCATTTTGTTGAGGAGTTCTTGGAGACGAAAAATTGTGGAAAATACCATTTTCAAAATAGAAGGCATTGAACTCAGAATTTTCAAATTCTGTTCCAGGATCGCTCCTAACAGTTGCAATACATATTCCTTTTTCTTTTTGAACACGTTTACAAAATATTTCAAAGACACTGAATGACTCATGTTTATGTGCTAGGAAGTATACCCATGTGAATCTAGTATAGTCATCCACAATCACAAATCCATATCTCTTTCCTCCAAGACTTCCAGTCTGAGTAGGTCCAAAGAGATCAATATGTAACAGTTCTAAAGGTCTTGTCGTGGAAATAACATTTTTTGATTTAAAAGATGCTTTGAGTTGTTTCCCATGCTGACAAGAGATTCACAGACGATTGGATTTCCAAGATATTTTTGGCAAATCTTTCACAAGATCCTTTTTAGAAATTTTTGAAATATACTTGAGACTTAAATGTCCAAGCTTTTTGTGCCAAATATCTCGTTCATCATCTGCTGAAATCAAACATGTCACATTCTGATTACTAAGGTCAGAAAGACAAACCTCATAGAGATTATTCCTTCTTTTCCCAACAAACAGAATGAATTTGTCTTTGTTCTTGACTATACATTCATCAGAGTTAAAAGCTATTTCATATCCACTGTCATAAAATTGACTTATGCTAAGCAGATTGAAGTTGAGACCTTTAACATAAGACACATTTTGAATAAGAGGATTAAGTGTCTTACCAACAGTCCCAATACCTAGGATTTTACCTTTCCCTGAACCATATGATACAGACCCTTTACTTGGTCTGAGATCTTAGAACATAGACAGGTCTCCCGTCATATATCGTGAGCACCCACTGTCCACGTACCAGCTTGAAGTCCTCTCTTTTCCTATAAGGATGTCTGCAACAAGAATAATAAGTGACTTTGGTACCCAAATCTTTTTGGGTCCTCCTTTGTTAGTAGAAGAAGATTTCTTTTTGTTTAAGGTTCTTTTATCTTTTATATAGTTGTTTGGAACCTTGTTGTAATTTTTGTTCTTCTTCTTATGGGCAGACGAAACAAATTTTTTTTTCTTTTTGTCTGACTCTTCAACATATCCAAGTCCACTCTTATCAGACGGAGACCTCCCATATTTTAAAATATTTTCTAGCATTGAGGATCCCTGAGTGAACTTGGTTAAGTCTTTGAGTAAGGATTCATTTTCTTTCTTCAATCTTTTGATTTCATAAATAAACGTATCCTTTTCAGACTCATATGATTTTTCATATAATACTTCCTTTTGTAGCAACTCGTTTTCAGTTCTCAAAGTAGCATTTTCTTCTAAAGTTTATTTCAACTTGACTTTGCATACTTTGTATTGCTCAGCAATAA
Source organism: Hylodesmum podocarpum (assembly GCA_026586105.1). NCBI lineage: Eukaryota > Viridiplantae > Streptophyta > Magnoliopsida > Fabales > Fabaceae > Hylodesmum > Hylodesmum podocarpum. The sequence continues at coordinate 5,649,117 of JALJEV010000638.1, forward strand.
AATGTGAGTTAGCCAAAAGTGTATCATATGAAATTTCTTCTGATTCTGACTCAGACTCAGATGAAAAGGATGAAAAGGTTTCAGATTCAATTACCTCTAATGAGACAGAATCTCTAGTCATGAGATAGATATTTGCAGTCTCTTCCTCTTCAGTGGATTCCTCTGAACTTTCGTTATCAAGGTCTTCCCAAGTCACCAGACTCTTCTTTCCCTTGTCTTTGCGAGGATTCCATCTTCTCTTTAACCTTAGACACTCTGATCTCATGTGTCCAGGTTTTCTGCATTCATAGCAGATAACTTCTGAGCTCTCCTCCTTACTCGAAGGTTTTTTAGTGAGCTTTTTTTCCTTCTTCTTGAAGAAGCGTTGACCTCTCCTCTTTTTCATCATCATCTTCTTAAAGCATCTGGCCATGAGGGAAATCTCATCATCAGACGATCCGTCAGACGAATCAGACTCAGTAGTGTCAGCTTTCAGAACTTTGTGCTTCTTCTTTCTTTCCTTCTTAGGAGTTTCCTCCTTTGGCACGTTGTTGACAGTTGGAAGAGCTATGGGCTCTTGAACTTTGATCTTGTCTCTCTTACACAGAAGTACCTCATGTACTCTCAAGGTTCCTATTAACTCATCAAGAGTTAATGTCTTCATATCGCGCCCAACTGAAATGGTAGTGGACATAGCTTCCCATGGAGGAGGAAGACTATCCAATATTTTCATGTTATTTTGGGCCTTGGTGAATGTAATATCCAGCGCAGTGAATCCATTTAATATTGTTTGGAATCTTCCAAACATCATGTCAATGGATTCTCCTTTCTTCATTGAGAACATCTCATATTCTCTTTGAAGAGTGGCAGCTTTCCTCATACGCACATCCTCAATTCCTTCATATGAAATCTTGAGGGCATCCCAAAGTTCTTTAGCGGTTTTATAGGCACAGAATCTGTTGTATTCTGTCCTTGATAATGCACACATGATGGCATATCTGGCTTTGTTGTTGTGTTCCATAAACAAGTATTCTTCATTTCCCCATTCAACCTCGGGTTTGACAATAGGGATGTCTCCTTGAGTTATGATGTTCCAAAGTCTGTACTGGGTGGATTTGATGTACATCTCCATCCGATCAGCCTAGTAGAGATAGTCATCAACAGAGAACGCTGACGGCTTGTTCATGGATGACCCTCTAGACAGAAACGAAGGTCCTTGAGACTCCATTTTGGATCTTTTCCTCTAGCAGCTGTAAAGCGCTCAACCTTTAGAGGCTAAGCTTTGATACCAAACTGTAAAAGATAGAACACAAGAAGGGGGGTTGAATTGTGTTACTTAAAAAAATATTGTTTCTTTCGTCTGTGTGTTTAAATATGTTCAGACGAAACAATCTTAATCTTCAAAGGTTGATTTTAATAAACAGACGTTATGGTTTAATTATCCTCGTTAGTCAAATACTTAATAACACAAATACACAAGTATTTTCATACTGGTTCGTCTATGCAAGACTACGTCCAGTTACCCAATAACAACTGAGTTTTCACTACAAACCGTGAAAGGGTTACAAGTATTATTTGCCCCCAGCCACTTCTGGCTATAACACAATATTCTTTGAACACAGCCTTCGCAGGCTAAACAACAAGGGTATTCCTTGAATAACTAGCCTCCTCAGGCTAAAATACCACACAAGTGGATTTGAAAGAGTTCTATATGAAGAGAGTTTCCTCTTCGCAGAGAGGGTTTTATAAATGAAGAGGAAAAGTAACAGAGAGCGAATTCACAATAAGGTAGGATATTGAAGCGTGTTTGCCAACTGAACTTTGAAGAAGTGAAGTCTTTAAATAGGAAAAATCTTCAGATATCCGTTAGACACAAAAGAAAGTTGTTGAGCGTTTTCCAAGCAAAGTCCAAAAAGGTATCAGAGAGCACTTGATTGATTGATGGCGTGTGCAGCGGATATAGATAGCGTGCACAGTACTTTTTCTGACTTGTACAGAGATTTGATAGAAAAATGTGAAGACCTTTTCGAGTTGCATATATAGGAGTGAATCCCCATACTGATCTTGGATGCTTCTAAAGAGTACTTCTTAAGATTTGAAATCTTGACGACTCATACTTTACTTCATTTCTTTTGGCAGACGATGAACTTCTTTAGTCTTAAAAGTTTTCGTCTTAGCCTATCGTCTGATGACTTTACTTGAGACACAGACGAATGACTTCAGTTTTGAGCAGTCGTCTTCCGTCTGTGCTCATTGCGTCTGACTTGATGTTCCGTCTGTAGATGTTCCGTCTGACTTGTAATAATCAAAACTTTAGAGATGTTAACATCTTGATCTAACTTCATGCATACCAATAAATTCTCGAACTGAAAGAGGATTAAAGTGAAAGAATATTTCGCAAGAGAATTCGAGATGAAGAACCTTGGTTCTTTGAAATATTTTCTTGGAATTGAGGTTTCAAGACCAAAATCAGGTATTTTTCTGTCTGAGCGGAGATATACATTTGATTTGTTAAAAGAGAGTGGGATGATAGCATGCAAACCAATAAATTCTTGAATTGAAGAAAGATTGAAGTGAAAGAATATTTGCCAGAGAATTCGAAATGGAGGACCTTGGTTTTTGAAGTACTTTCTTATAATTGAGATCTCAAGATAAAAATAAGGTATTTTTCTATCTCGGTGGAAATATATATTTGATTTGTTAAAAGAAAGTGTGATGTCATTGTATAAACCAAATGTTAAAAGAAAGTGAAATGATAACTTACAAATCAACCAATTCTCGGACAGAAGGAGGATTGAAGTTGTATATTGAAGAAGATCAAAAATCCGCTAACAAAGGAAAATATAAATCCTTACAATGATATTGATGTAAATCCTTCTCAAATTAGATAATAAGATGACCTTGAAACATCCCCGCAAATTGAACTGTATCTGACTGCACAATTGAATATCAATTAGGAAAACTCAATGGTCTTAGGTAACAAACTTTTCCTTTTTCATTTGCTGCCTTAGAATTTGGAAATATGCATTGAAGTTTTTTAAAAAATGTTTTTCACTTTTATCCAAGATAATCGTATTGATATCAACCAGTTATTTTTATCCCGAATGTTCCCACACAAAGTGTAAAAGCTATGTTGAGAGAGAAATTGTTTTCATCCCAAAATTTTGTTCAAAAAATTATACAATAAGGAAATGAAATGATATGATTGATGCGTTCGAAAGAAATAAAAAGGAAATGAATTGGTTACATAAATTTTTTGTGAAAATGATATTATTAAGAATTTGATTATAATGTATCAGTATATAGTCTAGATGTTAATATTCTTGTCTAATCACAAATTTTCTAATTTTTTATAATAATTATTTTTAAAGTTATATTTCAGATAATTCTAACTGATTAACCATGTACAAAATTTTGTAATAAAAGAAAAATTGTAAAAATACGCACAAAGTTATGAAAAATGGAAACTCAAATCTAGCAATTAAAAAGAAATCCAAAAACAATGCCATGATCCTGATTCCTGAACTGAACGTGCAAGAGATTTAAAAAAATGTGAGCAATAAAAAGTATCTTAAACCATCTTTAATATATTGTACCAGAAAAAATCATACTATATATCTCAAAGACATTCAAAATATACATATATAAAAGACATCCAGAATCAATGGAGGATTAACTTAATTTTTTAAAAAATTTTGTGAATATACTTTTGTGCTAACTAGATGTGGTCATTCTTGTTTCACTACCTTGCATCTAGCATTGTGACAGTAACATGGTTCACACTGCATGATTCATCTTGTTTACTTGAAGAAGAATCAGTTTCCATAGGATTCCTTCCTAGACAAAACCCTGGGATTTTGGGTTGTGACATTGATGCAGTGTCACTACTCAGCATCAACACCACTGAAGACATTGTTGGTCTATCTTCTGCACGCTCTTGCACACATAAAAGCCCGACCTGTATGCATCTGTGAACTTCAGATGGTGTATATGAATTGTCAATAGACGAATCAATCAGTTCCAACACATTTTCTTCTTTCCACAACTTCCATGTCTACAAGAAACCACAATCAAGTTATTTGTTAGCATGCAGAACATTACATTATAACCAAGTAACATACTAATAAAAGAGTAAAAGTAATGCTTCTACATACATGTCCTAGAAGATTCAATTCTTTGTTTGCGGAATAAAATCCTCTGTTCTTTTTGCCACTTACAATCTCCAGCACAAGAACCCCAAAACTAAAAACATCAGATTTTACTGAGAAGATCCCATCCATAGCATATTCTGGGGACATATAGCCACTGCAAATATGAAAAAGTATTTATTAACAGTATATATCACTATGTTTGGTTCTTTTGGAGAGGACTAGTGTGTGTTCGGACTTTGGAGAAATTATTATGTTGTCCATGACCATCATGTGACAAATAAGCAAGTCTTGTTAATTCTCATACAAAAATTGAAAATCTCAATGATAAATATCAAGTGAAGATTGGTCAAGATTATAGTAACGTAGTGGTCTAAGACCATGTGATAATTTCTTATGTTGACATGTTATTACTTACTATGTTCCAACAACTCTCATGGTATTTGCTTCTGTCTGATCTGTGCCAAATATTCTAGCCATACCAAAGTCTGATATCTTTGGGTTCATCTGTTTGTCAAGTAGAATGTTGCTTGCCTTGAGATCCCTATGGATGATCCTAAATCTGGAATCTTGGTGCAAATAAAGGAGCCCTCTAGCAATTCCACATATAATGTTGAAGCGCGTTTGCCAGTCCAATGAGGATCTTTTTGCTTTGTCTGGATCATGGTCATTATCAACATCAAATGCGTGAAATTTGCATACACATTAAAGTCTGAATAAGCGAAACAAGTGAAAAGAAAACATCAACAAAGCTTAAGAATCATATTGCTCAAACAACTCACCAAACAAAATAGCATCAAGGCTTCTATTTTCCATGTACTCATAGACAAGCATCTTCTCATCCATCTGAATGCTGCAACCAAGGAGCCGAACAAGATTTCGATGTTGAAGCTTGACTATTAACTTGACCTCATTCTTAAACTCTTCAATTCCTTGCCCAGAATCTTTTGATAATCTCTTCACAGCAATTTCCCGTCCTTCCATCAACCTGCCCTGGTATAAGTATAACCACAATTATTCCATTTCTTTGTTGTGTTATTTGGTAATTGTTAATTTTTATTAGTTAACGAGTTCGGAAGCACAACCTCTCCCTTCTTTCTTCTCCCTTCACCCATAATTCTTAAGACACCCTTCCTAACCACTAAACCAACCTTGTAATTACCACAATTATTCTAGTCATGTTCTAATGGATGATAGGTGAATTGACGAGTGTTAGTACCAAATTACTTTTACTCTTTACTATTGGTTAAAATTTATTGACAACTACATAATCACGACTGAAGATTATTGCACAAGAAGCAAGACCTACAAAATTTTATGATCCTTAACAGATTTACATCAATAGCATAGTGTGTTAAAAAGAATGTTAGTACATAGTAACACATTTCTCAAGTTAATTTTATGACTTATTGATATGGCAGCTATAAAAACAACTTACTTTGTAAACACTACCAAAGCCTCCTTGTCCAAGTTTATTTTCTTCAGAGAAATTGTTTGTAGCCATTGTTATTGTGTTAAAATCAAACAATGGCAACTCTAGCTCGTCCAAGTTAGTTTCACCCAATTGTTCTCTGTTACTTGAAAACACTCCCTCATTCATTAACAAATCCTGACTTCTTTCCGAAAAACCTGGTTTTGGAACAACAAGCAAAAAATATCATCATCACACTGCATATATAGTTTGTTGCACATAAATACCAATGCATTTGTAGGAGACTAATTGTGCATTACCTTTGCGTTCTTTCTTCCCTTTCAATATACATTGCAATTTCCTCTTCTTCCACAAGAAAAAGATGCCAAATGCCAACAGTATAAAAGCTGCAACACCAACTATAATGCCTATATCCTTAACTGTATTACTTGTCTTGTGAGAACCACCAGCCCCTATGTCATCTGAGAAACAGTTTTATTTTTTAGCTGAGATATCCGCTTTATGTTTTGTCTAGTTGTTCAAAAGAAATAGTATTTTATTTTTAGCATTAAGATGAGAAAGTACAAAGTAATTGATAATTGAACATAAGCAAGTAGATAACTGCAGACATAAAGGCATCAGCTAACCAATTTAAAAGGAAAAGATATGCCATTGCTAATTTTAAGTAGAAGGGAACACTTTGAAGCTGCTTTTAGGAAATCTATGCTAAAGGGATGTGTCAAATTAACAATATGAAATTTGCTAAAGATTCTAGAGAAGGAAAACAATTAATTACAAACTGATTCTACTTTTCCTTTTGTGTCCTTGTAAAACCAACCCACTGTTATATTTTAATCATAATCAGTCAAAATTTGTTTTTTCAAAATAGAATTTGAATCCTCCCGTTTGGGGAAGATTTGCAACTTTTTTCTGTACACAACTACTCCATCAAATTGGTTAAAAATTTCTCTTTTGGCTGCCACCATAGAAGATGGTGGGTTCCATTTCATGGTCCCGCCGCAACATGATTCAAACATTTTTCCTCTCTCGTTAACCTTTTCCAATTCCCTCTTAAACCCTGCTTTACTTTTGTCAAATTTCAATAGGATCATGCTTGCTCATGATAAGATAGGATGTGACTTCAGCAACATTGTGATCATTCATTTACTACGTGTAGTCACTTCACTAAAACATATAGTGCAAATATTACAACGACCAAATAGAACACCACTATTTAATTTAGTTTCAATTATTCATAAAGACAAAATAATTCTTTCATATAAAAAGGTTTCACCCTCATCTAATTATGAATTAACATGATAAGTCTCTTAAAAGTTATAATTAAATTAATAATATAAACTTTTTGTATTGATCATCCAAAAAAGCTATACTCCAAAATAAATACCAAATATCATACTATAAAACATAGAAAGGGCACGTGAACAACACTGTCTTTTGCTACAGGGTGAAAAAGAACAAAGGAATGGCCAACGAAACATTATAAGTCAAAAAGGTTGGGCCACGTATTGCCGATCTAGAACCCAACATTTAAAACAATTAAATTCAAAATCAGATGATGCATTGGACCAAAAACAGATCACAGGGTCCACATCACTGTCCTTGGACATGAATTACGAGAACGAAAACACTTATAGGCCCACAAAACTTTAACTAAGTCCTCTAATTAAGCATTCAGTTTCATTAACTCACGCAACTAATCAAGGCTAGGGCGGCACACCAGAGTCATGCTCATGCAGTTAAGCACTTATTTTTCTCCTCAACAATTAACAAACAACATCATCAAACTTTTTATTCTCTCAAGGACTCAAGGTAGTTCATCCGTGTTGGTTTGTGAGAAAGAAGTTAGTGAAACAATATTCATTCATGAAACAATATTAATCTCTTTTGACACTTGTATGATTGCAACAGAATACCTGGTCACTGTCGAGATTTGTAGTGTCCAGAAGATTTGATCATACTCATAAATGAACTGACCCTTTTCAATAAGTCAAGATTCAAACTCCGTATTATGTAACAGATGTTTATAGAATAAAGTTTTTATATATTTTTAAATTTTTTGTATAAAAAAAATCAATAGAGTTTAGAGACCCTTCATAATCACACGACACATGATGTTTCTTATTCAACAAGAAATTGAGGACGGTTGGGTTCCTTAATTGGGAAGCATTTGGAAGTACCTATATTTATTTTTTGGGTCATCAGTGGGATCTGCCACAAATCTTATCACTACCATTGTCCAGGTTGGTGAGGCAGTAGCCGCGTGAGACTTATGTGGCCAAGTGGTTTTCTTTTTCTTTAATCATGTTATTGATTTGAAGTATGTTGGAATTGAATTTTTGCTTGGTTGGGAAATTGCATTATGAGACTAATGTTTTGTGCGGTGGCTTTTAGCAGATATAAATGGCAAACTACTAAGAAGGATTTTAATAGTTCTCCGCTTAAGCACAAGAATAATCCAATTTTCTCCTTGTATATCCTATTGGTTTCTAAAAAGGCAACTGCTAGCATGGTGAATATAAATGTTATAGATGATATCTATGGAGAGAATGAAGTTGTGGGCATGGGGGAATTATGCTTCTACAAAGAGAGAGAGGATATTACAATTAAAATAAAATAATTAGTTGAAAGATAATAAATACTTCTTAAATGTGTCCACCTATACACATCAAGAAAAGTCATGTATTATAGTAAACATTTTAACCAAATAAACAATACAGTTGTTGGGGAAAAAAAAAAAAGCCTTATAATAGATAGTATAATTTTTATGGCCGAAATTAGGTAGAGCTATTGACTATACATTTTGGTTTGAAGAAAATATAAAAATAATTACATTAATGCATATTTTGTGATATACGTGAGAGAATTTTCTATATTCATTATCAAGATTTTCATTAAAAAAAAAAAAAAAAAAAAAAAAAAAAAAAAAAAAAAAACAACAACAACAACAATACGGTCTAACAAAATGAAAGACGATGAGCTGAAAAACTCTTGAAAGCAATGGGACCGTAAGCATTGAAGAGCACGTGGTGCACCTACAGGCTACAGACAATGCAACACTCTGATAGGTTTTGTTTTGTCATCATTCATCTCACATTGCAGAAAAATCATTCCAAATGGACCAGAGACACAACCCCAACTCCAAGTTTCCAACTCGTTAAATTCCAAAAACCAAAACCCAATTAATTTGTCTATTTTCAAGGTTCGGAAACTATCTGAATTTTCACAATGACTTATACTTATCGATCTTCAATTCATACTAAGAAAATCATACATTGAGAAAAACAATTTGTTTTTGTGGGCAATAAATTATTTTCAGTTTGACGTTAAAGCATTTTCTTTATTTAAGATTAAAGTCGAGATCGGCTAACGTGTATCTCATGTCATGGGCAATTTTTCATAAAATATTTCATTCAAATTTTTACATTAAAGTCTTTTAATAACACTTTTCTTTAATCATGGACTTTGAAAAGGTCTTGTGATAACACTTAAAACAGTTACTACGCCTACTACAAGTGGAATCTTATATTCCACTTAAATATTCCACCCACCTTAGGTGACTTCATAAAATAGTTACTTTGTTTCCAAAAAATGATTATTATTCTATGGTTCAATGTACGAATGGCTATTATTTTGAACATGACAGAAAAGTGTGGCTAAACTGCTATATGGCTGTAGAGTGATCTGAGCACAATAAAGGTAAGGTGTGCATGTCAATCGAGTTTTAATATTCTCTCTACTCTCTAGTGACTCAACCAATTGTGAAATTTAACACTATCTCAATATGAATTCCCTGGGATTCTGAAATCATATGATATCCTCTAAATTATATATGATCCGGAATCAGATCATTTTAGTTGACTTACATGATATACGGTCGTATTGTTTTAACGCAATATTTTAAAAAATAACTCAGATCGATAGCACTGATTATTCTTCTTTATATCTCTTTTTATCATATTTTATTTTTTATTACTCATACAATTTTATGTATTTTATCAATTTCTCTTTGACTTTGTATTTTAGTTTATTTTGAATGAAATGAATTGAAAAAAAATGAAAATAATATCATTAGGTAATATGGATAGGATGGCAAAAAAAAAAAAAAAAAAGGAAGGAATATTAACTTATTGTTTTCATGAGAATTTGATTCCCCCTCATTGCAGCAGTAAAATGGAGTGAAAATGTGATTGAGAATGATGCATAGTGCAAAGAATAAGGGGAAAAAGCAAGAACAGAATGAATTGAGTGAAAGAAAAAGAGAGAAAACGTACCTAAATCAGAAGCAGCTAACCTAACATAAAGATCTTGTCCTCCAGAAGGATAGTTCCTAATATCCAAAAGCTGTCCAACCCACATAACACAGCCACTGCCACCATTGGCAACCTCAACATTGGCATAAGCAACACACGAACAATTCCTCTTACACAATTCCCCACACTCGACAATTCCCATACTCCTATTCACAAAAACCGAGGTTGTCTCAGGCAATTTCACGTTCTGGAGGCGCAAAAAGCCATCACTCCCACACGCCAATTCCGTGTCCCTCACACACCCATCAGACCCATCACGCAAATTCCACGCCTGTTGGTTCCTGGGGCGAAACCCTTTGATACACCCACACACCGGTGACGCGTTCGTGTCACAGACACCGTACGGTCCACACTCTCTGTAATTATCACATTGGTCTTTCGGCGCGTACCAGAATTTGTTCCAAACCTCTCTGCTCTGTATCCACGTCAAACGCTGAAGTTCCCCAACGGAACTAACAGAGAGTCGCGAGAACAATGAACTGTTACCTATTGAAAATGTGTAGTACACTTCGTGCTCGTTTACTATGAACGTGAATTTTATTGAGTCTGTCACGGGTTGCATCTCTGGTACCCCACTGAATCTTTCACCATTCCACGGTCCGCTACGGTAGATTCTTTTGTCTTTGTTCAAGAGGAAAATTTCTGGGAGGCCTTGGTAATCTAGCTTGAAGGAATAATCACCGCTTGAAGGGTCTTCGTCTGTTATACTCCATGAAGTTAAGTGTTTTTCCATGCCTGTGTCAAAGTTCCAACCTAGTTTCATTCCGGGTAATAAAGTATCAGTTGGGTAATCGAAACTCTGCCAGAGAAATTTGTTGGGGTCATTCTCGTTTTCTTCTCTGAGAATCAAGTTGCCAGAATCTAAAAGCTGAAGAATTACTGTGTTGGTGGTTGTTGTTTTTTGATTTGAGGACCAAATAGGTTTATTCTGGGATCTGTTTATGATGACGATGTTTCCATTGTTGTTTATTTTAAGGAATCCGAGGTTGTTTTGGAGAGGGGTGTCGCGATTTGCAACCCATACCACTGTTTTATCTGGGTTGTGGATTGTTTTGTACCATATGCCTAAGTACCATGTGGAATTGGTGTAGGAGAAGAAACCCAGTTCGAAAATCGCGTTTGGGGAGACCAGTGTTTGGTTTGTGAGGAGGGTTTGGGATGGTGTTAAGGTGTCTGAAGAGATTGAAAGTGTTGTTTGGAAGAGAGTAAGTAAAGAAAGGATGAAGAAGAGAGTTATGAGGCTTGTGGAACCTCCCATGGTTGGAGTGGCAGAGTGCGATTTTGTCAGTCAAGGGTGGATTTAAGTACTTTGGACAAGGTTCTTGTCTGATTTTAATTTTTTGTTTTATTTTGTTTTACATAATTTCAAAAGAAAACAAATTACGATAAAGCAAAATTACTTATTAATTATAATATATTTAATGAGTTTATTGATTTTGACAATAGAATCTTTAAAATTTTTATAAAATTTAATTTAAAATTGAAAATTGAAGGAACTAAGAATAATGTGAAATTTTGACAAATTTTTTTAACTTGGAATAAAAATATATTTTACCCGACAACTAAAATATAATTCTTCTTTGGTTTGAAAAGGAGCCAGTAAATAAGAGCAATTCGACTCGGTGACGACGGCACTTATTTCCCTGTACATTTTATTGCTCTCGCTTTTATCGTTTTTTCCTTTTGAATATGGCTTTATCAAGTTTTTCAAAATAAAGCTTCACCATCTTTATTTTTGCGTGCGGATCCACGTAGGATAGAAATAAAATAAATTTAATTTTATCCCATATTTAATGTATATTAAGACATGAGTACAAGAGTTATAGATAAATAATAGTATGTTTAGATTCTGAGTGAATTTTCTACGCAATTGATGTGGCAGCTGAAATGGTTTTTTGCAGGTGAATCAATCTTTAGGCAAAATTTAATAGAATAACTGTACATATTTCCGGCAAAGTGATTATGAAACTTGAGCCAGAATGTGCTAGGGAAAGGTTATGTGGCATCAGAATGTAATTTATACAAATAATTTAAAACCATATACCATATGCTGACATGTACAAGGTTCACCAACGAAACCCAAGTTTATACAAATACATTTTTATTAGGCTATATAGGCTTCTATCTCTTATATTTTCTGTCTATTTTAGTTCTTACTTTCTGAATTTGTTTTAGTTTCTCAAATTTTCAATTACACCAAATGTTCTCCGGATGGTAATTTTCGATTTTAAGTATGCTATTCAACAAAGCATGAGGCTATAAATGTTAATAAGACCGGAAGAGGCGATACATGGGAAGGCTGAGAATTCTGAAACCGAGTTGAATGTTGGAAATTTATTTCGATTTCAAACTAAGACTACAATTGTGCATTTATATTAAATGTATATGGAAGAGTATCTACTATCGATCAAGAGGAGGGGGGAAAGAAAACATATAAGCCCTGGCCTACGATATGCCGAATCTTGCACAAAACACTGATTCTGCACAAATAGCAAGAATCATGTTCCCTCATGCCTAATTGTGTTCTGGTCTTAATTTTTGGGTTAAGTATAGTGACCTTATTTTGTTACAGAATATGTTAATCTATTATTTAGAAGGTCATCTGAAATTACTATAAAAAGTAAGAACATTAAACATCATGAATGAGATATAAACAATAATTTTATTCATAATAATTTTCCAAGACACCGAAAGATAAAAGAAAATATGTACCCATTATTCACTCCTAAATTTCTAAAGGTACTACTAGAAAACTCCTAAACTTCTACCTAAAATACTCACTTAACATTGGTTGAAACAAGTCGGAACCATTGGCTTAGGGGATCATCCAAACAGGAAGAATCATCATCTCTAATGCAGATGCATTTTTTGGTCACTATCTTGGAAGATTTGGAATCCTTTTCCAAGCACAAAAACTCTCCCTTCTTGTCAAAGGTAGCTAAGTGAAGACCACTCATTGAAACAGTTCTCCAAGAACTTTGTGGGGACAAGCAATCTTTTGAGAGAGAGGGAGCAAGCCCTTCACCAACTGCCTTTAGACACACATCAGAGTTCATCAATCTAATTGGAGATCCATCTCCTTCATAACTCCATAGGCTGTTACTCTTGCAATCACCCATTACAATCTCTTTACTGTTATTCACATGTGCACAGTCACCACTTGATGGATGGAACATTATATGGGACTTTGAGACATTTGAGGTTGGATCTGCACAACAAGTAATTAAATCATGTACATTTTAGAAATTTCGAGGTGATCCTAAATAATAAGTGTCCATAAAATCTTAACAGATACTATATGTAACTAATATTTTCAATTTAAGAAAGATTAATTAATATTTATAATTACATGTCTTTTGCAAACATATGTAATTAATTATAGGAAAATATATACCTTGAAGCGTTCTCTGTAGAAGTTGGAATTTTCGAGTAAAATTTTGATCCCTGAAATTTTTCCACGAGTCATCCATGACACCATATAATTCACCAGGCCCAACATTTCCTTGTCTATAGTAATAGCTTCCTTGGAAAGCCCACAAGCTCCACTCCAAATCCACCGCGGCAAAATAGGCTGAAACGCATGCCATGTATTTGTTGTCGGCGAAATTGCGACCAGTCATGTCATATCCAAATTCACTCACAAACAAAGGTGCTGGATTGTTACTACTCAAAAGAAAGCTTGCTTGGTCGTGTAACCATTGAATGGTGGCATTGCATATCCAATTCGCAGGTTGCAAGTGCCACCGTTTTGTATCTCCTGAAAAGGAATATATATGCGACTCGTACACAATTTTGTTAGTGAAGTTTAAGTCAAGAGGCTTTTTCTTCAAGAAGCTAAGGTCGTTGTCAAAACTTAACCCTGAAATAACAATTATAAAATCTGGGGCTGCTTGGTGAATTGTCTTTGCTCCTTGGCTCACGTACTTATACCAATCATGCAAGTTTTGGCGTGAACCCCTTAGCTCGTTCCGCAAGTCCATGCCTAACACCTACATATAACACGTATAACACCACGAGCCAACACGTGATATCTTAAAGTATTATATCGAAATAAAAGTAATATTAAAAAATGTTTTAACTTCGAGATATATTATTATATCCACAATATTGGACAAAAGTAGATACATGTTTGGTTGCTAGATCAATTAGAAAAATGTTTTTTTAACTGAGTGCAGAAAGGGGCGATAAAAACTGATGTGGAAAAATCTTGGCTTTTAAGATATGACTGAACAAATTAAAATATCCAACACCCTTTTTAATAGTCATACCAATTTTATTTTACACCCTCTTAAAATGATATGTCACTTGACAAAAAGAAACGAAAGAAATGAAAAAAAAAAATGTTCTTTTACTGTGTGAAATGGAATAATATGAAACACTTGTAAAAAACTATAAGAAATATATAATGATAGGTTAAAAAAAATTGTCCTCATTATAGATCATTTTACTCACATTGCGTTTGGCCTTGAAGTGGTTGGCTACAAAAGCCAACCCTTGAGTCCATTCGGAGGTATTAAAATGTCTATCTCCAAAGAATCCATTTTCATCACCATTGGAACAACACCAAGATGGCAAACTAACATGGTTATCAATGAGCACCATCACACCTTGTTTCCCTAGAGCATCAACCACAGTCTCATACGCTTCAAGATGAGTCATGTTTAGAATGGAAGGGTTATGTTCCTTGATTCCCGACACCATTTCAGGAAGGTCATGCATAGAGAATGTGTCACGTACTATGTTATTGGCATAGCGAGTGAACATGTACGTAGCATAAGAAAATCGAACACAGTTGAAACCTGCTTTTGAGACATTAGCAGCAATATCATTTAAGGGCATTTTATTTAGACCCTCAGCAATCATTGGCTTGGCATGAGCCACCCAATGAGCACAGTGTAGCTTCACCCTTTTACCCGTGGCATCGTCTATTATCCACCTTTTATGAACCGAGAGAGGCATAGAGCTACATAGTGACAAGAACATGAACAAGAGGCACACCAACAGAACAGAGGAGGATTTCCTCCCCCTCATCATCATCATCATTTTGCTTTAGCTAACAAAACGTAGATACACTCAACATCTATGTGTTTATTATATAATAGTTTTACATGTTCGGTACAGATTAGGTTTTTTCTAGTTCATTCCGAACGTAACTAATTTTTAAAAGGATATTCACTCTGAGGCTGTTACTAAAAAAATATCTTAGTAAAAAACTTAATATTTCCTTTATTTTATCTCTCCAAATTTTATACTTTTCTTCTTCCGTTCTAGTTTAAATTTAATTAGTTTTTATATCTATCTTTTTGTTATCATTTTTTAAAATTCTTATGAACACCTTGGAATTTTCTACGATAATTCTAATTGAAACTGTTAGGAAAAAACTAGTTAATAAACAACCTGATTTAATAGTGTTTGCTGAAATTAGTTAGTATTAGAATTTAGACTAAAGACAGAATATAGAGTGAGATAGTGTTTCTTTGAACGAATGAGATAGAAAAAAAAAAAAACTAAATTTTAGAGATAAAATATAAAAGAAATATTATATATATTATTTTATATTTATGAGCTAGTTTATTAAAAAATCTCACCAGAGCACTTTTAACTCAGGTATTTAAATTATGTCACGACTTTTAATCATAATTATAAATAAAATATAAAACATGAAAGAGAAAGACAGATTACATGTAAAGAAAAACAAATCTAAACATTAAAGAGAAAGACAGATTGATTACATATAAAGAAAAACAAATCTAAACTAAAACATAACGACAAATGAGATAGTGTTTATTTAAATAAACCAAAAATTTAAAAATTAAAAGTTTAAAAGATAAAAGAAAAGAAATATTATGTTTATTTATTTTTTAAAATTAATTCTTCGACATTTTTTTAAACTATGTCACCAAATTTCCTACCTAGCTTTTTTATTCATTATTTTATCGTAATTATAAATAAAATAATAAAATTTTTACATAATTCTAAAAATTAGGTAGGAAAAAAAGATGTAATTAAATTTTTTAATAGCCGGTTGCAATAAAATCGTGATCTTTTAAAAATTAGTTAAGTTTGAAAATGAACAAAATACAACCTAAATTTCACCAAATATTTAAAATTTTAAAATTTATAACAATTACACATAAACGGTATAGACCTGGAATGGAAGTATTGATGAACAGTGTAAAATGGAATACATGGAAGAACTCAGAAATGATCTTCCAGTTCCTGGAGAACCGGTAGTCATAAAATCTGTTCTGATAATTCGTTTTCTTTGTTAGCTTTTCTTTCTATAAGCTGATTCGAATCTTTCGCCCGGTAAAGAGAAACTGGCAACTGTCCCCGAATTACTCGCCCAGGATAAAGTATAATTTTTAAATTCTAATTTTAAAAAATTATATTTTATCTTTTACGTAATTTAGATAACATTCTAAAATTTGTTACAAAATATTATTTAATTTACTTCTACAATTAAAAATATATATTTTTAAGTTATAGAAAATTTTTTAAACCAAACAGAAATAAAAAATATATTTTACCTAAAAACTAAAATAGTATTATTCTTCTTTTGGTTTGAAAGGGAGCTGTAAATAAGAGCAAGTTGACTCATTTCCCTGTGGATTTTATTGCTCTCTCTGTTATTTTTTATTCTTTGGAATGCTGCGGGTAAGACATTTTATAAATAAATAGGAATAATTATAATATATAATTATTTAATATATAATTATTTAATATAAATATATATATATATATATATATATATATATATATATATAATGACTCTGAACATACGTTTTGATGGGATGTCCTTTCCCATCTCGTTTTGATGTTTTATTGATGATATTAAAAAGTCTCTGATAATCTAATAGATAGTGTGGATGAACACTACAATGGGTATCAAGGAAGTCTATATTTATGCTCTATAGTGTGGGAGTGGGAAATATGTTACGGGGACAAGTTCTGATGGATCAGATATGTGCAACAGAGACCTTGCTGATTGTACTGATCATGTGCATAAGCCCATATTGGCTTCGATGGAAGTGGTGAAAAAATTGGCAACATAAATAACAAGAAATCATCATATTCATATATTATTTAGAAGGTCATCAGAAGTTATTAAGAATGAACTAAAGAGATATAAACAATAATTTTATTCATATTAATTTGCCAAAGACAACGACATTATTCATTGCTGATAAATAAAAGAAAACATATACTACTAGCAAACTCCTAAATTTTCAACTAAAAAAATGAAAATATAATTCCATAACAGATAATTTGTCCCTGACCTGTAATAACTAGTTGAGAATAGAAAGGGGAAAGAGGGTTGATAGAATAGAAGGGTTTTTGTTAAGATATAGGGAAGAATGAGCAACTCGGGCATGGAGGGCATGGAGGGCATGGAGGATGAAGAAGCCCCTGACGTTTTATGCGAGCTGGAAAACGTTCAGGGTTTAGTCGACGCCCTCACCGCGGTTCGGTGGAAGCGCCAACAGGTAATCATAATAATAATAATAATAATAATAATCAGAACCCCTGTTGGGTCTTGGTCCTTCATTTCCTCCATCACCTCTTATCTAACGATTAACAAGTGCCTAGGATGCTGTGTTGGAGTTGTCAGAACATGGCATGGTTTTGATCGTTGAAGAAAGCGGTTGCCTCCAAGCCAAGGTTTATCTCAAACGAGAGGTACCTGTTTCCTTATTTCCATTATTATTTGTTGCCTTCTATTTCCTCTTCTTTCTCTTCTTTATCTTTTATTAATATTTCTGGATTTAGGGTTGTCTGAGTCTGGTGCTTATCTGCAGCTATTCATTCGCTACGATTACAATGCACGAGGACGACCTCGTTTTGGTGTCAGTTTGGGACATTTCGTCGATTGCTTGAATGCCTTCTCCATTCCTGGTCAATCCAGTGTTATTCAGTTTCAATATCCTGGTCCTGACATGCAGGTTCTTCTCAAGTATGTAATCCCTGCTTATTTATTTATTTTTTTATTCATATTTTGAATCAATCATTTGAGCACTGGATATTGTTGTTGGCACTACTTTGATCGGTAGAAAATTCTAGTGTAGTGAGTTAACCATATATATAGGCATATACCGATTCTGGTCTAAAAGCTCTGTACAGTCCCCCTCTCATAAACGACAAAGATTCTGCCTATTTCACTTGTCATGGAGATGGAAACTGGTCAAGCTTCTACTTGTGCTTGCTATGTTAAATGACCATGCTTAAGGATATGTAACTGAACCTGCAATATATCTTCAACTGCAAGGAAAATAAATAACGAATCTTGTCAATGTGTGGCATGCAAGAAGATGATCCACCCCCATTTTATGCCTTTCCTATAAATCTCCTTGACTTGAAATCAGCCATGTTTGAATTAGAACATAATCCACATGCTACTCACTCCCGGCAAAATATAAACTCAATCATGAATAGTATGCTTATTTGTGTCAAACAACAGTTGTCAGTTCTGGGTAGATTTGAGACAAAATTTAGTTATTGGACAAAATCGAAAGCTGCAGTGAAGTTAAGTGATGAAAGACGCACTTTAGTTTTCTTCCATAATAGCAGTGGAAAAGCATGCTAGCAGAATTCTGCAACAAAGACCAACTTAGCAAATATAATGTTAGGATATAAGGATAAGGGAGTTAGAATATTAGTTAGTTAGTTAGAAGAGTTCTATTGATATAAATAGGGAAGGTTAGTAGGAGAGGAGTCTATCATTTTTGTAGATTGAGCATTTGCTCTTTGTGAAAGGAGAAATCCTTTGTGTAGGGATAAGAAAGAAGCAGATTTGAAGGATAAGAAAGAGAGTGGTGTGATTCACTATGGTCCAAACTAGACTATGTTTGATATGTCACTAATTCCATTTTTCAGATGGCAACCTTGAGGACAAGGTGGGTGTTTTGGGTTGGGTGTAGTGTTAGGATATAAGGATAAGGGAGTTAGAATATTAATTAGTTAGGGAGTTTAATTGATATAAATAGGGAAGGTTAGTAGGAGAGGAGTCTATCAATTTTGTAAATTGTGCATTTGCTCTTTGTAAAAGGAAAAATCCTTTGTGAAGGGGAAACCCTTGGAGGAGAGTTTCTCTCCTATTTCCTTGTTCTTTTTCATTCTATGTAATAAAGTCTCCCTTTCCTTTCTCATTTCAATTGTGGGTTCCTAACATATAACAAATGCAAAACAATGAGAAAGGGATGTAATAGGTAATTAGATGAGTGCCGCATGCTTCTGACACAAACATTGTTTAGTAAATTACAAGTCTTTGTCCATCCAAAGGATAGAAATAATTTCACTGCCAAAGTAGAAACAGTACAAGGGGAAAAAAAACCTAATGTATATAATCCTGAAAGAGTTCAAAGTCTTCTCTTCCCTTGATCGAAGGATAACTACTTTCTTTCTTGCTTTTCATAATTTTCTTCGTTCAGTATGAACTTCTTGATGAATCTGTTATTCCATTCTGTGTGGTAGCCATAATGATGATTGGTTGAATAGGATTCTTGATAGCTTAATTTTCTTTAGGGCTCTACAATGAAACAATTTCGTAGAATTGTCTTGGTACTGTCTTAAATGTACTTTATCCACTTCTTTAGATCTGTAGATTCGCTGGATGCCAGTATTTGTGCAGAGATCAGGACAAGGATTCCAGATACAATTGCATGGGACTACAATTTTCAACCTGCAGGGACAAACCCTTTATCCTTTACTGTTAAAGTATGCCATAATTTTCACGTATCAAATGTGAATTGTACTTTAGTGACTTGTTATCCTCTACAAGTACATTTTTTTACACTATGGATTCATAAAACAAAAATTGTTTGAGAGTTCTGCAGTATGCTGTCAAATAAATTGGTGTCGATAAATCCTTTCATACGATAAAACTGATCTCTGGCATTTGTCAATTCTGAAAACACATTTGCATAAAGTCAATGCTTGTGATAAAAACACATTACTTTTTGAACAATGTTAGCTGATATATTGATTTTTAATCTACACCAAGTCTGCAGCACTGAGTCAATTCTGAAAACACATTTGCATAAAGTCAATGCTTGTGATAAAAACACATTACTTTTTGAACAATGTTAGCTGATATATTGATTTTTAATCTACACCAAGTCTGCAGCACTGAAGGAAGCTATTGAGGACCTTGAATGGCCTGGATCAAACATCCAGATTATTTTACAGCCAGATCCTCCTTCTGTTACATTGAGAGGTGAAGGACATGGTGATTTGCAGGTTTGAATTGTTTTCAACTCAAATTATTTAGATGCTGGTTATTGCTTTGAAATTTGAATCAATTATATGCACACAATTTTGTTTCTCAGATAGACTTCATGTATTACGCGAATTCTGAACTCTTAGTAGCATTCCAGTGTGATCGTCAAGCTTCTTTCAGGTATTATTTTTTTCTTTCTTTTTATAATCTACTATTTGTGTTAATTGCCATTTCCTTGCTGTCAATTTATCTGCCATTTCTTTGCATGTTGTTCACAGATACAAATATAAGTTCCTCAAAGCAACAACTTCTAATATGCCTAGCAGTGTTATAAAAGAAAACAGAGGAAGTAAGTTAAGCATTGGGAGAGGTGGAATGTTAAAAGTGCAGCATCTGGTTTCTATTGCCAAACCATCTGTGTCGCACCCATATGCTGATTCTGTAGGCTACCAGCAAGCCGGTCGAATAGCTCATATTGAGTTCTTTGTGAAACCAGAGGAAAGTGACGAGTAAACGAACGATTATTGGTTAGTGTCAAGGAAAATGTGCCTCATCATTTTCCATAAATTTCTTTTGTAACAGAGTCTGAAAAGTGGAGAAAGGTTCCCTCAAGTTTTCCTATGCTAACCATTAACTCTGCATAGTCTGCAGAAGAAAATGATACAGAATTACTTGTTGTCAGAAATGTAGGTCAAAGAGGTTTTCTGCGTAAATCCCTGTTTAATCCCTAGTTTTAGTCGGAACAAGTTTGAGCAAAGCATCTCTCAGTCATAACATTAAACATTTGATGCAAATCAGGTTTTATCCCGCTATAGTTCAAATCTAACTAATTTCATAATGATATTCAGGTTATACTAATCTTGCCAAACACTTTTAACTGAGGTTATTTTTTAACTCATTTTCCTCTAAATTGTCTTAAAAAAATCTTAATTGTTTATCCAAATTTTAAAATTAATATTAGAAAGAGAAACGAGCAAGTTTTTCTTTAAATTAAGCAGAAAATATTTAAGAGATAAAATAAAAAGAAATATTATGTTTATTTATATATTTGAATTAATTGTATTTTAAATTATGTCAGCAAATTTTTGTAATGACACATTATTTTGCTTGAAAATGAACTAGACAAATTGTATCATGCACCCATTGTATGTAATGAACAGGAATTGTTTGTAGTTGTTTTTTGGCAAAGCAAGATGGTAAACAAAATCTTCTGTTCTCGTGGTGTGTCCCTTGGCCATATTTGAAGATTTCTATTTGGTTATTGAATTTGAAAAATAAATAAAATAATTTTTATATTTTTAAAATGCTATATTTTAGTGTTTTGTAAGTATTTTTTTTAAAAAAAAATATTATTTTGATTTTTTATATTTTTAAAATGTATAATTTTTTAAAACACATACAGTAACGATTAAAAACTATTATAATTTTAAATAAATAATTTTAAAATTTAAATTTATAATAATATTAATATAAAATTAACTTCTTTAATAAAAATTTATTTAAATAAATAAAATATAACATTTCAAACACGTATAAAAATAAATTAATACTTTTCAAACATCAAAAGAAAAATTAAAGATAAAAGAATAGAGATGATAATTAGGATTTTCGTTTTATTGAATGCACAAGCATCGTGGAACCATTGATGTTAGCTTCACATTAAATATTAAATAGCTGGGTCGATGCCAGTTGAAATATAAATCAATTGTTTTAAATTTGGTTAAATTTAGAATATGAGAATCTTTTGTTTACAATACACAATTACACTTGCAGTTGGGTGATAGTCAATTAAATATTCCAATAGAATTTAATTCTTATAAAAAAAAAAGTTTGATTAGGAGATGTAAAATTGATATCACTTGTTTTTACACTCACGAAGAAATTGATTTTTGGTAACGCCGAACACAAGAGAATATTACGTCGTATCTTATTTGAGGAGTTATTTTGTTTTTAAAAATTATTTTTAATTTTCATTTTTTAAAAAATAAACTAAATACATTTTCACCTCTATTTTCTATTCTAAATATAAATGAAAATAATAAAAACTCAATCAAACACTTATTTTTAAAAACTAGATGATTCTTTTTAAAAAGAAGAATTAGTTCTTGATTATTAGTTGAAAATGTTATTGATCATGACAAAAAAGTACAATAAACTTTATGTACGTGAACATTTCAGGAAAAAAAAAAAAAAGGCATGCATAGTCTTTGGTTTCTGAAATACAAATGGTTCAAGATTTCACATGCACCTTAAAAATTCTACAGATGAATAAGTAAAAACAATGAATAAAAATAATAACACTACAGTTAATTATAGAGAAATTTCATCAATATTAATTAAACGTCTTTTTAAGAGGTATAAATGATAGAGAAAATTCAGCTACACTAAAGTTCATTTTGGTTTAAATTTAAATTCAAATCACTCCTTATAAATTTGATATTTGATATTTTAAACACTAGAGTAATAAATAATTAATTATTTTTAAATACTAATTTGAAATTTTTTTCTAAAGAAGACTAATTTGATATACTACACAGATAATATACTTCTCTATATTTCTGAAAAATAAAATTATTCAAAATACATAAATATGGTCAATATAAATTATAAATTTCAAGAAAATCAAATTTGAAAACATATTTGCATAAAAAATATTTATATTGATGATACATTTTTAAATATCTATTTATTATTTTGTAGTGAATTTTATCCGTATATACATGCCTTTTTCTATCCTAATTAGAAATTCGTACGCTAAAAAAATACAAAAATACAAAATTCAAAAGAGCATTTGTGGCAACAAAGGATGGCCCAACCTCTATTTATTTTTTGTTGCAGTGTTGGATCCATGCCATGATGCTTTCTTGGATTTCTCTTTTCTTTTGAGTTCATTCTTTATGGCTGCAAGACAAAGAAAAACCAAAGATTTCAAGATTTAGTGGCTTGATTGAATTCCCTTAAATAAAATTAGTCAAGATTTCAGTACGAAAAGAAATAGAAAACATGGGTGTCAAATTTCATATTCATATGCACTTTGAAATTTATACAAATGAATAAGTATTAAAAGAAAAGGATAAAGATAATAGAGAAACCAGAACCTGTATTTGCTCATTAATGGATGTTTGTTATTTTGCAGAATCCCATATTGGCAGAGAAACAAGATTAAGTGTAGCTTCCGTGAAATTAACATCAACAGATGATAGAGAAACTTCATGAAAGCTACACTTAACTCGTTTCTCTAATACGGGGGCTTTCCAAAACTGTAAGAGATCATTCAATGTTTCACAAGTTCTCTTGCTATTGCATTTATACTTGTTGTGGATTAAAAGTTTGTTGTGAATGTTTGTTATATAAGTTTTGATTTGAATTTAAATTGAAATCCCTTACTGTTGTACCTGTCAAGTTTGTTGTACAGTTTGCATATACCTTGGCATAAATAAAAGTTTGTCATGGCTCATGAAAGCCATGAATAAAAGTTTTAATTTGAAAAGATAAGTTTCACTTTTAATTTTATCAATTGTTCACTGTTGACAAAATTAAATATCCCTTGTATATTTACGATCAAATTTTCTTTACAAGAATACTTTTATATTTGCATTTGTAACTGTTATGGATAAAAGTTTGTTTTGAGTAAAAGTTTAGACCGGAAATTGAAATCAGCCGCGTGATATCCTAAAAAAGATATATTTGATTTTCAAATTTGTTTACTGTTTAATATATAACAGCTAATAACATTAAATATCAAATTTATTATTTTCAAAAATCAAATTTATTGTAATTTGATGATTTTTTAAAAAAACAATTATTGTTAATAGCTGAAAATAATAAATAACTTAATTTTAAAGATTAATATTTTTATTTTCATAATTTTAGATAATAAAATAATAAGAGTAGATTTAAAGACTAATTTGATATACTATTCAATTTACTGCATTTATATATATATATATATATATATATATACTATTTTCATATATAATTATCATTATAACTATTATTCATAGCAATAGGATATAACTATATTATATAACTAAAATGAAAATATAAAAAACTTTGTCTTAAAAAATAATTTTAAAAAATAAAATTACATCTATTATCTATAAGTATAACTATTAATAAAAGAAGATTTTCCTTCTTATAATTATTTAATCTCAAATTTTATAGAATAATTTTATTTTTTAAAATTTACTTTGTTACGTGTTTCTATGATACAATAGATTTTTTTTTATCATTATCTTATTTTTAATAAGATTTAAAAATCAATTCATTTTCAAATATGTTCTTATTAAATATTTTATCTCTCGAATCTTATATAATTTAGTACAATTTTTTAATTTATTTAAAAAATTAAAATGATCAAATCCATTATTTTTAACCATTTTAGTAATTTGAATTTAACGTGTATCAACCTTTCGTTTTCTTCTTCTTTTTTTTCATCTTAATTGATGATGTATTTATTATTTATTTTTTTTCACCATATTTCTCTTCTCTCATATTTTTTAATTATTATTTATTTCTTTTGTAGTAAAATTTTGTCACATAGAAATATAAATATGCAGACATAGTAACAAATATATTTTTATTAGGTAATTTTAAAGAAGATCGAGTAATATAAATAATAAGAAGTAATTGAAGAAATAAAAACATAATAAGATTTCATTCAATCAATATTTAATGAGCATTGTGTAATAAAATGGATCATATTAATATGTTATGCAAAATTATATATTATTTATGTAATTATTTTACTTAAAATTATAGAAAATATATGAGCATTGATATAATTTTAGCAATTTTAATTACTAATTTCAAAAATAAATTAATTTGTATAGTATACATGTTAATCAATAATATACTTTAATTTATATGCAAAATTATATATATTGAAATATTTTAATTAATTCAAATAGTATACATGTTAAGTAATAATATAATTTAATTCATATGCAAAATTATTATAAATATATATATAAGATAATATGTTAAATATACTATGTAAGAAAGAATCTAGTTATCTATATATTAGTATAAATATTACTTTAACAACATTGAATACTACATTAGTATTTCCTTTCATGTTATACATACGTACATATATAGTTCAATTTAATTTTTAAAATATGTTTCATAAATTACTTTTGTCATTTTTATCTTAAATTTAAAATAAAATTAAATACTTAAGGATTAAAATAATAATACATATATTTTAGTAAAGTGATAATAAATTATATTTATTTTTCATGTATTAAATTATCTAAATCAACTTTGCATGTTGAGATTTAATAGAAATTCAAAGAAAATGTCAAATGAATAATGTATCTTTTTATTTGGGCCAACTAACATGGCCTTTGAGACCAACAAGTTCTGCTCGGCCCTTCAAGAAGAGGACATGTTCTTCCTGAACAAAATAAAACCAAAAAATACAGAAAATGTAATATACCACTATCTTTTATATTTATAAGTAATTTATATATATTTTTTGAAATACATATTCTCAAGTAACTAAGACTTTATTAAATGATATGATAAATTTAAATTTTTAGCGCATGAATTAAGAGTGGTATGTAAATATAATAAGTGTGTGCTCCCTAGTATTTTTCTCTAATCAGTTAATATTTTTCAAAAAAAATAGAAAGAATAGTCAAATTAGATATGAGACCACATAATTTTTTCATTTTAATAATTTTAAATCAACTACAGTGTGAAAAAAGTATAAAAGAAAAAAGAAAATGAAAATATGATTTTAGTTTTTTTCTTTTCTTTCTTTTTGATAGATGGACTACATTTTTAAAAGTCCAGAAGGATTTCTTTTTATTATCATCCTCCAATTTATTATTTTAAAATATTCTATTAAGGAATATAACTTAATTAGTTTAGCATAAAGTCATTAATTCTTAATGAAATGGACGTAGTCTATTAAGAAATATAACTTAATTAGTTTAGTATAAGATCATTAATTCCTAATGAAATGGATGTAGTTGTAGCTTGGTGGAATCCTAGAGTTCGTGTGGAATCCCAAAGTTCGTATTTGATCTAAGATATGTGATGTATATGTCATGCCGAAGTGATCTATTAATCTGCTAATGAGTCGTTTAATGATTAATCGTGGTTTTGACTTAACGAGAATATTGGTGCACATATGCACTTGTAAAGGCTTCCCCTTAGACTTGCTCAAGAGAAGTAACACTGGTAGCCCTCAGAAAAAAAAGATGTCTTGAACTTTATTAATAGTTACACGAGTGTTCATCACCACATCAACTTAACTTATTACACTTCAAAACTCATATAACGTCTACTAAGTTATCCATCTCACGTAAAGAACATGACTTAACTATTTTGATACTATTAACGTTACACCCTAAAATTCTAATTGATTTTAAAGTGTTATTTAGAAACTTTTACTTAACTATTATTAAGAGTCAACTTTAGGAAGTATATATCATCATTTACTTAATATTTATTATTATTATTATTATTATTATTATTATTATTATTATTATTATAAATCATAGAAAAGTTTGAGTACATTTGTCATGTAAACATAAACCAGAAATTGTCAGGAATATACATGGACTAGCAAGGCTAAACCCTAAGTCTTCCTCTAGCACCTTTATAAAAGTCTTGTAAGCAAATCTGAGATCTAGGTTACTACCCAACCTATCTAACCTAGTCCTCAAAGCAATTGTTCTTCAGCTATGTAGAATCTTCTAAATCTGACAAAAATACCATTGAAACTTCTCCATTATTATCCTCCTCCTCCTTATCAAACCAAAAATCTATCATCACGATCTTTGTGCCCCCTGACGGATCCATCCCCTCGCCTGCTGCAAGCATCTTTATATCCTTGCCTCCAAGTAGAGTGGGTCCGTCCTCATGTGGTGGAGTCAGGATCAACTCTGGAAACAGTGAAAGGGGTGGTTCGTAATACCAACTTCTGAATGTTGAATTTGCCCCGAGTCTATGAGGGGGTGTCTCTTGTGCTAAAATAGCCCTGGGCTGAAATTGGAAAATATATCCTAGATGCGTCAGAGAAGAGATTGAACGTCTACTAGTCCATCAAAGTGGTCCTCCACAAGGTCCTTTCAAGAAGTCCACACTCCATTAAAGCATCTAAACCTCAGGATGCACTCCGAGAAGTCCATTGTCAATGTCTCCTAAAACAAAGTTTAAGGATGAATCTCTTCCTGTGTCATCACAGACTCTCACACATAAAAGCTCTAAATAATCAATACCTTAAAGTTTCCACTTGGAACTACTAATGATCACACAGGTCATTGTTTAATCTATCAATCCTATTAGTCAATTGCCATTTTGATTTTCCAATACTTAGTGGACTTACACATCTTTATATTCATGATGACAGGTTAGGAACACACTCATCATGGCATAGAATGAGCACTCACTAGTTAGATAATGTCTCATAGTATGTCAAGGTTAATTGAGCGAGATCAAGGTTCTATTGTCACACCTAGTTATCCCTCCAAGGACTTAGTCTGTACATAGACATTTCAACAGGTGTCACTTTGTGGTCATCACTACTTTAGGGACTAACTTCCCAATCTCTCTCACAAGTATTTATTTCGATGTAATCCATCCCAGAGTCCTTCCATGTGACACAACAATGGAAGTAGAGCACTTATGTTGAAGATTCTACAAATTATACGCTTCTCAGATGCTCATATAGAACATGCACTTAGTCTCTACCATTCCTCAATATAACCAATAAAACTTCTAGGCCTTCACAACATTCCTCGAACACGAACCATATCCATTCTAGGGTGTACAAGGTACTCATTCTCATTACAAATAAAGTTTCATTCACACTAAAAAGATAACTCTTTACGCAAGAGTCTTTCAGCCTAGTGTCATCATCACCTAATAATATACGAGTAGTGGCTGGAATTTATACAAGTTTCCTACGTAAATACATTGAAAATTGACATTTAACATTAAATATTAACTTTTGATAATCTTAGAGGACATCACAAGAAGCCAGGCTATGAGAGATTCAATCTAGAGGTATCAATAAAAATTAAGAAATTTTCTAAATAAGTATTTAAATTTCTCAAAAAACGACTAAAGTCTCCTCAATAATTTAGACATTTCAAAAACAAAAACTTACATAAAAACTAGTCCGTATCTATCATAATTGTCCATAAATAGTTTCAAAAGAAAATTCATAATAATTCATAATACATTCACAATTAATTTCATAATTTTTCAATAATCACACCATTTCTAGACACCCATCAGTTAAAAATAATACAAAAGTAATTATTTCTAATCATTTGAAAATCACATTCATCGTAACAAAAATTCACATAAGTTGCATATATTTTTTTCTGTTAAGAATAAAATTTCTCTTACATTAAACGATTAACAGAAAGTAAATAAAATTACAAAAATAATCAATACGTATTATACATAGCAACTCGAAGTTAACTTTTCACTCCCTGCTCCAATTAAGGAAATGATCAATTTAAAATAAAGAGAACAAACGGTAGATTAGTTTAACTGGTTTAGAATTTTAATTAGAAGTCTAAAAAATATTTATTTTTATCAAAACATTATGACTAAAAATGCGATAGAGGAAAAGAAAAGAAATATCAAAATAATGCCATTTCAAAAATCTATTATGATCAAGGTAATACTAGAATATCAACGGTGTAGTCAATTTCTTAATTGGGAAACTCCCCCTAGGCCCCTACGACGCTCAAATGAAAAAGGACTAAATTTAATCAATTAATTGTTAAAATAAAAGGCAAATGTAGATACTTATTCATGAATAACTAACGTGCCGATGACATGAAAAGAAATTATTCTCGACGCCGGAAGTGTAATAAGGAACAACGGCTCCAGATCAAGATCCAGTGTGACCAAATTTATAGGAAGCCAGAGATATGAGTTACAATGCTATTTGTATAGGAATGGATTGCATATGGTACCAGGTGATAAGAGGTGGCCTTGTATGAATTACTTCATGGATAGAAAAGTCACCTCTTACTTGTCAATGTTTTAAGAATGAATTATACTACAGGGTTATAAAACAAAATGATGGCATTATATTACAAATTATGCCTTAATATAATACTAAAAATAAATAATGACATTGATCTAATTCATTACGGAGGAAGTTATAGAAAATTAACATATTTAATTAATTATTAGTTAATATTATATTAGATATAAAATCTAAATTCCTTCCATTTTAATTTACCAAAACTTGTGTAAACTCAATTAATATTATCTACTCAATTAGTTAAATCTAACATTAATAATTATAAAAAAGAAATATTCACAGCCAGTAATATAATATATATATATATATATATATATATATATATATATTATATGCTATAAAATAAATTATACTTTTTGCAAATATATACAAAATAAATTAATTAATCTAATTAATACCAAATACTAAAAAGTCAAATGTTACAATTTATGTGGTCGTAACTGTGAAGTCTATCTTGGTAACCCCCATCTCTCCACTGTCAAGTCTATCCTGGTAATTGTCAAGTCTCAATTCTGTCTTCTTAATAAATAGAGAAAATGAAGCTTGGAAAGGAGGTGGGCAGATATTTGGTTGGTTATGGGAAGAGAGAGGCCAAGCTTTCCAATTCTTGGTAGGAAAAATCTGTGTATTCTATCCTATTGCACTTTAACTCATTTTTTCTCTCTAGGTTCTGTAATCTAATCCTGACATTACAATTCAGGTTCTTGGCCATAAAAGAGGTCTAAACAGTCTCATTATAAATAATTATAACCAGTTTCTAACAAAATGCTAAGACCCTGCTTTATGCACATGGGTACAACCAGCAAGGTCTACCCTATTTACTCTGTTGCATATATTTGATCCATCTGAACTTGTCCCTGTAACATATCTCCCACTTCTACACTAAAGAGCATAAATACTTCCTTGATAGCCATTGTGGTGTTCATATACACAATCTATTAGATGATCAGAGACTTCAGAATATCAATAATTATATTTGACAAATGATCAGAAAAAAAGAAAATAATAAAATACATAGGTAGATAACCACAAAGAAAATCACAATTCAAAATTACTTGATTTGATGTGTCACCAATTACGAAACTTCAACTAAAAATCATTGTACAGGAATCAAACTAAGATAGGGTGGAGGACAGAATATAAAGAAAAGAGGATGAATATAACTGCACTGAAAATATGTATTTATATAAGCTTGGGTTCGTTGGTGAACCTTGTACATGTCAGCATATCCATCATTGAATTATAATATGCAGGTATATGTTTTTAAATTATATTTTGAATGTTGGTCTGATACCACATCACCTTTCTCTGCACATTCTGGCTCAAGTTTCATAATCACTTGCTGGAGATGTGATAGTATTACAGTTATTCTATTAAATTTTGCCTAAAGATTGATTCACCTGCAAAAAACCATTTTAGCCACATCAATTGTGTAGAAAATTCACTCAGAATCTAAACATACTGCATCAGAGAAAAAGATCTTTTTTACCGTAGCATTTGAGAACAAACAGTTGTCCGAGTCCTTGAATGTAATCCAACCAGGAGTCATTCTAAAGCCAAGAAGGGGATTCTCCAAACCATCCAAGATACAAAAAGAAAAAGAGATGTCATGCTATCAACAAAATATTTTATTATCAACAAAAACTTTTATAGCGGAGATTTTATTGTTATTATCAATTTAGAACTGATCCAATAAAATATATTATGTGTCAACGAAATATATTGACATATATTGATAAAAAAAATTTAATTTTACTACAAGATTTAATTTTATAATATAGTTAATAGATTAATAGAATAATATTTTACAAACAACTTTTTTATTAAAAAATAGTTTAAATCCCCGAAATTGTTCTATAAATCCTCTATCATTGAATAATAGTATGCAGATATATGTTTTTAAGTTACATTTTGAATGTTAGCATGATGCCACATAACCTTTCCCTGCACATTCTGGCTCAAGTTTCATAATCACTTATAGGACATATGTTTGTATTACAATTATTCTATTAAATTTTGCTTAAAGATTGATTCAACGGCAAAAGAATCATTTCAGCCACATCAATTGTGTAGAAAATTCACTCAATCTAAACATTCTGGGACAGAGATAAAGATCTTCCGTACCTTAGAATCTGAGAACAAAGAGTAGTCCCAGTCCTCGACTGTAATCCAACATCCGAGAACAAATAGTAGTCCCAGTCCTTGAATGTAATCCAACATCTGAGAACAAATAGTAGTCCCAGTCCTTGAATGTAATCCAACTGGCGGTCATTCTAAAGCTGAGGAGATTCTCTCCCAAGCATCCAAGATGCAGAAAGAAAAGGAGACCTTAGAGGCTTGCTACCAAGATCAATGTTCAATAATCCCACAATACAAGATGTTCAGCTACCCTTTGAGACCAACAATTATCAGAGAACCTTTCTGTTCACTTGCCAGAAAGTCAATAAATAGTCCACATATATACAAGAGAGAAAAGGTGTTGCTTATCCTTCACATTGAAAAGAATAAAGACATAAAGGAAAACCTCCTTTACATACAAAGTGGTCTTCATATCTCCAACCTCAAGCCTATACATTCACCAATCTGCTACTTCCTCCCTCCCACCTTTGAGGTTGAAACAGAAGAAAAGGATAAAAATAGCCAACAAAAACAAACAATTAACCACTAAACATCATAGTAATCAAGAAAATCATTCTGCTGAGACTGCAAACTAGATAGACTTCCTTGACCCCAGCCTTTCTGCACACGCTTGAGAGTTTTCAATGCAGTTCCACTGCCAGCATCCCTGTCATGTAGTGGGTAACAGATAATTAGTGAACATGGAAGAATAGAATCTGCAGCATAAGTAAATTGTGGATAGCTCTCATTAAAAAGCCATGGACATTATAGAACTTGACAGTCAAAGTTTCGATAATAATAGTAGGATCCTGGTTTGCATTTTAGTTTGATAGAACTAATACATTTCATATGATTAATAGGCGATAATTTTAAATGTCATGTGATAAAGCAACACCTGCAAAGATGAAGGAAATGTGAATATAAAATGTCCATGTTTGTGGGAGTTTGTCAACCAGATTGAGTTGGTTGGAAACTGCCTAACTAATTAGGTTTAAAAATAAGCACCCAGAACCTATCACATGGTAATTTTCCATTCATCCAAAACGAAATTTCACTCTAACAAAATTCAGTAATTTGAGTTGTCATTGTTCAAAAGTTCTAAAAGAAATTACATTGATCATTTTTAAGTGGACTAGTGGACATATTTAGAATTCTGGATGCAAATTATGGAATGACTGGCGACAGACAGCAGAAAAAGAAAATTGAATAAATGATTTAACACAGGAAAACCCAACCAAAAAAGGGAATAATTGGTTAACTTCATCACCCATATGGCCATACCTGTTAACTATGTCTTGCCAGTCACTTCCTCCATCCTTGTGTAGTTTTCCAGGAATGACTCTCTTTCTATTTTGAGGAGTCTTATCAACAGTTCTATCTTCTAAAGCCAATTCCATCATTTTCTTTGCTAGTTCATTAGCTTGTTTCTTGTTTCCTCTTTTACTTAAGCCATCAATCACTGGCATGAATGATGCATGATCGAAGCCATATCCCTTATCAATCAATATGTGAAGAAGGCTATTAGCATCTGCTAACCTTTCATCCTGGCAAAGTCTTTCAATCAAATCTTTATACATGAAATTCTGCAATGTGAGATATCTATCTAATGATGCTTCAAATAGCTCCTTTGCTTCAGAGAGTTGTCCTCCAGCAAGTAATTCATTGAACATCAAACTGTACAAGGCTTCTTTGTGGCCACAAATACTCAAAGCTAGCTCAAATAGTTCATAAGCTACTTTAAAGTCAGCAGACTTGCAGAAGGCTATAATCAATATTCTGAAGGAAGATATATTGGGAGATATGCCCTTATCTAACATTTCATGTAAAAGAGAAACGGCATCATTTTCCTTCCCTCCTTCACAGAGGCAACTGATTATATTATTATAAGTGCAGATATCTGGACTTATCCCTTTTTCTCTCATCTCATCCATCAATCCATATATTTCAAATATTTGCCTTTTACTTCCTAACCCCAGGATCAATGCATTATAAGTTTGAAGAGTCTTGCTGCAACCATTTCTCTCCATATCCTTCAAGACGCGGAAGGCCGATGATATTTTCCCTTGTTTACAGAAACTCTGTATGAATGTATCATAGGTCACAGAATCAGGGCGCAAGTTTTTTGCCAACATCTCAATAAACTTTTTTTTGGCTTCCTCTAGCCTCCCAACTTTGCAAAGTCCATTAATTAAAGTTGTATAAGTGATTCCATCAGGCAAGCTGTGCGATACACTCCGGATTGAATTAATTAGACTGGCAAACGAGTTCCCTTTATCAAGGGATGTTGGTCCATTAGTCCACATCTCACTTACAATTTCAATAGCCTTTTCCAATTCCCCATTTCTACATAGACCATTGACCACAATATTGCAGGTCACAGTATCAGGTTGATAGCATTTTTCATTCATCTTTTGCAGCATCTCCTTTGCTTCTAGTGTCCTCCCCTCTTTCCATAGGCTATGCAGCAATGTGTTGCAAGTATAAGTATTAGGCTGACAACCATTTCTCACCATTTCACGAAGAATACTTTTAGCTTCAAAAACCTTCCCTTTGCTGCAGTATCCATCAAGCAAAGTACTATAAGTAACCGTATCCGGGTAAACCCCATTCCTCACCATCACATCTATCAAACCTCTTGCATCCGACAACATATGATTCCTACACAACCCATCCACCATAATGTTATACGTGTAAGCATTCGGTTCAATCCCTTTCACCGCCATTTCATTAAGAACCAACCTCGCCTCCAATAACTCCCCATTCCTAACCAAACCCAACAACCATATGTTATAACTCTCCAAAGAGTTAAAGTTCCCAACTTTCTTCATGGTCTCAACCAAACCTTTTGCATCCTTCATCATCCCATGCTTGCAGAACCCTTTAAGCATCAAATTGAAAGTCACAACATTGGGCCTAGGAAGACCCAACGCCTCATCCATCTGCATATCTCTGAAAATCCTGGAAGCCTCTAGAACCTTCCCGGCTCTACAAAGCGCGGAAATCCTCGCATTAAATGTAACAACATCAGGCAACACACCCTGCTCACTCATTCTCGCAACCAATTTCTCAGCCTCATCATTCATCTCCTCTTTACACAACCTCGAGACAAGAGTATTGTACACAATTCTATTAGCAATCTGAGTAGAACTGTCAACTAGCTCCAAGGCTCGTTTGGTATGGCCAGCGCGGCACAACCCGCGAACGAGGATCCCGAGAGTGAACTCATTGGGGAAGCATCCTTTAAAGGGCATTTTGTCGAACAGTTGGAGGGCATGGTCGAAAGCGCGGGAATCGCAGAGGGAGTGGATGATGAGGTTGAAGGTGTAAGTGTGAGGGGCGACACGTGCGGCGATCATGTCGGAGTAAAGCCACGTGGCGAGGTCGGGGCGGTGGTGTTGGAGAGTGGAGCGGAGGAGGAGGTTGTAGAGGGAGGGAGGGGGTGAGGGGAGCTGGGCTCGGAGGGCCTTGAAGTGGGAGAAAGCCTGGTCGATGTGGGCCGATTGGGCCAGGACTCGGACCATGGAAATGATGGAAGAGTGGGCTATGTTGTGGTGATAAGAGAGTAGGAGTTTGTGGAGGTGGTGGAGTTCGTAATGCATGTTTGCGTCAGCGAGGATGCGTGTTGTGATGGAAATAAGGTGCTGAGTGTCACTACAACAGCAAGAGGAAAATGAAGGGGAAGATACCACGCGCTTCACCAGATGCCATGCTACTTTTGGGTTCTTGGTGTTCTTCAGAACTGCTTTTATCAGATTTTTCGTTTGCTCCATCAAATTTTCTTTCCTTGGTTTCGAGAGACAGGATCACACACCCTGTAACAACGCTACTTCACCCTTTTGCTTTTAGAGCTTTCTAACGGTCAACTAAACTTGGACCCAATCTTTTATTTTAAAAGTTTCTGTTTTTTATCTTTTATATTTTATTATATTTTTAATATTTTGTTATTAAAAATATTAATTAAACTCAATTACCATTTAATCCTTAATTTTTAATTACTTATTTATTCATTCTTAGACAGTTACACGACCAGACACATTTACTTTTATATTCTTTCACTTTACCCATATGACATTACCAAATATCATGAATAAAATAAATAAATAAATTAAACTAATATAAAATACATTAAAATATTAAATCATTTCATATTATATCATAATTTCATAATTAAGAATAAAAATAAATTTTAATCATAATATTGATATAGTTAATTGTACGTTCTACAAACTAACTTTTTCTTTAATATAATCATTAACTTAGAGTACATAATTAGTCTAACATAATATTTTTACTCAAGATAAAATAATCGAATGAATTATATTTTCAAAATCCTTTTAGAAAATTATTTCGTATAGACAAATTATTTATCAAATCAATTAGATTTAATTTTTCTTAAACTTGATTTTTAAATGATTTTTACAAAAGTAGAAATTACTCTTTTTAAGATTAATTGAAAACAAGTAAACACGAAGGAAAGAACCGATAATTTTATACTGCTTTATCTTAACTTTAAGACTATTTTTCCTTTGAAAAAATTAAGGTTCGTGTTGGACTTAAAGTTTAAAAATGCTTGAAGATATCTTTTTAGTTTTACTTTTGATGTTACATGCAATTTTGGTTTTATTAGATTAATTGTATTAAATTTTTTCAATGTATTGATTATTTAGTCTAAGCATGTGTTTGTGGTTGATCTTGATGACAAGTCCTTAGTTTAAGTAAGTTCAATATTTGTATTTGAAATCTTTGATTTTGCTCAGAAATCAATTATTATCATGGGTTGGTAATAGATTGCTAGAAATGGTAATAGATTGTCACAGATTGGTAATAGAGTGGACATTTGTGATTTGTCTCTAGAGTAAATGATTACCGCTCAAAATAATCGATTACCACATAGTGAAAACACATGATTTGAGCTTTGCTTGTTGGGATAATCGATTACCACTGTCAGTAACTAACTATGGATTACTCAAATGGGTTTTATATCTTCTATAAATAACCCTTTTTTCTAAAACTTAAACACAACTTTAGAAACACGAAAATGATCACTCTTACACTTTCATATTCATTCAAAAACTGAATTTTATTTTCTCCAAGAAAATCCTTCTAGAACTTCAAAGGTGTTTCCAAGAAAAGTTTTTCAAAGAGCAATCTTGGTTGGAGTTTGATAGTTGGTATTGTCTTTATAGTGATTAGAAACTAAACAATCAGGTGTTATCTAATTGATCTTTGTTGATTCAATTTATTTGGTTGATTACTCTAAAAGAGAAGTCTCTCTAGGAAAGAGTAAGGGTTCTTTGAGAAAGGTTTCTCAAAGGGTGAAAGATCTCTAAAAGGTGTTCAGAATCTTTTGGTGTTCTTGGAGTTGTCAAGAACAAGGAGAAGTTTTCTTTGAGTTAAAGAATAGTTTGTATTGGTGATTTGATTTCATTTTTGTGTTGTTTATGTAGTGTGATTATAAAGAACACAAAATGGATCATAGTGGAAACTAATTGTAGTAGTTATTGCGTTACTGAATGTAGGCCGAAAGTCGAACTAGTATAAAATCATATGTGCATTCTTCTCTTCCTTTACGCTTTTACATTATGCCAAATCGCTCATCGGTAATATCAATTTTTTTTTTATATTTGGTTGGTAATTGAATCGGTAATCAACTCAATTTTGGAACACTTGGATACTGATCTTTGGTAATAAAAAGAAATTGATTACTAACTTGTTTCCTTAATCTTTCTTGAAGTTTCTGCTGTAACTCTTTGATTTATCTTATTCTAACAGTTTGTTAACATCTTTAGTTGGTTATCTTGATATCTTCTTTAAGTGTGGATAGTTAAACAAAACTAGAATTTGTTTTGAAATAAAAAGAAAGTAGAAAACCAAGTTTAATTGGGCAAACTAGGAACTAGAATCTATTCATCCCTTCCTCCCTCTAGATTCGCCTTTAGGGACCAACGGTTCCACTAAATCAGAAATTGATACAAGTATTCTTTGATCTAAGTTTCTTTGGGCTATACAAGTATCGTTGAAACTCAGCCTCTTCGAGCTAAACAACAAGTATTCTTTGAACTTAGCATCTTAGCGTTAAACATTTACAAGTATTCTCTGAACTCAGCTTTTTCGGGATAATACCTACTACTAAGGGTACAGGATTTACAAAATAGATTTTTGTCTGACAAAGATTAATATATGTAGAAAGAGAAATTTATAATTGAGGACAACAAAAGACTTAGAGAAATATTAGAGAATCAAACTTCAAGAGTTTTAGCTAAAGTAGAGTAATCTCTGACATCAATCTTCAATGATTTTCCTTTATATAGATGACAACATTGAATTAGTAGTTAGACTCAGCTGATTCAAATCTCCAATCATATGTTAAAAGTGTGTTGCTCGTCTATATATATTAAATACTTCTGCATGAACTATTTTATCAGAGTTGACAACT
Source organism: Hylodesmum podocarpum (assembly GCA_026586105.1). Classification (NCBI taxonomy): domain Eukaryota; kingdom Viridiplantae; phylum Streptophyta; class Magnoliopsida; order Fabales; family Fabaceae; genus Hylodesmum; species Hylodesmum podocarpum. Next base: position 5,686,775 of record JALJEV010000638.1, read on the forward strand.
TTATACTTTTACAATTGAGAAATGATAAAAAGAGTAATTACTTTTGTGCTGCAAATCTTATTATAAGAGAAATTCCTCTTTTATTTAATTTGACTCTACTTTTTAAGATAGGGTTGGTAAATTTCTCGTATGAGTTGTGCACACCAAGTCAACCTCTATTAACAATTATAGAAAACTTATGAAATCTTTAAATATATAATTTTCACATAATCACATAGGGATATATTTACCATTATTCTTAACAAAACTTTGGTTATATCTTGTGTCTTAATTTACTTGAGGAATAATAAAGACAAAATTTCACTCCCTTACCATTTTTTTTTTCTTTACATTAATAGATAGGATCTTGAAAGAATACTATTATATTAGAAAAGACACATCTTTTACAATAATATTCTTATCAAATAATATTCATCTTTAAAAACTACTCCAATTAATTTAATTATCATTTAATCTTTAATATTAATTATTTATTTTCATATATCTCACTGGAGACAATAATTCTTACGAAATCACTGTAAATAAAAAGTGAGTTAAGGATAATAAAAAAATCAAAATTTTAAAACGGAGAGTGTACCATTAGATATACTTTTGGGTAAAAAGGTGGGATAAAAGGTGGGCAGAAGTGGAGAATGTTCGAAAACTTCTGAAAAGCATAGGTGTACAGGCTTCATGCAATTGTAGAAGACTTTTAGTCAAAGATTCTTATATATTTCCAGAAGAACACAAAATTCTTTAAACTTTAGCTACCTGTTTGTTTGAATAGGATTAATAATACGAATTCAGTATATACTTTTCAAAAGAACTTTTTTTTTCCAATTCTTCCCATACATCTTTTAGGAACATAAATATGTGATAAGTGCGTTCCACCATGAGATTTGAAAGTGGAGGGACTCCATCAATAATATGTAATATAATAATATAGAAAACTATATGATACATTGACTAGAATCAAATGTCTCAGGATTTAAAAAAAAAGAAAAAGAAAAGAAAGAAGAACGATGGAACGCAAATGCGACATAGTAAGACCCACTACTTTCAGATGAGATGTGTTAAAGAGATATTTTGATATTTTAAAGCATTTAAATATATATATATAAAACTGTAAAAGAGATGTCATAAGTGCGTTCAAAAAGAGAGATTTAGAATTGGAGATGCTGCTCCGACAAACGTATTTCACATAACCTACGTGCGTCCATTGGAATTAGACATCAAACATTTCTTCTCGTGTAATAATAATCAGTCATCAATATATAACTGGACACGCATATTAGATAGCTGAATCAATTTAAAATAAACCTAAAAAGAAGTGTTACTCATCCAATTCATAGAAACAATCATGGTAGAGTAGACTGCTAGTTGGTTATTCAGGTTAAATGATATCGAATTCATTTCTGAATTTTATTTCTTTTTAATTTATGTTTATTGTGAATAAAGCAAATTTAACGGACATTGTCTTACATTTTTTTATTAATTATTAAATAAAATTTGAAAATATAGAATAAAGTAAAGTTTTAAAAAACTTAATGAAAGTCAAAGTTACGCAAGTATAAAGTCATCAATTCCTTCACCACACTAAAAAAAATAAATTTTAGAAGATATTAAATATAAGTCGGTAAATCTACACCATTTACTTACACTTCCAAAAAATGTGATTTATACTTATATACAGAGTAAAAACAATAAATTAATAATAATTTCAAACATTAGCTCATAAAAATTAACAAAATCAATTTAAAGTGATAAATAAACAACGATTTTATTTGATATCCACAAAATCACCTATTTCATATGATTTATACATGTCAAAGTATTTTTTTTCGGCTTACTATATTTTAGTAATTCTTTAAAAATCTTGAATGATTTCTAGAAGCAAATTGGCCGTGATCAATAAGAAAAGCCCACGATATCATATGAAAACTATATGTCTAAGAAAAACAAATCAAAATACCACTAGGTAACGTAGATTCCTCTAGTGTTTCTATGATCTCATCACATGAAAACCATAAAAAAAAAAACTATCTATATATACAATCAATGGAGGAAAAAGAAGAAAACTATATTGTTTGTAAAAAAATGTAACAGTTCTATCTCCCCGTGACCATTGTAACAGTCAAATCATTTGACACATCAATGCCTTCGCTATAAGATTCTCCATAATCATGCTTTCTCATGGAAGTGAGCAAAGGTTGTTTAGGCAAAGCAAGAGGTGTGTCATCACTTTCTAGCATCAACACCACAGCAGACATGTTTGGTCTACGAGATGCTGAATCTTGCACGCATAACATCCCTATGTGTATGCATCTCAGAACTTTACTCTTTGGCGATGAATCACGAATGGAAGGATCAACTAGCTCCATTACTCTCTGTTCACTCCAAAGGTGCCACGCCTACACACATTTTTCATCATTAAACATTAGCTTTAACCATTCCAATAAAAAAGTTGCATTTTAGACAAGAGAAAACTTAGATAAGAATTCATATTAATGCAAATCTATTCTAACTTTAATTAGCAAACAATACCAATAGCTTTTAACTATATATAATAAATATCTAAGTTTTGTCCTAGAAATAATGCTAATTTCACAAACATTTTACAAATTTGAAACTTTTCAAGAGGGTCTAACGTGACAGGCACTTGGAACTTGCTAACATGAGCGAAAATTATTTGTCACAGACTAATGTAACATAGGAGGTACTTACATATCCTATGAGACTTGACTCTTCTGTGTTACGAAAGCTAGTGTTTCTGCGGCCACTCACAATCTCAAGTAGCAATACGCCAAAACTATAGACATCAGATTTAACTGAAAACAGACCTTCCATTGCATATTCAGGCGACATATAACCACTGCATCACAGATATAGTATTATATAGAGATTAGTATCTAGTACTAGTAAAAACTAAAAAGTAATAGAATGATTTATCAAACAAGTAAAACCAAAGCATACTTACTATGTACCAACAACTCTGTTTGTGTTGGCTTCATTTTGGTTTCCCCCGAATATCCTGGCCAAGCCGAAGTCTGAAATTTTTGGATTCATGCTTTCATCCAACAAAATGTTGCTTGCTTTTAGATCACGATGAATTATTCTAAGTCTTGAATCTCGGTGCAGATAAAGTAGCCCAAATGCAATGCCCTCAATTATTTCAAAACGTTTTGTCCAATCTAGTTGTGTTTGCTTAACCGGATCTGCCATGATGTTATAAGAACATTCCTATTGTTATGAACATACACTGACTGGTTGCTTCTGTATTATACTTATCCAAATTTTTTTTTTTAAAAAAAATAGAAATTAATGTGAAGAAACATACCGAATAAAATGCGATCCAAGCTTTTGTTTGGCAGGTACTCATATACTAGTATCTTTTCTTCCCCTTGAATGGAACATCCCAATAGCTTAACCAGATTTCTATGTTGCAGTTTTGCTATTAGCATCATTTCATTCTTGAACTCCTCTAAACCTTGGCTAGACTTTCTTGAAAGCCTTTTGGCAGCTATTTCCTCTCCCCCTGGAAGCTTCCCCTAGTAAGTAGAATAAATGAACCTTTTAAACTTTTTGTTCAATAAGAGTTGTGTTTTTCATAAAACAATTTATACATCAATACTTTCTCTCTATCTCTTTTCAACACATCTCATATTTGGATCACCTTTTTTCTCATTCTTGTAAAACTTGTACAAATATAACATTATTCTTATGGTAAGCTTAACAGTTTAATTTTTACCTTGTAGACAGGACCAAATCCCCCTTGGCCAAGCTTATTTTCGTCTGAGAAATTGTTTGTTGCCATTGCGATGTAACTAAAACTGAACAATGGGAGTTCTGCTCCACTTAACTGATTCCCTTCCGAGCTGAAATCAATTGATTTCGAAAATTCCGTTGACAAGTCTGTACTCCTCGTTAGTTCAACGACTGGTGCATCCCCATTGTTGCCACCAGAAGCTGAGGAAACTGTTGGCAAATACAAAAGGAAGACAGAATATATAGAATTCAGTACTAAGAAACAGTTTATAATACCTTGCATTCATTCATCAAAGAGGTAAAAGAAATACTTAAGAAAATAAATATAATACCTTTGAGCTTTTCTTTTGCCCTAAACCTCCATACCAACAATACAACAATTCCAAGGCAGATCAACCCCACCACAACAGCTAATACTATCCAAATTTTGGTCTTTTTATTCCCATCGCCTGTATTTGAAAACATAGAAATCACATGCTGTAATTACAACCTGACAATCAGGGAAGCTTGTGAGAACTTGTGTGTGATTTGATGTGATGTTTTTCTTCTCATCATATTCATTGACAAAAAAAATACCAGATATATTCTTCCCCCTATATGCTTATAATGAAGATGGCATATATAATGGATTTGTGAATCAAAATTAAAATCCTAACCAATGAAAACAGAGACAAAGGACAATTTACTGTACCTAAATCAGAATCAGCAAGACGAATGTTGAGTACTAATCCAAGATTATCAGAGGAGTGTTTAACATCAACTAACTCCCCATCCCAAATCATGCACCCGATTCCAATAACATATGCATATGCAGTACAAGAATTTTTCTGCAGACAAGAGTTCTCACAATCCTCATCATCAGAAGCATTCGCCACACTTGCAAAATCTGGCAACTTCATACACATTTGTTTCAGAAAACCATCTTCTCCAACACTCACTTCAGATCCAGAACTATTATCTCTCTCAGCCTTAAGAGGAGTAACCCTCTTACACCCCCTTGACCAAATCTTATTATTCCACTCATCCCAATTCCTTGGTTCAAACTTTTTCATACAACTACAAATACTTTTTCCAGACATATCACACACCGCAAAACTGCCACAAAAGTTATAACTCTCACACTGATCGTATGGCTCATATTGTGTCACAGTCCAATTTTTCTCATCATCATTCCACAAAAACTTCTTTTCATACCCATCCCAAGTTATCTGAAACTTCACCAAGTCAGGGCTATTCCATGTGTATGTAAAGTACTTTCCTCCATCATCATACGTATTTTGTCCAAAACCAAATAGAGAGCTTCCTGTCATATTAGACACACCAGTGAATACTCTCTTATCCCAATACCCAGTTCTCCACCTCCTTTTCTCCCCTTCCAAAATCAGAATTTGCAGTGCTGATCCCCCAGAATCAACCCCCATTGAGTAGTTTCCCGGTGAAGGATCCGTTTTTGATTTCCATGACTTAAACAGGCTCGTTCCAGCACTAACTGGAATTTCCATACCTGGCAGAAATGTATCAGTTGGTTCCTTAAAACTTTCCCACAAAACTTCCTCATCCTTTGAAAGAACAAGGTTCCCATCATCATGAAGAACAGCTTGTGAGTTTCCCGTTGAATTTGAATCATTTAACACGTGGCTTGACCACATCTCGTTGTTCTGTCCATCAAGGACAACCAATTTGTTGTCTTTGATTCTGATGGAACCTCCTCTTCCTTTAACAGGTTTATCTCTGTTTGCAACCCATATGTATGTTGGAATATGAACTTCGTGGTACCAAATCCCAACATATCTTGAAGTGTTATCAAAACCGAAGAAACCCATTTCGAAGATGAGACCTTCTGAAACCAAATTTTCACCACCATCATCGTCTCTGATTATTATATCTCCTGTAATGGAATTGACTGCATGAGAGAACAGAGTATGCAAACTGAAGAAAAGGAAAAAAGGAAACAAAAAAGTTGCATTTTTGCGTATGGTGGTGATGCCCATGTTGTTGAGAATACAGAGAAGACTAAGTGGTTTGGTTTGCAGTGTTTGATAACAACGATGAAAAGTAAGTAAATGAATAATAATAATAATAATAAATATGTTAGAAGAACAACAGAATAAGCAGTTCAACGCCGCCAATGCTGCTCTTATCTGACCAAGTAGGTTCTATGCTGATATTGATGGAGAAAATAGTGAGAATGGGTTTGACCAGTTTATATGGTAACTTGTGGAAGCAGAGACACGGTTTAGAAAAAAAAATATGGAAAATTTGATGCACGTGATTGTTAATGAAACACAAGTTGATGAAACTTGAAAACGAGAATCGTCTTCCTAAAGGTGTGCTGCTAAACCTTCTTATTGAATATTCTTATTCCCTGATGAGCACTATGTTGACTTTAACAGCTCCCACTGAAAATGGGAAAACTCCAGGTAGTAACGTGGGTAGACTTACTAAATGTGAAATCTAAAAAAAAAATAAGAATAGTACAAGAAAAAGACATTATGAATGGTGAAAAATCTAATAATAGAAAATATAGATTTGGAACCATACTATATAGTGAATGTAATACAGAAAGAGGTGATATTTTTCTTTTATAATTATTAAATTACATTTACGAACGAGGTTGGTGTAGTAGTTTGAAAGAGTTAGGTATAAAGTTAAGTCAAAGGAAGAGAGCATAGAAGGAGAAGAAGAACGCCAATCTGGAAGGTATATGCTACCCAGATTATAGATCATATAAAAAGTAAAATGATACACGATTCAGTGAAATAATAAAAATTTTACCAGTTTAATATGTTAACTATAAAACTTATCACATTTAATTAATTCTTTTTACAGGCTTACTGTTTGTATATATCTTTTAGTTTATTTAATTCCTAAATAAAAAAATAATTATAATATTCACTTTCTTTAAAACAGTAGCTATGTAAAAAAAAATGACAAAAAAATATGTATCAACCTCTTCACTACAAAATTAAGTTTGAAATAAATGTTCCTTTTTGTTAAGTTTTTTTTAATGTAAAATATTTCTGTATACTACAGTAAAATATCAAATAATAAATTCCCATTTTTATATCATTGAAAATTTAATTTTTTTCATTTAAAATTAGTGATATTTCATAGATTCAATGTATTATTAATTATTTTTAAGCAATATTCTCATTTAAGAATTACTTAATATAATTTATCACTGATAATAAATTATTAGTAAAATAATTTAATGTGAATAATTTATCATAGGTAATAAATATTAAAAAAATAAATTAATGTGAATATCAAATGTTTAAATTAGTATCTTGTTATTTATAATAAATTGAAATTATAGTAATCACTAAATTAATATATTGGCAAAAAATACTCGTAACTAATAACTCTTTAAATTTATAAAATATTAATAATTTTAAATAAAGAATGTAAAATATCAATACAAATCAAATAGAGATACTATCGTTAATATTTTATATTTTATGGAATTATACCCAGAAAATTGACAAGATTTTAAACAAAGACTATATAAAGAAAAGTTATGTTAAACATAACATTTTATTGCGTAGTTCACAGAGTTAAGTCATCAATAAGTATTTTTAATATTTAATATATATTTATTTTATACAACTGAATTATAATTAATAATAAATATGAAAAAAAAATTTATGTTATTAAAAAATTTTGTCCTTCCGTATGTGGTTTTAAAAGCAATTAGACAGAACCTTAACTTCTTTAACTGTCGATTTTAGTTAACAAGACGTTTTCATTTATTATTCTTGTTGGTTAGCTCAAGACAGATAAATGCACAGTTATTTTTTCTTTAACTGTCGATTTTAGTTAACAAGACGTTTTCACTTATTATCCCTGTTGGTTAGCTTAAGACAGATAAATGTATAGTTATTTTTATACTGGTTTGTCTATCACAGACCACGTCCTGTTACTTAGCAATCCGCTAAGTTTTCACACTAATTGTGAAAATGTTACAAGTATTCTTTCTACCAGTCACTTCTGGCTATACAGATATTCTTTGCTAACAGCCTTCTCTGGCTAACGACCAGGTATTCTTTTCTACCAAGCCTCATTATGCTAATACAAAAGCATTCTGTTAGATCAAGATGATTAACTCATCAAAGGTTTTGATTTTTACAAGACAGACAAAACTTTCTCAGACGGAAGATCAGCAAGCAAGTCAGACGGAACAGGCACAGACGAAAGATGACTCCTCAGACGGAAGTCATTCGTCTGTCTCAAGTTGAAGTCATCAGATGATAGGATAAGACGAAACCGCTTAAAAACTGAAGACATATATCGTCTGTCCCAAAAGTGAAGCAAAGTTTGAGTCACTCGCGCCAAGATTTCAAATCTAAAGAAGGACTCATTAGAAGCATCCAAGATCAGTATAGGGATTTGTGCTTACACATGCAACTCAAAAAGGTCTTTACCTTTTGTCAAAGTCTCTGTACAAGTCAGAAAAAGTACTATGCACGCAATCTAAATCTGTTGCATCCGCTGCGCACTCCATCAATCAATCAAGTACTATCTGACACCTTTTGGAAAGCTCTCAAGAAACTTTTCAACGGCATTGATATGAGTCTAACGGTCATTTGAAGAGGATGCATATTTAAAGACTTCACTTCATCAGATTTCAGTTGGCGAAAACGCTTCTCTTATTCTATCTGAATTTTCACTCAAGACTTCTGAATACACTTCATTGTAAAACCCTCTCTGCGTAGAGGAAACTATTTGTTTTTACAACATCTTTTTAAAATCCACTTGTGTGGTGTTAGCCTGTGCAGGCTGGGTTCAAAGAATACCTTAGCTGTTTAGCCTGAGAAGGCTGTGTTCAAAGAATATCTGTGTATAGCCAGAAGTGGCTGAGTGCAAAGAATACTTGTAACCTTTTCACGGTTGGTAGTGAAAACTCAGTAGTTTCTGAGTAACTAGACGTAGTCTTGAAGAGACGAACCAGTATAAAAATATCCGTGTTATATATCAATATTGTTAAACTAACGGGGATAACTTAAAACATAACGTCTATCCACTAAAATCAACTTTTGAAGTAAAACATTGTTTCGTCTGTACCCCTTTCAAAATCACAGACGAAATGATTTAAATTTTAAATTAACACAATTCAACCTCCTTCTTGTGTTTTGTATTTTACAGTTTGGTATCAGAGCTCAGCCTCTAAGGGTTGAGCGCTTAACAGTTGCTAGAGGAAAAGATCCAACATGGACTCACAAGGGCCTTCGTTCTTATCCGGAGGAGCTTCGATGAACAAACCTCCAGCGTTCTCTGGAGATGATTACCCATACTGGGCTGACAGGATGGAGATGTACATCAAGTCAACCCAATACAGATTATGGAACATAATCACTGAAGGAGATATTCTCATCATGAAGCCAGAAAAAGAATGGGGAAGTGAAGAATATTCAATCATGGAGCTGAACAATAAAGTCAGATACGCTCTCATGTGCGCACTCTCCAGAACTGAATACAACTGATTTTGTTCCTACAAAACTGCCAAAGAATTATGGGATGCTCTCAAAATCTCATATGAAGGCATGGAGGACGTCAGAATGAGAAAGGCTTCCACTCTTCAAAGAGAATATGAAATGTTCTCCATGAAAAAAGGAGAGTCAATCGATATGATGTTTGGGAGATTCCAAACAATATTGAATGGACTCACTGCTCTGGGAATCACCTTCACAAAGGCCCAGAACAATATGAAACTTCTGAATAGTCTCCCACCTCCTTGGGAAGCTATGTTTACGGCCATCTCTATTGGAAGGGATATGAAGACATTAACTCTAAATGAGTTAATTGGTGCTCTAAGGGTACATGAGGTACTCTTATGTAAAAGGGACAAGATCAAGATTCAAGAGTCTATACCTCTTCCGTTTGTCAACACCACTCCCAAAGAAGACTCTGTCAAGAAGGACAGAAAGAAGAAGATGAAGATTCTGAAGGCTGACTCAACAGAATTTAAATCGTCTGATGGTTCGTCTGAAGACGAAATTTCTCTTATGGCCAGACGCTTTAAGAGGATGATGATGAAAAAGGGAAGAGGTCAACGCTTCTTCAAGAAGAAGGAGAGAAAGCTCCCTGAGAAATCATCAAACAAGGAGGAAAGCACAGAGATTGTGTGCTATGAATCGAAAAAACCGGGGCATATGAGGTCGAATGCCCAGTGAAAAAAGAGGTGGAACCCTCGTAAAGATAAAGGAAAGAAGAGCTTATTGACTTGGGAAGATCTCGACAGTGAAAGCTTAGAGGAATCTACTGAAGAAGAAGAAACAGCAAACATTTGTCTCATGGCTGGAGACCATGTCTCAACTGAGGTAAATGACACTCAAACTTCTTCATCCTCCTCTTCTGAGTCGAATCGAATCGAGAAGAAATGTCATATGATACACTTCTAGCTAACTCTCACTTTATTGTTGAGCAATACAAAATCACAAAACCAAGCTGAAACAAACCTTGGAAGAAAATGCGGTTTAAAATCGAAAAGGAGTTCTTGGAAAGAAAGTATCGATGCTATTTCATCTGAATCACGAAAAGGATATTTTCATTCTTGAGATTGAAAGATTAAAGAAAGAAAATAAATCCTTACTCAATGACTTAACCAAGTTTACAAAGGGATCCTCCATGCTTGAAAATATTTTAAATTATGGAAGGACACCTAGTGATAAAAGTGGACTTGGTTATGCTAAAGAGACAGACGGAAAGAAAAACAAATCTGTTTCGTCTGCTCAGAAGAAGAGGAACTATAACAAGATTCCTAACAACTACAAGAAGGCCAAAATTACAAACAAAAAGAAAACCTTCAGTAACTAACAAAAAAGGACCAAAAGATTTGGGTACCAAGGTCACTCATTATTCGCAATTTGTGAGATATTCTTAATAGGAAAAGAAAGGACTTCAAGTTGGTACTGGACAATGGATGCTCACGACACATGACGGAGACATCATGTTCCAAGACCTCGAGACCAAGTAAAGTGTCTGTCTCCTACGGCTCTGGTAAAGGTAAAATCCTTGGTATTGGGACTGTTGGTAAGACACTCAATCCACTTATCCAGAATGTCTCTTATGTTAAAGGTCTCAACTTCAATCTACTTAGCATAAGTCAATTTTGTGACAGTGGATATGAAGTAGCTTTTAACTCTGATGAATGTATAGTTAAAAACAAAGACAAATCCACTCTGTTCATTGGGAAAAGGAAGAACAACCTCTATGAGGTATGCCTTTCTGACCTTAGTGATCAGAATGTGACATGTTTGATTTAAATGAGATGATGAACGAGATATTTGGCACAAAAAGCTTGGACATTTGAGTCTCAAGTATATTTCAAAAATTTCTAAAAAGGATCTTGTAAAAGGTCTGCCAAAAATATCTTGGAAATCCAATCGTCTGTGTGAATCTTGTCAGCATGGGAAACAACTCAAAGCTTCTTTTAAATCGAAAAATGTTGTTTCCACGACAAGACCGCTAGAACTGTTACATATTGATCTCTTTGGACCTACTCAGACTGAAAGTCTTGGAGGGAAGAGATATGGATTTGTAATTGTAGATGACTATACTAGATTTACATGGGTATACTTCCTAGCACATAAACATGAGTCATTCAGTGTTTTTGAAATATTCTGCAAACGTGTTCAAAAAGAAAAAGGAATATGTATTGCATCTGTTAGGAGCGATCATGGAACAGAATTTGAAAATTCTGAGTTCAATGCCTTCTGTTTTGAAAATGGTATCTTTCACAATTTTTCATCTCCAAGAACTCCTCAGCAAAATGGAGTTGTGGAAAGGAAAAATCGTACCTTACAAGAAATGGCTAGAACTTTGTTGCATGAAAGCTCTCTTCCAAAATATTATTGGGCAGAAGCAATTAATACTTCTTGTTATATTCAAAACAAAATATTGATAAGACTAATATTGAATAAGACTCCATATGAACTATGGAAAGGAAGAAGACCCAACATTTCTTATTTCCATCCGTTTGGATGTGAATATTTCATTTTAAACACCAAAGATCATCTTGGAAAATTTGATTCAAAAGTGGTGAAGGGATTCTTACTTGGATATTCCAATACGTCTAAGGCCTATAGAGTATTTAACTCTAAGACGCAAGTTGTAGAGGAATCAATTCATGTAAAATTCAAAGATAACTCAAAGGCTGATAAGGAAATATCAGACCTAGAAAATTTATTTGATAATTTGCAGATTACTCCCTCGACTCAAGGAAATGTTCCGTCTGAACAACCTCTCACAGACACAAGAGCAGACGATAGAAGCTCAGACGAACCCTCTTCGTCTGACCCTCATAAGACTGATGATCATGAGCCTGTCAAATCTTGGAAATTCACCTCAAATCACACTCAAGATTTGATCATTGGAGATAAATCTCAAGGTGTTCAAACAAGATCAAAAGTGAAGAATATCTCAACCTATGCTCTTTTATCAGAAATAGAACCCAAGAATATGATGTTCTTCAAGACAATGACTGGATCTTGGCTATGGAAGAAGAACTTAATCAGTTCACCAGAAATGACGTCTGGATCTTAGTTGAGAAACCAAAGAACAAAAGTATCATTGACACTAGATGGGTGTTCAGAAACAAGCTCGATGAAGCTGGTAAAGTGGTAAGGAACAAAGCAAGGTTAGTAGCACAAGGGTATAATCAACAAGAAGGTATAGATTTCACTGAAACTTTTGCTTTTGTAGCTAGATTGGAAGCTATTAGAATCTTACTTGCCTTTGTTGCTCATAAGAATATCATCCTATATCAAATGGACGTAAAAAATGTTTTTCTAAACGGTTTTATTGAAGAGAAAGTATATGTAAGACAACCTCCTGGATTTAAGAGTTTATCTCAACCAGATCATGTTTTCAAACTAAAAAAGGCACTATATGGTCTTAAACAGGCTCCTCGAGCTTGGTATGAAAGACTAAGTTCCTTTCTTCTCCAAAATGGTTTTTCAAGAGGGAAGGTTGATACTACTCTCTTCAAGAAAAGCGTTTCAAAGGACTTTATTATTGTTCAAATATATGTAGATGATATAGTCTTTGGAGCAACTAACGAATCCTTGTGCAAGGATTTCTCTAAGTTAATACAGGAAGAATCCGAGATGAGCATGATGGGAGAACTGAAGTTCTTCTTAGGACTTCAAATCAAACAGACTAAACAAGACATATATATTCATCAACAGAAGTATACAAAAGAACTTCTAAAGAAATTCAAAATGGAAAATGCCAAACCAATGAAAACTCCCATGCATTCGTCTGGAGCCAGTCTCAACAAAGATGAATCAGGTAAGACCATTGATCAGACGGTATACAAAGGTATGATTGGATCTCTTCTCTATCTCACTGCTAGTAGACCTGACATTATGTTTAGTGTCTGTCTATGTGCATGCTTTCAATCTGATCCTAGAGAATCACATTTACAAGCTGTTAAACGCATTTTAAGATATCTTATTGGAACTACTAATCTCTCTCTCTCTTTTATAAGAAAAATAGTGATTTCAATTTAAGTGGCTATTGTGATGCTGATTATGCTGGAGATAAAATGGAGAGAAAAAGCACAAGTAGTGAATGTCAGTTTCTTGGTTCATCACTAATCTCTTGGTCAAGCAAGAAGCAAAACTCCATTGCACTCTCAACCACTGAAGCAGAATATATTGCTGCGGCAGGGTGTTGCTCACAACTACTTTGGGTAAAACATCAACTTAAGGATTACTCCAGGTTTGAAACTCAAATACCAGTATTTTGTGATAACACAAGTGCAATAAATCTCAGCAAAAACCCTATTCAACATTCAAAAGCCAAGCATATTGAAATCAAATTTCATTTCATAAGAGATTATGTTCAAAAAGGTATTTTCGATGTACAGTTTGTGCAAACTGATTTTCAATGGGTAGATATCTTTACAAAAGCTTTAGACGAAACTAGCTTTAATTTCATTAAGGAAAATTTAGGAATTATTTCTTTAATTGATTAAGTTTTCTCTTTCGTCTGAGCATTTCATTTTGTCTGTACCTTTATATATGTTTTCGTGTTAAGACGAAACTTTGCGTCTGATCAAGTTGAATCAGTCTGAGGAAATTCAACAGACGCAAGGATATTATTTAATTATTTTAAAGTTAAGTGTGTAGGGACAAATTAAAAGTAGCAATAAATGTGTCTGTCATTTATTGCACTATTCTAGGACTTTGAGAAGCACGCGTTGTGAATTGCAGAAGTCAAATCAATCATTAAAAGGGCAATGATGGGGACACGTCAAATTAGGGACGGTTTTAAAATTCTTCCGTCTGATGAATCACAACCGTTTCAGTTTTTTCTTATAAATACTCTTAAAGTTCACATTTTTTTTTTACTCTTTCTGCATTCACACTTTCTCTGAATACTTTACTCACAAAACCTAACTCTCTCTTTTTCAAACCTAACAATGGCCGCCAAGAATACCAAGGCAACCGAAGCAACCTTCTTCGCTCAAGATCTCTTCTTGCCCAGCAAGTGGATATCGAGAGAGACTGTTGAAAGTATCTCAGAAATAGTAGCAAAGATGCTGATACATAACGGATGGATGGAGTTCGCAGAGATGAGAGGGTCATGGCTGATGGAGGCCTATGCTGAGTTCTGGAGTGACGCAAGGGAGTTTGAAAATGGTATTGTTGGTACCATTGATAACAAGGAGTATATTATTACAATAGACTCCATTGTTGAAGCCGGAAGCTGCAAGGCAGAAGGGCGCTTTTACAACCCTGACTGGATGAGGATTGAGTCCGAAGAACACGTGGATAAGATTATCTACGGGAAGATCCGCAGCTCCGAAGATTCCAAGTTTTTGAGATCAGGGAATCTTTGTCCCACTGCAAGAATCATCCACAACCTCCTTTACAACATCTTCACCCCAAGAACTGGCTCACGAGACAACGTGAGTACAAGAGACAGATTTTCCATCTTCTACTGTCTAAGGAAAGCAAGGATGAGTCTCCCTCACATCATTCTTGACCACTGGGTAAGTGCGTTAAAGAATAAAAACATCCGTAGGAAGAGTAGCATTCCCTACGCCACCCTCTTCACCAAAATCATCATCAACCAAGGTTTTGATGTCACTGCGTTGTGTGGCACAAAGAAGGCAAGGAAGTCAAAGGAAGCACCTTTGCAAAGATGCATCTGAATCCTGGCTTCCTTCAACATACCCCAAGAGAAGAACAAGCTCCTCTTTCACCAATCACCAAAGACCCCCCACACAGAGCACGCATCAAACGCGCCAAAACCCAAACACAAGCCCAAACACAAGCCGAAACACAATCCCAAACACCAGACCAAACACAAACCCAAACACCCTTACCTCTTCCACCCGTGGTTATTTCTGAAGTTCCCTTTGAAGATGTTCTAGAAGAACCTCTCAAGAAAAAGAAAAGAACTATCAGAATTAAGCACGTTGCTGCTAAGACGCAAGGGAAGACGATATCCCCGAGTGAAGATGAAGGGGCTAAGCTATTGTCTGAAGGAGTTTTGTCTGTTAAAATACTCTCAGACGAAGAGAAGCAGAGGAAAGAAGCTGAAGAAAAAGCAAGAGCCAAAGAAATCGCTCTTCAAAAGGCTGCGAAAGCCAAAGAAAAGATGAAGCAGAAGCTTGCGTCTGTAGTTGTTGGCGAAAAAGAC
Organism: Hylodesmum podocarpum; assembly: GCA_026586105.1. NCBI lineage: Eukaryota > Viridiplantae > Streptophyta > Magnoliopsida > Fabales > Fabaceae > Hylodesmum > Hylodesmum podocarpum. The sequence continues at coordinate 5,702,168 of JALJEV010000638.1, forward strand.
GAAGAAAAACAATTGAAAGAGGCTATAAAGGTCTCTATGCTGCTTCATGCTGAACGAGAAAGAATTTTTCTCGAAAGCGTTAGGGGTATTGGATCGTCTGAAGGTGCGTCTGCTCCAGCAACTTCAGAGGGCATGAACAGTGAAGAAACTGCCCAGATCCAGAAGGATAATGCCCAGTTAGCAGAGGAGTTGGAGACTATGCTCAACGATGAAGTCTCTACTATGGAGGTCTCCACATCAACACTCCAAGACGAACATAGGACAAGTTTACCTGATCCTATTGTTGCGTCTCCTCACAAAGCTGCTTTTGAACAGACGATACCTGCTGCGTCTGAAGAAGCATCCCACCAACAGACGATGGAGATTCTGTCTGATGAAATAATTGTTGAAGACATAAGTTCTTCGTCTGATGAAGAACATATGGAAGTAATAAAGGTGGATACATCATGGGTGAGATCTCATGCCGAAGTTATTAATCCTGAAGATCTACCACCCAAGCATAAGACGGACTATTCGTTCCTCAACGAATTGGTCATGAGACACTTTGCTGAAAGCTCTTGTGCAGAAAGACCAGTCAAACCTGACTGGATTCTTGGAGAGAAGAATGAAGATATCTCCAACGATGGTGAACCGTCTGAGTCTGCTGAAGATGGTCACTTAGCAGATGATGAAGACTGCTTTATAAAGGGCACTCCCTACATTGAGTTGAGAAATCCCTATCGGTATAGAGGCAAAAAGGGTTTTCAACTGGGAAGATTTGTCAATCCCGTCATCTACCATAAACCCCTAAAGCCAGTGGATTTCAAAGAAGATTCCATCTACACTCCCGAAGAGCAACGCGAATGGCTGAAGCGTACGCCTGGGACATCGGCCACCTTAGACATCAAGGGTTTAGAAGATATAAAGAGGTACAAGGATCATCTAGCTGAGTCAGTGATTGAAGGACCAGCTCTTGGCTATGAACCCCACATCCCCTTCAGAGAAAACATCAAGTGGAAGGTTCAACACGAAATCAACGCACCTGCATTTCACCACTGCAGATATGAAGACTCTGGCTCCACCATCTATGAGTCAAAGGATTGCTCACATTGGCATCTCGATGCCATTGTCCGCCATGATCCTGTACCATTCACAATTCTCATGAATCAAACTGAGTATGTAGGTCTAGGACATACTCTAGGAATTGTACTTCCTTGGACAAGGCCTCATTGTTCAGGGATCTGTCTCCGCTACTCCATCCTCCTCGACGAATTTGAAGACCCTGAAGAGTTTGCTCATGCTCTTCCTGAAGACTACAATTTGTCTTTCAAATTGATGGCCGGTGCCTTTAGAAGGGAAGCAAAAGCTATATCAACTTCCTTCTATCACATTGAAAGAAGAGCAAAGAAGGAGAAAAGAGATTGTCCATTCATGGTAGGATCACAGTTCTCTTCTCTGGTTTCAGACGAAACAAAGTACTTTATTGTCTTAGACCGAATACGACCTTGCTTGGTCAAGCTTTTGGCTAAAGGAAAAGAGAAGAAGACTCCATCTATCTCCAGATCCTTCAAATTTGCAAGGCACATTCCCCGGCGTCTTCCGTCTGCTGCATACTCGCATCTCAAAGCTCTTCAAACTCATGCCTTAAGACCTATCAATCCAAAGATACAAAGGATGATAGAAGATCATGAAGCCGCATCCGCCATTCTTTCTGGAACCTCATTTGATGAGGATTCCACAATCTGTGGCAGGGTGTTTCTTGGTGAAGCCTTTGCTTACACACATCCATCTCAGGAGCATCCAGATCTTGAGCTCTCTATTCCCTCAAAATTGTACTATTGGTGTAACATCCTCAAAAATTTATTTTCATACGTAGTTAAAACATTTACTAAAAATTCTATAAAAATGTGCAAATAGTAAATTACTGTGCAAATAGTTAATTACTGTGCAAATAGTAAATTACTGTGCAAATAGTAAATTACTGTACAAATAATAAAATTACTGTGGTAAATAGTAAAATTACTATGGTAAATAGTAAATTTACTGTGATAAATAATAAAATTACTGTGGTAAATAGTAAAATTACTGTAGTAAATAATAAAATCACTGAGGTAAATAGTAAAATTACTGTAGTGGAATATTCTGTGGAATATTCTGTGGAATATTCTGTGGAATATTCTATATTCTGTAGAATATTCTGTAGCAAATAGTACCTTGGGAATTCTATAAATAGGACAGGAGTTTAGGATGAGGAAACAAACAAAAGAACATTTCTATATTCTCTCAAGCTCTCTCTTAGGAAGAAATATCTCTAAAAGAGGAACAAGTAAGTAGAGGAAGAGTATAGGAAGCTGAGAGAAACAAGTAAGGGGAGCTATCCTTATCTTACTATTCTTTGTTGTGATTATCTTTATTTTATCTGATACTAAGGTGCTAAGAAAATTCTTAGTATGCTCTGTGGTTGCGGTTTTGTCCGATCTTCCACATCGAACGGTAATTATTCTTGTTGTTAGGAAAAGGGTGGTAGTGTGGAAATGCATGTCTAGGAAAGTTCTGGCTAAGGAAAGACTTGGTACTTAAGTGTGTCCATTAGTGACCCACCTCTCTATCCTGGGAACTTACCTGGTGTACTATTCACGGACTACGGTCACTTATACGTTACTATTCACGTATACAGTAATGTTCACTTATACGTTACTATTCACGTATACGTTACTATTCACTTATACGTTACTATTCACGTATACGGTACTGTTCACGTATACGTTACTTTTGATGGGTGTTTTCTTGGTGTTTCTTGATTTCCTGGTTTCATGATGTTTATTGGTATTCTTGGTATTTGATGGTATATCAAAATATGAATGATTAAAAATGATATTCTAGAAAGGGTGGTAAAATTTTCATTCATGCATACATGCCTCAAAAGAGGTGGCCTCGGTTTGAGGTGCAGATAATAACTTAATCCGTGCGTCTTGGTGGGATGCGGACTTGGGGATTTCCAACGAGTGAGAATTCATTTCATTCATGATGATCACATGTTTATTTATGAGATTGTACGTGCACCTTGTGGAATCCCAACCGGTCGGTAAGTTTTACGATGATGATGTCGTATTATCGAGATGGTACCACATTACATATTTTTGGAGTTGAGGTTGGAGCATGCATCATATAGAAATTTCATTTAAGTCACAATTTATTATTTATTTATTTGATTATGATATGTATCATATTGATATTTTTATATGATATGTGTTGTATTGATATTTTTATATGATATGTATTTTTATTAAAATATTGGAACTTACCCTTGCGTGTTTGTGTCGTGGTTTGACACATGTGATGATCTGAATTTTATTTGGAGGAGCAGATTGATTGAGGTAGGGTCAAGAACCACGTGTGGAGATGTCAAGGAATGTTAGCTAACACGAGGATGTAATAGAATAATGTATATATTATAATTGTCACAATATTACGTATCTATGTGACGTTTTGTAAACAACTTTTGATGTATGGTTATGATGTGATCTATGTGATGTTTTTTTTTTGTGACGTTTTTTTTTAGCAAGGAAACTATTTTAAGATTTTATTCAAAGAAATATAAAACAAGGGAAACATTTTCAATTAATAATAATAATAAATAGATAAAATTTTAGTAATGAAAAATAGCGGGGCGTTACAGTTGGTATCAGAGCAGTATGTTTTCTTGGACTTGTGAATTTTGAGCTAACCATGTTTTTGTTGTGATTAAGTAGTGAGCTTAGAAGCAATAAGGTTGTGTGAATGATTGTTTGTTTATGTGTTCTATATTCTTGTTTGATTGTTAGTTGATGTGCTTTGAGATTTTATAGATGGCTGGAGGAAATGATAAGGCAATTGCTGAGGCACTCGAAAAACTTGCTCAAGCAATTGGAAGTCAAAGTAGGAACAACAACGAACATAACGAATATCGTGGCCTGGAGCGTTTTCAGAGGAATAATCCGCCTACTTTTGAAGGTGGATATGACCCTGAAGGTGCTCAACGATGAGTAAGGGAAATTGAGAAAATCTTTCGGGTAATGGGATGTTCTGAGGATAAAAAGGTAATTTTCGCAACTCATATGTTGGTGGATGAGGCAGAATACTGGTGGGAAAATACTTACCAGTATGAAGCGAAGGAAGGAGAAACAATAAAATGGGGAGGATTTAAGGAATTGTTTTTAGAAAAATATTTTCCTGAAGATATAAGGAATAAAAAAGAAATGGAGTTTTTAGAATTAAAACAATGGAACTTAACAGTAGCTGAGTATGCGGTTAAGTTTGAAGATCTAGTCAGATATTCTACACACTACCATGGAAAAGAAGGTGAAAGGTCAAAATGTGTTAAATTTTTAAATGGCCTGCGTCCTGAAATAAAACAGGCTATAAATTATCAAGGTATTCACCAATTTCCAATGCTTGTAAATATGTGTAGAATATATGATGAGGATTCTCGTGCTAGGGCTGTATATTATAAAAATAAAAATGTTGGAGGACCCATTAAAAAATAAAAGATTTGGGTACGAAAATAAAGGAAACCATACCAAACTTCTCAAGGATTTAAGGAACGTTCGCTGTTTGGAAATTTTTCTAAAACTCCTATGAGAAATCGTGAATCTAATCCTGTTAATGTCAAGTGTTTTAAGTGTGGAGAATTTAGACATTATGCTTCATCATGCATCTGGTGCTACAAATGTAACATAAAGGGACATCTAGCAAAAGATTGTCCAGGAAAGAGAAGCATGTCAGAAAATCCGTCTCGAAAAACCGAAGGCTCAAGGAAGAATTTTTCTCTTAATGGAACCGAGACTTTAACCTTTGATTCGAGGTAAATGCTTCATAAATGAAACTCCTTTAACGTGTTATTTGACTCTGGTGCTACTCATTCTTTTGTGTCATATTCTTGTGTACAAAAATTGAAACTCCTTGTGTCTTCATTAAACTTTAAATTAGAAGTAAATACTCCAACTGGGACTTCGTTTTAACCTCGATATCTGTTTAGCATTGTAAAATAAAAATTGGTGATAAAACTTTTCGTGTCAATTTGATTTGTTTACCTCTTCAACAAATTGAAGTTGTTTTAGGTATGGATTGGTTGTCCACTAATCATGTTTTGTTGAATTGCTTTGACAAAACAATTATTTTTCGAGACCGGAGGTGAGTAGGGATATTGAAATTGTTTCCATAAATAAAGTCTTAAAATCTTTAAAGGAAAACAATACCCAAGTATACATGATCACCGCTAATGAAACTAAATCGAAAATGAGGTGAGTAGTGTGCCAATAGTAAAAGATTTTACAGAGATATTTCAAGAAGTGGATCAATTACCTCCGAAAGAGAAATAGAGTTTTCCATTGATTTAGTTCGAGGAACAGGACCAATTTCCATAGCACCATATAGAATGTCTCCGTAGAATTAATGAAGTCAAGAAACAAATTGAAGAATTGTTAAGTAAACAGTTTGTAAGACCTAGTGTATCACCCTGGGGAGCTCGTTTTTGTTAGTTAAGAAAAAGGATGGAACCATGAGAATGTGCATAGATTATAGACAATTGAATAGAGTAACCATTAAGAATAAATATCCATCGCCTAGGATTGATGATCTTATGGATCAATTAAAAGGAGCCCGTATTTTTAGTAAGATTGATTTAAGATCAGGATATCATCAGATTAGGGTAAAATCTGAGGATATTCCAAAATCGCTTTCGACTGCAGTTATGGGCACTATGAGTATTTAGTTATGCCTTTTGGAGTGACTAATGCTCCAGCAGTATTTATGGATTACATGAACCGAATTTTTCACCCTTATCTTGACCATTTTGTAATTGTATTCATTGATGACATATTAGTGTATAGTAAAACTAGGGAGGATCATGCCAAACACTTAAATATAGTATTACAGATTTTAAAGGACAGAAAACTTTTGCTAAATTATCTAAGTGTGAATTTTGGATGGAGAAAATGAAATTTTTAGGACATGTGATATGTCGGGGAGGAATATCTCAGTAGATCCATGTAAGGTACAATCTGTTTTGGAATGGGAGAAACCTAAAAGTGTAACGAGAGATTAGGAGTTTTCTAGGATTAGCGAGGATATTATAGGAGATTTATTAAAGATTTTTCTAAAATAGCTTTGCCTTTGACTACCTTGACTAAAAAGAATCAGGCATTTATTTGGACAACTCAATGTGAGGATAGTTTTCAAACTCTAAAGGAAAGATTGACCACTGCTCCAGTATTAACTCTACCTGATCCTAAAGAACCTTTTGTAGTGTATTGTGATGCATCCAAAATGGGTTTAGGGGGAGTATTGATGCAAGATTCAAAAGTTGTAGCATACGCTTCTAGACAACTTAAGATTCATGAGAAAAATTATCCAACCCATGATCTAGAATTAGCGGCTGTAGTATTCACACTTAAGATATGGAGACACTATTTGTATGGAACTAGGTTTGAAGTATTTAGCGATCACAAAAGCCTTAAATATTTATTTAGTAAAAAAAAATTAAACATGAGACAAAGAAGATGGATGGAATTTTTAAAGGACTATGATTTTGAACTTAATTACCATCCCGGAAAGGCTAATGTGGTAGCAGATGCTTTAAGTAGGAAGTCTTTGATTATGTCTTCACTGATGATTAGAGAAATGGATTTATTAGAACAATTTCGAGATCTTAGTTTAGTGTGTGAAACTACTAATACGAGTATTAGATTAGGAGCTTTACAAATTTCTAACACATTTTTGGAAGAAATTAGATTTAAGCAAGAATTTGATCCTTTTGAAAACTCAAATGGAAATTTTGAATCAAGGAAAAAGTAGTAAGTTTAAGATTGGAATGGATGGTATTTTGAGGTTTCAAGATAGAATTTGTATTCCTAATATAACAGAAGTTAGAAAAACAATTTTGGAGGAAGCACATAAAAGCAAATTAAGTATTCATCCTGGTGCCACTAAAATGTACAAAGATTTGAAAACCATGTTCTGGTGGCCTCGAATGAAGAAAGAAATTTGTGAATATGTGTATTCTTGTTTAATTTGTCAAAAGGCTAAAATTGAACATCAGAAACCCTCAGGTTTATTACAACCTTTAGAAATACCACAATGGAAATGGGATAGCATATCTATGGATTTTGTAGTAGCTTTGCCAAGAAGCCCTAGGGGATTTGATTCAATTTGGGTTATAGTAGATCGTTTAACTAAGTCTCGCACATTTTATTCCTATTAATATTAGGTATTCTTTAGAGAAATTAACTAATTTGTACATAGGTGAGATTGTAAGATTACATGGTGTACCATCTAGTATTGTATCGAGATAGAGACCCTAGATTTACTTCAAGATTTTGGGAGAGTCTACATAAAGCTTTAGGCACCAAATTAAAATTAAGTTCGCCTATCATCCCCAAATGATGGACAAATGAAAGAACAATCCAATCTTTAGAAGATTTATTGAGAGCTTGTGTTCTAGAACATAAGGGTTGTTGGGTAGACTTTTTGCCTTTGATAGAATTTACCTACAATAATAGTTTTCATTCTTCCATTGGTATGGCACCGTTTGAAGCTTTATATGGAAGAAAATGTAGAACTCCTTTGTGTTGGATGAATCGGGAGAAAGTTTAATTTTAGGACGATATTGTACAACAAACCTCGAGAAAAGATTAAGTTAATTCAGGAAAAAATGAAAAAATGGCACAAAGTAGGCAAAAAGTTATCATGACAAAAGAAGAAAAGATTTGGAATTTGATGTTGGTGATCACGTATTCTTAAGGGTAAATCCATGGATTTGGTATTGGAAGAGTTTTAAAATCCCGAAAACTTTCACCTCGTTTCATTGGTCCCTTCCAAATAATAAAAAGAGTAGGTCCGTGGCTTACCAAATTGCTTTACCTCCAATTCTTTTTAATCTTCATAATGTCTTTCATGTTTCACAACTTCGTAAATACATTCGATTCATCACATGTAATTGAGTTAGATGATATACAAATAAAGGATAATCTAACCTATGAAGCATTACCAATGAGAATTGAGGATAGAAGAATCAAAACCTTAAGAGGAAAAGATATTTCTTTAGTAAAGGTTATCCGGAAAACGGATGATGCGACATGGGAATTGGAAAGTGAGATGCGAGAAAAGCTATCTACATTATTTCAATGAGGTAAATTTCGAGGACGAAATTTCTTTTTAGGGGAGAATTGTAACATCCTCAAAAATTTATTTTCATACGTAGTTAAAACATTTACTAAAAATTCTATAAAAATGTGCAAATAGTAAATTCTTGTGCAAATAGTTAATTCTTGTGCAAATAGTAAATTCTTGTGCAAATAGTAAATTCTTGTACAAATAATAAAATTACTATGGTAAATAGTAAAATTACTATGGTAAATAGTAAATTCTTGTGATAAATAATAAAATTACTTGTGGTAAATAGTAAAATTACTGTAGTAAATAATAAAATCACTGAGATAAATAGTAAAATTCTTTGTAGTGGAATATTTTGTGGAATATTTCGTGGAATATTCGTGGAATATTCTAGAATATTCTGGAATATTCTATATTCGTAGAATAAATAGAAATAGACTTGAGAATTCTATAAATAGGGCTAGGAGTTTCGGATGAGGAAACAAACAAAAGAACATTTCTATATTCTCTCAAGCTCTCTCTTAGGAAGAAATATCTCTAAAAGAGGAACAAGTAAGTAGAGGAAGAGTATAGGAAGCTGAGAGAAACAAGTAAGGGGAGCTATCCTTATCTTACTATTCTTTGTTGTGATTATCTTTTTTTATATCGATACTAAGGTGCTAAGAAAATTCTTAGTATGCTCTGTGGTTGCGGTTTTGTCCGATCTTCCACATCAGAACAGAATTATTCTTGTTGTTAGGAAAAGGGTGGTAGTGTGGAAGTGCATGTCTAGGAAAGTTCTGGCTAAGGAAAGACTTGGTACTTAAGTGTGTCCATTAGTGACCCACCTCTCTTCCTCGGGAACTTACTGTGTACTATTCACGGACTACGGTCACTTATACGTTACTATTCACGTATATCGATCTTGTTCACTTATACGTTACTATTCACGTATACGTTACTATTCACTTATACGTTACTATTCACGTATACGGTACTGTTCACGTATACGTTACTTTTGATGGGTGTTTTCTTGGTGTTTCTTGATTTCCTGGTTTCATGATGTTTATTGGTATTCTTGGTATTTGATGGTATATCAAAATATGAATGATTAAAAATGATATTCTAGAAAGGGAGGTAAAATTTTCATTCATGCATACATGCCTCAAAAGAGGTGGCCTCGGTTTGAGGTGCAGATAATAACTTAATCCGTGCGTCTTGGTGGGATGCCAGACTTGGGGGATTTCCAACAGTGAGAATTCATTTAATTCATGATGATCACATGTTTATTTATGAGATTCTGTGCACCACTGTGGAATCCCAACTGGTCGGTAAGTTTTACGATGATGATGTCGTATTATCTGAGATGGTACCACATTACATATTTTTGGAGTTGAGGTTGGAGCATGCATCATATAGAAATTTCATTTAAGTCACAATTTATTATTTATTTATTTGATTATGATATGTATCATATTGATATTTTTATATGATATGTGTTGTATTGATATTTTTATATGATATGTATTTTTATTAAAATATTGGAACTTACCCTTGCGTGTTTTGTCGTGGTTTGACTTTGTGATGATCTGAATTTTATTTGGAGGAGCAGTTAATTGAGGTAGGTCAGTAACCACGTGTGGAGATGTCAAGGAATGTTAGCTAACACGAGGATGTAATAGAATAATGTATATATTATAATTGTCACAATATTACGTATCTATGTGACGTTTTGTAAACAACTTTTGATGTATGGTTATGATGTGATCTATGTGATGTTTTTTTTTTGTGACGTTTTTTTTAGCAAGGAAACTATTTTAAGATTTTATTCAAAGAAATATAAAACAAGGGAAACATTTTCAATTAATAATAATAATAAATAGATAAAATTTTAGTAATGAAAAATAGCGGGGCGTTACAATTGGCAATGGGAAAGAGACTTCACGGCATACCTCACACTTCCACTCTTCACTCTGCGTCTGAAGAGGAGACCAACAGTGTTCATCATAGATGACACTACACCTTTAGTGGAAGAGCCTCAAACACCGCTAGTGCAGATTGATGATACGGTGGAGGTTAATGATAAAGTTGAGGTTACTGAGGCTGACGCTAAAGACGCTGAAGAGTATAATACTCTAAAGCGTAAATATGATGCCTTAGAAGAGGATTGCGAGCATCTGAAGCTGAAGAATAAAGAGCTTGAGGACAATCAAGCATCTCTCTCATCTGAAGTGCAGCAACTGAAGGACATTGTCATGAGCCTTCTTCAAAAGAAGCCCAAACCTTCTTCGTGATCGTGATTTTTTTGATGCTTCTCAGCCCAAGGGGGAGAGAATACCTTAGAAAGGAAGAAAGGAAAAAAGGGAAAATGCATCGTCTGAGGGGGAGCGAGCAAGCAAGAAAGCATCGTCTGAGGTGGAGTAATTTTTTTTGTATTTTATTGTATCGATTTTTTTTGTAAAGAACATACATGTATTTTTTATGATTGGTTTTTTGTATACCTTTGTAACATTGTATAAGGTTTACATCGCATTGATGTAACAATTCTTTTATAAAGAGGTATTATTTCAGAAAATATCGTCTTGATGTAAATCTGACTTGCACTTTATCTGTGATCACTAACATTGTCTTATGCAAATATCTTCTTGAGAAAAGTTATCAGTATGGTTTGTAATCATCAAAAAGGGAGAGATTGTTAGATCAAGATGATTAACTCATCAAAGGTTTTGATTTTTACAAGACAGACGAAGCTTTCTCAGACGGAAGATCAGCAAGCAAGTCAGACGGAACAGGCACAGACGAAAGATGACTCCTCAGACGGAAGTCATTCATCTGTCTCAAGTTGAAGTCATCAGACGATAGGATAAGACGAAACCGCTTAAAAACTGAAGACATATATCGTCTGTCCAAAAAGTGAAGCAAAGTTTGAGTCACTCGCGTCAAGATTTCAAATCTAAAGAAGTACTCATTAGAAGCATCCAAGATCAGTATAGGGATTCGTGCTTACACATGCAACTCAAAAAGGTCTTTACCTTTTGTCAAAGTCTATGTACAAGTCAGAAAAAGTATTGTGCATGCAATCTAAATCCGCTGCGCACTCCATCAATCAATCAAGTACTATCTGACACCTTTTGGAAAGCTCTCAAGAAACTTTTCAACGGCATTCATATGAGTCTAACGATCATTTGAAGAGGATGCCTATTTAAAGACTTCACTTCATCAGATTTCAGTTGGCGAAAACGCTTCTCTTATTCTATCTTCTGAATTTTCGCTTAAGACTTCTTAATACACTTCATTGTAAAACCCTCTCTGCGTAGAGGAAACTATTTGTTTTTACAACATCTTTTTAAAATCCACTTGTGTGGTGTTAGCCTGTGCAGGCTGGGTTCAAAGAATACCTTAACTGTTTAGCCTGAGTAGGCTGTGTTCAAAGAATATTTGTGTCTAGCCATAAGTGGCTGAGTGCAAAGAATACTTATAACCTTTTCACGGTTGGTAGTGAAAACTCAGTAGTTTCTGAGTAACTGAACGTTGTCTTGAAGAGACGAACCAGTATAAAAATATCTGTGTTATATATCAATATTGTTAAACTAACGGGGATAACTTAAAACATAACGTCTGTCCACTAAAATCAACTTTTGAAATAAAACATTGTTTCGTCTGTACCCCTTTCAAAACCACAGACGAAAGGATTTAAATTTTAAATTAACACAATTCAACCCCCCTTCTTGTGTTTTGTATTTTACACATTCTTTTACAACCAGCCTCCTCAAGCTAACCAACACTACAACAGTAGATTTTGTAAGTGTTTCTAAGAAACAAAGAGTTCCTCTTCGCATAGAGGGTTTTACAAATGAAGCACAAAGCTTAGAAACAAGTGAGCAAAATCGAAATAGATAATTTTTTGCAGCATGTTCGCCAACTTGAACTAGAGTTGGTGAAGTCCTTTGAATAGGCAAGTCTTCAAAGTTATACTAGAGACACGAAGAGTGTCGTTGTAGTTTCTATGATGAAGTCTTCAAAAGTTGTCATAGTGCAATCAATGGCGTGATGCTTTGCACAATGGATATAGTGGCGCTCAGAACCTTTTTCTAACTTGTTCAGTGATATCAACAAAAGTATGTTTACTTTTCGTGTTGCAGAGGTAAGCACAGATATCTATATTGATCTTGGAAACTTCTAAGAGAAACGACTATATTTTGAAAATTTGGCGCGAGTTGTTTCCTCTGAACATTTGGACTTCACTTGAAATGATAAACGATGGATCTTCAAGTTCTTGAGTCTGATATTCCGTCTATACTTTAGTCTTGAGCTTTCGTCTTGAAGCATGCTTTCATCTTAAACTTGAGCAAATGATTGACTTGATTAAGAGTAATGTTTGAGGGGTCAACTTTCGTCTGATCTTGTTGCGTCTGACTTTAACTTGCAATGTTTCAGTCTGATAAATTTCGTCTATTCTGTAATTAATTAAAACTTGAGACTTGATCTAACAAAATATATATTTTGAATGTAAAAATTAATTACTTTTTAGACTTATAATTAATAATTTGTATTGTGATATTAGATATTTTCAATTTTTGATAAATCATTTTAATAATTTGAACAGTAATACTTAAAATCACTCTTATTTAATATAATAATTTGAAATATATAATATATATTAGTATTTTACTTCTAAAATTTAAAATAATATTTTTATATAAATAAATTGATAGTAAATAAATATATTTAAATATATCATATTATAATTAAAATTTATAACACATAAATATTTTTTGCATATAAATTATATCCCATAATAATGATAACAAATTATATTTTAGTGTAAATTTTTGTAACTAATTATAATTTTTAGCATTCACGAATCATAAGAATACTTTTAGGAATTTTTCTTCCAATTTTTAAGCTATGCCTTATCCTAATCTTATAAATGGAGCATTTAATTTTATTTGTATTTTTTTATTTCTTGATTTTAAATATGTTTCTTAATTTAATTTGATATGATAATTGTCTCTGGAAGTAAATTATAATCTCAAACTACTTTATTTTTATTTGAATATATACTCTGATATGTAAAGTTTTAAACAATAATTAGTTATCATAAGAACAATATTTCATCATATAATTAAAATAAAGGCTAAATTACACATCGATCTCCGATAATTTTTTATCTGTAATTTTGGTCCCTCTTTATTTACAATTTTACTATTACAGTATTCCAATTTTAAAGTATTCAGAGAGCATTGATTTCTTTATTTTAAATTTGTGATTATAATCCTAATTATAGTCATACGTAATTTTAATCAAATTGTGAAATATTTATTCATTAATCGTTAATGACTTAATGTCTTATAATATTTTAACGTAACAAAATTAGTCATAACTAATATTAAAGTATTAATAATTAATAAATGAACTATTATTATAATTAATTATTTTTAAAATTTTAAAGACTAAAATCTTAAAATGAAAATATGGATGTTAAAATTTTAGATTCTTAAAAATTATAAAATTAAAAATAAAGAGATAAAATTTATGGATCATAAATAATAGGAGAATCAAATATGTAATTTAGATGAAAAATATAAATCTTATATACCAAAGAAAATATTTTCACGAAATATAATAAATACTGTAATAATATCTACAAATAAATTTTTCGACAAAATATTATTAAAAATAAGAAGTTGTGAAAAAATATCGAAAAACATTGATATTGAAAAATGAAGAGAGATATCTAATGGGTTTATTTAGCCTATCTAATATTTTTACTCCATGTAGTCTTGAACTCTGACTGCTTTTAAGTTGTTAAATTTATCTAATTAAATTATTTTATTTATATGTATCAAAATTCTCAACTATGAAATTATATGCTATTGAAAATTGAAATAAGTATAATTTTTGCACAATATTAATATTTTATAATTAAATCCTTTTCAAAATTATATTTTTTAATCTTAATAATTTTGCATGTGAACTTGTTTTACTTGTAATAATAACAATAATGACACTAATTTTGATATTTACAATAATAAAACTAATGATAAAGATACAAGAATTAAAAATAAACAATATGTTATATGAATAAAAAATTATGTCTATTAAAGGACAATATATATAATAATATGAATTTAAAATTTGAAATAATAATTTTTAAAATTAATATTATTAAAATAAGAATATATATTAATTTAGTGGACTGATAAATCAACAAATGTATTAGTGAATCATTATTTAAATAAATAAATAATTGATTAAATTGAACAATGAAATATAAGTAAAAAAAAATCACATAAAAAAATATATAAGTAAACACAATATTATGTGGTATATATTTTAATTACCTCAATTTTTTTTATAATTCTGAGTTGATGTAATGGTAAATTTTATTTCATTTAATAGGAGTCACTAGATATGACTTTTTTAAATAATATTTAAATTTTATAATTAAAATAATTACACTCTACTAACTATTTAAAATAAAATTACATGGCATTTTTTTTTATATGTGACAAATTAATGTTTCAAAACCCAAGGATATTAGTATGTAGCATAGAATTACTATCTAAATTATACTCTTGTCCCGTTGACCTATTACTATATGCATTTCCCAACCTATAATTAGGCATGGAATTATTCATAATTGGCTTGTTTTATATTGTTAATAAACCTGTCCAAACTGGGTGCTAAAACAAAAATGTAGAAACAAAAAAAAATACTATTAATTATTAAATATACCCACCCACTTAAAATAAAAGAATCAATATCCCAATTGTAGTGTTAATTAAATAAGATAAGAATAAGATCCATTGGAAGTAGTAGACACGTGGCAACAGTTGCACCTCTTATAATGGACTTTTTAGGTTCCGACACAATTATTTCCCGCCAACCTAAGATATTCATGAATGTGTTAATGCACAGCCAGCAATGAAACATTTATCGTTGTTATCTTATCTCATTTTTTTTATTGCTCTCATTATTGCTGTTTCTTTCTTTTCTTTTCTGTTTTCTGTTTTCTCTCTTTCCTTTTCTTAAAAACGTATAAAGCTAAGGCTCGAAGGTGTTTGGAGAGGGAAGCTTGATTTGACGCTATAATGGAGAAGCAAGAGAGGGTGGTGGTGGAGGAGGAGGAAGAGAAAGAGAGGTTGCTAGAGGCCCATGTTTTGGACTTTGATATGCTTTGTTCCACTGTGGCTTTGAGAGCTTCTCATGGAAAATGGGGGAACCTTGTAGTTGGAGAGGAAGAAGAAGAAGATGAAGAAAGTGGTGAGTTTGATGGAGTTTTGAGAATGTGGGAGGGTGAAATACTAGATTGTTTTGATGATCATCCCATAGCTCTTGAATCCACATGGTAATGAATTGTTAATTCATTTTTGTTATGCGTTTCTTTTTCTTCTAGGATACTCATCATGCTTCAGTTTAAGTTCTCTGTGTCTCTGGGATTAAATTATTTTCTGATGAAATATAACAGTATATACATATATAAGACTTATTTTTGTTAAATGGTTACAGAAAAAAGACTTCTTTTTTTTTCTGTTTCTGTATGTGGAAAAGGTATTGAGATGAGCTTATAGCTATTTTGTCAATTACTAAACTTTAGTTTATCTCTTTCAATTGCTTAACTTTTTAATAATTATTATCCTATGAAGGTACTAATATATTTATGCATATGGGGTCCAGTTTAAGTTTGAAAAGTATGAGTTAGGAGAATTATGGTGGATTCATATGGGTGAAAAACTGAAAATAGTAGTTTATTTGGTTGTTGCAGCTGCCCTTGCTACCGATTTGGGAAGAACATGAAGAGAGCTGGTTTTGGTTCTTGTTGCATTCAGGTAGATACACTTTAACATTGATTGGAAAGTTAGAACCGCTTGTGTTGGTAAAAGTTATGAAAGCATAACAAGTTTTAAAAAATGGCTCTGTTTTTAGAATTGGAAGTTTTCTCTAGGTAATATAAATCTTTGAAACTTTGCAGGCAGCAGTTTATTTTGTTCTCGCTATTGGTGCCTTTCTTAACTTTGTTGCCTTTGCTGTCACGAGACGCCACTGCTATCTATACCTGGCAGTTGCTTTCTTTGTTTCGTTTGGAGCATATTCAGGATTCTTCCGGACACGTTTACGAAATAAACTCAACATCAAGGTGGGTGTTTTCCGTAAATGTTAATGAATATTTTGTTTTGTTGTGATTAGCTTTGAATTTTGACAAGTGTGGCTGCGTAGATGTTTTGCATAATGGATATTATCTTTTTGTTTGTTTTATAAATTTTCTATTGGATGTTGTTGCGTGAAACTCACTCTAAATATCTGCATTAAAATGATTACTTATATAGTTAATTATATTCAATCATATAAAAACAGAAAATGGCTAAGTATCAGTTAAACTATTCTGTTAATGCCGCTAATCTTTAGTATGATTTGATTGGATTTACTGGTGGAGGATTCAGTAAATTCTATATACATTTTTTGCTTCTACGTAGATTACTGGGTAAATATGGTTGACAATGAGTCATATATTTGTGTAAATTGTGTTATTGATTTATTTGCTTTTATGGAGTGGTATATTTTTACAAACTAATGTACCATTTGTTTGTAACTTTTTCAGGGTGGTGATAGTTCACTGGACGATTGCGCTTACCATTTTGTATGTCCTTGTTGTACATTATGTCAGGTCAATTTTCAAATTCCCCTCCCTCTCAGTTTGGTTATGTTGAATTATTTTGTTAGTGTATATGATGAAAAACTAAGGATGTTGAAATATCTATAAAACTGATGATGATGGCGATAAGAAAATTGGGCATTGCATACTATAATTGGTGTCAATAATAATATTAAACATTTGTATCTTGCTAATATGATGCAGGAGTCTAGAACGTTGGAGATGAACAATGTTCTAGGTGGCACTTGGCATGGTCGTGGGGACAGAATATGCATAGGTGGCTTTAGTGAAAAAAGCAAAGGACTCTTTGAGTTATATCCTCCTCCTATTGTATCCATCATCAAGCCTACCAATGAAATTTCATTGGAAATAAACACAAATTGTCTCAGGAATCCATCTTGAATTGAAGGTGGTGAGGATGATTTGAAATATTAATGCATCCTCATCTTAATTCAGATACCATGCATCTTGGCCATGGCCACGCATTTCATTTCAAGTTTCCATTGAATTTTCTTGCCAAGAAGAAATGAGGTGGCGAGCATTCCTTCATGCTTAGACGGTTCATCTCAGCTTTATGTTGTTCGCGGCTACGGGAAACAATTGTTGTATACTTTCAATATGCTCATGTACATAATCTTCTTTCAGCCCAGCCTCAACAAATGTCTAATTTTGTCTACCTTCATAAAATTATTTTTATGATGATAAAAAGAATGTCATTATGTTGTGCATATGTTCAAAATTAAACAATAAAAAGAGCATAATTCATCAAATTTGCTTTCATTGAGAGTCGAACTCAAGACCTCCCGCTTACTAAACAGGTGCTCTAACCAACTGAGCTATGAAAGCCTTACATGACAATTTTTGTTGAGTAACAATATAACTGGATAGAAAACGGAACATTACCGGGGAGTGTTGGTACAAATAGGTAATTTTTTAGAACGAAATTAGCAATGCAATGCACGTGACTAGCTATAAGAAACTAAACAACGTTTTTAATTAATAAGTGTGTAGTATACTATAGAGGGAAAAGAGAAAACAATGATCCTAACATCTAAAGTGCTCTTGCCGAAAGCCATATTGTAAATTGCCTAACAATTGCCCATCCTGATTTTTTATTTCTTTTTCATAAAAGTGACTAATCATGACTTATGAGACTTTGGATGTTACTTTTGGTTGGTTCTTTATGTTGGTCATTCTTTAGACCTTTTAATTTCTAGCTCTTGATGTTTCATTTTGACCATTCACTCCTATTACCTTTTGTAGATAATTATAGTAACAAATATTAACATTAAGATGTGTAAAAGCATGTATAGACAGAAAACAGAAAATGATTAAATGCTTATTATTTGTAGAAAGCTACAAAGTTACCCTTAGATAAGAAACAAAGTTAGACACATAAGGTGGACAATTCTATAATAGTATAGGTAAGCTCCCCGGAGGGGAAAAGGGGCATGAAGGGTGTACGTAGTGTACATAGCATGTGTTTCATCATCATAGCATGTCACTTGTGCATTATCCCACTAATGTATTTTATATTCTTGAGTTTGATCAAAAGATCTCATTGATCAAGTTTTAGGTGGTTCTTTAATACGTATGGATATTTTTTTTTTACAATTTAAATTAAAATTACATATTGATAAATCAACCTTTAATGTGCGATTGCAAAAAAAGAAAAATCCATTTTAAAGAAATACTTTTACCCGTATAAATGATTAAGTAAAAGGTTAAATATGTTTTTTGTTTGAACTTTTTTAAATTAAGGTTTTTAATCCTTAAACTTTTAGTTGAGGATTTTTTATCCCTAATAGTTTTGTTCTGTTACTATTCTTGGTATTTAGTCTTGAAATCCCAATAAAAATCTATTTCAAAAGATATACTTTTACACGTTAATAACGAGTAACATATTCTTTAATTACTATTTGCATCTCTTATTATTCCTATTAATACCTTCCTTTTCCTTTATTTTAAAATAAAAATTTTCAATTAAATATGTTTTTAGTCACTAAACATCCCTCGTGTAAAACCTTCCAATAAAAAATATTGTGGACTAAAATCATATTTAACCAAAAGACAATTTAAGATAATTGGCTTTTTAAAAGGTAGGAAAAATGGGAATGTAAATAACAATAATAAGGGAGTCCAAACCAATGGCACGGATTAAAAAGCAAAAACTTAAAAAAGAAAAAAAAGGATTAAAGGATAAAAAATCTACATAAAAAGTTTAGAAATAAAAACCTCCCTATAAAAAATTGAAGAAACTAAAATCATATTTAACATATGAGAATATTCTCATCCTCTGTGTCATGTCCAAAAATAATGCACTAGTGTAGTGGTACTCACAAAAATAGATGTTGACAATGACATTAATTGATGAGCATGACGCCATATGCCTTGGCTACTTAATTTCCTTCAACATAATCTTAATTTTTCATTTATATATTAATGATGAAAATGAGCTTAAGTTGATCTGAAGATATTTTCGTTTGATTACTAATAGATCAATATCCTCATAGCGAATTATGACTTGGATAAGCAAAATGAATTTTGGAAATTGTATCATTCATTGTTTATAAATTTATCACCACGTACAGATCATCTATATCTTCTACTGTAATTACTTTATCATTATTATAACTAAAATAATACACATTAATTGTAGTTAGCATATGAACAACTATAAGAAATTCTGGTTGGTACAGAAAACCAGTGTAAAGCTATATATAAAGTCTTATCCAATAATAATATGCGAGACATTCTTATCCAATAATAATATGCGGCAGTTTCTTTAATTTCTTTAATAGCAAAAATACAAGGCTCGTTCATTTAGATAAGTTGAGATCAGATCAAAAGATTCCCACGTTTTGTTGCTTGTGGAAATACAACATGGAAAAAAAATATCCATAATTGAAGAGAGATGCTTTAAGTTTGAGTATACTTGAATAATGTGGGGAAAAGAGAATATAAAAAATAAAAAGAATCAAGATTTTCATAAAAAAATAGTAATCTCTCTTAGTGACTAAATCAACCTCTTAAATCATTGATTCTTTTAAAAACATTGATAGCACAATGAAATATCATTTATTAACACTTTCCATTTTAATATACATCCTGAAATACTTTCCCAAATAATTTTATATAATGACCATTTTTGGCACGTAATGCATTCAACAAATAAAGGAAAATAGTGCAGGCAGCGTATACCCCATTAATTGAGAATCTCCAAACAAAAACCGGTTCAGTTATTTTACGAGCTGGGGCCCCGACCCGGAACAAACTCCGCTCCAACTCTCGGCTGTTCATCCCCACCCGTCATCGCCACCATCGGAACCGAACCGGAACTCGGCACATACACGTGCTGTTTCAAACCGTCGTGAACCACCGCGGTGGAAGGATTATAAGGTTGAAGTGGGGTCACGTGGCTCACACCCGCACCATATACTTGACCCGAACCCGGAAAATGATGGTACCCGATTGGAACCTGTGGTGGCACCATTGCATGATAAGGCTGTTGAACATAGGGATAGGGTGTCTGCATAGGAACCGGCATAGTTCCCGGTCGAACCGGACCGGGAACATAAAAAACCGGAACCGGTTGAACAGAATGAGCCGAATAAGCAGCTTCTGGTGGTGACGGATAATGTAGTACAGCGTTCGGGTTTAGTTGACCCGGAATTTCGGGTTCAAGTTGATTTTCCTTGGAGTCCGAATCAGGAACCGGGTTTAGGGGTTTAGTTTTAACCGGGGGAAGGTTTGGGAGAGAAGGCACGCATGGTGCTGATGACGTGGAACAATAAGGGGAAGCGGAGATAACCGGGGCGGGCGAACCCGGATCCGACATAGAAACGTTGTCTTGGAGAACGGGTCCAAGTCCAGTTCCGGGTCGGTCTTTGGGTCGGGGTTCTCTATTATGCTGTGTTTCTTCGGAATTGTCTAACCCGAAGAGATAATCGGGTACTTCTGAGACCATGGAAGAGGCTTCGGAGCGGCCTCGTTCTAGACCCGAAACGCCGCCGTTTAGTGCGTCCAGGAACCAATTCTCGCGTTTTACTGAGCCGTTTAGGAGCGAGCTGATGCTGCTGGCGCGAGAGTCTTCTCCTTCGGGGAAAAGGAATAGCCGAAGCCGCGCCGATCGCGGGTTTTGATTCTGTGCGACGCGGTCGTATTCGTCAATCATGTTCTCCACGTCTTCGTCCGTCGTTACGGAAATCAATGCGTCCAGATCCTCGTTGGGCAGCTGGTACTTGGCCGTTATATTGCTCATGCCTGCACCCGATCCATGAAAAGCAAATTATAAGATACAATTGATAAATGAAAAAAAAAAAAAAAAAAGGAACAAGTGGTGGTTGGTATTGTTTTTCGTGCCTGAGAGTTTGGAGAGTTTGAGAATAAGTGAGGAGAAGGTGATGGAGCGGTGGACGGCGACGATGCGGGTGTCGCCGCCGACGTAGCGGAGTTGGTTGTCATGGGGGCGGGGGATGATTTTGCCGCCGAAGCTGCACATGAACCGGACGCGGGTGGGTGGCGCGTCGTGGAAGTGGTCGGAGCGAGGGGAGGAGGTGACGGAGTCGGCGTCTAAATCGTGTGGAAAGTGAGAGTGTGACGTCATTCTCCGGCAATGTTAGTCTAGAGAATGGGTGTGAGAGTGAGAGACACGTAGGTTCCTCTCTGGCATTGCACTTACTTGCATGCTCTCTCTATCCACTTATATATAGGGACCCCCTTCTCTTCCACCCACCCACTTCATCCCCTCTCATTCCTTATGTTGTCAAAATTATTTAAACAGGTGCTTTTATTCTCATCAATAAATTTAATATTTAATATTCCCTTCATAAATACCTAGTGATCTTATTTGTCATACTAATTTTAGTATTTCATTTTTTATTTTACTCATTGTCTCACTTTTTTTTAATTTTTTTTATCTTTCTTTACATTATAAAAATGATTGTAAGAAATTCTCCTAACAAATATTGAGGCTGTGTAATAATGCATTGTATCGATCGGATGTTTTCTAATTTAAGTATTTTTCTTAAATATTTTTTAATTTATTTTTTATAATGTTATAGTATCTATATTTATCCACATTAGTACGATGCATGTGATATTTGTTAGCTATCTGAATATTCAGAGAGAAAAAATGTATCTTATTTCTTAATATTATAATATTTGGTGCTATAATCTTTAACAATGAAACACCAGGCAAGAAATAATATAATATTTAGTGTTATAATCTTTAACAATGGAACACCAGGCTTAACAAGATGAGTTTACAATCTAATTGGCCTATTTTAAACATGTTGCAGATAATTCTTCAAATAACATTATTCTAGAAGTTGGTTGAGATGTATATAGGTTGTTAGCATTGTAGTGAGCTGTATAGTTTGTTATTGATATATATAGGTTGTTAGCATTGTGGTGAGATGTATAGTTTGTTATTGAGATTATAATTGAGATTATAATTTCTATACATCTTGTATTATATAAATCTTGTACACTTTTGATGGAATGAATGAACCAAGCAGCTTTTCACATTCTGTGTTTCTTTCCTTTAACATTCAAATTTCTATTATGGTATCAGAGCCTGGTTTACAGGTGAATTATGTTCATGGGCTGAAGGCAAATCTGTGGGCTCTATGGGAAAAGGATCTGTTGGAGAACTAGTTGGGCCATGAGGGAGAGATAGGCTTGGTGGTGATATTGAACCATAATTATGAAACGGAAAAATCATTTCATTAAATTAGACATTCTTGGAAACAAAAATCTCCTTTGTGTCAAAGTCAAAAATAACATCCTTTAATTCCATTTTGATACCAAGAAAA
This sequence comes from Hylodesmum podocarpum, assembly GCA_026586105.1. Taxonomy (NCBI): domain Eukaryota; kingdom Viridiplantae; phylum Streptophyta; class Magnoliopsida; order Fabales; family Fabaceae; genus Hylodesmum; species Hylodesmum podocarpum. The sequence goes on from JALJEV010000638.1 coordinate 5,724,749, forward strand.
ATGTCACGTCTGGCTCTTGGATCAAACTTGTGGCGATGAGACACATGTGTAGATGCATAGCACAAACACCCAAAGACTTTGAGCATCATAAGATCAGGTGGTTGTTTAAACAAAAGTTCAAAAGGAGTTTTGTTGTCAATAATGGGAGAAGGAACACGATTTATAAGATAAACAACATGTTTAATAGCATAGGACCAAAAATGTATAGGTAAATGAGATTGAAACATTAAAGCCCTTGCTACATTAAGAATATGCTGGTGTTTTCGTTCGACTCTCCCATTTTGTTGAGGAGTCTCAACACAAATATTGTCAACACAATATTGTCTCGATCTTATTCGTGATTCAGGACTGTTGGGTTGCAAGCCTTGTTCTACACCCATGGATAGCTCTCTTCGGCTCCATGAGGATGATAGTGAATTGCTCACTGATGTTCTATCATATCGTCGATTAGTCGGGCGCTTTCACCTTGCTGCAGCTATGAGAGTTTTAAAGTATCTGAAAGGATGTCCAGGAAGAGGCTTATTATTTCATCGTGATTCTCCAATACAATTAACTGGTTTTAGTGATGCTGATTGGGGCACTTGTAATGATTCAAGACGATCTATCACAAGCTACTGTTTCTTTATTGGAAGTTCTCTCATTTCATGGAAGACAAAGAAACAAAACACAGTTTCCAGATCTTCTTCCGCAGCAGAGTATCGAGCTCTTGCCTCCACCATATGTGAATTGCAATGGCTTACTTACTTGCTTAATGATTTAAAGGTTTCTTGCTCTTATCCACCAGCCCTTTATTGTGATAACCAAAGTGCTTTATATATCGCTGTCAATCCTGTTTTTCATGAACGCACAAAACATTTGGATATTGATTGTCATTTGGTTCGAGAAAAATCTCAAGCTGGTTTGATGCGCTTACTTCCAGTTTCATCTGTTAATCAATTGACTGACATATTTACTAAAGCTCTTCCTCCACGGCTTTTTTGGCATTTTTCTATCCAAGCTAGGATTGGCAAATTTATTTCACCCTCCAGCTTGTGGGGGGAGGGGGGGGGGGTAACAAAGAAATACCAAGCCCAACAAGATGAGTTTACAACTCAATTGGCCCATTCCAAACATGTTGCAGATAATTCTTCAAATAACATTATTCTAGAAGCTGGTTGAGATGTATATAGGTTGTTAGCATTGTGGTGAACTGTATAGTTTGTTATTGATATATATAGGTTGTTAGCATTGTGGTGAGCTGTATAGTTTGTTATTGAGATTCTAATTTCTATACATCTTGTATTATATAAATCTTGTACACTTTTGATGGAATGAATGAACCAATCAGCTTTTCACACAAAGCCTTCTGTGTTTCTTTCCTTTAACATTCAAATTTCTGTTAATCTTTGTCACCATAAGGTTGTTAGCAAATATTACTTGCGGAATCATATATGTGTACGAATCACTTTGGGGCAACTAAAATCAATTTACGCACAATTACATGTAGTATTTAATTGAGTTTTAGATTCTTTAAAGTAAATTACGTCAAGAATATACATAATTGATTTTGAAAAAAAACAATTCTTTTGGTAACTTAAATTAATTTTAAAAGTGGTTACACTTTAAAAATTTATACCAATTTACATTCAAACTAAATTATTCTTTTTTTTTTCAAAATTAACTATATTAAAATTTAAACTAAATCGAACCTCACTTTATTTGACCTCCATAGACCGTCAAATAACAAAAAAGAAAAAAATAATAAAGACCACTAACCATTCTAGAACTACGATATAAGATAACCTATTCCAGAAGCATGAGCCACAAGAATATGATTCAATTGAAGGCGAAGAAGCCAAAAAAATCCTCTCAGAAACTGCATTACAATTATTTACTAATTTTCTAAACGTATTCTCAAGCTTAACCGTCCAAAGAAATGATAATATAAAGTTTGCAAAATGACATAGGGATATAGACCTTTCAATTTTGGAAGCATGTGAATAATTATTTCTATATAAAAAATGAAAATAATTATTGAAACGAAGCATTGATTAAATGCATATAATTTAAATAATGGTTTCCAAATAGGAGGTGTCATAGTCAGGCTTTAAAACTAATTTAATCAATTGATGGACAGCATGATGAATATATAAAATATTTTTGTGTTTGGTATAATACAGTCCATTTAATAATATGTGTAGTTAATAAATTTTAAATATTTTATGAACACATATATTTGAAATGTTATTTCTAGAGAAAACGATGGGAAAGCAGCTTAAATATTTATTTTTTTTATAGATAATGGAAAGCAGCTTATACACTTTATATAAAATTAAATAAAAATTGTCAACGAATAAGGAACTGAGATTTATGTTTCTTGTCTGTGCTGCAAGAAATGAGTGGCTACAAATTGTTCTGATTTATGACATTATCAACTTTCGGTTAATAAACTGCTGGGCGGCAAAATAAATTAATTAGTAATATTTATAATAGTTGATAAAAATGCGTGATTGGTTTGGGTCTAAAATAAATTAGTTAGTTAAATAGAGATGACCTATGGGTGGCCCTAAAAAATTATGGTAGGGCATTCGTTTCGTGTGATGTGATGAGCATGAAGACTAAGCTTATGAAGAGTACTTTTCGCTTTTAAATATTGTGTACAAATTTGTCGACTTGGTGGAGTCATAATATTACAAACATCATTAATTTATGATCGGTGGATTCATAGATACCGCTGAAAGAAAAAAAAATTATTGGATTATAATAGGTTGATATCATTTTATTTTGAATTTATTTTTATTTCATGATTCTAATATAGAAAGTTTTCCCACACTTTTTTTTATTATTAAGATATTATTTTTTTAATTTAAATTTTTAGTATCTGAATCTACCTATTACGTGACATAATATATTATATGGCTGAATTTTATCATACGTGAGAAAATAATTTTTTTTTGTTAGTATATACTATCTCCTATTGACATTAACAAGATTAAAAAGTCATGATTAAATTTTATCATTAATTAAAGATTGATGCATGTTATATTTATTTTATTTCGGCTAAGGAATATGGCAATACCAACATATATCATGTTTTTGTATAGATAAAAAGTGTTTGACTTCTTACATTATATTATCACTTAATAGAGTTTTGTGTTTTTAATAAACAGTCGCCCTTCTCCTTTAATATAATTCTTCTAAGTGTCTTATTATACTCTACTTGTTAACCTGTGATAGTTTGGGGTAAGGTCAATTCAACAGGAAGATCGTCCTCTTAATTCGAAATTTTTTCCTGAAAGTTTTAACCTTGTTGACTATATTTTTTCTGAAAGTTTCAACCTTGTTGACTATATACTCCATAAAGTATTTTAAATTAAAATTGAAATTATCTCATGCTCTTCGTGAGGATCGTTCTTTTAATTCAAATTTTTTTTTCATAATATTTCTGTCTTAAATATACGACTAAATATTAATTTGATCACCAAAGTGTCTTTTGCTGATACACTTTACATGAAAGCTTACCGATTCTTTTAAATAATATAATTCACAACTTCTCATGTCAACCTTTATCCCATGTCACTCCCACAACATTCTCTTCATATTTTGTTAAAAACACTCACAATTTTATTTGCATACTCCCTTTAAGAGATAGACATCTTACCAAGAGAATTATTAAACATGTTTATAAATCTATATGTATTCTCTGTTCTTCCAATGCGAGACTTGGTTAAACCACTCTGTTTAAGGATCAACGGCAATTTGAGGCAACAATGTTGGAATTGTTACGATACACTAATAAGGTTCATTAATTATTTGGACATTTGCACCTAAAAACAAGAATGTTTTATTAATTATGTGGTTAGCAAGTGCGCACCTAGGATTTCCGAGACCGCTAACAGTTTTGGATCCCAGTTGTGAGTGTTACTGATCGATAGTAATATGTACTGTGACGCACTGCGATGCTTCAAAGTGGAGTCCAAATCCTTATTTTGATATTTTCAATTTTGAACTGATTTCTATTGTCAAACTTTTTCTCTGTGGGCCATGTCGGTGCCTAACCTTTTACTATAAATTAAATTCAATATAGCAATAATAATAATACTTATTATAATATTTTTTTACTTAGATATTAAAAATTAATTACACCATTCTATAGTTGGCTTGTTGCATATTATATTTTATATTTAAAAGATACGAGTACTTGAGGATGGGTTTTTGAATAAATTCAATCGTAATGACGCAATTCTCTCAAAAATTATAAGGTGGATGTTCTAATGTGTACATGTCCTATATGCTCACGAGATAAGTCATGTTTAGACATATTACTCAACAGAAAACCTAGCTATCTGGTTGGGTCACAGATGATCTCAATTTTCAATTAATTTAGATGTCTCATTATGACATCCACTCACCTAATAGCTTCTTCTACGTGAATACATCTCAAAATTAGTTTATTCATGTTTAATTCTTAATTTTTTAAAAATTAATTGAAATATTTTATCTATCACATCATATAATTAAGGAAACTAACATCGAACTTATACAAATTCTAGATAAGACCTTTTTAAAAAAAAATCTCTCTTTTACAATTTTTGTTATCATATTTAACTTCTCACTATAGAAACTAGTTCACTTTAAATTTGTTTAAACTACATATTAAGAAGTACATTATTATTATTTTATTTATTTATTTACTTACTTATTTATTTGATTTTCAGTGATTAAGTTGAAATTGAAATTGTTGCTCAAGAAAATGTGAGAGATATGGAAATTAGAAATTTCATTGTATCATATTCAATATGTAATAGCATAAATTACGGATCAGATTTTTAAAATTAAATTTAAATATCTACTTAAATGATAGTTTCCAAATGACAATAAATAATTAAATATAAAAATTTATGGATAATTTTCAACCAGTTAAATTAGTAATGAGTCATTATTATGATTACTTTCTCTGCATCTTTTATATCCTAATATAGCATAATTAAGGGTCAATTAACATGATTTAATGTGTTTATGAGTTTGGACTCATTTGGCTTTAAGTGATATTTTTGTTCTAATTCGCTATATTTTTCTAAATTTGAGCAGTTTCATTAAAACAAACATATCTCCCTCTACAAACCTTCGTTTTAGCTCCATTTTCTTTTTCGCAAAGCTACAAAAGTCATCAAGACATGAAGAACCAATTCAGACTGCATCTGGGATGAAATTAGCCTTGAAAGTGGATCACGAAGTGCATGTAGGAATCTCCAGCGAATTGGACTCATTTAAATTCATTTAATTCATTCACTTTGTTTTGTTGTATATGAGATTCGAATTTGTTGGAACTAAAGCTTGATGAAGCTTTGGATAGTTTCTCTTGGTGTTTTTGATTTTGATGTCTATGTAATTTTGGTTTTCTTAGATGAAATGTATCTAGGAGTTTTCATATGTATTGATTGTTTTAGATTAAGGATATATGTGTTGTTCCATGCTTGAATACCCTAGAGAGTTTAGCAAACTTGTGTGATTTCTCATATGTTCAAATGGTTTGAGTTCCCTCCTTGAAAATGCTTTGAAAAACTGTTATTTAACTGAAGTAATCGATTACCAACAAATGGTAATAGATTACCAACAGTAACAGAGGGAAAACAAAGTCCAGAAAGCCATTTGGCTCGCTGGTAATCGATTTCGATTACTACCTTCGATTACCACGAGCGGTAATCGATTACCAATATGCTGTAATCGATTACCATGCTGAGAAAACACCTGGAAATGCAATTCTCTCTGTGGTAATCGATTACCACGAACTGTAATCGATTACCACCGCAGGGAATGATTAAAAGTTGCCAGAAATGAGTTTTCTAACATCCCACTTGATTCCTCACTCATTTCAATCCATTTTAAACTTCATAAAGTCAATTTTTGAGGCTCCAACGTCCTGAAATTAAATGCCCCAACGTTCAGAAAACATAGGCTCCAATTGTTTGAAATTTGGGTTCCAAATGTTAACAATTGTGGCTCATCTGATTCTATAAATGGGCTACTTTGAAAAACCAGAACATAAGTTTTTTAAAAAGAACAGATTTTTGCATATACTCTTGATACATTTGAAATACACTTTCAGAAAAGGCTTACACTTTCAAATCTTCTCTAAGAGAGTTTATCATCTTTCTTCAAGAAAAAGAACTTCAAGAGTTCTTGAAGAAAGTTTTGTGAAAAGGCAACTATATTCATTCTGCTGATTGGGTAGTATTCACTGTTTTATTGATTGTGATCAGAATCTACACTTCAGGTGTTTTCTAAACTGATCTATTTTGTTTATTCATTTGATTGTTGAGTTATTACTCAAGGAGAGAGGTCTCTCTGGATAGAGTAAGAGTTTGAGAAGTGTTTTCTCAAAGGTTTGATTTTGGGAGTGCCAAAATCAGTGAAGGACAGTTCTTTGGGTTAAAGAACTGGTTTGGGTGTTTTGATTTCGTTTTTGTGTTGCTTGTTGCGGAGTGAATGTAAAAGAACACAAAAGGGATCATTTGATAGTGGAAAACCAATTGCAACAGTTGTTGGATTGGGACTGGATGTAGGCAGTTGGCTGAACCAGTATAAATCACTATGCACTCTTCTTCTTACTTACACTCATTACCATTGCTGTTATAACTAATTATTTGCTGCAATTTGTTTAGTAACAGACTTGGTAATTAACTCAATAATTAACTTGGTAATCAACTAAGAACTAGAAAGGGTAGATACACGTACTGTATAAACTGAAAATTGATTACAAACTTGTTATTGATTATTCCTTTGATATTTCTACTGCATAAACTTGAATATACTCTGTTTGAATTAAAAGGAATTAGTAACTCAAGAAAAATAGGCCAAAGTGAAATAGAATCTATTCACCCCCCCTCTAGATTCACTCTTAAGGACCATCAGAATTGGGAACCTTTCTCACTTAAAAATGACATGTGCCTTGCATATGAGGGGCTGGCCATTGGTAATTAGAAGGGGCAATCAAATTTGAGACAACAACACTTCACAATTGTAGATTCACACACACACACTTTTACGTTTAGGTTTTAGTTTAAGTTCTTTTCTTTTCTCTCCTCTTCTCTTCTCTTCTCTTCTCTTCTTTTCTCTTTTTCGTTTGGCTTCTTCTTTATTTTGCTGCTGGTTCTCTATTGTCGGTTGTTCAGACTTACATTTTAATTCCAATTCATCAATCAATTGCAGTTTGTTCTCTTATACCCTCTTTCAATTCAAGTGCAATTTTGTTTTACTGTTTGTTCCATTTGTTGTTTCAATTGTGCAACTTCCGTTTCTGCGATTCCAATTTCGTTTATGTTATTTTCTTCTTCCTTAATTTCATTTTTGCAAATTAATGGGTCTTTAATTTGGGTTGTGTTATCCACTTGAATTGGATTGCAAAATATCGTTGAGGTTCCTGTTATGTATTGGGTGTGCTCTATTTGTTGTTAATTCTTCATCAATTATTCTAGTGCCTAAATGTTTCAATTGTTGTTCATGCTTAATGTTTCAGTTAATAGGCAAATTATTTATCTGTTCATGCTTAATGAGTTGGTTCATAATTTGCTAGAAATGGAATGATTGACGTGTGTGGATCCTTAATTCGCATAAGAAAAACTTAGAGTTAGTTTTCACTTAGTTAATTAATTTAGGTTGAATTGAGAATTGAGTAATTTGAGCATTTGTTGTGATTAATTTTCGCTTAGTTAATTAATCTTGTAACCTAAGATAAGTGAATTGCAATCTAATCAAGAGGCTAATCTTATTTCAGTTATTTGTTAATTTTTCTGTTTTATAATTCTGTTTTAGTTATAATCACAATCCTGTGTCATGTCTTTGATAGAAACATAATGATGGTCCTTGAGAGACGATCTATGAGTTATTCCTTCCTAATTTACTGCATTTAATTGAATTATTTTAATTGAATATGACCTCGATCAATTAGTTTAAAAAAAATAATTTTAAATATTTTTTAATATTATTTATTACATAAGTTTAATCATAAATATAAATTTATATTTTATTTAATTTTCGAAGAATTTCTTATCTCCTTAGTTCAGATAATATTTTGTTATGTTGTGGATGATGAATTTTTTTTTTTAACAAAATTTGATCTATAGATATTAAAACAAATATATTATAAATCTCATCAAATACTTAGAAGGTCACAAATAATATATTGATAGCTAATAAGGCCTTTAGTGATTATAGGCTTTATGAGTATGATGATCATGATTCATGGAATGAGTGATATAATTAATCAAGCTAACAATGAAGTTTTAAGATTTAATTATCAGGCTAAAACAAATAATCAGGTTAAAACGAATAATCATCTCAGACATTCTCTATATGTCTATAATGTGTCAATTGATACCTTAATTTTCTCATAACAAAATATACCTTCACAATTGAACAATTTCTTTTTGTTAACTTTTATTTTGAAAATAAAAAATCCCAATAAGATTCTAATAAGAGTCAACATTCATAAAGGAAAAATTCAAAGCAGCATGGACAAGGATTCTTATTTTAATTTTTAAAAGGGGAAAATTCTTTTGAAAGGTATTCTTCAATAGCTTTTAGTTATTCCCAACAATTTACACTAGAATTTATTTATTTTTTTAAAAAAAAGAGCTTTGGAAAGAGTATCGAATTCATTTTAGGTGATTGAGTCCATTTTTTCTGACATCTAATATAATATTGTAACAGATTTTATTTATACAAATTAACTATGTTAAATTTTAGTTACAAACCTGTATTTATAATCAAATTATGTTTTTTCTAATTAAATTTAATTATATTATATTTTATTATTTACAAAAATATTATTATGTTACAATTTAATTTAAATTTTTAGTTTTAATTAAATTATGTCAAATTTAAATTTCAAATTTAATTGTATTTAAAATATGTCAACTACTTGAATTTTTAATTAAATTAAATTTAAAAATTTTATACATAAAAAAGGATACATAAGACATTTTCAATAGAAAGTTGCTTATTTCTTTTTATAGCAAGTTGTCTCCAATTAAAAGGACGTGTGTGGCTACGGCACGAATGGACGGTGCATATAACAATTTTATAAGTTAAAGACACAGCAACTTCACATTATTCAATTTTAATGCCACTCTGCTCATATTATTTAATTCAATTTTAAAAGTGTTTATAGTTTCTTTCAAAAAAAATTTAACAGCACTAGAAAATTCAGATTTATAGATGAAGCTTTTTCGTCCTAAAAAGTATATTTTCAGTATAAGACTTTAATGGAAATAATTTTTTCGTTGCAACATTTTTTGTATTTATCAAGTCTTAATTTTAAAACTCTGTCACACTAATTACTAATTAGTTACCAAAACCTTGATTAGTTCTTTTAGTATTAAATTTAAAATGAAATAATTGTCACCTTTTTCAACCCTTAAACAAATAAAATGCACAAAACTGTCTATGTACTCATGCATGTCAATGAAGTATTTTTATTATTTATAGAATTGAAAACGGATATTATTAAAGTTCAACAATTCATATATCATGCTAAACTAATTAAGTTATATTCCTTAATAGAATATTTTGAAAAAATAGAAAATTGGAGTATGATAATAAAAAGAAATTCTCCTATACTTTTAAAAATATAGTCCATCTATGAAAAACAACAAAAAAAACTAAAATCATATTTCCATTTTCTTTTTTATTTTATAATTTTTTCACACTTTAATTGATTTAAAATTCTTAAAATGAAAAATTTATGTGGTCTCATATCTAATTTGACTATTCTTTATATTTTTTTTTAAAAAAAAATTAACTGATTAGAGAAAAATACTAGAGTACACACTTATTATACTTACATACCACTATTAATTCATGTGATAACAATTTAAATTTATTATATCATTTAATAAATTTTTAGTTACTTGAGAATATGTATTTCAAAAAATATATAAAAAATAAATATAAATATAAAAGAAAGTGGTATATTACATTTTCTGTATTTTTTTGGTTTTGTTTTGTTCAGGAAGAACATGTCCTCTTTCTGATGAATATTAGCCCAAAACAGAAGCCCACAGATCTGAAGGGCCAAATTTGTAGTAAGAACAGAACTTGTTGGTCTCAAAGGCCATGTTAGTTGGCCCAAATAAAAAGATACATTATTCATTTGACCTTTTCTTTGAATTTCTATTAAACCTCAATATATATAATTTTGCTTATAAATAAAGTATATTATCGATTAACATGTATACTATACAAATTAATTAAAATATATTTTTGAAATTATTAATTAAAACGTTAAAATTATATCAATATTATTTTAATTTTTTTAATTATAAATTTGAAAATATTATATATTTTCTATAATTTTATGAAAAATTATTACATAAATAAAATATAATTTTTTATAACATATTAATATGATCCAGTTTATTACTCATTAAATATTTGATTGAATAAAATCTTATTATGTTTTTATATTTTTAATTACTTCGTATCTTATTTCATATCATCATCACCAAACGCATTTCAAGGAATTCAATGAAAGTGATATCTTATAATTCGAATTTCCACTTTGTAACCATCGGGCTAAATGCAAATCCACAGATTCCTCAATCCATGTGAGGATGCAATGCAACACTTTCATATTTTAAAGTCATAACTTTGTTTTTTCACCCACAACCCAATATCTTCAAATTAAAAAAAGTTTCTATATTTTAAGTATTTCATTTTCTCTCTTTTTTTGACATTCATTGTAAATGGAATATTCTCCTCTAATTAAATATTGAACTATTTTCTTCAATAAATTTTTACATTCTATTTTTCTCAATTTCTTTTAAATATTTTAATTTATATTACTCAATCTTCTTTAAAATTAACTAATAAAAATATATTTCTTTAATATTTTAAATAATATATTTTAAATAATATTTAAATGCATTTTTCTTTAATTTTCTTAACACAATAATTACTTATCCGGTAAGGTTGGGTTGACAGGTGGGATGCATTTTTTAAGTATACTATACTATATTAGTCTTTAAATTTAATATTCTATTATTTAATTATCTAATATTATAAGAATAAAAAATATTAATCTTTAAAATTAAGATTTATTTATTATTTTCAGCTATTAACATTAATTTTTTTAAAAAAATCATTAAATTACAATAAATTTGATATTTAATGTTATTAGCTGTTATATATTGGACAGTTAACAAATTTGAAAATCAAATTTATCTTTTCTAGGATATCACACGGGTGATTACAATTTCAGGTCTAAACTTTTATTCAAAACAAACTTTTATCCATAACAGTTACAAATGCAATAATAACAGTATTCTGGTAACGAAAATTTGATCGTTAATATTATATATAAAAAAAGGGATATTTATTTTTGTCAACTACAGTTAATTACAGAACAGTTGATAAAATTAAAAATGAAACTTATATAACAAACATTTACAACAAACTTTAATCCGCAACAAGTATAAATGCAATAGCAAGAGAATTTGTGAAACATTGAATGATCTCTTACGGTCTTGAAAAGTCCCCATATTAGAGAAACCAGTTGAGTGTAGCTTTCATGAAGTTTCTCTATCATCTGTTGACGTAAATTTCATGGAAGCTACACTTAATCTTGTTTCTCTGCCAATATGGGATTCTGCAAAATAACAAACATCCATTAATGAGCAAATACAGGTTCTGGTTTCTCTATTATCTTTATCCTTTTCTTTTAATACTTATTCATTTGTAAAAATTTCAAAGTGCATATGAATATGAAATTTCACAGCCATGTTTTCTATTTCTTTTCCTACGTACTGAAATCTTGAGTGATTTTATTTTCGGGAATTCAAGCAAGGCACTAAATCTTGAAATCTTTGTTTTTTCTTTGTCATGCAGCCATAAAGAATGAACTCAAAAGAAAAGAGAAATCCAAGAAAGCATCATGGCATGGATCCAACAGTGCAACAAAAAATAAATGGAGATTGAGCCATCCTTTGTTGCCACAGATGCTCTTTTGAAATTTTTGTATTTTTTTAGCATTGGAATTTCTAATTAGGATAGAAAAAAATCATGTATATACCGACAAAATTCACTACAAAATAATAAATAGATATTTAAACATGTATCATCAATACAAACTAATTTTTTCATTGCGTATTTGTAAATAGAGCAGAAAGGATATCACACTAGTCCATGGATACTCGTTATGTATTAATAAAAAAATATTTAAATATTTCTTATGCAAGTATGTTTTCAAATTTGATTTTCTTTAAATTTATAATTGATATTGACCATTATTTGTGTATTTTGAATAATTTTATTTTTTCAGAATTATAGAGAAGTATATTATCTGTAAATTGTGTAGTATATCAAATTAGTCTTCTTTAGAAAAAATTGTCAAATTAGTATTTAAAAATAATTAATTATTTATTACTCTAGTGTTTAAAATTAAGAAAATGAAAATATTAATATTCAGATTTTAAAATTAGTTTTTTTAAAAAATTAAATATATTTTTAAAAGGATGTATTGATTTAGAATTTTTGGATAATAAACTGACTAGCTAATCTAATTTTATGGATTAACAGTTGGCAAAATTAAATAAATTTTATCTTTAATGCTGTCTGCTGTTAATTACCAAATAGTTAACAAAATAAAAAGTTAGTTTTTATTTTGGAATATCACAGATCAAATTTATGGGTGATTTCAATTTCAGGCCTAAATATTTATTCAAACTCTTTTTCATAACAAGGTTCAAATGCAATACCAAATAAATCGGTAAAAATTAAATTTGATATTTAATATTTTAAAAAATCAGATTTGATCTTTCATTTTGTCAACGGTTAGTTAACAATCAGTTGACAAAATTGAAAATAAAAATATCAAATTTAAAAGGAGTGATTTGAATTTAAATTCAAACGAAAATTAACTGTAGTGTTGATAAAATTTTTCTATCATTTATACCTCTTAAAAAAACGTTTAATTAATATTGATGAAATTTCTCTCTAATTTAACTGTAGTGTTATCATTTTTATTCATTGTTTTTACTTATTCATTTGTAGAATTTTTAAGGTGCATGTGAAATTTTGAACCATTTTTATTTTAGAAACCAAGACTATGCATGGAATTTTCTTTTCTTGAAATGTTGGACACTTTAATTAACACACTGTCACTTGAACTGGATTGTAGATTTCTTTTTATCAGAATTCAATCAATGCAATTTATCAGAATTATAAGTATATTCTTAGAAAATTTTGATAGAATAATTTAAAATTAAGTTAATGTTATAATTTTATGTAACTGTTTAGTTTATAGATTTATTGTGATATTTCTAATATCTCGTGTTTTAATTGATAAAATATTTATGAATTATTTAATTTATATCTATTTTTTAAAAATATTCCTAGATATCCACATGTATTAAAAATTCTGCAAAAAATTTCTGAATGATACTGGTTAAAACAACGGGTACACGTAAATTTTTATTGTAAAGTGTAATAATAAATAACTATTACTCATATCCTGCTCACATAAATTTAATTATTCAAATATTTTTTTATTTGGGTTAGACTCAATCAAATTAATTAAATTTGTTATTAATTTATTTAATAACATATTTTGGCTTTAAAAATTTAACAGAAGCAATTTATTGAATGTTTAAAAAATACACTTTTAATTATTTTTTTTATTAAATGTTAATTTAGTAATTTACTAGTTTGTGTTGGATGCTTACTTATTATAACAGTAATATTATTTATATTATTTTTGTTTTTTCCCAGTTTAATTAATATTAGATGTATGTTTATGTTAGATAGAATGCATGTTAAATTAGTATTTGATCATTAACGTTAAATTATTTTTATTTTAAATAATTTAATATACATTTATAGGATTTATATTTGATTATTAATGTTAAATTCTGTAAGGTTAATATTCCATAATAACTCTTTTACTTTTATTCTATGAAAATGTAATTGACCTCTAAACCAATCTATCATTGTTTAAATTAAATTAAACAAAAAAATTTCCAAAAATCTAAACAAAATTAAACTAATCAAAGTTTAATTAATTTAAATTCTATCATCCAGCCCAACAAACAAGTCTTTTATTTTCGTCTAAGAACCACAACTAGTATATGGATATATAGATATTCTCTTTAATCAAATTCTCTTAAATCAGAATAAATTTTTAACTACATATTTCACGTACCTAAATTGTACTTTTTTTTTGTCACAATGAATAACATTTTCAACTAATAATTAGGGACTAATTATTATTTTTAAAAGAATCGTTTTCAGTTATCTAGTTTTTAAAAATAAGTGTTTGATTTGAGTGTTTTTCATTTTTATTTCCATTTAAAATAGAAAATAGAGGTGAAAATGTATTTGATTTATTGTTTTAAAATTATTTTTATAAAATTATTTTCAAAATTAGATGAAAATAAAGAAACAATGAAACCTCATTTTCACATTAAAAATTAGTTTTTAAAAATATATAAAATTATACATTTTAAAAATATAAAAAATCAAAATAATATATTTCTTAAAAAAAATACTTTCAAAAAATTAAAATATAACACTTTAAAAATATAAAAATTATTTAATTTTTTTTAAATTCAATAACCAAATATAAATCTCCAAACTTAATCAAACGAAAAATAAGTGTAATTCTGACGTTTCCAAGTTTTCGATTATAGTGGAGAAAGATATGTAAAGGAAAATAACTCAGGTTGCCACGTTTGCATGCATCCATTGTGCATGAAGAATGCATTAAAATATTTAAAAATTTCAACCTGGCCTTACATTAAAATTTCTATCTACATTAGGTGAGAAACCACGAAAAGTTAAAGATCTATTAATTGATTAAAGCTATAAATGTATATTAAAAAATTTGATGTTTTGTTAAAAATTTATCTGACTAAACCTTTCTTATGTTAAAAGAAAAACGTTTAATGGATAAAATGTTTCTTTGTATAAGAAATATTTAATCGATTAAGTTTTTTATATATATTAAAGGGTTTAATCAATTAATATAAACTAAATGAAATATATAAAATAAAAAGAGTAAAATGTAATTTACAAAATTATTTATTTTTCATTAAATTATATACATCTATCAATAATATTTCTCCTTTATTTTATCCTATTCACTGTAAAATGATTGACAGTACAAAATGATTGGGTGCTTTAAAAAAATTAAATAATTATCAAACAATATAAATTGTATAGCTTTGAGATAAACATTGTGAAGCAATTACAGAATTTTAGAATTCAAGTGCAATGCAAGTATCAGCATCATGATGGTTTTAATTTGTACTACAAGTTTTCATGTTGTTAGATTTAATTTTATATGGAACCAAAAGACCAAGAAACAATTGACAGCTAAACAACTCAAATTGGTAGTCAATATTCCATGATTCAAGATTCTCTTTACATCAAATTTGTGCAGCAGCGTGGTAGTACTCTACCTGCATTCAACTGGGACCTATATTTTTATACCTTTATCAAACAACAGTTAATAACTTTGCAGCCCAAAAAAGTTACACCTACTGATCTAATTACATCACTAGACAACTATAATATTAGCTAATCACCAGCATAAGGGAAAAAAATGGAAAGGTTAATTGCATTTTTTATTTCTTTTCTGTGGTGCAAAATAAGGTTAGTATAAATAACAAGTTGAATATTGTCACAACTTACAAAAATACTTCAATATTCAAATCAATGCATGTAAAAGAGAAGAAAATAATGTATACAATATATCTAAAGGCTTGTGATTCTGTTTATCTGTTTTAAGGAGATAGTTTTCAATACAAAAATACAAAAAGATCAACTTAAAACAACAAAACAAACTCCTATTCTGTTAGAGTCAAAATTTATCAAAGCTACTACAAAACAAAGCAAACATCAAAGGTTGCTGCTACAAACCACATTGGTAACAACATTGCTCATTCATGAATTTTATACACAACTTATATTCAAGACCCTTCATGAAAAGCCAAATGCTGCACATCAGCAAGCACACTATCAATTAATACACACAACTAGGTTGATTTCAGCTCAAGAAACTCAAAAAACTTGCAAACTCTGCCCTAAAAAAAGTCTCATTTCAAATAATCAAAAGATGCAGTCACAAAACCAAGAAATTAAGTTGAAAAAAATGAAAATCCTTGTTTTGACAGAAATTCAAATATTCAATAGTTTGCATTGTATATAATCAGTGATGATAATATCACAAGATGTGGATTAGTCCCGATCTTCCTGATACAATCAATGATCCCAACACGTTGAACATTAAGAGACCAAACAGGACTCTGAACTCGCCAATAATTACAACAACATGCCATTGCATTTGCCATAAAACCATTCTTTTCTCACTGTCGTTGTTTTTTCTTCCCAATAAATAGCAACACAACACTCTCTCTTTGGGCCTGAGAAACAGAAAAAAAAAAAAAAAAACCCTTTTCGTTCTCTGCGCTCTCTGCAGAGAACAAAAACAGACCCACACACCGTTTCGTTCTCTGCATTAGGTTTCACTTTTTCCCCCAATTCTCCCCAAAAAATAAAAATTGAATGGCGAAAAAATCGAACGACGTAGAGCCTCTGCCGGACCACCTCCGCTGCGGGCGCACCGACGGCCGGCAATGGCGGTGCCGGCGGCGCGTGAAGGAAAATCTGAAGCTCTGCGAGATTCACTACCTTCAAGGTCGCCACCGCCAGTTCAAAGAGAAGGTTCCTGAGTCGTTGAAGCTTCAGAGGAAGCGCAAGACCAACGAGAACGAAGAAGAGCAAGAGCAAGAGAAACCTCAACCTAATAATCCTGATGTTGTTCTTGACAACAATGCCGAATCTAGGGTACGGAGAACCACGAGAATCGTGAAGAAGAAACGTAAGCTTTCTGAGGATTCTGATGCGTTGGTCGTTGCTACTTCTTCTGTGAAGAAGAAGAAGGAGTTGAAGAAAGGTGATATGCAGTTGGAACTCTTAAGAATGGTTCTGAAGAGAGAGGCTGAGAAGAACAAGAATAAGAGCAACAAGAATAAGAAGAGTAAGAAGAAGAAGGAGAAGAAGAAGAAGAAAAAGAAAAAGGAGGAGGAAGGGGAATTGTGTTACAGTGAAGGAGAATTGAGGAGGGAACTGCCGAATGGTGTAATGGAAATCTCGCCGGTGAAGCCGGCGAATGAATACAACAATGTAGGTTCTCATTGTGATGTGAAAGTTGGTGCTGATGTCAGGGCTGTTACTCCGCGTTACTTTAGGTCCAAGAATGTTGATAGAATCCCTGTGGGGAAGTTGCAGGTGTATTTAGTGTTGATTGTGTCGTTTGTTTATTTGTTTGAGAGCTTTGAATTGTTTAATTAACTCTGTTGTTGTGTAGATTGTGCCGTATGGATCAAACTTGAAGCAGGGGAAGGCTAAGAAGAAGTGTCATTGGTGCCAGAGAAGTGAGTCTTTGAACCTCATCCAGTGTTCGAGCTGTCAGAGAGAGTTTTTCTGCCTAGACTGCGTTAAAGAGCGGTTTGTTATCGCTGAGTTCACTTATCTGTCCCAATTTTGAGCATGAGAATGATAAACCTTTGTGATATTATCTCCGTTTGTGTGTGCACTTGTTTCACAGTATGATGTTGTGTTGGATTGTTGCTTTTGTTGGTATGTATCTTCGCATGTGAGGTGCGTTGTTATCCGCATTGTAGGGTATTTGTTCCTGTTTGAATAGTTGCTGATTTTGATTCTTTAGGGCCGGCCACTCCTGTGGTTGGTTTGTGGGGGAAATGGAAAAGGTTGAAATTGGAAGGCCCATTTGATGAATTGAATGCCTTGGTAGAGATTTTTGTCGTGATTCGACAGCTTCTCCTTAGAGGAAAGTATACTCTTTTTGATGTAGTTAAGAGGGATGAGTGGAATGTTTGTTGCTGTCAACAGTGTTTAATAAGAACAATTAAAATTTAAAATTCTGCCATATAAACACACAATTGCAGCCTATGGCGCCGCCATAGCAGGTATCTCTCACAAATTATCTTTGGCAATTGGCAAATATTCTGCTATGGCGCCACCATTTAACAACACTTTTTTATATAAATGGAACCATTATCTGTTTTTGCTAATTTTCAGTGATAACAATAGCAGACAGACAAATAATGGTTAGTGCTAAGATGTTTACCAATTTGATTTCTGTTGTGTTCCTTTTGAATTGAGAATCACCTCATTATCATAATATAAGACATTTGCCAATATTTGTCGGAACAAATTTAGGTATTTTGTCACTCAAAATGAAGTTAAGAAGGCATGTCCAGTTTGTTGTGGAACTTGCACTTGTAAGGATTGCTCAGCAAGTCAATGTAAAGACAGTGAAAGTAAGGTCTGACATCGAACATGGATGCTATCCTGTTTTAACAGTGTTTCATTAGTAACATATACTGACACTACAGTTTATGGCCTGTTGCTTTTCAGGAATATTTGACTGGTAAAAGCAGAGTTGATAGAATATTGCATTTTCATTATTTGATCTGCATGCTACTTCCAGTACTAAAGCAAATAAGTGAAGATCAGAATATTGAGCTAGAGACAGAAGCAAAAATTGAAGGTAGTATTTTTTGTTCTTCTATAATTGATGTTTTCTGCAGCAGCCTTTTTTTTTCTTAGATGTGGCCTTTGTGGGTGACAGGGAAAAATATTTCTGATATTCAAATCAAGCAGGTTGAATTTGGCTGCAACGAGAATAATTATTGGTAAGTTCTCTTCCTCGCGTGCTATTGAGAAAAGTCACACAATTTTCTCGTGCTGCTTGTTAACTAATGTAACCCTTGTCCCAGCAATCACTGCAAAGCACCCATTTTGGATCTCCACAGAAGCTGTGCTAGTTGTTCATATAGTCTATGCTTAAGTTGTTGTCAAGAATTAAGTCAAGGAAAACCTTTTGGAGAAATTAATTCATCTGTCTTCAAGCAACCTGATAAAATGAAAGCTTGCATTGCTAGTGTGGGCAATACTTCGGATGTGAAAGCCATATCTAGTGGTAGTTTGACTGATACTTCAACATTGCCTGAGAGCACAAATTGTAATGGTATTGATAGTCTATCATGCCCTCCTAAAGAGCTTGGTGGTTGCGGCAATAGCCACCTTGATTTGAGATCCATTTTCCCCTCTAGTTGGATAAATGAGATGGAAGAAAAGGCAGAAGAAATTGTTTGCAGCTATGATTTCCCTGAAACTTCAGATAAAAGTTCGAGCTGCTCATTGTGTTTTGACACTGATCTCAGTACTAACAGATACAAGCAGTTGCAAGAAGCAGCTCTAAGAGAAGATTCCAATGATAATTACTTGTTTTGTCCCACTGTGTTGGACATTGGTGGTGATAACTTTGAGCACTTTCAGAAACATTGGGGAAAAGGCCATCCTATACTTGTCCGAGATGTGCTCCAAAGTACATCAAACCTCAGTTGGAATCCACTGATCATGTTCTGTACTTATCTTGAGCAGAGCATTACAAGATATGAGAATAATAAAGACTTACTTAAATCTTGTTTGGATTGGTGGGAGGTCAGTATACCAGCTAATTGTATATTGTTGTTGTCATAATTCTTTGAAATTGGCTTGTTAAATTGATGCCCCTATTTGACCAAAAAGGTTTAGAACTATCTTACAGTACTATTTATTCAATTTATATGCATTTTTTTATTATGAACCGAAATTTAGTGTATAGTTACTGTATAATTTTAAGCCTGCCATTCTAGTTCTTAGTAATGGTTTTGCTGTCATTGCTCAAAATTGCCATTGTTAAAAGTGTACTATTATTGGCAGGTGGAAATTAACATTAGGCAGTATTTTACTGGGTCGGTGAAACGTCGTCCTCAGAGGAACACTTGGCATGAGATGCTGAAACTAAAGGGGTGGCTATCTTCCCAAATATTCAAGGAGCAGTTTCCAGCTCATTTTGCAGAGGTAATTGGTGCTCTACCAGTTCAAGAATACATGCACCCCTTGTCTGGTCCTCTGAATTTAGCTGCAAATTCGCCACATGGGAGTGCAAAACATGACATTGGGCCATATGTCTATATTTCTTATGGCTCTGCTGAAAAAGAAACTGATTCTGTGACAAAGCTCTGCTATGACTCATATGATGTGGTATGTGTCCTTATTGTGTTACAGTTCATTTCTTCTCAAATATATCTGGAATAATATTGTCCTGCACTTTACTTCATATTTGTTTCTGAATTCAAACTCTATAATGTTAAAATGGTTTAAAAAATTATGAATTAATCTTCTTTGAAACCACTGAAAGTGGATCTCATCTTTTGAAGTGTCTTCATGGAATATTTGCTTTCCGTAAAGATTTTTTTCTCTTGCAGGTTTTGTGTTATTTACAATGAATATCCTGTCCCATGTATGCTTGTTTTTCAGGTCTGGAAGTGAAAGTATGAAGTGTTTTTCTCTATTAAAGTTGCAATGCATCTTATATTCAGACAGTTGTCCAAGTCCTACAATTTCTTTTTGGACTGTAATAGGCTTGGTGTTCATTTCTATGCTGAATACCAGTACTCGACCATGTTGAAAAGTAGATACCATTCCAGATAGTCAAATCCTTAGTCTAACCCGTAATCAATTTATTAGGAACTGTTCTAGCTTTGTAGTAACCCTTTAAAAAATTGGATTGTGTCACTGACCTGTGCCTTGAAATTATAAGTTGGTATTAATTCCTTCTCATGCTCTCTCAAATAACTGTTGCTTGCACTTTGTTTATAAAAGGAATATTTCATTGATTATCCATGCTGTTTTCTGTGTCTGATTTGTAATTACAGTTTAATATTTTTTTTATCAATTCCAGGTTAATATTATGACACATACCATGGATGTCCCCCTCTCTACAGAACAGCTAACAAAAATAAGAAAGTTACTGAAAAAACACAAAACTCTATGCCAAATGGAGTCTATAGCTACTGAGGAGCTACAGGAACAGAAAGTGAATGGATTGTTGTTATTGCAAGCTGGAGAAAGAGAGCAAAAAGACATGCGGAGTACCGCTGATGAAGGAATGAACTTTTTCAGGAGAGTCAATAGAACATCTTGCATCTCAACTGAAGCTAAACAGGTTGCTAGTCAGAGCATTGACAGCAATATTTCCCAGAATGTAGAAAGTGATTTCTTTTCTTATTCTGAGTCTGGACCTGCTTTACTTCTCCGTGCTGTTCAAACTACTGAATCGTTTAAACATGACAATCCTAGAAATCCCTTTGAAAGCTCGCAGAGAGATAAAAATAGGTCCACTGAGCGTTCGGGTGCCCAGTGGGATGTCTTTCGTAGACAAGATGTACCGAAGCTCATTGAATACCTTAAAAAACACTATGATGAATTTTCTTATTCCCATGATTATCAGGAGAAGGTAAGTTAAAAAATAAGACAATTCCTGGGAAGGATTTTGATTGAGTTGATGATTATTCATTTTCTCTTGTCTGCAGATGGTTCATCCACTTCTAGATCAGAACATTTTTCTTGACAGTACTCACAAAAAGAGGCTAAAAGAGGAATTTAGTAAGTAAATATGTTTCCACCTGTTTGATCACCTGTTACATTCCTAGATAACATCAATTAACACATACTTGTCACTATTACAGAGATTGAACCATGGACTTTTCAGCAACATGTTGGACAAGCTGTCATCATACCTGCGGGATGTCCATACCAGATCAGGAATCCCAAGGTTTTATATTTAGCATAAAATTCTCTCTCTAGCAGAAACCTTATTGAATTTAATTTGTTGTTGAGCTGGATATCCATTTTTTAACCATTTTATATTTTGAAAATTCCTACTAATTTCAGTATGTTCTGTTAAACCATACCTTTTAGCCAATGATTTCTCAAGAATATAGGAATATACGGAATATTTATCTATCAACTCTTACAGTTACGGAATGTAGAAGGAAAGCAAAAAGATGATTACACTAATAATATTAATTAATGGCCTTACTTTCAATATAATTGCTGATGAAGGATATCATTATCTCAATACTAATCTTTTAAAGCCCTTTAAGCAAAAAGATGACAAACATTTGTTTCTTGACCTTCAGTCATGTGTTCACGCGGTATTGGAATTTGTGTCACCTGAAAATGTTACTGAAGGTATCCGGTTGATTGATGAGGTCCGTCTATTGCCTGAAGACCATAGAGCAAAATCAGACATGCTGGAGGTAGATCTTGAAATGATATGTTTTATCAGTTTCTGCTTGTCCTTTTAGTTGCACAGAATTGACAAGCCTTTCTCTTTTTGACATACTTGAAAACAGGTAAAGAAAATGGCGCTTCATGGCATGAATACTGCAATTAAAGAAGTACGTCAGCTTACAAGCAAGACATGATTGTACCAGCTAAAACATACTTGTATGTCTATGAGTTTCTGAGATCTCATGTCTCGACCTCTCTTCATATCTTCTTTCTTGTATAGATTAATGCTCAGACAAGTTAATATCCAGTAAGACACTAATTAAATTGATTAACTTTCTGTGAAGTTTATGCCTAAGCTGAATTTGAAATAAAATGTATGGTTCGTATGTATTTCTTCAGTCGTCTATTTGAAGCAAAATTTGATATATTAGAGTTAGAAGAAATGAAATTTAAATCTGATTGATATCAATGGAAATAATGTAGTACAGTGGCTATGCTTAACAATAACGCCGGTTCACAGCGTGATACGCATTATCTTTGTTCATTAACATTTTGAAGTGCTTTTTACGGTGAAATTGATACCCGTAACGGTCAAGTTCAGGTCTTCTTTATCCACGGTTAACACTACGAATGTTGTGTTGAAGTCATGATTTAATAGTTCCCAGATTTGATTGATACTGGACACACACTTCCTCTGTAAATGAGTTTCACATGAAATTATTTTAGAGCATATGGGCTGCTGGGTTTGGTGGGTAAGAACAAAACGAGGACTAACAATAATTCAAATATTTCTTTTCACGAAATGTCTGTATAAAAAGTTTGAAGATCAATATCACAATTTGCCGTCTACAGACAAAGAGCAAAGAAGAATTATGGTGACATAATTGTAATTACTGTCACTATATTTCTAATGTTGACGAACTAAACGAAGATGAGTTGCAGTTTAACTTTCGACCATTAGCCTCTCATTTTGTACAGAAAAGAATGAAAGCAATTAGAAAAACATTTGTCGAAAATTCTTATGTTTTGATCCAAAATATAACTAACAGATTTTTGAAAATTTGAAGTTATTTACCTTTTTTTTTATTATTTCTCTTACCAGCAACATAGTCATCATACTGGTAAATAATGGTAACTGTTTACCTTGGTATGTGTCAGTTAACTGTGTCTCAAGATTGCGACATTATCAAACTAAGTGCACAACAACAGTATTATAAGGGAGTAAAAATTGACCGCTTTATTAAGCTTTTCTCGTAAACAGTGATGCTCAGGCATACAGTAATAACTGTTGGAAATGAACAAAGGTAAATACAGGGGATAAGCTTCCCAAAAATAGACAGTGAAAAAATATAAGGGCAAATTTGAGAGTGCCCATTGGGTCAAAAATTGTTTTGAGGGCCTTCAACAAACAAAGAAACGTCATCAAGGGGCCATGAGCCCATCAATTGTGTATGAAAGAGACTTTGCCCAATCAGTTCTAAGCAACAATGTCTGCAGTGTATTCATCACATCATACCCAGGATCAAGCTTGCGCTGCCAACCCTACACAAATCACATATTTATCCATATTAACATATCAAGTAGAAGTCACATCAGCTAATTAGAAATAGTAGATTTATGCTTGCATGTTGCATTGGAGTTTTTAATGCATGTATCACAAGAATTACCTCAAGAACCAAAGTGGTGACCAAGACAGTACAAACATTGCCATCAATATTAACTTTATGACGCCTAACTTTCTCAAGCAATTGTTCCATGCACTCAGCAGGATGAACCTCGTCACCTTCTGGAGTGCCCCAAAAAGTAAATGACTCTTCCATTTCCTGTTAGAAAACAAAGAGGAAACCAATGTATAAAATGACATGGAATCTTAAACAAGGATTTCAAAGTGATGAACTTAAATACATAGGAAAAACAAAATATTATATATATATATATATATATATATATATATATCTAATTACGATTATCTATGGTAAATCAAGCCGTCTATAAAAATCCATTATCAATGGTTAAGACAGCAAAATTATACATGACAATCAACGACAAACTTACACATGACAAATTAGTTTTGAATCCTCATCTAATGCTAAACAGAAACGAGAAATCAACAAGGCTATTTTCTTACAAAAACAGTTGCAAACTAAAAATTTACCTCAACAAAGGCCTTTGGATTTGGACAATTCTGTTGCTTCGATAACTTGAGTGTGCACTCGGCAGCAGCCCGACCATCTCGGTGAGCAACAGCTTTGAAGAATTCCAATAAATTTACCCGGTCACTACCAGAGAGTTCAGCAGTCATACCTACATCAAGGAAAATTACATGTGGCTTCGATTTGAAGAGCCGTTTGCGAGGCTTGCTACGTACAAGGATATTCCCAGGATGCATATCCGCATGAATGAAATTGTCCACCTGAAAGAAGACATCTTAATGTTTTAGGAGGACTTCACTTTACTCATTTTAAAACAATTAAAAGAGCCCAGGTTTCTTTGCATTAATAATAAAATGAAGGATGTAAACAAACTAAGGGTAAATTACACTTTAATCCTCACAATTTAACATTTTCTCAGCTAATCCCCTAAATCCATATGGTTTTTAATTTATAACAAACAGCCCCATTATAGTTAATGTATATAAGGACACTAACATTACAAAAAAAATCAGTTTGATCAAACACACCTGGTAATGTCAAAAATAAATACACCAAGTCTAGGGTCTCTCCTAATCCCTCTCAAACATTTCAGGACATATAAGTAATTAATTATGATCATCCCTTCATGACGTATAACAAACCAATGCTAAAAATAACACTTCAAAGCGATTCTATGATCAACCAAAAAATATATAAACACCGTAATAAAAACTGTAAATGAAAGACATGTTACCAGAAGCATCTTCAGAAGTGCATTAGTTCCAATGTGAGCAAGAGCACTTTTAATCCTATCATGTCCTTGAAGTTCATCAACATAATGTGAGACACTTTCTCCATTTTCATATGTTTCCACCAGGACTGCAGGATGCACAAGAGGGTAGACGGGTTTAGGAAAAGAGACATCCCTCCATCGGCGGAAATTGTAAATGAAGCGGCTTAAGTGAGCAGCTTCCCTTGCAAGGTCAACTTGAGACATCATAAAGACTGCAAACTGCTGAACACTTTCATCCAACCTTAACCAATTAAGTGCAGAGATGTACTTTGATGATTTTGCCACCAAATTGATAATAGCAAAATCCCTTCTGATAGATTCTCCCACACCAGGATGTCTAACCTTTACTGCAACCACTAGGGGCTTTCCTTCCTGACCAGGGTAACGATATTTTAAAGAAGCACGATGCACCTGGGCAATACTTCCGGAAGCAACTGGCAATTCTTCAAAATTCTCAAAAATTTCAGAAATTTTCCGACCAAACGCTCTTTCTATAGTTTTCTTTGTGTAGCTAAAACTATGCTGAGGTGCTTTGGTATGAAGTTCTGAAAGCTTAGCACATAGATCTTGAGGAAACAGATCGGGACGAGTAGCAGCCCACTGACCCCATTTTATGAATGCTGGACCTGCTTTTTCTAGTGTGCGATGAACAACACAGAGCCACATTTTCCTGAACTCTGGTCCAAAATATTCTGCAAGTGGTGCCATCAGTATGCTTGGAGAGAATAGCATGGCAAGATATATAGCTCGCGCTAACAAGACAAGGCCATCTACTATAGTGAATACAAAAGCAAACATGTAACCGTACCCATTCTGTGCATGCATACACAAAGCATTCTGTGAAAGGTAACATTCTGTGTCAGGCCCATTTTGCTGAGCCAATGCTAACTTTCCACATGCAAATGTCAAGAAACCAGGAACCAGCAAATAAGAACGAGCCAAAGCCAGGCTCACTGCTTGAGCAATCATATTTATGGAGGCAAATCCATTATAACCATTGGAAGAGTATTTTTTGTACAGCAACTTCCAAGCTATTCGAGAATTATACGCGGCTACATTACTTGCAGAAAATACAGAGAAGTTCCTAAAAGAACAGGCTTTGTGAATGTTTTCTCTTGTCCAGTGCCAAAAGAATGAATTACATCCTTCACTAGGAAGCTTATATTGAATGTACATCCTGTATTGCTTGATATTCGGTCCAATTGAGGTAAAAGCCTCATTTCTACTCGCTTCCAAATACTTTCTTCTATGGCTTCTAAGAACAGATTGAGCAGCTTTCCCTATGTTTCCAAGCATCAAATATCTGCAAACCAAATGTTATGTCGATCAGAAGTCAGAACAGTGTTGATAAGGAAAAAAACAGTTTCTTTTATATTCTCCTATCAACAAAAATTGTATATGTTGACATGCATTTAAAATATAACCTTATACTAGTATGTTATATGTCAATGCCCTCATAACAATCAAGTGATTCAAAACTCACTATACCAAAAATAAATGCCCTATACTACTCATTTTATGTAGTGGTTTATTAAGCTGCATCAAGTGCTGTTATCCATATGCCTGCATACAGTACTTAAAATGAACTCTCATTCTGTAATCCAGTGTCATAAAAACACCACCAAATCAAATTAAAATTCATAGCCTCAAAAACATCCAACAAAAAAATGTGAAATCTCTCATAAATAAACTATTATCCCTAGCTTCAACTAAAAGCTATCCAAACTTCACTACATCCATTTATAACATAATTTTCAAACATTAAGAATATTTGATAAAAATTATTATGCCTATGATAAGATTATTGTATCAATAAACCATTACTTGTCCATTTGTGGGCAAAGACTGAAGTTAACAAAAACACGAAGATGAAGACGCTAGGAAATAGGCAAATAAAAAGGGGCATTAGATGTGACTACCAAGCTGCACTGAGTGGATGTGAATTTGAGGAATCACTGCACAGCTAGGACAATTGTGAGTTGGCCATAATAAACGTATATCTTAAATTTGACCTATTAAGTGAATAAATCCCTGGCAATTATCTGCCTTACATTAATGTAGCAAACTAGTCTCCTTGCTGAATTGATGTCCAATCCAAATTTTACAATTAAGATATTCACCTTCTTTTCTGAAATTTTTTATAAGTGATAAATCTAGGGCGATTTTAAAATATACTGTGGTAGAAAAAAAATACATAAAATATGAAATTGTATGATAAATCAATGAATTTAGGAGCAACCAGGTACATGGATAGTTATGTATCACTAAATTTTCAAAAAGAGATTTCAACATAATTATAAGCTTTAAGCAATAAATATAACCAGACCACCTATATTGACCATCCTAAATTGGCTACTATGCATCATAGGGAACTTGATTTGATTAGATATTTCCCTTACAAGGTAATAAAATGGTTGTTTCTAATGTCTTTTCTTAGTACCAACTACAAAGTCATGGTGGAATTGCCATCATCGATGCCGAATATACAGCCCAAACAAGCAGAATCATAGTTTTTAGGCCTAGAAGTGATACACCTTAACTAGTGGTAGAAGAAGTTAGGAAGCTTTATTTTAATTCAATACCTTTTTGTAATAATAGGTGAGTCAGGGGAGCTCAATAGTTGCAAAATTGCACGTAAAGAGGGTGATGAAAAGAATCAAAAGAGCAGAAGACAATAACAAATGAAGAATCCTTGAAGTAACCAAATCGAAAATTGAAGTTGAGAAGGCAAAGAGGGGAGAGCTATGAATGGAGGCAATGGATCTTAACCTCTCTAAGATGTTTGATTAAAAAACAAACAAGGATAAAAATTCATTGAGGAAATTCCATTAATCAAAACATTCAACAGAGGCCAAATCTATCTCACACTGCAAATTGCTGGGAAATTGAATCCTCTATTTGCTCCAAACCCCTTTTTTTTCTATGTACACCAAAATTAACATTAACATAAAGGAACAAGCATAGGAAACTCGATCATAAATCTAAAATTGCATTTGTTTCCACATCAAATACCCCAAGTCTCCGTTATTTAAGAAAAGCAATAAAAATTCCTCCTTTAACGAAGGAAACACGTGATCCGTTACTAATTATGGAATATGGGTAATGGGTAGTGAGAAAATCAAACAAAATTTGAATACGTTAAGAACCTGAAAGGGAAGCACCGACGAACATGCTAGTTTGGTGACACAGCGGAATTGGAATTTGGAAAGGATCTGATGAGAGGGTCAGAGATGAGAAGGTTAATGAGAATGAGAATTGATGATGCAAGAGTTGGCGCGATTGTTGTCACTAAGGCGGTAATAACAAGCACGAACCCTAATCGATCATACCCCCCAAATATTAAAGAGCTATTCAAGATATTTGATTATTCATATTTTGTTTCCAATTTTAATTTGATTTGGTGTAAACTTCGGTCCACAATGTCTTGTGTTTCTTTCTTACATGCAACATTAATTTTATATATAATAAATATACAAAATAAGTTTTTAAGTATATTGCTTTTAGGGAGTATTAAATGAAAAAGTAAATATATTAAATTTAATGTATATAGTATTAGTATACAAAATAAGTAAAAAAATAATAATAGTAGTACATATGACACATGAAGAAAAGGAAATTTTAAATAACATTTGATACAAATCGCAGTTAAATAGTTGTTAGATAAAATAATATTAATTCTAAAATATTTAGCTCCTTCAAAATAGGGATGCAGAGGATATCATAGATTTTTAATGATTATCAATAATTTCAAAATCGATAATTTATGGTAGTTTTTATTTTGTAAATAGTACGTTTTTTTTTTTAGAGGAGTCAAAATTTAATCCTAAGTATATTTATTATATTGAATAAGTGTTCATTGTAGTATTATTAATAAAAATAATTTGAAATAAAATTTAAAATTATTTTCTAGAAATTATTCTTTTCTATTATTAATGTATGAATACTTATGTCTAATTAGCTATGAGTTATTTTAAATAT
Organism: Hylodesmum podocarpum; assembly: GCA_026586105.1. Lineage (NCBI taxonomy): Eukaryota > Viridiplantae > Streptophyta > Magnoliopsida > Fabales > Fabaceae > Hylodesmum > Hylodesmum podocarpum. Next base: position 5,753,777 of record JALJEV010000638.1, read on the forward strand.
AAATTTTAAATTTATTATAAATTATAATAATTTATGATTAAATAAATTCTAAATATCTTTTATATTATTAGTTGATTTTATGGTAGAAGTTACAATAATAATAATAATAATAATAATAATACGACAGAAACAAGTAAGTTTTAATAGTTCAATTTTGATGACTAATTCGTATCAAATTTTATGAAAGGAACTTTTAATCAAAATATTTTTATTCTTTTAGAATAATTTCCGCATCAGTATTTTAGTCTAGCACACCCAACAAGAGAAAACATCAAATATACATTATGTATTTTGCACTACTTTTTGTTCAAATGTTTTCCCAATTGCTTATCAATTTCACAAGTTTTGTTAATGATCTTATGGAAAGAAAAATCATGAGATGATTTACCATCCAATTTATGTTTTGATGACAATAGTATGCTTAAAATATAAGCAAATTAAAGCTACAAATATACAGAAAAAACTAGGTTTAATTATTTATTTACATGTAATTCTTTAAACTTTCTACTTTAATCGTTATAGTTGGTAAGTAATTAGTTTAATCCCTAAAATTTATATCTTTTTCCCCTTAAGTTTTTGCTGTTAAAATTTTAATAACATTGTTAACAATAGGGATCAAAGTAGAAAAAATTATAAATTACATAAATAAAAATGTCTATTTTTACAAACTTTAGGGATTAAAAAAAATAATCTAAAACTATAACTACCAAAAATATAAATATATCTTAATTTAATTAAAAATCATAAATTTATTTAGTACTTATTTTAAAATATAATCATAAATATTATAATTATATAATATATATAAACTCAACCAATATATAATTATTAAATCTAATGACAAATATTTTAAACTGATTTTCTCGAGAAAACTCAATAATTTAGTAATAGAAAATATTTTTATACTTTGTAAATTATATAAAAAAATGTCATCATCCACGACATTTGGTACATTATTGTATATTCATGCTATAAAACGTCAAATTATTTGAATCTTATAACAAATTTATTTATAATATATAAATCTTTAGTTTTGAAACAATATTCTTATACGTCAACACTATAATTTTTCTCACAATGTAAATATTTTATGTTTAATTTTTTCTCATATATTTTTCCATCATAATTTATCATATATTTTATCATTTTGAACTTAACTACTTAGATGAAAATAAACTATCGACAATAGTATATTGCTATCATCATATTTTATATTCTTAAAAACTGGCACTAACTAGTTACCTGAAGATAGTAATTAAAAATAATAAGAGTATGCCAGATACAATTCAGCAAACAAATATATATATATATATATATATATATATATATATATGATTGTCTATTTATTTTTTAGTTTAGTTATTTTAAAACGTATTTTATAAGTAGTAACTAATTTTTGTATAAATACTATGTAAATTAATTTCATTTATTTAAATAAAAAGAACATATAGATTAAATATTTATTGATATATACTTACAACTTTATCAATATTAATTTAAAATTTAATTACTTATTCTTTTAGTCTCTATGATTTATAAGTGGTTATTTTAATAATGCTAGTATTGCGAGGAAAAGAAAAAAAAATATTAGTTACAAAGATCAAATCAGTAACTTACAAATTATAAAGACATCAAACGTTTATAAAATTACAGTTACCACAAAAGATAATTAAACCAAAAATTATTATATCTTATTAGAGTTTATGATGGAAAGCTATATTAACACCGTCAATTAAGAATATCAAGAAATATGAGATGTTGAATCTTAACTTCTAGGATAATATGGTAAACTGAAGAGGTGATACCACACTTATATTTCTTGAAATTGGCATGGATTTCATTACATAAAATTCTACATATGTGGATGTTATGCATCGAAGGTAGGCAGAGGTATGTATATATTAAGAGAAAAGAGGGTGAAAAGAAAAAACTCCACCCAAGTTTATTGATTAGTTACCATGGTTGCGTCGCCATAGTGTGATTTAATGAATCACTTCTAAGGATGTTCCAAAATTTATTTTTTAAAGGGTACATGAAATTTTACATTTCTATTTTGTAAGGTATATTAAGAATATTTATGCCATTTTAAAAAGGGAGGGTGCATGAGAAAATTATGTGTGCAGAAAGGAAAACTGGTATGTTAAGCACGACAGTAAAAGCTTCAAAACTCCAAAGGCCCATATACGATTCATCGACTTGCTTGTCAGATGCACTTAATAAGCATTGGATATAAGAGTCACGAGATTGTACTGGGAATTAAAAGTAAGGAGAGACAATAAAATTATGAATCTAGATGTTGTTAAAAATATTAATTATTAATAACTAATATTTATTATTAAAATAAAATTGAGATATGATATGAATGTAATAATTTATATTTTGTAAATGGGTTTGTGTGTTAAGGGAAGACGCTGATATAAAAATAAAAGAAATATAACTAGCCTTACGAACAGTCCGAAGCATACGTAGTGTTTTTCTCTTACAATGTGTTTCGTATAGTTATGGTTTTGTAATTAATTTTGGTCCAAACCAAAAAAGAAGGCCCGATGAGTGGGACTCGGCCAAAAATCCAATGTCTCCGGCCGTGAATCTCTTATTCATGAAGTGGAATAAGAATTTTTTTTTTTAATTTATAAACTGAATGACGCACGATAAATACATCAAAATAGTATAATTTTAAAATATATATATAATTGGGTCGAATTTGAAATTAATTGTTACTGAGGTCGTTTGAGTGAAGACACGAGATTCCATACAATCACTCTAAAGGTGTGTGGAAAGTAGACAACTTCAATGAGATTATAGCAATTCTCGTTAAGGACATCTCCAGTGTCAGATAATGCCAACTTTTTGATATATTCAATAAGTGTCGGTCGTGTCAGAGGCAAAACATCTTCAACCACGTGATATCACCCTACACAACCACTCTAAAGGTGCCTGAAAGGCAAACATCTTCAATGAGATTTTAGCAATTCATGCTAGGGACACCTGTGGTATCAGGTAGTGCCAATTTTTTGGTGCATTCAATAAGTGTCGGTCGCGCCAAAGGCAAGACATATTCAGCCACGTGATATCACCCTAGGGGATCATGTCACTAGCATGACACTTTTAGCAACGTAGCCTCCAACGGGACGACACTAAAATGACACTTTCAACCACATCAAATTTTCTTTGGTCACGCTTCATGTTTTATGGAATGAGTTTTCTATATACACCCATTCGACACCACATTAATAATACTCAAGTTTCAACTTCAATTTTTCTTCTTACCTCTTAATTTCTGTATTTAAAAATTAGTTATTATTTTTATTTTTCATGATAGAAAAATTCATTAACTTTTTTATATGTAGATGTTGAAGTTAGAATCATCAATATTTACTTGCAAGGTGAATATTGAGGTTAAATTTTATTGTATATTTTTTCATATAATTTTAATACTTAAATGATTTATTGTAAGTTAAAACATTTATTTGTTGTAGATAATTTGTGCAGAGATATAACTTCTATAATTACTATTGTTATCTACATTAATGGTAGACAGAGTAATGTTTGATTGAACAAGAAGAACTTTACAAATCGAGCATGGAATATGTTTTGATGGTTTTAAAAAAAATAATATAAATTCTAATGAAGTTATTGGTTATATTATGACGATATATTATGTAGAAAATAAATATGTCGCGTCGTAGATAGTTGATGATAAAGATGTCAAAATTATGATTACTAATTTTTAATAACAAGATATGAGTATCACAGAATTATGTATTGAAGTAGTTGAGGTGGTGTGTCTACCTATAATGTTTTAAATTCTTTAATGTCAAATTGTGATAATGTGAATGAAATTGAGCTAAATGTTAGTAGATCTAGTGAAGGACTTTGTTTAAGGTTAGACTGTAGAGATGATGATGAATATTATGTCGTTTCTGATTCATATGTTGTTGATGAATCATTCGATGAAAAAGATTTTGAAGACAATTCACCTGTGTCTGATAATGATGATACGAACGAAGATCATTATAGTGTAAACTTTCACGTGCAACCTAATGTTGTAGCTAAAACACAAGCAAATCATTATGCATTAAAAATAATTATAATTTTATAATGAAAATCTAATATATTTAATTGATGTTAATGTAGAAATAAGCTAATTGGAGCTACCCTGATCAAGAAGAATTATGGGGTGTAAGTGTTTTTTCAAACTGGATTGTTAGATAATTTGAAATTTGACATCAAGCAATAACTTCAAAATGCTTTTAAACAACATGTGATGAATGTGCACCAAACATTGAGAGTGTTTGAGTCTAAATCTAAATCAACAAAATATGTTGTTCATTGTCCTAAAAGTAGTGATGATTTCCCATGTCCATTTTGTGTAAGTGCTATCCAATCAAAATAACAAATAGGTGAAAAGTTACGCAAAAGAGTTGACCACATACTTGTTTAAACTCAAATTTGACCTAAATTCATCAAAATGTTGATTCAAATTTAATCGATACGTGCATTTTGAATATGTGAAATTATTTTATTAAACTATAACTTAATTTCTCAATTATTTAAGTAATAATTTTATCTGCTTAGCATATTTTTACTCATTAATAGGTACGATAAAGGAAGATTCGTCAATAAAAATTGTTTTAGTACAAAAGAGAATTGTAGACATTTTATCGTACAAGAAGGGATGTCTAGCTAAACAAAAAACAATATTGATTGGGATGAATCATATGATTAACTTCCCACTTGGCTATAATATATGCAAATTCATCGTGAGGTTTTTACTACCAAATTTATCACGTTGAATATATTATTGGTAACACTATGATTCGTGACTTCTGTCAATTGTGTGTTCTTCATGTTAACATACATCTTTGTTTTTTTCCGATATCACACCATATATTCATCGTTATAAATTAACACGTCTTCTTATGGTATTTCATCACCAACATAGTAGAGTTGATTTCCCTAAATCTTCATAATTTACCCTAGTAATGTGATCCAATTATTGTCCTCCTTGTCTCTCAATATTAATTGATGAAGATTTTGTGGTTGGCTTGGCTCAAGAGGAATAAACTACTTTAGGCCAAATTGCCTCATCACCTTATCTATTTAATTCCACTTAGCAATTTGGAAACATATGGGTGACATCACACATCTCCGCAGTGCACGACCATCCAAACATATTTGAGGTAAGCTCTCAACAATATGCCTTTCATAGAAAATGAAAAATGGTAGTTGTAAAAAAATTATAAATTGCTAGCTGAGTGTATAAAAAAATTAATACCTTATTTGATTTGAAAAATATAGTTTCTATTGAATAATGTAAACACTATCATCTAATGAAATGTTACTTTGAACCAGAAGCCACCTAAATATATGTTCACAAAACCATTGCATTCTTGTGAGAATCTAATTAATATAGTCAATTGTAATAACATATTTAATTACTTGTGTCCAACGATGTCTAGTCTGGGGGATAAAATGGGTATTAAGTGTTAGATCAAGATGATTAACGACTCTAAGTTTTGATTAATTACAAGACAGACGGAACCAAGCTCTCAAGACTTGATAAGACGAAACCAGCACAGACGAAAGAAGACCCTTCAAAGACGAAGTTATGCGTCTGTCTCAAAGCCAAGTCATCAGACGAAACTACAGACGAAACCTTCAGACGGAACCTCAAGCTTACTCCTTTAGTCTGAAGACATATATCGTCTGTTCAAAAAGTGAAGTAAAGTTTGAGTCACTCGCGCCAAGATTTCAAATCTAAGGAAGTACTCATTAGAAGCATCCAAGATCAGTATAGGGATTCGTGCTTACACTTGCAAGTCAAAAAGGTCTTCACCTTTATTGTCAAAGTCTCTGTACAAGTCAGAAAAAGTACTGCGCACGCAATCTAAATCCACTGCATCTGCTGCGCACTCCATCAATCAATCAGTACAATCTGACATCTTTTGGAAAGCTCTCAAGAAACTTTTCAACGACATTCATATGAGTCTAACGGTTATTTGAAGAGGATGCCTATTTAAAGACTTCACTCCATCAGATTTCAGTTAGCGAAAACGCTTCTCTTATTCTATCTTCTGAATTTTCGCTCAAGACTTCTGAATACACTTCATTGTAAAACCCAGTGTAGTTAGAATCGCTTGAATCCCGATACGATTCAAGCGATTCAATTCAACCTTAAAACGATTCGAATCGGTTGTGGAATCGTTTTTGGTCATGTATCGTAGCAGAATCGTGCAAAACCCAGAAAAAATGGCTGTGAATCGCGATACAGCGGCCCGTTTCTAAGAAACCCTAAAAAAAATTAGGGTTTTTGCTTCTACGCAGTTTCCCTCTCCACTCTTCTCACTTTGCTGTTTTTCTGTCCTACCACTCTTCTTCCTCTGTCCGTTCTACTCACCGTTCGTCTTCTCCGCTCCGTTCGTCTTCTTCGCTCCATTCATCTTCTTTGTTCGTCTTCTCCGTTCTCCCTTCGTCTCTGTCAAAGGTTCGTTCTTCTCTGTTCTTCTCCCCCGCTGCTGCATTTGCTGGTTCTCTTCTCTGTTCTTCTCCCCTACTGCTGCATATACTGGTTCTTGCGGTTTTTTTTGGTTGTTGATTGAAGAATGGTAAAGAAGGACATAGATATCACTTGGCAGCATTGTGAAAGTGTCCCACCAGCAAGACTTCACGTGAGATGCAACTATTGTGGCCATGAGTGCTGGGGTGGAATTGCAAGAATGAAACATCACCTTGCTGGAACTAATCAAAATGTGGTTGCTTGTGTGAAGGTGACAGATGATGTTAAAGACATATTTATTAAGATATTGAAGGGAAAAGAAAAAAAAAACAAGAAGAAAGTCTTGATTATTTTGAAGAAACAGCAAAGGAAAAGGCTGTAAAATCTAAGGTTGCAATTCAAATGACACTTAATCAAACTACCAAAAATAGGGATGCTGTGATTGAAGATATTTGTAAGTGTATCTATGGTAATGCTCTGCCATTTAATTTGGTAAGAAGCCCCCTTTTTGTGCAAATGCTGAAAAGTGTTGGTGAATATGGTAGGGGCTTGAAGCCACCTACTTATCATGAGGCAAGAGTATCTTTTTTGAAGAAAGCAGTAGAAAACATACAAGAATGTATGAAGAAATATAAGAGTGATTGGGAAAAATGGGGATGTACTCTAATGTGTGATGGTTGGACGGATAAAAAAGGGAGATCACTCACTAATTTTCTAGTTAATAGTCCTAGTGGGATTTGTTTTTTGAAGTCTATTGATACTAGTGATGTGATAAAGGATGGCCAACAAATGTTTGAATTATTTGGACAACATTGTTGAAGAACTTGGAGAAGAAAATGTAGTCCAAGTTGTGACGGATGGGGCTTCAAATCTTGTGGCAGCGGGAAAGAAGTTAATGGAGAAGAGAACCAAGCTATTTTGGTCCCCTTGTGCAGCTCACTGCATTGATCTAATCTTGAAGGATATTGGAGAACTTACAGTTTTCTATAATACCATTACCAATGCTAAAAAAATTACTACTTACATATATAGACATACATGGGTGCTTAATTTGTATAGAAAGTATTCAAAGGGCAAGGAATTGGCAAGGCCAGCTGTGACAAGGTTTGCAACTTCCTACCTTACATTGAATTGTATTAAGCAACAAAAGAATGCAATTAGATCCATGTTTGCAAGTGAAGAATGTTCACATGTTAGTAAAAGTGAGGTTAAGCAAGTGACAAGCTTAGTGTTAGGTGATGATAGATTTTGGAGATCAATCACATATTGTCTAAATTGTGTGACTCCACTAGTGAAGGTGCTAAGGCTTGTAGATGGAGATTCTAAACCGGCTGTACCTTATATTTATGAAGACGAAGGGGTCACCATTCCGTCTGAGAAAATTCCGTCTGTGAAGATACTCACAAACGCAGAAAAGCAGAGAAAAGCAGCTGAAGAGAAAACTGAAGCAAGAAGAATTGCTCTTCAAAAGGCTGCTAAAGGCAAGGAGAAAATGAAGCAAAAGCTTGCGTCTGTTATAGTTGGTGAGACAGACGAAGAAAGAATGCTGAAAGAGGCCAAGAGAATCTCTATTTTGCTTCAAGCTGAGAGAGAAAGGATCTTTCTCGAGAGCATTCAAGGCATTGGATTGTCTGAGGGAGCATCTGCTCAAGCTACTTCAGAGGGCATGAACAGTGAAGAGACAGCCCAGATCCAAAAAGACAATGCCCAACTAGCGGAGGAGTTGGAAACCATATTAAGTGAAGAAGTTTCTACAATGGAAACTCTTCCATCAACAACACTCCCAGACGAACAAATGGCAACCTCTTCTGAGCCACTTGTTGCGTCTCCGCTTAATGCTTGCCTTGCACAGACGATATCTGGTGCGTCTGAAGAAGCATCCCACCAACAGACGAAGGAGTTTCCATCTGAAGACTTTGTGCTCATTGAAGAAGTTGATTCTTTGTCTGATGAAGAACAACTTGAAATAATCAAGGTGGATGCTACATGGGGAAGATCACATACTGAGGTGAACAATCCAGAAGACTTACCCCCAAAGCGCAAGATTGACTATTCGTTCCTAAACGAATTAGTCATGCGAAAACATGAACAAAGCACTTGCGCTGACAGACTAATCAAACCTGATTGGGTTCTTGGAGAGAAATTTGAAGAATTCTCCAATGAGGCTGAATCGTCTGAGTCTGCTGCAGCCTTGGCAAACGATGAAGACCTATACATAAGGGGAACTCCTTATATTGAGTTGAAAAGCCCATACGTGTACAGAGGAAAGAAGGGCTTTCACCTAAGGAGATCAGAAAACCCCATTCTTTACAATAAATCCCTAAATCCAGCCAACCTTGATGAAGATTTCGTCTATTCACCAGAAGAGCAACGCAACTGGTTGAAGCGTCTGCCCTGGGATGAACTGGCAACACTAAATATTAAAGGACTAGAGAAAATAAAAGAATACAAAGATCATCTTGCTGCGTCTGAAATTGAAGGACCAGCACTTGGCTACGAACCTCACATCCCACACAAACAAAATCCAAGATGGAAGGTTCGGCATGAGATCAACACTCCAGTATTCCACCATTGTAAATTTGGAGACGATGATTCTCATAGGTATGAGCCAAAAGAGTGCACTCATTGGCACCTTGATGCTTTCACCAGCCATGATCCCTTAAAGTTCACAATTCCTCTCAACCAAACAGAGTATGTCGGCTTAGGCTACTCTCTGGGAATTGTGCTCCCATGGACAAGACCACATTGCTCCGGGATTCATCCAAGATACTCCCTGCTCATTGATGAAAAAGAAGACCCTGAGGAGTTGGCTCACTCCCTACCTGAAGATTACAATATCCCTTTCCAGTTGATGGCCGATGCCTATAGGAGAGAAGTTAAAGAAAGAAACATCTCTTTTCTTCATATAGAGCGACAAGTTGAGAAGGACTACAAAGATCATCCTCTTTTGATTGGATCTCAGTTTTCTTCTTTGGTGACTGAAGAAACCAAATACTTCATCATCTTAGACAGAAAAAGGCCGTGCTTAGTAAAATACTTGGCTAAAGGAAAGGAGAAGAAGCATCCGTCTGAAGCCGCATTCCAACACTGTTCTGGAACCACTTATGATGAGAGTGATTCTTCAGTCTGTGGCAGAGTGTTTCCTGGAAGTGCATTCGTCTACTCTCAGGAACAGCCACTTCTTGAAGTGTCCATTCCAACAAAGTGGTACACTTACCAATGGGAGCGGAACTTTGCTGCCTACCTAGTTCTTCCACTATTTACATTACGTCTGAAGAAGACCACACCAGTAATCATTATTAATGACACTGAACCCATTATGGAGTATCCTCAAACACCACTGATGACTGAAAATGTGGTTGAGGCTGCGAAAAGAGCTGAGGTTGATGAACCAACTGCAAAGGCTGATATTACAGACGCTGAAGAGTATAAGTGTCGGAAGCGAAAATGTGATGCCTTGGAACTTAAAAATAGGGAGCTTGAAGAAAATCAAGCGTCTCTCACATCTGAGTTGGGGCAGTTAACGAAGATTGTGATGGGTCTGCTGCAAGAGAAAAAGCAGAAGCCTTCTTCTTGATCGAGTTTTGATGATCACAGCCGAGGGGAGAGAATAGAATGCATAATCCAAGGGAGAGCCTAACCCAAGGGAAAGAAGAGCAAAGTCTGAGGGGGAGCAAGGAAGAAAAGCTTCGTCTGAGGGGGAGAAACAAGAACAAGGAGTATCGTCCTAGGGAGTTATATTGTTGCATTATTGTAAAGTTTCTTTCTATACAATATTTTTTTTGTTTTGCTCTGATACACATTGTAATTCTTTAGTGTTTTCTGCTTTGTAATACCATTGTAATATTCGACTCTGATTACATCACATTGATGTAACAATCTTTATAAAGAAGTATTATTCAGAAAACATCGTCTTGATGTCAATCTGGCTTTAAGACTGTTTGTTTTTGTCTAACCATGTCTTGTGCAGATTTTCGTGGTATGGTCTGTAATCATCAAAAAGGGGGAGATTGTTAGATCAAGAATGATTAACGTCTCAAGATTTTGATTAATTACAAGACAGACGAAACCAAGCTACCCAAGACTTGCTAAGACGAAACCAGCACAGACGGAATGAGACCCTTCAAAGTGAAGATCTACGTCTGTCCAAAAGCCAAGTCATCAGACGATACATGCACAGACGGAAGAGGACTACTCAAGCTTAAGTCCTTCGTCTGTCCAAAGAGCGAAGTCTAAGACGATAGGATGAGACGAAACAACAACAATCAAGATCGAATAATCATATCGTCTATCCAAAAGTGAAGTCAGGATGAGTCATTCGTGCCAAGATTTGAGAAGCATCCAAGATCAGTATAGGGATTCGAGCTTACACACCCAAGTCAAAAAGGTCTTCACCTTTTTGTCACATCTCTGTACAAGTCAGAAGTAGTACTGCGCACAACCTAGTCCGCTATATCCGCTGCGACTCAACATCAATCAATCAAGTACAACTGACAACCTTTTTGGAAAGCTCTCTAGAAGATCTCTCAACGACTCTCAACGACATTCAAATGAGTCTAATGGCTATTTGAAGAAGATGCTTATAAAAGGACTTCACACCTTCAGGAATCAGTTGGCGAATACGCTTATCTTCTTCTATCTCTTAAGGATTCGCTCAAACTCTCTGATTGTGCTATATTGTAAACACCTCTCTGCATAGAGGAAAACTCTGTTTTTCAAAACATCTTTCAAAGTCCACTTGTGTGGCATTTTAGCCTGAGGAGGCTGCGTTCCAAAGAATACCTCTTGTATTAGCCTGTGGAGACTGGGTTCAAAGAATACCTTGTTTGTTTAGCCTGAGAAGGCTGTGTTCAAAGAATATCTGTGTATAGCCAGAAGTGGCTGGGTTCAAACAATACTTGTAACCTTTTCACGGTTTGTAGTGAAAACTCAGCGGTTGCTGAGTAACTGGACGTAGTCTTGAATAGACGAACCAGTATAAAAATAATTGTGTTTATTTTTGTTTCATCTGATGAACTAACAGGGGATAATCACATCATAACGTTTGTTCATTAAAATCAATCTTTCAACATAAATTTTGTTTCGTCTGAACAGCTTTGTAACCCACAGACGAAAGGAATAAATTTTTTTAATTAACACAATTCAACCCCCCTTCTTGTGTTTATCTTTTACACGTACCTTACAAGAAATGGCTAGAACTTTGTTGCATGAAAGCTCTCTTCCAAAATATTATTGGGCAGAAGCAATTAATACTTCTTGTTATATTCAAAACAGAATATTGATAAGACCAATATTGAATAAGACTCCATTTGAACTATGGAAAGGAAAAAGACCTAACATTTCTTATTTCCATCCGTTTGGATGTGAATGTTTCATCTTAAACACCAAAGATCATCTTGGAAAATTTGATTCAAAAGTGGTGAAAGGATTCTTACTTGGATATTCCAATACGTCTAAGGCCTATAGAGTATTTAACTCTAAAATGCAAGTTGTAGAGGAATCAATTCATGTAAAATTCCAAGATAACTCAAAGACTGATAAGGAAATATCAGACCTAGAAAATTTATTTGATAATTTGCAGATTACTCCCTCGGCTCAAGGAAATGTTCCGTCTGAACAACTTCTCACAGACACAAGAGCAGACGATAGAAGCTCAGACGAACCCTCTTCGTCTGATCCTCATCAGACGGTTGATCATGCGCCTACCAAATCTTGGAAATTCACCTCAAATCACACTCAAGATTTGATCATTGGAGATAAATCTCAAAGTGTTCAAACAAGATCAAAAGTGAAGAATATCTCAAGCTATGCTCTTGTATCAGAAATAGAACCCAAGAATATTGAAGATGTTCTTCAAGACAATGACTGGATCTTGGCTATGGAAGAAGAACTTAATCAGTTCACCAGAAATGATGCACGGACCTTAGTTGAGAAACCAAAGAACAAAAGTATCATTGGCACTAGATGGGTGTTCAGAAACAAGCTCGATGAAGCTGGTAAAGTGGTAAGGAACAAAGCAAGGTTAGTAGCACAAGGGTATAATCAACAAGAAGGTATAGATTTCACTGAAACTTTTGCTCCTGTAGCTAGATTGGAAGCTATTAGAATTTTACTTGCCTTTGCTGCTCATAAGAATATCATCCTATATCAAATGGACGTAAAAAGTGCTTTTCTAAACGGTTTTATTGAAGAGGAAGTATATGTAAGACAACCTCCTGAATTTGAGAGTTTATCTCAACCAGATCATGTTTTCAAACTAAAAAAGGCACTATATGGTCTTAAACAGGCTCCTCGAGCTTGGTATGAAAGACTAAGTTCCTTTCTTCTCCAAGATGGTTTTTCAAGAGGGAAAGTTGATACTACACTCTTCAAGAAAAGCGTTTCAAAGGACTTTATTATTGTTCAAATATATGTAGATGATATAGTCTTTGGAGCAACTAACGAATCCTTGTGCAAAGATTTCTCTAAGTTAATGCAGGAAGAATTCGAGATGAGCATGATGAGAGAACTGAAGTTCTTCTTAGGACTTCAAATCAAACAGACTAAACAAGACATATATATTCATCAACAGAAGTATACAAAGGAACTTCTAAAGAAATTCAAAATGGAAAATGTCAAACCAATGAAAACTCTCTGATGGAGGACCATCTCCCAAGCATGAGAATTACAAGAGAAATGCAAAGTTAAATAGAAGCTCAAGTTGAAAAAGAGTTGACCAAGTCAAAGTCAATGGTCAACTCTTGATAGTCAACATAATGGGCTTATGAAGCCTTGTAATTTTCTATGCATTTTGTAATTAGATTAAGAACAAGTAAATTAGGTCTTGCTTAGTGAATAAGTGCACGACCTCATGTTTGTAAGTAAGAACTCTTCTTTTCCGTCTGTGTTTTCGTCTGACGCTATTCCGTCTGAGGCTTGTTTCGTCTGACGCTGAGGATGTTCCGTCTGAGGCTTGTTTCGTCTGACGCTGAGGATGTTCCGTCTGACGCTATTCCGTCTGAGGCTTGTTTCGTCTGACGCTGAGGATGTTCCGTCTAACGCTATTTCGTCTGAGGCTTGTTCCATCTGACGCTGAGGATGTTTCGTCTGAGGCTTGTTCCGTCTGTACTTGTTGCGTCTGAGTCTTCAGTCTGACGCTTCCGTCTATAGACACGACAGACGATACCACACAGACAGACGATACTACACCAACAGACGATAGACAGACGATACTGGAGACAGACGATACACAGACGAATGATCAAATTACTACTTACATTTTAGCTTTTGGTTGTTTTACAACTAGTATAAATACTGAACACTCTGAATTGTAAAGGATCTTTGGATGAAATGAAATAGAATTTTCTAAGACTTGTGTCTTGAGAAAGAGAGAGTTCTCTCTTGGGGTTTCTTATAGAACCTTGAATCTTATCATGGATCCATGATCCAAGTGGCGATTCTTCTACTTAGCTTATTGGTTCGTTGAATCATGGCGCTATCCATCTTCTAATCTACTTCCATTTTTGATTTCTTCTTCTTCGGTCACAGACCGAAACTATCAACCATTTTCTTAATCTAAGTTCCGCAAGCTTCTCTTGATTTAGAGTGAAGTTCACTTGGTGAAACGACGATCCGATGCACAAAAGGTGCTAGATCTGTGGAGCGTTACATTAGCTACATGGATTTGTATCAAATTTGGTAATCAGAGCTTGTTCTCTTGATACCATATCAAAATTTGGCATCAAGAGCTTGTTCTTCACCTAGTTGTTCTTCACTTGTGATATTGAGTCTAGCTCCTATCTTTTTGATTTCAATTTTTGATTCAATTGAATTTTTATTTGAGTTTTGTTGTGTCTTGGCTGTCCAATGCATAGATGAGAGGTTCTGACACTCATGGTTGATCATACATGGCTTATCTTACATGCTAGACACATTCTAGTAGATAGCACCCCATGTGTTTGATGAATTTTCTCAATATGTATTTTGAGTCTCTTTGCTGGAATTGTTAATACCCTGCATCTTATATGTGTTATTATCATGTGCATTGCTCATTAGAAGTTCAAGTTACCATTACCATACATTATCTTGCTTGTTAGCAAAGTTTGACTTGACTTGCGTGAGTAATTGAGTCTATACTTGGACTGTCCAGCAAAGAATAGCCAAAAGAAAAATATAGAAAAACAAAAGAAAAGAAAAGAGCAAGAGAAAATATACAAGAAAAAAAGAGTCAAAGAAAAAAATTAAAGAAAAGAAATATAGAAGAAAAAGAGTCAAAGAAAAATTCAAGAAAAGAAAAATACAAGAAAAGAAGTTTGAAGAAAAATTAGAGTGAAATTTTGAGTAGCTCTTGTAGTAGAAATTTTTGGGAAAAATTTAGTGCAGTACATTGGGAAATTGGGATCATCAAACACCCACAAATTTTGTGTCCAAGCTCAATTAGGCAACAATTACTCATTAGGCTCAAGCATCATATTACAAAATTGTGTCAAAATTGCTAATAGCATGATATTTGAACTTGTAGTGTGCTTTGCATGTGCCTAGACATATTTGCCCTGTTTTTGCCCTGTTTTTGGACCCAATTTTGTGGCTGCCCTGCACCTTAAATTGAGCTTATTTTGTGCCTAAATATCACCCAAACCATTCCCCAAAATTTCAAATCATTTTGAGTCATTTTCAAGCCTAACTTCCAGCTTGGTAACAGTTTTGCTGTTACTTTGAGCAGTTTCGGGTTTGCAGTTGGTTCAAGGGGTTAAACATTGAATTATTGAATTCTGGGCATATGGTCATTCACTATACATATATATAAGCTCAACTGGAAGGTTTCATAATTTTCCAAGTTCATTTGCTATGCTAACAAAAATTCACAAGTTGGGTAAATTTTGGTGACAGTTGCTGTCCAGATTTTCCAACAAATTGCATTTGATTTCTTTCTTCTTTGAGTTTTGTTTCAAAATTTTTGCAGTTGTTAAATACTAGTTTTCCTTCATATTTAGTGCAGTAAATATATTAGCCTTTGTCTTCAACATTAATTCCAATTTTTGAGTAGCTAATTTTGTCTTTGAGTCTTAATTTGTTGCTTGTCTTCTTTGGCTTCCTACTAGTTTTGTCTTGAGTATTTGTCTCCTTTGAATTTCCTTAAGCTTGTGGTGAATTGTTCCTCTTTCACTTGAGAACACTGGACATTGATAATTGATAGAGGTTCCTCAAGAAACTTTAAGGAGATTGAGAGGAAAAAGGCAAGTGTGCACATCATAGAAAAAGCCATCTCAAGAGTGATACACGAGTGCTACTAGAGAGAAACACTTAGAGAGTGGCAAGGATCTCTTATATCATTGTATTTGTTATCTAACCTTTTCTTGTGCAGCTATGGATACTTCTCCTAGTGTTGGAAATGATCTCTCACCAAGGTCTAAAAGGATGATTGATATGATGAAGTCCATGCTTAATACTAGCTTGGAGGAGAGATTTGACCAAGAAAGGAGATTGAAGGAGGAAAGGAAGATAAAGAAGGAGTTGGAGAAGAGGATCCTTGGGAAGACTAGTGGCAATCAAGGTGGTCACAATAGAGGAAGGGCTGGACATAGGGAGAGCCGTGGGAGTTCAAACAATGAAGTACATAGGAGTAGGAGACATAGTTATAGAGGTAGTGGAAGTGAGGAAGAAATTCCTAGAGGGGACTATAGCACGCCTAGGGAGAGTGATTGGGGAAACAACTATGATGAAGATGAACCCTTTAGAGGCCATAGGAATGCAAGGAGGGAAAGGAGAGATCCTCAACCTAGAAGACCAAATCACAACCCTAGAAGACATGTGGAAGAAGATGAACCTAGAGAGTGGGAAAGAAGCCATAAGATTAAGCTACCTAAGTTCCTTGGAGATAGTGAGGCCGAGAGCTACCTAGATTGGGTGATGAAGGTTGAACAAGTGTATTCATGCTACCCACACTTGAGTGAAGAAAAGAAGCTTAACTTGGCCATCTTGGAGTTTGAAGGTTATGCCTTAGTGTGGTGGAACCAAGTCCTTGTAGATGCCGAAAAGAGGAGAAGGCCACACATCACTTCTTGGACCCAATTGAAGGATGCCATGAAGGGAAGATTTGTGCCTAAATCTTATACAAGGGACCTCCATGTGAAGCTCCAAAGGTTGACTCAAGGAGGGAGGAGTGTGCAAGAGTACTACAAAGACCTAGAATTGACCTTGATGAGGGCCGGCTATGAAGAGGCAAAGGAAGCTACAATTGCTAGGTTCACCAATGGCTTGAATAGGGAGATTCAAGATGTCTTGGAGCTCCAACACTATAGAACTTTGGAAGATGCCATCCATAAGGCCGAGAGGATTGAGGTTCAACTAAAGAGGAAAAGCTCCTTCAAGAAGTCTTTCACACATGGATCTTCAAGTTGGAAGGACAAGCAAAAGAAGGAGGGATCATCCAAGACTTTTTACAAGTCCAACCGAGATAACCCTAAGGGTAAGGAAGTCTCTAAACCTATTTCTAAACCTTCTAACATTAAGTGTTTTAAGTGTTTAGGACATGGTCACATAGCTTCCCAATGTCCCAACAAGAAGGCTATGGTCATAAGAGTAGATGGAGGGATCACTAGTGAAGAGTCCACTCACTCTTCAAGTGAACAAGAGGAAGCTAGTGCTAGTGAGCACTCAAGCATGGAATAACCGAAAGATGGAGATCTCTTCATGGTGAGGAAGATGCTTGGAAGTGCCCTCAAGGAATTGGGTGACTCACAAAGAGAAAACATCTTCCATTCTAGATGCCTAGTGGAAGGGAAGGTATGTTCTCTTATAATAGATAGTGGTAGTTTTACTAATGTAGTTAGCACTAGGTTAGTAGACAAATTAGGTCTTAAATTGTCTTCAAATGCTAAACCTTATAAGTTACAATGGTTGAGTGATAAGGGTGAGTTGGTTGTGAATAAACAAGTTCTTATTAATTTCTCCATAGGAAGGTATAAAGATGATGTGTTGTGTGATGTAGTTCCTATGGAGGCCACTCATCTTTTGTTAGGTAGACCTTGGCAATTTGACAAGCATGCTATTCATGATAGTGTTTCTAACACTTATATTTTTTCCCATTTAGGCAAGAAGGTCACCTTGAAACCACTAACACCTAAGGAAGTTTGTGAGGACCAAATAAAGATGAAACTAAAGAGAAAAAGTGAAAAAAAACTTGAAAATGGTGAGAGTTTGGGGTCTAAACATGGTGAGACCGAGAGCTCCACCAAGAAAAAGAAGAGAGAAACCTCCCTTAAGCATAGGCAAACCGAGAGTTCATGTAAGGTAGATCTTAAGGAGAGTTTGCTTATTGGGAGAGGTGAGTTGAGGAGAGAATTCCTAGCTAGGAAAAGCATATTTTTTTGTTTACCTAATCCTTTTGTATTGAGCACTAACATTGTAGGTAAGCAACAAGATTTGGATGCACTCATGGAAGAGTTCAAGGATGTGTTTACCACATCTATTGAAACACCAAAAGAGCCTTGTGTGATAGCTAGAGGATTCACTCCCAATAAATTTTGTGTTTTAGGCCCAAGTGAGAAGTTGTACATAAAGGAACCATGGCGTGACAAAGGTAGAGGAAAGGAAGTACTTGGGAATGGTGTACTATCAAAGAGGGAGACTTCTTTAACTCTTACTCATCATACCACTTCTCACTTGCAAAACACTTTGTGTAACACAATAGAGCCTCAAGGCATTAGGTTTCGGGAAATGTTTGAAAATGTCAAGTTGAGATTCTTGTTGGATTCTACTAATGGTTGCCCTTTTAGGTGGAAGAATGAGTCCAAGAAGGAGGAAACATCACAAGCTTCTACACCTAAAAGAAGACTTTTAAACAAGAGTTTCAAACATGATTCCACAAGGATTGAAGAACTAATATCTACACTTCTAAAGGAGGAAATAGAAACTCCTTGGAGTTTCGGTTTATGCATAGACAATCACTTGATTTCCTTCTTCACTTATTTACATTTTGATATTGATATTAGTGGGCAAACCATCTTGATATTAAAAGTTAAACTTAAAAGAGTTTGCTTGATCTTTGATCCGGGTAAAATGATTTTGTAGGTAATAAGCTAAGGCCACTTGAGGACAAGTTGGCCACAAGAAGGAGGGATTGATGGAGGACCATCTCCCAAGCATGAGAATTACAAGAGAAATGCAAAGTTAAATAGAAGCTCAAGTTGAAAAAGAGTTGACCAAGTCAAAGTCAATGGTCAACTCTTGATAGTCAACATAATGGGCTTATGAAGCCTTGTAATTTTCTATGCATTTTGTAATTAGATTAAGAACAAGTAAATTAGGTCTTGCTTAGTGAATAAGTGCACGGCCTCATGTTTGTAAGTAAGAACTCTTCTTTTCCGTCTGTGTTTTCGTCTGACGCTATTCCGTCTGAGGCTTGTTTCGTCTGACGCTGAGGATGTTCCGTCTGAGGCTTATTTCGTCTGACGCTAAGGATGTTCCGTCTGAGGCTTGTTTTTAAATCGACGCCGAGGATGTTAAATCGAGGCTTGTTTAAATCTCGACGCTGAGGATGTTTTGTCTGACGCTATTCCGTCTGAGGCTTGTTCCGTCTGACGCTGAGGATGTTCTGTCTGAGGCTTGTTCCGTCTGTACTTGTTGCGTCTGAGTCTTCAGTCTGACGCTTCCGTCTATAGACACGACAGACGATACCACACAGACAGACGATACTACACCAACAGACGATACTGGAGACAGACGATACACAGACGAATGATCAAATTACTACTTACACTTAAGCTTTTGGTTGTTTTACAACTAGTATAAATACTGAACACTCTGAATTGTAAAGGATCTTTGGATGAAATGAAATAGAATTTTCTAAGACTTGTGTCTTGAGAAAGAGAGAGTTCTCTCTTGGGGTTTCTTATAGAACCTTGAATCTTATCATGGATCCATGATCCAAGTGGCGATTCTTCTACTTAGCTTATTGGTTCGTTGAATCATGGCGTTATCCATCTTCTAATCTACTTCCATTTTTGATTTCTTCTTCTTCGGTCACAGACCGAAACTATCAACCATTTTCTTAATCTAAGTTCCGCAAGCTTCTCTTGATTTAGAGTGAAGTTCACTTGGTGAAACGACGATTCGATGCACAAAAGGTGCTAGATCTGTGGAGCGTTACATTAGCTACATGGATTTGTATCACTCTCATGCATTCGTCTAGATCCAGTCTCAACAAAGACGAATCAGGTAAGGCCGTTGATCAGATGGTATACAGAGGTATGATTGGATCTCTTCTCTATCTCACTGCTAGTAGACTGATAACCACTGTCGAATGACTATCAAAAGCTAGATTTATCCCCAATTAGATTTGTAATATAGAGGAATCAACCTAGGTCATCTCTCAGAAGACATGTATCTATTTAACTCAGAATTATTCACAGAAGAGAGGGGGATTTTCATGGAGTAGTTGAGTAAAACTAAAAGGAATTGAACTTGCAAGACAAAATGAACAGTTGAAGACAAAGAACAGAGCAGAGAACTGTAACGTGAAGTAATAAGATATAAACGCAAGAAAGGAACAATGCATAAACGCAAGAAAATCTGGAGTTGAAAGGAGAATAGAGAAACAACAAGAAACAAGTAAGAACAGAACAGAACAATCAAGATGTGAATTGAAATGATGAATCAAGAGGAAATCAATGCAAAAATGTAATAACGAACAGTAACAGAAAATAACGAACAATAACAGAAATTGTGAAAGGAACAAAGTGTAAAAGCATAAAGTGTGAAGAGAAAACCTAATCAATCAACAGTAAAATTATACACGTAATTGCAAGGTAAAACAGAATTGAAGAGTGGAGGAATTGGAAATCAAAAATTAAATTCAATTGAGAAAACAAAAGCATAAGAGAATTTTGAACCAAAGCACACAATTAACGAAAACCTGAATCAACGAAGAATAGAAGAATTGCATGTAATTGTAATTGAAACCACAGATTGAAGAGGCAAGAACTGTGAACTGAATTCAATTGCGAAGTGTTCAATGTTTGTGCAGAAGTTCAATACAAGAGATTCAAGAATGGAAAAGAGAAGAGAACAAGAAGAGAGAAGAACGAGAGCAGAGAGTTGCACAATCGCACAACTCTCAGAGTACAAGAGAAGCTACGAAAGTGGAAAATAGAATTATGAAGAGTTGTTCAATTTCGCGCCCTCACAGCCCTTTATAGCAGCAGAAACGCGCCACCCTACTAACAGAATCGCGCCAGGGCGTAAAATTCCAGCAGCTTGGCATCATTTGCGCCACCTAGTGCGCCAGGGCGTAAAATTCCAGCAGCTTGGCATCATTTGCGCCACCTAGTGCGCCAGGGCGTAAAATTCCAGCAAGTTGGCATGGAATGCGCCACCTAGTGCGCCAGGGCGCCCCATGACAGCTGCTGGGTGATTCCTTGCACCATGGTTCACTCTAGGTTCTTGAATTGGGTCCATCCTTGCTGCTAATCTCTTCTTCAATCCTCAAAGCTATAGGTGTACTGCACAAGAATCCATATACAAACATAAGAACTTATGGAATTTAAACTATTATTTACTACTACTACTAAAATATACCTCTAACACAATATCTAAGATAAACTATCAATATATGACACGTATAGAAGCTAATTGAACCAAAAACAAGGTAAAGAAAATGTATATAAAATGAATTATCAAATACCCCCACACTTATTCTTTTGCACTCCGGGGCAAAACTTACTAAAAGAAAAGTTGATGCTATGTGAATTGGACCACTTTCAATTGAACCACAGATGCATAGAAAGGGAAAGGGACAAAATTCAGAGTATCAAGATCAACAACAATCCATGAATCTATTGTACATTCAAAACAAACAAATTGACAAGTGAATTGAATAATGAATTCAAAGTGATAGGACCTCACAAGTTAGTGTTTCCTCTTGACTCTCAAGTGTTTAGGCTTGTAATTGCACTCAAGCACATCATGCAAGCTAGCACTACCAGATTTTTACAAGCCTCTAACTTCAATAACCCGAACCACATGCAATTAAAGATCAAAAGGTCTTTATTAGGCTTGTAATGGGGCCAAGGTTAAGGTTGGATTAGAGAAAAGTTATTTAGGCTAATAACCAAGAGAAAAGAGGAGCAGTGGGGAATAAATCTAGTAAGCATGAGAATCACCCTCCTAGCATGTACCTCTTTTTTTGGTTTCCCACTTATTTTCATCATGGATTTTCATTTTCTTTTGCTTTTCTGTTTCTCTTTTGATTCTTTTTACTTTCTTTTTCTGCTTTCTTTTACTTTTTCTTTTTTTTTTTTTCTTTTCTAGATTTCATTCTTTGTAGCTTATATTATTTTCCTCTGTGCATTTCTTTCTATATACATATACATATACTTTTCTGCATATTTGTTTTCTTTTGCATAACCACTGCCAATTCATTCACCAACTCACATACCAGACTTGTTTGAAGGTTATACCCCCACACTTATTTAAAACTTATTCCCAAAACAATTCCAAAGCTCCTTTAATCCCTAAGGTTAGGGGACATCATTGTTTTCCATTTTTCAGCTTGTAATGAGCTTAAAATTGAAGAAAGGGATATACAGGCTCAAAGGGGGATAACAGGGGGAAGATATGTAAGGTAGGCTCATTTGGCTAGTGGCTTAAGAAGAAATCTGCCTAAATCATTTCAATAATGCATGTGATCAAGAAATATCAACAAGAGTCAAGGAAAAATCCAGAGCAACTAACACGATGAGTGTAATCACACAAGAAAGAAATTGGATGGAAGAAATGGTTCCACCATATATAAGGCTCAAATTCTCACAAGGTTTATTTTCTATCACAAATCATCCAACTTTAATTTCAAGTCAATTGCAGTTCAAGAATGCATAAATAGATCATAAGAAAATTGAAAAATCTATCAACTAAAAATGTTTGTAACTTCCACAGTTTATACACCTGTAACTTCAAAGAAGAGGTATGTTTCACATTTACTATTATTTTTTTCATATATATATTTTCCTTTCAACACTCAAACAGAACAAAAACAGAACAGAAAATCAAAGAAAACAGAACAAAACCAGAACAGAGAATTAAAGAAAACGTAAGCGAGAAAACATAAAGACAAAATATTCACACAATTCCCCCCCCACACTTAAAATTTGCATTGTCCTCAATGTAACATAAAGTGCATCAATGAAGTCAGCTGCAATTCAAGACAGAGGAGAAATAGAAAACTCCCTAATTACGTCCTAATTACTTCTTATTACTTACTTCCTAATTACAGAAGATGGATAGACAGGAAATGAATGAAAATAGAACGGAAAAGAGTGGAGGGAGAAAAGAAAACTCCCTCGGCCGCTCAAAGCAGCAAGATGCTGTGGGCTTCTCAATGATGCTCTCGTGATAGTGCTGCCCTTGTGTCTGATAAGAAACAAACACCCACCTGGATCAAATATCGTCCAATCATCTACAATAATATGTAAATCATTATTTATGAGTGCAGATGATTTAAGGTGCATGCGTGTTCTATAATCAATGCAAGTGCACGGTGGTAGAAACAAATTGAATGCCATAATCAATATCTTCCATTTATTCATTTTAATATTGGCATTTAATTTGAAATTGTAGTGAGAAAGAGTGTCAAGAGATAAAGAAATCTTCTCTAGTGGTGACTCTGAATTCTTGGATACTTCATTTTTTTCATGGTGTTTGCTCCAAGGCAACTCTATGGACAATTCTCCACTAGGTATCAAGACATGAGGATTTTTGTAAGTAAGAAAGTCTGAAACAACTGCACCTTGTGCCTTTAGTTCTCCTACATCACCTATCAAAGGGAGATCAGCATAAACAATTAAATTATCACATGATTCCTTCTCTTGCTTATCCGTTACTCTCCTTCTTCCATGTCTTGCTCTATCAAATGTTGTTCTCTAAACTCTTTCTCTTTAGTCACAACCTCCATGGAACTTGTCTTTTCTGGTTGGCAAGAGGTTCCACCTCTAAGCTTGGCGATGCACAATGGAAGGTGACAATGGCTTGTTCACTGCAATGTCAGTAGATGCAAGAACCTGTAGACCAAAATCTGCAGTCTGTAAATTAAGATCTGCACCTGCAATGGCAGTATTCATCTTTGCACATATGGTACAAACAGTGGCATCATCATTACAGCAACAGCTAGCCAAATCATTATTGAAATTAGAAAAATTAGTCAATTGATTCAAATTGAGTTAAAAATGTACAATTATCTACAAAATTATCAACTAAATCTAAAGAGGAAGCAAAATGCTCTTGTAGGTAGTTTCATGCTTATGAGGGATGCTTGAGGTTGGTTCGACTAATTGCATTTGATAAGCGCTCAATCGAGTTTGAATACTCGAAAGTCAACCTCAACCATCTGTTGAAATTGTAAGTTGTTGGTGGCCATCGATTGATTAATTCTTCCAAGGAAGGACTACCTTGTGGTTGAGCTAGTGGTGGTGGTGGTGCAACATCTTGAACCGATGGTGGTATATAATGGTTGATTTGTTGCGCCAATCTTGTGTTGGATGGGAATAGTCATGTGAATCTTGATAGCTCGATCTCCCATCCAAGCTTGTAGGAGCTAGGATAAGGATCGTATTGCTGCTGAGGCATGGTATGAAAAATTTTTGCCTCTTCAAAAGTTGACTCATTGAAATCCTGCTGCAATAGTTCCCTAATAGTCCTATTAGCCATGGTAGCCTAAAGGAATGTAAATCAACACCTCTCTAGTTCATCAGATTCAACAATAGCCACCAAAAACACCAATATACAACACAAATTAGCATGAACAACACTGACTAACAGCACTCAGCAAAATATCATTTAAGCACTAACTAACTAGCATCAATGATATCTACAAAGAATTAAAACCTATGCAAAAACTCAACAAAATAGTCAGTACCTACACTAGAAACAACAACTGTTATATGGATTTATGGTTAGTCTATACAAATGTAATATTCACAAACAGTTTATATACATGAAAAGTGATAATTCTGAACTGAATGACGCATGTCCCCGGCAACGGCGCCATTTTGATAACCACTGTCGAATGACTATCAAAAGCTAGATTTATCCCCAATTAGATTTGTAATATAGAGGAATCAACCTAGGTCATCTCTCAGAAGACATGTATCTATTTAACTCAGAATTATTCACAGAAGAGAGGGGGATTTTCATGGAGTAGTTGAGTAAAACTAAAAGGAATTGAACTTGCAAGACAAAATGAACAGTTGAAGACAAAGAACAGAGCAGAGAACTGTAACGTGAAGTAATAAGATATAAACGCAAGAAAGGAACAATGCATAAACGCAAGAAAATCTGGAGTTGAAAGGAGAATAGAGAAACAACAAGAAACAAGTAAGAACAGAACAGAACAATCAAGATGTGAATTGAAATGATGAATCAAGAGGAAATCAATGCAAAAATGTAATAATAACACGAATGAGAAAATAACGAACAATAAAATTGTGAAAGGAACAAAGTGTAAAAGCATAAAGTGTGAAGAGAAAACCTAATCAATCAACAATAAAATTATACACGTAATTGCAAGGTAAAACAGAATTGAAGAGTGGAGGAATTGGAAATCAAAAATTAAATTCAATTGAGAAAACAAAAGCATAAGAGAATTTTGAACCAAAGCACACAATTAACGAAAACCTGAATCAACGAAGAATAGAAGAATTGCATGTAATTGTAATTGAAACCACAGATTGAAGAGGCAAGAAGCGTGAACCGAATTCAATTGCGAAGTGTTCAATGTTTGTGCAGAAGTTCAATACAAGAGATTCAAGAATGGAAAAGAGAAGAGAACAAGAAGAGAGAAGAACGAGAGCAGAGAGTTGCACAATCGCACAACTCTCAGAGTACAAGAGAAGCTACGAAAGTGGAAAATAGAATTATGAAGAGTTGTTCAATTTCGCGCCCTCACAGCCCTTTATATAGCGGTTATAAACGCGCCACCCTACTAACAGAATCGCGCCAGGGCGTAAAATTCCAGCAGCTTGGCATCATTTGCGCCACCTAGTGCGCCAGGGCGTAAAATTCCAGCAGCTTGGCATCATTTGCGCCACCTAGTGCGCCAGGGCGTAAAATTCCAGCAAGTTGGCATGGAATGCGCCACCTAGTGCGCCAGGGCGCCCCATGACAGCTGCTGGGTGATTCCTTGCACCATGGTTCACTCTAGGTTCTTGAATTGGGTCCATCCTTGCTGCTAATCTCTTCTTCAATCCTCAAAGCTATAGGTGTACTGCACAAGAATCCATATACAAACATAAGAACTTATGGAATTTAAACTATTATTTACTACTACTACTAAAATATACCTCTAACACAATATCTAAGATAAACTATCAATATATGACACGTATAGAAGCTAATTGAACCAAAAACAAGGTAAAGAAAATGTATATAAAATGAATTATCATAGACCTGACATTATGTTTAGTGTCTGTCTATGTGCACGCTTTCAATCTGATCCTAGAGAATCACATTTACAAGCTGTTAAACGCATTTTAAGATATCTTATTGGAACTACTAATCTCTCTCTCTTTTATAAGAAAAATAGTGATTTCAATTTAAGTGGCTATTGTGATGTTGATTATGCTGGAGATAAAGTGGAGAGAAAAAGCACAAGTGGTGGATGCCAATTTCTTGGTTCATCACTAATCTCTTGGTCATGCAAGAAGCAAAACTCCATTGCACTTTCAACCACAGAAGTAGAATATATTGCTGCGGCAGGGTGTTGCTCACAACTACTTTGGGTAAAACATAAACTTGAGGATTACTCCAGGTTTGAAACTCAAATACCAGTATTTTGTGATAACACAAGTGCAATAAATCTCAGCAAAAACCCTATTCAACATTCAAAAGTCAAACATATTGAAATTAAATTTCATTTCATAAGAGATTATGTTCAAAAAGGTATTTTCGATGTACAGTTTGTGCAAACTGATTTTCAATGGGCAGATATCTTTACCAAAGCTTTTACGAAACTCGTTTTAATTTCATTAAAGAAAACTTAGGAATTATTTCTTTAATTGATTAAGATTTCTCTTTAAATCGAGCATTTCATTTAAATCGTACCTTTATATATGTTTTCGTGTTAAGGCGAAACCTGCGTCGATCAAGTTGAATCGATCGAGGAAATTCAGACGCAAGAATATTATTTAATTATTTTAAAGTTAAGTGTGCAAGGACAAATTAAAAGTACCAATAAATGTGTCTGTCATTTATTACACTATTCTAGGACTTTGAGAAGCACGCGCTGTGAATTGCAGAAGTCAAATCAATCATTAAAAAGGCAATGATAGGGACACGTCAAATCAGAGACGGTTTTAAAAAATTCTTCCGTCTGATGAATCACAACCGTTTTAGTTTTTGCCTATAAATACTCTTAAAGATTCACATTTCTATTCTTTACTGCATTCACACTTTCTCTGAATATTCTACTCACAAAACTTAACTCTCTCTTTGTTTTCAAACCTAACAATGGCCGCCAAGAATACCAAGGCAACCGAAGCAACCTTCTTCGCTCAAGATCTCTTCTTGCCCAGCAAGTGGATATCGAGAGAGACCGTTGAAAGCATCTCAGAAAGAGTAGCAAAGATGCTGATTCATAACGGATGGATAGAGTTCGCCGAGATGAGAGGGTCATGGCTGATGGAGGCCTATGCTGAGTTCTGGAGTGACGCAAGGGAGTTTGAAGATGGTATTGTTGGTACCATTGATAATAAGGAGTATATTATTACAATAGACTCCATTGCTGAAGCCAGAAGCTGCAAGGCAGAAGGGCACTTTTACAGCCCTGACTGGATGAGGATTGAATCTGAAGAGCACGTAGACAAGATTATCTACGGGAAGATCCGCAGCTCCGAAGATTCCAAGTTTTTAAGATCAGGGAATCTTTGTCCCACTGCAAGAATCATCCACAACCTCCTTTACAACATCTTCACTCCAAGAACCGGGTCACGAGACAACGTGAGTACTCGAGACAGATTTTGCATCTTCTACTGTCTCAGGAAAGCGAGGATGAGTCTCCCTCACATCATTCTTAACCAATGGGTAAGTGCGTTAAAGAATAGGAACATCCGTAGGAAGAGTAGTATTCCCTACGCCACCCTCTTCACCAAAATAATCATCAACCAAGGCTTTGATGTCATTGGCGTCGTGTGGCACAAAGAAGCCAAGGAAGTCAAAGGAAGCACCTTTGCCAAGATGCATCTGAACCCCGGCTTCCTTCAACAATCAGCAAGTGAAGAAGAAGTTCCCCTTTCACCAATCACCAAAGACCCCTCACACAGAGCTCACATCAAACGCGCCAGAACCCAAACACAATCCCAAACACCAGACTAAACACAAACCCAAACACCTTTACCTCTTCCACCCGTGATTATTTCTAAAGTCCCTTTTGAAGATGCTCTAGAGGAGCCTCTTAAGAAGAAAAAGAGGACTATCAGAATAAAGCACGTTGCGGCTAAGACGCAAGAAAAGACGATATCCCCGAGTGAAGATGAAGGGGCTAAGCTATCGTGTGAAGGAGTTTCGTCTGTTAAAATACTCTCAGACGAAGAGAAGCAGAGGAAAGCAGTCGAAGAAAAAGCAAGAGCAAGAGAAATCGCTCTTCAAAAGGCTGTCAAAGGCAAAGAAAAGATGAAGCAGAAGCTTGCATCTGTATGAGGGTCTCTATGCTGCTTCATGCTGAACGAGAAAGAATTTTTCTCGAAAGCGTTAGGGGCATTGGATCGTCTGAAGGTGCATCTGCTCCAGCAACTTCAGAGGGCATGAACAGTGAAGAAACTGCCCAGATCCAGAAGGATAATGCCCAGTTAGCAGAGGAATTGGAGACTATGCTCAATGATGAAGTCTCTAATATGGAGGTCTCCACATAAACACTCCAAGACGAACATAGGACAAGTTTATCTGATCCTATTGTTGCGTCTCCTCTCAACGCTGCCTTTGAACAGACGATACCTGCTGCGTCTGAAGAAGCATCCCACCAACAGACGATGGAGATTTCGTCTGAAGAAATAATTGTTGAAGACATAAGTTCTTCGTCTGATGAAGAACATATGGAAGTAATAAAGGTGGATGCATCATGGGTGAGATCACACGCCGAAGCTGTCAATCCTGAAGATCTACCACCCAAACACAAGAAAGACTATTCGTTTCTCAGCGAATTAGTTATGAGACGCTTTGTTGAAAGCACTTGTGCTGAAAGACCAGTCAAGCCTGACTGGATTCTTGGAGAGAAGAATGAAGATATCTCCAAAGATGGTGAACCGTCTGAGTCTGCTGAAGATGGTCACTTGGCAGACGATGAAGACTGCTTTATAAAGGACACTCCCTACATCGAGTTGAGAAACCTCTATCGTTATAGAGGCAAAAAGGGTTTTCAACTGGGGAGATTTGTCAATCCCATCATCTATCATAAACCCCTGAAGCCAGTGGATTTCAAAGAAGATTCCATCTACACTCCCGAAGAGCAACGCGAATGGCTGAAGCGTCTGTCATGGGACATACTGGCCACCTTAGACATCAAGGGTTTAGAAGATATAAAGAGGTACAAGGATCATCTAGCTGAGTCGGTGATTGAAGGACCAGCTCTTGGCTATGAACCCCACATCCCTTTCAGAGAAAATATCAAGTGGAAGGTTCAACACGAAATCAATGCACCTGCATTTCACCACTGCAGATTTGGAGATTCTTGCTCCACCATCTATGAGCCAAAGGACTGCTCACATTGGCATCTGGATGCCATTGATCGTCATGATCCTGTACCCTTCACAATTCCAATGAATAAAACAGAGTATATTGGTCTAGGATATACTCTTGGAATTGTTTTTTCTTGGACAAGACCCCATTGTTCAGGAATTAGCCCCAGCTACTCCATCCTCCTCAAAGAATTTGAAGACCCTGAAGAATTTGCTCACGGTCTACCTAAAGACTATAATGCTGCTTTTAAGCTTATGGTCAGTGGCTACAGGAGAGAAGAAAAGGCTAGAATAGAATCTATCCATCACATATGTAGAAGAGCAACAAAGGAAATGAGAGATTGCCCCTTTATGTTGGGATCTCAATTTTCTTCTATCGTCTCAGAAGAAACGAAGTTCTTCATAACCTTAGATCGAAAACGACCCTGCTTGGTCAAGTTTTTGGCTAAGGGAAAGGAAAAGAAGACTTCGTCTGTCCCCAAGACGATCAAGTTTGCAAGGCACATCTCCCGGCGACTTCCATCTGCTGCATACTTACATCTCAAATCTCTTCAAACTCATGCCTCAAGACCTATCAATCCGAAGATTCAAAGGATGATAGAAGATCATGAAGTCACCTCCGCGTTCTGTTCTGGAACTTCATTTGATGAAGATTCCACCATCTGTGGCAAGGTGTATCCTGGAGAAGCCTTCGCTTATACTCATCCATCACAGGAGCATCCGGATCTTGAACTCTCTATTCCCTCAAAATTGTACTCTTGGCAATGGGAAAGAGACTTCACGGCATACCTCACACTTCCACTCTTCACTCTGCGTCTGAAGAGGAGATCAACAGTGTTCATCATAGATGACACTACACCTATAGTGGAAGAACCTCAAACACCGCTAGTACAGATTGATGATACGGTGGAGGTCAATGATAAAGTTGAGGTTCTGAGAGGCCGATGCTAAAAGAAAATTTGAAGAGTATAATACTCTAAAGTGTAAATATGATGCCTTAGAAGAAGATTGCGAGCATCTGAAGCTAAAGAATAAAGAGCTTGAGGACAATCAAGCCTCTCTCTCATCTGAGGTGCAGCAGCTGAAGGACATTGTCATGAGCCTTCTTCAAAAGAAGCCTAAACCTTCTTCTTGATCGTGTTTTTGATGATTCTCAGCCCAAGGGGGCGAAAGAAAAGAGAAAGAAGAAAGGTCGTGCTAAGGGGGAGTCTTCGTCTGAAGGGGAACAAAGGGTCAAAATGCAAGTCAAGGGTGAGCTTCGTCTGAGGGGGAGCAGAGGCAAATTGTTTTATCTTTTTACTTATACTATTCTTGTAATTTATATTATTTTATTCTTTATTTCTAAATGTACCATGTATACTTGTATAAAACTGAATTACATCACATTGATGTAACATATATTATAAAGATGTATTTTTCAAAAAACATCGTCTTGATGTAATTCTGGCTTTTTGAGACTTTATGTTTCTGTCTAACCATGTCTTGTGCAGATGTTTTTGGTATGGTCTGTAATCATCAAAAAGGGGGAGATTGTTAGATCAAGATGATTAACGACTCTAAGTTTTGATTAATTACAAGACAGACGGAACCAAGCTCTCAAGACTTGATAAGACGAAACCAGCACAAACGAAAGAAGACCCTTCAAAGACGAAGTTATGCGTCTGTCTCAAAGCCAAGTCATCAGACGAAACTACAGACGAAACCTTTAGACGGAACCTCAAGCTTACTCCTTCAGTCTGAAGACATATATCGTCTGTTCAAAAAGTGAAGCAAAGTTTGAGTCCCTCGCGCCAAGATTTCAAATCTAAGGAAGTACTCATTAGAAGCATCCAAGATCAGTATAGGGATTCGTGCTTACACATGCAAGTCAAAAAGGTCTTCACCTTTATTGTCAAAGTCTTTGTACAAGTCAGAAAAAGTACTGCGCACGTAATCTAAATCCGTTGCATCTGCTGCGCACTCCATCAATCAATCAAGTACAATCGACATTTTTTGGAAAACTCTCAAGAAACTTTTCAACGGCATTCATATGAGTCTAACGGTCATTTGAAGAGGATGTCTATTTAAAGACTTCACTCCATCCGATTTCAAGTTGGCGAAACGCTTCTCTTATTCTAGCTTCTGAATTTTCGCTCAAGACTTCTAAATACACTTCATTGTAAAACCCTCTCTGCGTAGAGGAAACTATTTATTTTTTAAAACATCTTTTTAAAATCCACTTGTGTGGTGTTAGCCTGTGGAGGCTGGGTTCAAAGAATACCTTTGCTGTTTAGCCTGAGAAGACTGTGTTCAAAGAATATCGGTGTATAGCTAGAAGTGGTGGGTTGCAAAGAATACTTGTAACATTTTCACGGTTGGTAGTGAAAACTTAGTAGTTTATGAGTAACTGGACGTAGTCTTGAAGAGACGAACCAGTATAAAAATATCTATGTGGTATATCAATATTGTTGAACTAACGGGGATAACTTAAAACATAACGCCTGTCCACTAAAATTAACTTTTGAAGTAAAACACTGTTTCGTCTGTACTCCTTTTTTAAAATCACATACGAAAGGATTTAAATTTTAAATTAACACAATTCAGTCTATTTATTTAAATTTTAATTTTTTTTAAAAGAATGATGGCTAAAAAATTGCTTTTCAGAAAAAGCAGTTTCAAGATGAGATTCAAATTTGTTTTGCCGTGTGTTTCTGTCCCATCAATCAAATTTCAACAATTCATAAAATGTTACATAAGATTTCAATGAAATTACGAAATTTTACTTAGTAGGGTTAACTTCTAGTTATACATTTTAAAATTATTTAAAATTTTACTGTAATTATCTTTAATTTATTATTTAAATTTATGTTTTAGTTTTTTTTTAGTTTTTAGTCTCAAAATAAACTCACTTTTGAATATTTTTTAGTGTGTTAAATTTGGGTAAGCGTGTTTGATAAATAATAGAATAATATAAAACATGTGAGTAAAAAATATAAATTTATTTCAATATTATTTTGTATTTATTAAGTTAATTATATAAAATCAATAATAACACACATGATAATATAATAAAAATAAAAATAAAAGAAAATAAAACTAAATAGATTATAGATGCGACACTGATAGGAATGATTGTGATAATTTTAAATGATAATAATTTTAATAATTATAATAATGCTTATAGTAATAATGATATTAATATTAATACTTTATAACTTAAAAAATACAATGAAAAACTGAAAAAAAAAAACAATATCAAATATATCAAGAGTGTATTTTTTAAAATTAAAAACTAAATTACAAGTTTTTTTTTTTTGGCATGATTATCAAATTGAGTTAAAAATTTTCAAGTTTATTTTAGTATAAAAGTTTTTTTTATCATATTTAAAAACTAAAAGAAAAAAGTTGCAACCAGTCAAAGGAGGCTTAAATAATCATCAAATTCTTGAGTCTTCATTTAAGTTTACCCGTTTTAATCTTACTGCTTATCTAGTTATCTTGAAATTAGTGATGGAATGAACGTAATTAGATATGTTTTTAGCAGTCTAATTGTTTTAAGACAAACTTGTCTGTCATAATACAAGGAACGTAAATTTAGCTTGTAGCTGTAGTTAAATTGACCAAATCGAGCATATCTTCCTTACCAATGACCAAAGTCATTTTCCAAATAATAACTTTGACTTCTGCATAATGTACCTCATTTTTTGCAAGTGTCACATTATGATAAGAAAAGAATTGCTGCTACAGAGAGTGTAGGTAACAGGTGTACTTTGGCTAAGAATTAATACAAGTTTAGTTGCACGAAATCTTTAACTAATCAAAACAAGTTTATCGGTCAATAACATCATTAAACTAATTATTTTTGGACTGTTCGAACTCTACTATGTGGCATTTCTAATCACTGAATTACAACAAGAGTTGTTCCCGAAACCTTATTCAATTTCATATCTCCGCCGAAAGTTTAACTGTATTTTTCTGGAACAGTCACTCTTGTTTAGTGGCGGGTTGAAAATTGGACTTCAGCTTTGAATTATGATTATTGAGCTATATGTCATTTGTCATATCTTAAAAATAGACATGAATGAGCTATATACCCATATCATGAGCCTAAACAAGAATGTGTTAGCATAGCAACGTGCAAATATGATTTATTATTACGTTTTGAGGACAGAAAAACCTCTTAAGAAGGAAATAGAAAAAAAATAAATTAATTTCTTAGTTTGTATATAAATTATTTTGTAGAAGTTCTTTTATGTTAACTCCTATGAAACCTATTTTTTAATTTATATATAAATTCATTTTAAATTATGAAAAAATTTATTTCATTTTTTGCCTATTCTTCTTCCTATTTAAAACATATAATTTCAAGCAAACAGACCTAAATAAACTTATACTCACAAATTTTCCATTGAACTTGTTTTCACCAATAAATAAACATCTGAACTTTTTGGATATTTGGATTCATGATTTATCGACCCTGGACTTGCAGTTTTGTCTGAAATATTCCAACAGTCTCCCATAATGATTTACTATGCAATTTTGATTCATTTAATTATACATGCACCATTCTCTTTCTTTGTATAATCTGACTTTTGTACTAATGGTCATCTTATCCACAGGGAGCACGTTTTAGTGCGTGTTAGGTGCACTTTTTATTTATGACAACCTTTGTTGACAATTCAATTAGGTATTTGATCTATTTTAGGTTGTTTTTCAACCTACGGGTTAGGTTAATCTTATATATGTACATAAATCGGAAGAAGTCTTCTATTTTGAACTTTGGCTCTATGCAAATTGAGTTACAATTTAAATTTCCGGTCCCACATATTCTTAAGAATAAAGCAAACTTTGAGGCAAGACATTTTAGAAATTAATTAGTGTAAAAGAAAGACTAGGAGTCTTATAATTAAAAAAAAAATGTGTTCGTTTCAGTAATGTTTTAATCTCATTTACCAAGAGAAAGTACACCTTGGTTACCATATATGACACAGATCAATCAGTTAATAGTAAGAGTTGTATAAATATTAATATCAGATCACTTTTCTTTAAGGAGTCTAATGTAAAAACTTGAGCCTATCCTAATTGAAAAACATATTGTCAAATTATTCTCCATGATACATGTGGTGGGCACTGTATTTTGTGAATGGAAGGCATTAAAGGTAAATTATATTATATATCCTATATTTTTGTAAGATTTTATAAATATATTTTTTCTTTTTTTAATCGTAGAACAATTCTTAAAGGTTTGTTAAATATTCGACTCATATTTCTTATATACATATATATTATACCGACTCTTTTAATTTTTTTTTAAAATATTATAATAAAATATTTTGCAAAGAAATATAAAAATAATAATAATAGACAAAAATGTATAAAAAAAATACATTAGTTAAGTGTAATTTACTGAAAATCATGCTAGTCTAATTGCGAGTGATATCTATACCGAATATGTAAACCATAATAAGCCTTTTGGACTTTGGATCTGAATGCAAATAAAGTTGGAGCTTAAAAGTATATTGTTGAAACTTTCTGGGTAGTGCGTAGTGAGTGTGTCAACGATTTTAGCAAGATATAGTAATATATGATACTTTTCTATGAAATTTAACATGTAGAATGTCATTGTTTGAATTATAAGACGACATTCAAAATAATTGAAAAGCAAAGAATCAAGGTTTCCCGCGGACGAATTCCCCTATTTCTGACTTTCCATTTCCACGCGCACAAAAAAAATAATAAAAAGAAGAGATGCAAATTCAAATGATCATCAATTCGGTTAAAAAGTAAACTCACTTCAAAAGCTTAGTTTTTGTTTTATACACAGATGTTACGCTTCTAATAGACTTTTGTTACCAAAATTTGACCAGCTTAGATGACATTATTACATTAATAATATCTTGAAGCTCATAAAACTATGGGTAGTTTAGCTGCTTTCTCCCAACCCCCAAACATCTGCTTCTACGATTAGCCACAAACAAAAGGCAATATGGTAAATTGGTATAACTAATTAATATATATATATATATATATATATATATCAAAATATAATTAAGCACAACTTATATTCTTCTTGATGAAGTAATTTAAGAATTAAATGTTATAATGTATATAGAGTATAAACACGCACACAATAATCAAGGCCTCAATGTCGCAAGAGAAAGTTGCTCACAAGACCCACAATTTTCTCCACGCTCTTGGCATATATGTTGCACATTTTCTATTTCTCCAATAAATTGCCATGTGATCGTGTCATCTCAAACAAGACACAAGGACACAAAGTTAAGAATCAAAATATGAATTGGCAGGAGTGATAAATAACCTTCATCATTTATTTTTTAAGCAGGTGATTAGAGATGGAACTTTTAATTCTATATCTTTTAAAAAATTGAATAAATCATACATTTGATCTTAAGATATTATCTTTTGTTCTCGATAATCCTTAAATTAAGTAACGAAATTTGAAAAAAAAAATCTTAAGTAAAAGAATATGTAACATAATTTTATTATTTAAAAGACTATGTACATAATATTTCCATTCCTTTAAGAACTTTTATTTAAGAGAATGTAATAATTTAGAGGCAAAATTGATGATATTTCGTAAAAAAAAAATATTTGTTGAGAAATAATAATTCCTTAAATAAGTATAAGTACTTTGATAGATTAATTCTTACTTTTTGAAAAAAAATATATACTCAATATTTCCCAAAATAAAACAAGCAAAAAAAAAAAAAAAACACTAAGAAATTAAAACGTGGGCAGATAAGAGAAGGAAGTATAAAGAGAGGAACTGAAACAAAGACATAAACCACTTTTTGAGTTTACTTTCAAAAGCTCCGAATCATGTTTTTCTTTGGGCGGTCGAGAAAGAAAGCGAGGGAAGGTCACGTTCACTTTCACAAACCCTCTTCCCTCTTTGCCTCATCATTTCTGTCATCGTGTGTCTGTTGTTGGCTTCATGTCAAAGACAACCACAGATTCCGTAGTTTTACACAAATTATCTACAAATTCTATTTGTATTATTTGAAAATTCAAATTATAAATAAAGGATGAATCATCACAAGATTAAATAGACTGTTAGGATCTGTCTAGTGATATTGATGAAATTGAAATAATATACATATATATATATATATATATATACATATATATATATATATGTGTGTGTGTGTGAAAATTTAGGTTTTGAGGAATTCTTTATTATTTTTATTTTCAATTTTATTTTTTGAAAATAATTTTTTAAAAACCATAAAAATGAAATATTTTCTTATTTTCACTCAATTTTAAACGTATTTTTATAAAAACAATTTTTAAAAAAATCAATCATATATATTTTCATTTCTATTTTCTATTTTTAGTAGAAATAAAAATAAAAAAAAACACTCTAATCAAACACTACCTTGCTTTTTATTATTGAAATCACGAGTTGGAATTAAAATATAAAATATAATTGAATAAGTAAATTTGACGTAATAGAAGGTGTAATATTTCTCTAACATGCGGACATGAATAATGTCCTTTACTTTTAGGACAAGTTGAGTCTCAACCTTGTTGACGCAAAAGTGACGAACAACTTACATATACAATACTAACAAGGTTCAACACAATTTGAATTAGTATTCAGATTTCAATTGAAGAATATCTAGAAAAATAAAAAAATACATGCCCATGAGAAGGGGAACTTGTCACCTACGGAATCGGTAACCCAAAATTGGGAAACCTTCGAATGGTGGGGATTTAATGGGAACCATATTATTGAAAGATGTAGTTGGAGATGTATGTTTGACCAAAATATATGGCATGTAACTGGCTCCAACTAGGACCAGCTAATGATTGAGATTTGAGAGGTTACCACACATTTTCTTGGAACACTCTTTCCGCCCCTAAATTTATGATGGGTTAAAATTTATTAAAAATATAAAATTAGAAAATAAAATATAAAATAATTAGAGGGATCTAAAAATACATATATTTTTTAATAAATTTCTATCAAGTATAGGCATTGTGTTTAAGAGAATGTGTAAAGTATTATTGACATTTCTCTTACTATTAAATACTAATAATTAACAAGAAATTTTAAAGATAGTTAAAGTTGATTTAATGTCTTGATTTTTAGGTGAAATACATTTAAGAAATGTTATTATTGAAGTAAAGTTATGTGTAAGAATATTGAAGTCTGCATATTTAAAATAAGCAACTTAATTCAGTAATAGTGAGTTATAAATGTTCAAATAAAATAGAGAAAAATAGTTTACTTAAGGAATTTTTTCAACAAAAAATTATATTAAAGTATTATATCAATTTTTGCACATTTTAGTAAGAATTTTTTTAAAATTTTATAAAAAAGCTATAAATAAGTTTAAATAAAATTTATAAAATATTTTAAATTTTATAAAAGAATTTAACACAAATAAATCTTATGCAAATAACTAATAAAAAATCATATTAAAATAGTTCTAATACAAACTTGGTTGTCTCACACACTATTAAAAATTGAAAAACAATAGCAACACATTTTTAAATACTTTTATTTTGAAATTCTTTTGTTATTTAATGGACAAAAATGAGAGAATTTTGAAACATGATTATATAGTAAATCTTTTTAAAATTTATTCTATTTGAATTGACATTTTCTTTATCATAATTATTATAAAAAAATCATTTATAATAATCAGTTTTGGACAATTTACATGTGAAAATGTATGTCTAGTTCAAATGAAAATTAAACCATACCTGAAATCAGGTCAAGTTTTAACAGATGAAATGGATTCAGTAAGAATAAGATCGACTAACCATTACTTGGCGACTGTGTTGATTAAAATTTATCAAAAATTCAAATTTTGGTAGATTTACATTTAAATTAAGAAATAAAAACATTTAATAAGAGGAGAAATATACTAAAATTTATAATTTCTAACAAATTTTGATAAACAGTTAAGGAGTTTGAGTTTGCAGTGCATCAATTATTGCATGGTTTCCAATTCTCAAAATCTTATCAATAAAAATGCTCAAAATCCACCATTATTTTTAATGTTTCCCACCATCAATGACTTTTATGCATAATTTTATTCCCTCTTTTATTGAAAATTCCCAAACTATTTCTACATTTCCACAACTAAAGAATTCCTCCATGTCACAATCTTCTAATAATGAACTTGAAACACAATTTCTACAATTTTCTATTCAAGTTAGTCTAAACATGATACAAGCTTGTCCCACACAAACTTGAAATTGTTGCTCAATCTTCAATTCTTCATAGTTTGTTCAAGGGTTTTAGGAATTATAGGTGTCGGTCAAGCAAAATGGAAAAATGGAAAATAGAAAATGGAATTAGATTAGAAAAGGGAAGACGCCATGATTGGGATAAATAAGCTAAGGAAAATCGTCACAGAGGAAGGATCCTTTGATAAGATTTGAGGTTCAATTAAGAAACCATAAGAGAACAAAGTCTCAATGGAAGAAAACCAATTTCAATATATTCCAAAACTCAATACAAAGATCATCCAAGGAAAATATAAGTGAAATGAGAGTTAAAACTAATCTAAGTGTGGTCATGTAACCATATGCAATCAATAGCTAAGATAATTTACTTAAACAAGAGTGAATCTCCTCCATTGGATTAGTTAAAGAATCAAGGATCTTGATTTACTCTTGTAGTATGAAATAAGAGTGCATTATTAGCTCTTGGATTGACACCTAATCACATGACTAGGATTCACTCTTGAAGGTAGTAAGAGCCACACTTTCAATCACATGTGTAATTCCACATGACAATGGACCCTGCTCTCCCTACTCTTTCTCAACAATAATTTTGGCCAAAATCCACCACTCAGAGTGAGAATTTAAAATGGTCGTGAGCTTTAAAGGATTCACGTAAGGTTGGCCAATAAGTCTTTAACAAAACAAAGACTAATTATAATTATAAGAAGATTAAAAGGCTCAAAATAAGAATGAGGTCTTGATTTTTGTTTTTGACTTTTGCTTCTTTGACTTTGACTTTGACTTGAGCAATTCTTCAATTGACCCCTTTTATAGCTTCTACTTGGAGATATTTGTTTAGTTAATGGAGATGATCCTCCATCAAAACAACATTACAATTGAGGAAGATAGATAAAATTCAACAAAAGAGAAAATACGAGTCATGTTTATAATTGAGGAGGATACAAATCTTACTAGAATATGACTCAATGTTTTGAAAGATCCAATTGTCGATGTTGATTAAGACACTAAGAGTTTCTGGTTGAGAATAAAAGAAAATTACAACAAGTATCAAATGATTTTATAACAAAGAAAGCTTAGTCAACTAAAAGCTCGATAGCATAAAATAAATCTTAACATGCAAAAGTTCATTGGGCATTACAAATAAGTTGTTCAATTGAAGGAAAATGGATGCTCAGAGATCAATGTCATGGTTAATACATATATTACTTGTTCTCAAGATGTTGGTTTTTAGTTTACTTTAGAGCATGTTTGGCGACTACTAAAAGATTTTAAATGGTTATCACAGTTCAAAGAAAATTGTTCAGAAAAACAAAAAATTCTTCTTTCAAAGCATTCAAATTGTCTTCTAATCCAAGGACTATAGTGGCTTGTTCAGAATATGAACCAACATCATAAACTATAGTTCCTACATCACCGAGAGTCTCAATTAAATTTAAGCATGATATATTTTTTAGTTATCAGAAGAATCCTATCATATTTAAGAAAGAACTCTCATATATTTATTTTTCTTTTAGAAAATAGAAGAACGAAATAATTAATCTATTAATATTGCAAGCCTCGGATGAATTTCGCGAAAACAAGAAAATAAAAGACAGCCAAACGTAAAAGTAAAGAAAGATAAAGGAATTGAACCATCCCTCCAACTATAGATTTGAAAGGCATTGAAAATGGTATAAGGCAACAAACTATTATGGACAAAAACATAGCGTGAAAAAGGAAACGAAGAACTTTGTGTTATTGTATGATATTATAACGAAGGACACAAAAGATACACATGAAACTCAACTCGAAGACTATAAATTGTATGGTGATTTTATTAGGCAAAAGTTAGGTAAATTAGCTTAATGATATAATTTTATAATGAAGTAGTTAGTATGAATCAATTTCATTATAATATTTTTATATTCTCATTGTTAGGTATTTTTCGTTGGTTTCAAGTCATATATTAAAATATATTAATTATGAATTAGTAAAAAATTACATTAATTAATGTTTATTGTTCTATAATTAATTAATTAATTTATGTTAAAATTAATATTTGTAAAGATAGTTATTGTTTAAAGTAACCATTGAAAAAGTAGTCATCACGTAAGTAGTAGTTGAAAAAATAGTTAAAAAAGTAGTCATAGTAAATGTGGTCATTATAATTATCATTAAATAATTACTTAATTTTATGTTAAAAGTAAAAGGAAAAAAATTAAAAAGAACGAAATCCTGTAAAACTTAGAAGAAAACAAGTCAAGAACTCCAATTTTTTCTTACCATTAAAGTAAAAATGAGAACAAAATTTAATATTTAATGTGACATTATGACACTCCTAAAAAGTAATTTAAGAACTAAAAATAATTCTTAATAA
The DNA here is from genome assembly GCA_026586105.1 of Hylodesmum podocarpum. Lineage (NCBI taxonomy): Eukaryota > Viridiplantae > Streptophyta > Magnoliopsida > Fabales > Fabaceae > Hylodesmum > Hylodesmum podocarpum. Next base: position 5,794,527 of record JALJEV010000638.1, read on the forward strand.
TAAAGTTACTCTTAAAAACTACTATTATAAACGTGAAAGGTTCTCCGCGTGTAAAATAAAATAAATTCTTACTATTTAAGATAGCATTATAAAACTCATTAAAAGATTAAAAAATTAAAATAAATTCTTAATAGTAAAGTTTGTCTTATGCAAACCCAATTTGATTTATTTTCACGATAAAAAAAATTAATTCCCACACCTTCTAATATATAAAAAAAATATAATTTATTGTAATTTTAAAACCGAAACTAATTTCAATATCTTTTAATTACATTAAATAATATAAATCAATTCATTTTAAAATATACACAGCTCAAACTAGACGATAGTGTCTCATTGGCCGAGGCAACTGGTTCAAGTCCCGTCCCGTATTATTGAACCCACGTGTCCGCATTGCTGACGCAATTAATATTATCAAACATATGTAACTTTCCAGAGAAAAAACAAATAATTTCTTTAAAAAAACACAAGATGCATGCCATGATTTTGAATGAAAAAGCAATCGTCCACGTACACAAGTATTTTGGTCAAACACCCTCATGCAAAATCATATTTTATACTACTTTATTCGTTGTCACTACGTGAAAACACAGTTACCTATTACACGTGTTGGGGACAGGTGTCCACTTCACGTGCTCCGGCGACTATCACCGGCCACCTCGCCGGTATCTTGGACTCTCTGTCGGAATCTCTGAAACCATAAAATCTTACCTCCCTCATCACTCGTCATTGCTTCCAATTAAAATACTTGCTCTCTATTTGTCCCTTACTTCACTCCCCTACTTTTCTTATTTTTCTATTTTTATTTGGAAACGTTTCTTATTCTAGATGCTTCAAATCTAAATAAACACTTCAATCACAATAGAAAAGTAGCTCTTATGACGAGATCCATGTTGAATAAGATCAACATGTTCCATAGAGCATTCAGTCCACACTCGACACGTACTAATTGTTAATTAATTAAAGAATGTGGTGTATAAATTTTTAGTTTAACTTTTATGAATTATCTGTATGAAAAAAGTCAATCAATAAGATTTTAATATAGCTATCATAAATTAAAGTCAATAAACTTATAATAAATAGTAAATTTTTATTAAATAATAATATAAAATCTTTTACATTGAAAATGTATAATTTTTTTCTAGATAAATATTTTATACTCTTATTCCATTATAAAATGTCATATATTAAGATTTTTAATTTTGTAATAATTATTTAAAATTATATTTAAGATTAGTTTTAATTGGTTGGTAGTATATTAAAATTAACCTCCATATTTTGTGTTTAATTCATAGGAAAATACTTATATAATTAATTAATTGATTTGCATTTTAATTTTTATGAATGCGTTGATTTTTTGTTGAGCATAATGGTGATAATTAATTTCTTGCCTTGAAGTGACTTACTTACGTAATTGGTTTTGGTTTTGCTTAAATAATCCGATTAATATATAATATAAGTATGATAGATTGCTAATCTTGGGAAGAAAACAAACATGCACAGTAACATAGCAATAATGGAAACTTGAAAGAATAAATAATTGGAAAAGGATAAGGACCTTTTTCAATTACTTGCTAACATAAGAAAAGCCATGAGTGAAGAAAGTCAACTAGCAATACTATTGAAAATTTAGAAAATGTTACAAGTATGAACACAATCGATCCATTGCAATTAATGAACCATTTGGTTGATTCAATTTTGTTCAACACGATTGTTTCATGATGAGAATAGATTAGTAATTAATAATTATATGAACTCATTCACACCTAACATATCAGGGATTTCAAATCTCAACAAGTTGCTGCTAACATAGCTTTCTGTCTCATCCTCGGTTCCGCTGCTCCCATTGAGATACGTTGAGTTAGAATTCAACGGTGTGGGACTTGACGAATGTGTTGAGAGAACTGAAGCGAAACTAAAGTTTTGGTTGCTGTTACGGGAATGGTCCATAAGATTTGTATTATAATCATAGCCGTGGTAATTGTCGCTGCTTGGTAATAGAGGAACATAACTTGAATCAATTCCGTTGCATTGCCAATCACTTAGCTGAGAATGTTGTTGGAAAGCAGAGTCATGGAAAATTGAAGGGTATGTGTTGTTCATGTTGGATTCAACCAACTGTGTTTGAGTGAAAGGCAATGAAACACAATCTGCCGTACATGGTTCTTGAGCCAAGTTCTGGGTCTGTTCCAAGAGTGGGATTTGGTTCTGAATTTGGGGGTCACAGAGCTGGTTCTGTTCACAATTTTGGGCACACATATTGAGGTGTTCACGTTGCTGAGAGAAGAGTGATGAAGCCAACTTAAGAAGCTCAGGGTTCACCACTGTGTTTGTGCCAACAAGTCTTTGGAAGTTCATTTGTGATGAACCATAGAGAGATGAAGTTAGGATGGAAGAGATGTCCAATAGATCAAGCCTTGGCCTATGTGTAACTGGGTCAATTCCCATTCTTAGAAGCCTTTTTCTAATGTGGGTGTTCCAGTAATTCTTAATTTCATTATCTGTTCTTCCAGGTAAGCGAGAAGCAATAGCTGACCACCTACACAATCCAATAAAACCAATTACAACACCAATAAAAAAAAATGATTCTTAAAATCCAGCATATCATTATATATTCTCTTTTGTTAACTTAGATAAACTCTATTGACACAAAAGTAACAGATTAAAACTCTCTTTCACTATTAATTTATTATTAGCATTTTAATTAATGAATAATCTTATTTTTTGTGTATTTTTAAATAGACCAAAAACAACTTATTATAATAACAAGAATCATACTTGTTGCCAAGAATACTATGTAGTTGTATTATAGTCTCCTCCTCTTCAAAAGAGAATCGACCTCGCTTTATATCCGGTCGGAGATAGTTTGTCCAACGGAGACGGCAACTCTTTCCACACCTTTGCAACCCTACTCAATAAAAAATAAACAAAATTAAACCCATTCATTTTAGTTCAAGCACAGCAAAAAAAATTTTTAATGTGTATGCGTGTTAGTGTTTATTAATATTTGGTACAAAATATGAAGATAAATAACATACCAGCATTCTTTGGGAGTATTCTCCAATTGCCGTACCCATGTTTCTGAATGTAATCGACAAGTTTTTGATCTTCTTCTGGTGTCCACGGTCCTTTCTTAAGGCCATTCTTTTCACAACAAGGTGATCTACCCATGGTAATGTTAACAAGGAAGTATCTCTCTAGGCTTTGAACTTTGTTGAGCTACTTAAGCTAGTGGCTAAATGAGAGAAAATAAAGAAAGAGCACTAGAGCAAGAGAAATATTGAAGTAATGTTTTGTATGAGACTCATAGGGACGTACTTGGTAGTTGTATAAATAGCAATTAAGGAGATGAAGGGTAAGAAAAAGGGAAAGTCAATTAGATTTGGTGCCGTCCTTGTTATCTCTACTGCTACGTGTCCCCTCTCCAAATCATCTATTAAATTTTCACTACGTAGGTTGTGTATTAATTTCTAGCTATACTAGCTATATATCTACATTGCAAATTGAATTAATTAACTAATATCATTGAGGAAAAAAAAATGTTTACTTTTCATCACACGTTGAAATTGGATGATTGTTGTCTTCACATTTAATATAGTTTTAACCTTATCGGGGAGTCAAACCATCGTTTTCCGGAGAGTGTGACCCCTAGCTTTCTGGATTCGTATTAGCTGTAATCAACACATTACAGGCCACGTAATCCCTCACAACACATGTCTTTCTTCCAATTCCATGTTATCGAGGAAATGTTCTTCTGTACTTGTGATTGCACTAAATTATCCATTAACGTTAACACATCACTTTTTTAGTCATAAATTCAATAATTTTGAAATTAAATACTTATTCCACTTTGAGACGAATTTTCATTGTTTTTTAATTAGCGATATTTTTAGTAAAACTTAAAGAATACACCAATTTTCATTCAGATTCTGTTTTTGAAATTATGTTAAAAGATGGATAAATCTATAATTTTAATTTTTCTTATTGTTTAATAACAAAATAATATTTTATTTTATCTTATTAATGAAATCATAACCCTTAAAATAAACATGACATTAATCAATTTTCTTCCTTTTGACATACTATATCATGTTGGAGAATTAATTATAAGTTCATATAATTATTTTCAAATTTTTATATGCTTTGTTTTAATTAAAAAACATCATAATTAACTCGGAATTCAAGCAACTTTAGTAATTTTTAGATTGGAAAAAATAATTATACTAAATTTTATGATAATAATTATACCAAATTTTATGAAATCTCATATCTCTAATGTTTGTAGAGTAGAAATCTTAAGGTGGATAGACTAACTGTAGAAGGTAGCTTTTAAATTCTTTGGATTTAGCCTTGCACTATATCTAAAACTTTATTTTTATCATGTCGAGAACTCCTCCACATAAATGAATTTATCTTTTAAAACTTTACCCTTCTTTATAAATACACAAACACCACCCATATCTTTTTTAAAGTCTTCTCTATCATTATACCCAAATATTCTGAAAAATGAGCAGTACAGTCAATCGAAAAAACAATATTAACACTAAGAAGCAGACATATCATACCAAGAGGGAAAAAGAGTATCTAGAGAAGATATGACCAACAGACTTAACACAATCCTAACATTCTGTTACAGATATTATCTATCAAAGGTTAAAATGTTTTTTATAAGATTATTGTGGTACAATTTCTAGAATAAGTAAACTTTGATGATGTTGGTAGCTTCAAAATATACTCAAGTAACACTTTGATAATCTTTACTAGCTCTTAATATAAAGTGTACCTCCTTTATAAAAGATAATAAAATGTTTGCATCTTTACATATCCATGGTTTAACCATTCCGTGTTTAGGAATAAAATGATTGATCAACTAAAAAAAATGTGTTAATAAAACTTCTTTCCACTGAAATAACCTTCTTCTCCACTTTAATCTTTACCTCCTCATTCCCCACCTCACTATTTTCTTACTTTTATCCTCGTAAACTTATTTAAGCGATCAAATGAAATATACATGACTTGAATTCCAATCCAAATATCCTCTAGAGTCTAACCTCATTTTAGTAATATTACATAACCAATCAAAGTTACTCCCTTCTCATAAAATACCATTTCTTTTCACCGTAGAGACATGATAAAATTGTGAAAACATCCCATGTACTTCTCCTTTATACTTTCATCACCCTAGCCCACAAAAAGCTTTTCTCATTTAACGTAGTTCCATATCCATTTAGATATTAAGACCTCAATAAGGTCATTAATATCACTAACTCTTAGTCAATATCTCTCTTAATTTAACAAATTTTATTCTATCTAATCACCTGAGGTTATTAATTTATATAAAAAATTATTAATTTAATATAGTTATAATTCAATAGACATAAAATTTACATATTTTTTATATAAATATGAAAAAACAATTCATAAAAACTTTAGAGACATTTAATAATTCAGGTACTTTATTGAATAAATTAAAACTAATTATCGTTCACTGGGTTTATGGTTAAATACTTGTACTTAAGAAATTTTCAAAATTATTTTCTTTTTTATATATAAGTACTTTTCACATACAGAAAATAGTTATTTATAAGCTTATTTATGATTAAGTCAGTGACCGGAAAACTTATAAAGAAAAAAAATAATACATAAATTATAAATGAATATATAAAAAATTTAAAATAATATAATTTCATATATCCCAATAAAAAATTTATTTTTAATTTCTTAATCGCTGCACTTTAAATAATTGCCAAAAAAAACATTATTTACTGCCCATTTTCTCGTTTGTTCGTACAAGGGATCGTAGTCGTCAAACATGAACTCATCTGATTGTTTGACTTTGCCGTATCAACGCAAGTACTACTTCAAAGTTCAAACCACTAATTTTATTTTGATTTCCCGTTTAGACCAACAATAGTATAGCTATGCTTAGCTACAATTTGTTAGAGTGAGTTTGGTGGTTTTATTTTATTTTCTCATTAGACTTTTGTTAAAGTTTTATCACTCAATTGATAATTGAAGATTAGGTCTCCACGAGATGTACAAATTATTAGTGTATATTTTGTCTCAACCAACAAAATTTTCTCTATAAATATAATTAGAAATCATATCAAAACACTTAAAAAAAAAAAAAAAAAAAAAAAAAAAACTGAATCATCAACCAATTATCAACTATTTATTAATTAATTTATCATAAACACATTAAGTTTGCAGAATTGAAATCTCTTCATAATCTAATGCTATAGATTCTAACATAACATAGATTAAAAATAAAAAACAAGCTGGTCCTATTTTGTTTCATCCAAAACTAGTTCAAAGAAAAAGATTAATTAATATTAATATAGTATATTTTAATATTATTTACACATATTTTGTTAGGGAATCTCAATCATGATATATTAATTATATATATAAATAGACGAGGATGTCATGTCAATTATCACCGGCCCTTATACCTTGCTCATAAGTCATAATCGTCTTAGACAAATAACACTGCCACCCATTCTTAGCGATACAAATTTATTTGTATGTTCTTTTAGCCGTAGTCAAGTTAATTATTACCTTTTTTTTCTGAGAAAGTAGTCATCATCTTTGACTCTCTAAGTTAAATAACACGTTTTCTTTTGTTTTAATTTTCTACTCTTTCCCAGTCTGAAATGGAACAACATGAGTAGTGTGCGGGTCAGAAAAGGAAGTAGAACAAGCCTCACCTTTTTCGACCATAAATACATTCATAATAATCAAAATGAATACGTATTATATATATATGTGCCAATATTTACACTAAACACTAGCTCATGCTTTGAGTTATTGTGATTTGTGAATGCGTATTGTCCAAAACCGTAAAGTTGGAACAGAAATAGCGAGCTCACGTAAACGTTCCGGGGCATTCTCTTTAGCTTTACATGTAGTGTGCCGCATTTGAAACCGACATCGTATTAATTACATATTTTGTTCAACTCAAACTTATAATAGTACAATTTTCATTTAAGGGTCAAAATTTTGTGACACTTTAAATCGATGACTCTCTTATGTGCTCATCTTTTTAACTTACTTTTAACTTTTTAATATGAGACTTAATCCTTAGCATTCAATGCAATTAATACATAAGTAAAAAATGAGATTGAGTTTAGGAAAGTAAGAAAAAGATTGCACCTAGATTACGATGAAGAACTAACTATGTATAATATTTTAAAAATGTATAATTAACATTAGTTGCTACGAGATTATCAATATTTAGTGTGGATATATGAATGGCTCATGTTGCAGTTTTACAGGGACACCTAATTTGTTTGCGTGCTACGTTAAGATAATTGAATTTTTAAAAAACTAGATGGTGTGATTTGGTAAGTGCCACGCGACCAAATATGACGTCTAATGCCTCCAGAACAGGGAACAAAAAATAGAAAAATGTTGAGTCCCTTCGTCTGTGTTCTGAGACTCTAATGATCAATGTTTATCAAGATGTTAATAATTATATACTAAATACTAGTAAATTATTGTTAAATAATTGGTCTATTTTTGTGATTTGTCTCACTGCCTATTGTGGTGAAGCTGGCGTCTATGACATGAATTAGTTTGAAAAATTACTTACTTCACAGAAACATTTTTTTCTTGATGTTTTTAAAACTAAAAATTACTGTAATGGACAAGTGCCCTCCATGCTTTTGTTTGTGTCATACTTTTCAATTCATTGAAAACCGACACGATGACTAATTTAACGTTTCTTTTTCTAGAAGCGTGTTCTTCTATATTTACTTTCTTCTCTGTTTAATTATTTTTTCTACATGCGCAAGAACTTAAGTTAACGTGGAAACCTTGTCTCAAGAAAGGGTCTATATTAAACTTTGGCTACTTCCCAGTAAGTATAAGTCAAACAATAATTTAATCATGTACGGAGATTTTCACCCTAGATTTGTTTCCTTTGTTTATTTGAACACGATAACAACCTGTTGGAACTTTCAAAACTAACTATGCTATTTTTAGCTATCAACATGTAAATTAAATTTCGTGAAAAGAGGTGCATTTTATCTACCTTACAAAATGTTAAAAAAAAAATGATAAGAAAGAGAAAAAATTAATAAAATTTTTTATTAAAATTTTATCTAAGATAAGGATTAAGATTGATAAAATTTTGAATTGTGCTGGAGGGCCTCTATTTTCTCTTTTCTTTTACAGGAGTGACTAATATATTAACATTTTTTTTAATTAAATAATATTTTAGATTTTGAATTTTATGACAATATATATTTTTCTGACCATGATATTGTTACGAATTACTCAACATTTGATACATTGACTAATTTCAACGGGGATCTTAAACGAATATAAATATAATTATACTCCTCTTATCATATTATTTGTGTTAACACATGTTGATTTGTTTTACTTAATTTTGTCCCATTATTAATATTTGCACTAATTTAATTTCTAATATATACAATTGATTCAACGTGATTCTAGTGTTAATTTCGATGGTTGAGATATGTTAAAATTTATATTTTTTTAAAGGTTTTATGTTTTATAAGATATTTTTTGAGTGAAATTCTATTTCTGAAGGTCTAAATTTTTATATAATTTTAATTGCAGATCTTAATGATGTCTACTTCTTAAAAGGAGCAGAACATACTAATCAAATTTTCTAAATTTGATACTTGATTGAAACATAAATAACAATGAGATAAAATTGAATAAAATAAATAAATAATAGGTCTCAGTAATTATTTAAGGCAAAATAAATTACATTTTCTAAACTGCCCTCAATCATATATTATTGGAGATAGTGGCCACATTAAAAAGTTTAATAAATTTAAGAGTATTTATAGAATAAAAATATTAAATAAAATTGAGTTAATTGAATATTTATATATAAAATCATTTTTCACATTTTGTTTATATATGATAATGGTTATTAGTAGTTAATAAGCGTCATCGAAATTATACTAAAAACAAATAATGTAAGAGTCAAACACTTACGCAGGGAATAGAATAAAATGACATTAAATTGTATTTTGCTCTACTTTTTCTATACATTGGAAAATTCAAAGTTTTGCACTTCTTGAAAAATATCTTGATTTGGGTATTTTTTATTTTTTATAAGAAATTAGAAATGAAAACATTATTAATTGTTGATGGTAGAATTTGTTTCAATTTTTTATGGTTTATTATTTGAATTTGACACAAAATCTTTGTATATTTTCTCATTATTTGACTCCAAATGATAATGTCAAACACTCGAGGGATTTTCTATTTTAAATTTTGAAATTTTATTTCAAAAAATCATATTTGTGAGAATATTATGCGAATAAAATATAGTCACAAAGGAAAAAAAAAAGTAGTTCGTATTATAGGAATCAAACATTTTTGTGAATATTTATTTAAAATTTGTAACAAACACATGTAACATTTTGATGTGTATTATTTCAGAAATTTTTACTTGAAATAAAAGAAGTTATTTATGTGTATTATTTCAGAAATTGTTACTTGAAATGTAAACAATTGTTACTGGGCCGAGCCTAACAATGAAAACAGTAGCGAAACACGCAATGTAGGAAATAGGAGATTGGGCCGGCCCTTTGATCTCTAAAGAAGACAAAATTAAATGAGAAAAGAGGGAAATAGAAAGAATAACGAACTCGGCCCAACAAGGAACATCATGGGAGTATTTTTTCCTGTACCTTTTCTTTCTCATTTAGTCTTTTATTACACTCACCTGCTCTTCTCACTTTCAACTTCATTTCTCCCATCTGAACTTCACAAATTCGTAGAATAAATTTTAAAATATTTTGGTTTTTTTTTCTTCCGAATTTTAATTTTCCATAAACTTTTAGATTTAAAAAAATTTGAAACCTTCAAGAATTCATAAATCCATAGTATAAATTTTAAAAAATTATAAAATTTTCTCTTTCGAATTTTATTTTTTCATAAACTTCTAAATTTCACATATTCTTAGTATAAATTTTAAAACATTTTGAAATTTTCTCTTTCGGGTTTCAATTTTTCAAAAGCTTCCAAAATTCACAATTCAGAACCTCCTAGACTTTAGAATTATTCATTTATTTTTTCAAATACGCAGAAGGTTGTATTGTATATTAGTATATATTTAAAAAGTATTTCGATGGCATACTAAATAAGAGAGAAACTCGTTATGTTCATATATAAACTCTTATTTTGACTTTATAAAAAGCTACAATGAATTTGCACATACTTTGACTAATTCTTCAAATTAGTATGTTTAACCCTTGGATATAATGGAGTTTGGCTGATTTATGAATTCATAGGAATATACTTATATCATAAAATAAATCTAAACAAATTATAAATAATAAACTCTTCCAAACATACCTCGATTCCTTTATATCATATTATTATCGTTAATACTTTGCTCATAAAAAGGATTGCCACTTTTTTTAAAAAAAATAATTTTCTTTTGGGTACTCTTTTATTTTCCTTTTCCACTAAGATAACGTTTATTCTTTATTGTTTAAGTACCTTAATGTCCTAAAGCATGTTATAACTTGCAGGATTAAATTTTCATAGTACGACAAATAAATCTTTGCTTACACGCTAGATTACGTACTTTGTTTCCATATTTTCCATCAGTTTAGACCTGTAACTTTAGACAAATTTCCTAATTAGTTTTGGTCTTATGTTTTATTAGGTTGAAAATTGGTGCATCTATGTTAATAATGTAATCATTGATAAAAGGAATAGGATAAGATGAAAGTGCCAATTGATTTAGCCCAGTGAATTGGACGGCTATTTTATCCACATATATTAGTCATATAAATTAGCTAATATGCATCGCATCCACAACATTCATGTCCACTTCATTGCATCAAGAAAAGGAAAACAAATTTAGAAAATTATTTTCAAATGGCAAAATCAACAATTTTGTTTTTAAAAAAGAAAAATTTTAACAAATGAAAATTTTCATTCCACCTGCATTGCAACACATCTGCATTTTTTTTCTTAATGTTAGTGACTCAATTAAATCTTTCCTTAACATTTTAATTATAATTCATATAATTTAAAATTATCTAAAAATTATTGGTAATTTTAAAACCATTGCAAAACGTTCTTATGAATAATTTTTTTTTATCTATATATAGTAAATTTAGTAAAACTTAATAAGATTTTTTTGTATTTCTTATAATTTTGCAAAAAAAAAACAAATTTACATAAATTGTTAGGACAAAAGTATCAATTAATTTATTTAATTTTATTTAGGACAAATATAATTATCTTATGCCTCTATAGGAGTTATCTCTAGATTTTCTAATTACTCTTGGACATACTCGTACACTTCCTATATACATATAGTAACTTAAGTATTGGAAGGTCATTGCATGTATAGACTTCTTTGATGACCACGATAACGACTACTTGAAGAACTTATTCATACAACCTGAATAAGACTCCAAAACCAAGAAAAATACCTTAATTTATCCACCTTAACTATTTTCACGTGTTCACATCATCCTCCAATGCTCGGATATCTCATACCTCTATAAGAATTATTTTTAGATTCTCTAATTACTCTTGGACATTACTCGTACACTTCCTATGTACACACAGTAACTTACGTATTGGAAGGTCATTGCAGATGTCACCTCCTCTGGTGACCATGATAATGACTACTTGAAAAACTTATTCATACAACTTAAATAAGACCCCAAAAAAAAACACCTCAACTTATCCACCTTAATTATTCTTATGCATTCACGTCATCCTCTAATGCTCGAAAATAATATATACATAAAATGTAAAACCAATATATTATTCTTTTTCTCTTATTCAAAAATATTCATATTATCTCTAGTAGAAATGAACTTTAGAAACATAAGAGATTAAACGAATGGATAAAAATATTGAAAAGAAATCTCAATTAAAAAGATTAGATACTCTATGATAAATATTAAATGTTCTTATTGTTCTGAGTAGTCAAAATATCATTAAAATTACATCTTCCATTTTATAAATAAATACCAACTTTCTTTGACCAAACTCTTTCCAAAAACAACCTTAACAACTCAGCCAACTTCTTACATAGTGCCCAAAACTTATGTGTGCTAAGAACAAAAAACGTTTTATGAAAATACATTAAAAATTTTGTTCCATTTTCAATTAATTTTCTTGTTTAAATGCAAAAAATTAGAAAAGTGTGAAAATAAAAAGTAGAAAACAGGACGGAGAAGTCAACCCCCATAACGTGTGATAGACACTAGTTAACTCGAAAGGGACCCACCAACAACGTTTTCCGCGCATATGACCGCACCGCGATGTTGCGTTCACATTTCCCAGTTATTGCACTAAGCAAGCAGTTAAAGAAGAAAAAATTAAAAAAAAAAAAATAAAAAAATAAAAAGAAAGAGGAAAAACGCGTGGACTCGAAACGCCATTCTCCATGGCAATTGATAATCCCCTTCACATCCGCGACCACAGAGCAACAGAACAAACACTTACACAATTTCAAAACATGATCTATCTATCTGTCAAGTAAAAAGTCAAGGGTCGCTCACTCGCTCCTTCATTTTTGTTCTTCCTCCTAACTTGTTCTTTCTTCTTTTGCCCGATTGTTACACTCAATTTCCTAAACATGGCCGTAGCAGACCCCAAACCTCACTCCGAACCTAAGGTCTGGAATTTCTTCAAGCTTCCGTTTCTTCATTCCAACAACACGTCGTCGTCTTCTTCTAACCTTCACCACCAACACCAACACCAACATCAACACCATCACCAACTCCAACACCATAACCCTAATAACCCTCACAATCTTCCACTTGAAGGTTCAACTTCTCAAACCTCGAATTCCGTTTCTTCTGTTGCCAGATCGCTTCTCCCAACACGACGTCGTCTCAAGCTTGATCCCTCCAACAAACTTTACTTCCCTTGTATATATTAATATTCTCCTCCTCTTTCCTTTTCGCTTTCCAAATTTATTTATTTATTCAGCGTCCTGTGGTGTTTTCCTTTCTGTTTATTACTTTATACTTGCATGTAATAATTGCTTTTAATCGTGATCTAACTTGGATTTTCTTACTTTAATTTTTCTTTTAGTTTATATTAATTGCAATTTAATTAGGGGATGTTTGAAGCTTTATTTGGACTCTTCCATATATAGAAGCTTTTTTCAAAACCGTTTGAAATATAATAACGGTTATTTATTTGTTTTGCTTGTAGTTTTTAATGCTGCAATTTCCTTTTTTTAGTTTTTTGTGTTGTTTTTGAGGTCACATTAATCACCGTCCAATTCTTTCCGGAATTGAAAAAATTGGAAGCTAGCTGAAGCTGGAGGTTTTGGTGCAGGAAACTGGGAATGAAATTAATTATTCAATGTTGTTGGTTCTTCTGCTGATGTTTTTTTTATTATGGTTGTTACACTTTTCGTTAAAGTGGACTGTGGTGTTCTAAAGATGGAAACTTGAATGTGTAGTTTACTGCTTAGGTGGAACGGATATCAATGTGATCATGTGAAGGAATTGTTTCCACAAAACATGGAATTAGTTCATGGGAAAGTTTTCTTGTTCTCAGGGTTGAAGATACTTATCATGGAAAGAAAAGGGAACTTTTGTCCCATGCCATTCAATTTTTTGTCATTTATTTATTGTTGAGCGGTTTCTGTTCTTCACATGATCTGGAGGTTGAAATATTGCTTATAGTGTGACAGGCTAGTGAAGTGTTCATCTCGAGTTCACAAGTCTCTAAAACGACATGGGTTTGATCAATTTGTTTGGGATGAATGCTAGGGATGAATTATTATCTGAAGATTAGTTACTTATTAATTACATACTTCTAAACTTTTGCATTTTTTCTGTATTAAGGCCCTGTTTGGACAAACTTTTATATAAGCACTTTTAGAAGAAGAATATAAGAATGTAAAATGTATTGAGTTTTTCCCACAAGGTACAATTATTTTGAGCACTTAAATTTTATAGGAACTCTCTCATTCAACTTCTTCAAAAGCTGAGGTACATAGGTTGATTTTAACTTACGAGAGAAACTTGATTCAGTTTACCTTTTTGTTTACTTTTCAGTGCTTATGGTGAAGTATATCTAAACAAGGCCTAAGCACTTGACTTTGAGTGGTAGCAATAATTTCTTAATTTGCATGTTGTGGAAGTTAGCAAGTGTTGCAAATGAATTACTAAACATTTTCGTTTCTTGAAAAAGATACTTCACATGGTAGATGATAAATATGTTAAATTTGCATGGTTACCATATAAATCGTAAGTTGCATGTAGTGGAAAGTTTTAATGGCATGACAATATTAAAGTTTGAACTAATAAGTCAAATAATGAAGATATATGACAAATAAGATAGAAGTTCTCTCTGCGCCTCTTGCCTTTTCTTGTGTATCCACTTGCCAAATACATATACAGAAAGTCTCACAGATGTGTGTTTATTTTATGCTTGTGCATGTATGTTTCCGAGTTCATGAATCTGTAGGCATTTTTTCTTTCTTTTTTCTAAAAAAATTTATTTTATAATATTTTTATTCTAACGTTCCATATGATTGTTGATTTGCTTGTTGTTTTGTTTTATGACTTATTTCTTTGCTATCTTGTGTAGATGAGCCAGGCAAACAGGTAAGGAGTGCTATCAGGATCAAAAACACCAGTAAATCTCATGTAGCTTTCAAGGTATACTGAAACATGTACATCCTTTTTATTTGTTCCAGTGTTTATTCTTTTCTTTTCCACATCTGCAAATTTGTTGAGGCACTCTCATTTGGTCTTGGACTCAACAGTGAGTTCATGAGGAAAATAATTAATTTATTGCTTTATAAGTATAACTTGTCTAGATCATTATAACCTATGATTCTCAATCAGTACTTTTGTTTATCATTTAATTTATTACTTAATATGTGCTTGTTTAGTTTCAAACAACTGCACCCAAAAGTTGTTTCATGCGTCCTCCCGGGGCTATCCTTGCACCTGGTGAGAGTATCATAGCAACAGGTAAACAATTTAATTTCTCTCTATGTTCCTTTTTTGTGTGTAACAAAAGATTGTCACAAATAGAAGATCTTGTTATCTCTCTAATTTATATTTTGTTTGCTAGTGTTCAAGTTTGTAGAGGTACCAGAAAATAATGAAAAGCCTGAAAAAACTGGACTCAAATTTAAAATCATGACCTTGAAGGTGAAAGGATCAATGGATTACGTCCCTGAACTGGTTAGTTAGTTTATTTTGGCTACAAACTTACACTTGTCATGAATAAGATGTTGCCGTTGTTGATTTTATTTTTGTTATTACTGTTGTCTTACCTGCCTTCCACTTTCTATTGGTGTCTCTTCTATGAGACGAACAACTTCTTGCTTCTGTATATCTCAGATTACTGACCACGCACGTGCATATATTTTATACAAATTATTTATTCTACAGTAGATGCAGTAAATAATTTGTTCCTTAGGTTTAGTTACAATTGATTGAAAATGATGTATTCTCTTTGGTTTTTGTTATTTTCTGAATTTACTCTGCATATACATTGTGTCCTTTTAACCATTAGAAACTTTATCGCCTTTCAGTACATTAATTTTGTAGACATTAATGTGCATAGTATAAGGACTGAAGATTTTTATTATGATTAATAGAGAAGCTTCACTTTCTTTTAGATGATTCTCTCTCTCTCAGACACAATTTAAGTTCTGTTGTGTATAATACTTCGCTTTTACATTTCATTTCAGTCCCTCAAGTGTCTCCATTGCCCTGCTTGATGTGAAATATCTTCCACATTGTGGGATCTTTTTTATATTTGTTTTTGAATGCAAGTATTTTTTTCTTCCTGAAAACAGTTTGATGAGCTGAAGGACCAAGTAACAGTGGAGCAGATTTTGCGAGTCGTTTTTCTTGATCCAGAGCGTCCTTGTCCTGTGAGTTTTCAGTTATTCAGTGGCCGTTTGATATTTTTAGTCATTGTAATTGAATTTGTTACACACTTCCTCTTTCCTTTCTCTCCTTTCTTTATGTACTCATTCATTTATATATCCGTTGCTTTACTGGGGTCGAGGCATCCTGTATCAAATTTATGCGTACTAATAAGGGTCTATCTTTTGCTCATTGAGGCTTTGGAAAAACTGAACCGACAGCTGGCTGATGCTGATGCTGCCCTTGAGGCCCGCAAGAAACCTGTGGAAGATGCAGGTCCTAAAATTATCGGGGAAGGGCTTGTCATAGATGAATGGGTCAGTATGGTTACTTAGTTTTTTATTAGAAATTTTCCTATGAATGATTCATCTATTAATATTCTATGATCATGTTTTCAGAAAGAAAGGAGGGAAAGATACCTGGCAAAGCAGCAGGGTGAAGTTGTTGTAGATTCTGTATAGGGTGTTGGTCTGGAATACCTATAGGTAATGACATTGCAGTCAAGGAAAATGTTATCTTTAGAGAAAACAATTATTGAAATCATAGCATCTTTTTCTGAGAAAAATTCAGGTGAATGGCAAGTGTAACTTTGGAGAAAACTAAGCGTGGGTGTGGTGATCTAATCATTGTCTATGTAGATAAATGTCATTTTGTGTTTAGGGTTTTTTGTCGTGGGAATAATTTTGATGGATTGATGTGAAATGGTGTATTCAAGTTCTCATGATGAATGATTTGCTGTCGGTCTGTTTGGCTATGATTTCACTTGGATGCTGATGCCCGAGATTCTCGACAAACTAAGATAAAAAAGATTGGTTTTAATGGTTACTTTGGTATTCCTGTGTTGCCATCAAGTGGGTTATACTATACAAATCTTTACATCGATTTTATCTTTATGTAATTCCTATTCTCCAAAGGAGAGGAACTTTTGCCTGGTCTGGTAGAATTTTATTTGGAAGGTACCACTTATAATCGTTTTCCTTATTTTTATTTCAAAAATATTTTTTTAAAATAAAAGATATAATCAATCAAGTGTCATGCTTTTAAAGTTGATCGTGGGTGTATTTTGGACAAGATTTTTAATTGGGGAAAGTTATTCATGAAGGAATTTAAAATTCTTTAAGACAACTTTGAACATTTTAAACAAAAATTTAAAATATCTTAAAATGAATGAATTTTAAATTTTATTTGCATAATAATGATTTTTAATTATTTTTTATGCTTTCTCTCTTGTATCTCTTCTTTCTTCCTCTTGTCTATGCACTTTCTTCTTTTTTTTTCCAACTTTATTATGTAACTGAGTAGTCAATTTACTCACAAAATGTAGATAAGGTATTGTAGATGTCTATTAAATTGTTTTTTTTTTTCTCTACTTTCTCCCTCCACTCTTTTGTCTCTCTACTCTCTTCTCCAGACTCCCTTTCTCTCTCCTCTCTTTAATCTCTCTGTCTTTTTTTCATTATTTTCTGTCCTTCATTTAAATAATTCATTTAAGAAATAAAAAAATTAATTATAAATAATTCAAATATTTATATTTTAATTTTTTTAATAATAATTTATTTTATCCAAACACATTACGGAAAATTGAATCTATCTCCAAGAGATGAAATGAGGTAATATTTGTTTTAACCGCTAATTCTTGGAAATGTATTACAAAATAATCAGTTAATTGAGTTTTTATTTTTTTATTTTATTTAAATTTCTGTTTTGAGTTATTTAAAGTTTTTTTTTGTCTGTTTTAGTGCCTAGAATATAGTTTGTTATATTTGTTTGTTATTTTTTAAGTGATTAAATAAGTAAATATTATACAGTGATTTTCAAAAAAATTACTTAAGTCGTTATAAACTGGTGTTTACTTAATAAATTAAGGAAAAGAATCAGAAACAGAAAATTTCCTCAGAGTTAAAATTAGAAAAATAAATTTAAATAATGAGACTAAAAATTTAATGCACCTTAAATTATTTATATATTTTGGCTTCAAGGACAATTTTTAGGGTGTGTACGTAAGTTTTACTTTTTAATAAGGGAAAATGAATTAACATCATTCGATATTGGCTTTCATTTACGAGTAACTTAGATGTATAATGCGTAATTTTTGTATAACACATGTGCTTCTTGATATTATTGCCCTCATGACTCTCTTCATCTGCGCTTCCTTTTCTTTTTTCTCTTTTTATGTAATATTGCCACTATGTTTTTCTTTTCTCCTTAAAATCAATACACTGTATCCTTTATATTTTCTTTTTTGATAATTATATACATAATATTAGTAACATTTGAGGTATATATTTAGTACTCTTTTCGTCCATAAATTATGAATATTTAACTTTCTTAAGAAAAATAATTATTGATACTTTATTAATTTTAAGTCTTATTATCAATCACAGGTGAGGAATGTCAATATGATTACAAACCACACTTAGAAGGGGTTGAATTGGTTTCTTTAAAATTTCTGTAAATTTTAGAGTATGGGAGGTTGAATTGGTAATTTAAATTTAGAGATGAAATAGGATAATAGCCAATAGTTCGATATATTACATTTAAAAAATATATAAAATTTAGATTCAATTATAAATTTATATAAATTGTAGTCTAATATTGTGATTTATTGTTTAACAAATGTAAAATTATTCTTGATAAATTTTTTACCCATTTAGAATTTGACTTGTTGACCTATTTAAAAATTATTTATTATCCTGTTTATAAGCTTAAAAAAAATAGACGATTGAAAAGAAAGAAAAAAAACTTTTAAATCGACCACAATTAAAATTTTTAAAAAGTTAATTCTAACAAAAGCCGCTCATATGTTAATAGGTGAAATTGGGCCTTACTTTGATAAAATATGCTAAGCCTGTTTATGCAAAGCAGTCTAATCTATTACCATACTTGTTTGTACTGTTTATAATTTAGGGGGAAAAAAAGTTACTGAGTTATAACTAAGATTTTCTTAAAATAATTTTTAAGATTGAACTTGTTAACTTAATAATTTTAATGACTTCCACAAACTTATTTTATAGAAAAAATATGATAGTAAATTATCATTATGATTTTCTTAAAATATAACTAAAATATAAATTATTAAATTAATATTTTTAAAAGAAACTTAATCAATAAATTTTTTAATATATATGTTATTATGTGATGTACTTATAACAAATACTATTCTTTAATATAGGGTTCTTACTCAATAGTTTTTAATCTTTTGTTTCGGATCTTAGTCTTTAGTTCTCGATCTGACGTGAGAAAAAGGTACCTACATAAATTACTTTAATTCTTAAGTCAAAGTTTGATTTCAGAGTAATAAATGTTTGGTATTAAAATCTTACTTTAAAATACACACTTCATATTTATACTATTTGTAGTGAGTTCCCGATCTTACCTATTATCTCTTCAAGTTTACTGAGTCATAATTACCCTAATTGCCTTCATGATTTTGGTTTTGTCTATAATCCTATCGAATAATGATGTATCTATTGAGTTCATGCTTAGAGTATTCCATCACGGGTATTCAACTTAACCGGACTTAATGTGAATCAATCTATGATATATAAACTTAAACGACCGAATGTAAATTTTTATATTTGTTCGCTTGTTTTAAGTGTATTCAGCATGATAATATTAAGTAATCCTTTTCATAAGTTTGATATTCATCTAATATATATATATAATATGAGATTTATAAAAATTTTGTAAAAATATAAAAAATATTATATATTAATTTTTACAAATTTATAGAAAATATTATATCTAAATTATATTGCAAAATATTATTAATTATATTTTTTATCTAATATTTTTATTGAACAATATAACAGTGCCATAAGGATTTATACAATATCTAAATAGATATTACTAAATATGAATAATATAACAGTGCCATAAATAAAAAAAATACAAAAATATAAATTTAATGTTATTAATACATTTATACGATAATTTCAAAAACTTGCTGTAAATTTAACTCATCTTTTTTTAAAGTTGAGAACTTTAATTCCTACTTTTATTTCTATATTATTATGTGTCCTTTTCATTTTGTGATACATATCTTATGAATTTTTATATTAAATAATTTTTTCGTTTTATATTGAAAGATATTTTTAATTTCCTTATTAATTTATTGGAATCTCACCTAAAATTGGATCTCCCTTTTCAACATAAACAATAGGTCATGAGATATTGCAATTTGACCTAATTCTCCGCTGATTTTAACACAACAAAATATTAGGCTGAAGGTCACGTATCAATAATAATGATAATTCCTATAAAAAAAATAAATCAATTTTTAAAATTAAAAAATTATTATATTTAAAGAAAATATCACAATCATATTTAATCTTTTATTTTATCTGAAACTACACATTTTTTTAAGGAATAGTATACTTCGAATAGAATATTAAAAAGAAAATAGAAAAGACAAAGATGTTCACATATGAGATTTGATGAAAATATTGATTCCTTGTGTCAATATATTTAATAAAAAGATATCTTTGTTTAATAAAAATATAAGTTATAATTAATTTTAATATAAAATCACATATATCATATCACTTTACTCTCATTTTTGTCACTCACAATGTCGTATCTAATGTGCAACTTTATTAACGTAAAGTTGTCCTCCCAAATGATTTACCATATTACGTAATGATTTTAAAAATTATCTCATTTTGATAACATCAAAAAGAAATTATTGTATACAGATATAAAAAAACATTTAATATCTATTAGTAGCCATGATTACTATATTAAAATATATGTAGAATGAAATATATAATTTATAAGACTTAAATTTATAAAGTATCAATGATTAATTTTTTAAAATATCTATAATTTATGAACGAAAAGGGTATTAAACATATATATAAATTCTTACTAATATTATGTATATAATTATCAAAAAGAAAATTGAAAGGCAATAATATATTATTTCAGGAAAAAAAAAAAAGTTGCAATAAATAAAGGAGAGTGTGGCTGAGACAGGCGTAAAAGAAATGGAGTTGGGCGATGATATAAAAAAGTGCATGTGTGTCATATGAAAGCTATGCATTATCCAATCTAAACTACTCATAAACGGTATTAATTTACTTCCTAGGCGGAAAAGTAAAACTTACTTATCCACCCTACCTACCCCAGAATCTGTCATTAAAGATAACTACTTTAGAAAATTGCATCCCGTGACCACCAATGAAAGATATTTTTGTCTTTCCATGGTTACCAATGTTTAAATGGCTAAATATCGGTTTGTTTATTATGTTTCATATACTAAAATTTAAAAGTTTCCATTGGTATTTTAAGTTTATTAAAAAATTTCATTTTAGTCTTTTTAATAAAAAATGTTAAAATTTTAATAAAGTCGAAGTGACGATATTTGACGGTGGAAAGTTCTTAATTATGTGAATTGTTACTTTTTGAAAATATTAAAAAGAATCGGTACAATATTGACAAAGTCACTTTTTATACATGAATGTGTATCATATTTGTTTTAGTTTCTAGGTTAAATTTGATTATCTTTTAATAATAATTTTAAATAAAAAGATAAAAGATAGAATATTTAAATAAAAAGGAAAAAATTTATTTAAAAGAGACTTTATTATTTATTTTATCTTTTTATTTTTTTTAATTTACTCATCATATTAGACTACACATCTTTCAATATTAAATTAAGAGAAAATGAAAAGATATGATAAGATTAGAGTAAGTTTATCACTTATCTTCAAATAATAGATGAGATTTGATAATAGATGAGATTTGATAGTGAAATTTTTTTTTAATACTGTAGTACTTATGCTAAATATTGTTTATTTCTATAATTAATTGTATTTTCTCGTTCTGTATATGTATTTGGTCCCAGTTTGGGGAAGTTCTCAATACACACTATGTCATTCGTTTATGGACTTACTTGCGTCTCCTTATTCCAAGTAGTGATCAATCACACTTCAAGGATGTGTTTGGTACGTGCGTCAATAACATCTATTTCTACATTTAATCACATTTCCTAATTTTGAATGTGTTCGGTCTCGCTTTAGCAACATGCTTGATACCTGCACTAGCGCAGTCCATTTCTAGACTTAGTTGTGGTCCCTCGTTACGAATGTGCTCAATCTCGCTTTGGGGACATGCTCAGTACCTGCGTTGACGTTGCCAATTTTTAGGCTTAGTCATGTTTCCTCTATCTAGGTACGTGTTAGGCACTCGCGCTGATGTCGCCAGTTTTTGGACTTAGTTGTGTTTCCTCGTTCCAGACATGTACTTGGTACACGCACTAACTTCGTTTATTTATGAATTTAGTTGTGTTTCATCGCTTCAAATACGTGCTCAATCCCATTTTGAGAATGTGTTCAATACTTACGCTAACATTGTTCATTTCTGGATTACAAGTGTTTTCTCGTTTCAAGTACATGTTCGGTCTCACTTTGAGAATGTGCTCGGTACCCGTGCCAACGTGGTCCATTTTTGGACTTATTTGTGTTTCCTCATTTCGAGTATGTGCTCAGTTTACTTCAAAGACTTGCTTGAGACTCGCACTGACATCGTCTATCTTTAAATTAATTATATTTTTTCATTCTAAATACGTTCTTAGTCCTACTTCTGAGATGTGCTCAATACCTACTTTAACATTATCCTTACCTGAATTTAGACATTTTTCCTTATTTTAGACACATGTTTTGTCCAATCTTGAAGTCTTCAATATACGTGTCCACATCGTTCGTTTATGGACTTAATCATGTTTCCTCAATGTACATATTCGATCTTGTTTTGAAAATCTACTCGGTATCCAATCTAACATTATACAAGAATGTTAAGATTGAAATGAACCTGTCCAGTATTTTTCGACCGGATCTGATCATTCCTTCCATGAACAACATTGAATACATGACTGGAGAAGATTTGCCTCGATAATTTAATTTTGTTATCTCTGAATAAATTAATCAAAAGAAAAGGAAAAATTCTAATAATAACTACTAAAAACTAAACGTTAAATCGATTATCTCAATATATAATATTTGAGCATATTAATCGTATAAAAAAGTATCATATGATATAAAATAACATATAAAAATATTATTATATTAATGTGCTAATAGTAAAACAATAAATGTGAATGTGGGCCTTCAACACATTTAATTCTAATAACACAGAGAAAAAAAAATTTAATATCCTTGTTTCATCGTCAACACCAAGGATACTAGCGTATTTCTTTCGCATGATTCATGTAATTGACATTGTAATGTAGTATTCATATATCAGTTGATGAATCATATATAAAGCAATATGAGGGTATGTATACATATACTGGGACTTTATATAATCCTTTATAGAAATCACATTATCATTGTGCATTGATTAGAATTCCTTTATCACGCCATCATGATTAGTCATATTGCAGTCGAAATCAATCAATCTCTTGAATAGTATTTTGCAAGGCATGTATTAAGGATTAAGTATTGAAGAGCGTAGTTCATTACATTCAAGAATTGGATATTGATTAATATATGATATCATATTAATTAAAATTGAATTAAATTCAATATCTTCGTGAGAGAGGTATTGTTCGAATATACACTTTATATTGTGTTTTGTGGTGGCCATTGGAAAATTCATCCCAGCTCCACAGTGACGCAAATTGTATTTATAAAAAAGGGCCGTGCTGTGATAGTAAATTTAGTCACGTCTAACACGTCTTTCAATTATACTTACTAAAAAAGTTACATCGTGTAAACAGTTTATTTTTAAAGTATTAAAAAATTACCTCTAACCATTGATAGAACATTTATAAAGATATTTTGATGTTCAAATTAAAGATATATGTATACATAAATATAAGAATGTGAATTAAAATTCTTTTATTCGTAAAGAATATTTTTCTCTTGTGGAATAAATTCTGAGTCTTATAAACTAAATCTTTTTATTTTTAAAAGATAAAATATTTAAATAATAAACATGAGATATTTTATTTATCCTTTATTCCTATCATATGTGTTTTTGACTATGTCTATTAGATTAGGTTATAAAGTTATATAATATGTTTATTACTTGACGTGTTCGATGACAATTTTGAAAAGTTTTATTTTAGAATATTAAATTTTTAAATAGTTATTTTATTCTATTAAATTTATAAAAATGCATGTGAATTTTTATATTTGTAATTAGATTATTACAATAGAAAAATTAATTATTTTTTTACAAGAATAAGAAATCAGTTTATTACATTGTAAAAAAAGACATTCTCTCGTAATTATGAAATTAGTTAAACAATCAACCACCGACAAAGTATTTCAAATGACATCATGCCTTTTTATTGTTTATTTTTTTAATTTAATAAGTTGTAATAATAATAAACTTTAATGGACTAGTCTCAGCCCAACATTTGTTTGGTTTTTTTTTTATTGTTATCCAAAATGGGCTCGAAGAAAAAAATAAAAACACACTGGAAAGTGGAGACAAAATTAATACCACAGATTAGCCCAATATAATTTAGTATATGTTGAAAGCACGAAGATACTGAAATAAAAATAATAAATAAACAAAAAGTTGTACAAAATTGGGTCTACACAAAATCTTTAGAAGCAGTTGTACTCATTGGAAAATCCAAGATGGTGTTTACTAACTGCACATAGTCACATACCAAACACTGAATCCACTATTAAATTTCATTCTTTAAGAAAGCACTGAATGGTTTTATAAAATAATTAACATTCACTTTATGTATTTGATATCTACTTATTATAGTCTTCCCGTTGAAAGTATTCTTATCCCACATAATTATCATATTTGAGTTACGGTTAACAGTGTTTTTAGAACCATGGTATAGGTGTACAATATTCATCAAATGTGCTATAACTCATCTTTGTTTTGTTTCACAACTCGTTTAGCCACTAATTGCGTGGTTTTCTCTCCCGATCATTAGATTAATTTTCTTTTTAGTTAAATATGAAATATGTATATATACTTACAAGCAAGCAATAGTTATAATTGTTTATCATTTGTTTTTTTTTTAATTGTAATTTTTAGATCATGTATTGAATTATATGTTATATTTAATAATTTCACTCAAGTAATTTGATTTTCAATTTGCGGCATATCTCACTAATATATATTTAATTAAATCCAAATTTCACTGATAAATAATTTGATTTTCAGTAGGGTCGTATTGACAATAAGGCCATTTAGGAAATTGCCTTAGGCCCATGTTGTGTGAGGTGTTTAATTATATAATATTTAATTGATTTAAAAACTCAACTTTAAAAGATAAAATTAACTCAGACCCCAACGTCACCAGAGCATTTAATGATAAATGTATATCAGTTTCTTAATGTTATCAAGTATCAAGATCATGAAAAATGTGTGACAACCAGTTCACAATCATGACATACAAAATAAATAAATGAAATTAAGTAAATATTTCAACCATTAAAATATTGATATTTTCTAACAATAATATTACTTGATAGAATATGAATACTTGTACTATTAAAATAAATGAGTTATCTTCAATATAATAATCATTGTTATTGAGAAAAACACCCAATATTATTTTAACTCCCTGTATAAAATTATTAACTAAAATTACATTTGATATTTCTAATTTGTATCCCTTAGTTTCAATTAATAAAAGTTTGTCTTAGACTGTTAGTCTTCAAATCTCCTAAACAAACCCGTGACTTTCAATACTATATATAGAATTTTAGGCACGAGGTGATTTCTCATCAAAGTGACGTAAAGAAGCATTTGTATAAGCCAAATAATGAGGGTGGCCAACATGTAGTCCCCATGCAACTAAAGCTGTGGGAGGGCCCTTAAAAAACATGGCATATGATACCTTGATAAGAAGGGGGAAAAGGGAGATAACGAGTGTTAAACAAGGAGGAAAATACTTCCATTTTCATAATAAATTCTATCTTATCCAAAAGCATATCCTCAGAAATATTAGTTGGAGAAAAAAAATAATAAAAGAGGAGCCCAGAATAAATCCGAAAGTGTTGAGTCTCATGCTTTTCTCCTTCCGTAAGTGCAAAAACCGTGACTGATGGCTCTCCCTTTTTGGATTGCAAGATTTTGTTCCTTCTCATGACTCATGAGAGATGAATAATGATATCACATATGTTGCATCATTGGTTCATTTCTTGTCACGCTTGTCCACCGAAAGGTATTACAGTCTCATTATTACATAAAAGATTAACAGGAGAAAAGAAAATGGTGCTAAAAAAGCATGCGAAAAAACTTTATTCTTGTGACACTCAAGTGGGTACCACTATGCGTTAGATGCTTGATTTTGGTTTAACTGAACTTTTTCTCTGAAAATTTTATCATTTTGTAAATTTTTGTTTTTAAATATTTTTTTTATAGATTACCTTTAAATTAATATGATTTCATAAATTAAATATTATGATCTATTCTACGTAAACTTGTCATAATTTAAATGGTGAATGATTTATTATTGATTGTAATTATTAGATGGTTACATTATATAATATTATTATTGTGTATAAGTCGGTTCAGCATTCACAGGAGAAATATTTATCTAATTTAAATAAATTATATGTCTAATTCATCATTTCATATTTAATAAATTAAGTCCTTTTAAGTTCCACACTAAATTGACCAGATTCACTCATATTTAAGAGATGTAGAAATATAAGTATAATTTGAGAGTGATAGTTCAAATGATATTTCATGATAAAAAAAGTGATATTTATAACTTGTATAAATTAATTATTAATAAGGGGTTCCATGTATATTAATGAAGGTTTTCTTTAAGGGTAATGATTGGTTGTAACCTGAAGCATCACATCGCTTTATATGAAAACTAATGTAGCTAAACGAAACGACATGTCAGCTTGTGAAGCAAGACACTATCTTATGAGGACACGTGACCCTGGGTTTATGACATTTTAAAGAAGCTCTTTACGTTTTCTAACTTTTTATATAAACTCTAAACCTTGCTTCTTTCATTTGCTTCATTTTCCTGCTGTCACAAACTTTTCTTCAACATTCTTTGCTACTAAGTGCTTCCATTTGCCTTTGTGTTGTTTGTTTCCGGTGTATTTGTCTTACTCTCCCCTCAGTTTAGGTATATCTTCCATGATTTCCTCTTTTTCGCACTCTATTTCTACTTCTTCCGATAGTGGTAGCTCATTAGAGGATAGGGAAGACATTCTAATTGGGGAGACCTTTCAACGAGTCGCTTAAACTCTTACTTTGTTGATACTCGTCGTTGACCTACCCAGTTACTAATTGAGATCACTAAGGTATATGAACTACTTAATTCCCATTTCTTTTGCTAATCGAATCTCAATTACCAAAATCTCGTATTCGGTCTGGTTGTTTAACGTGAAGAAGTTGAAGTTGATGGCTTAGTGTTTAAGGGTCTATACATTGGACAAAAATTAAAACTATTTAAACTCAGCTAATCAAACCATTCTAAATTATACATTTGTTAGATTCATCAATATTCACCTTAAAAGACTTAAAACTAATATACAATAAGAATAATTATTAATTTATTTAAAATTTAAAAATAAACTATAATTTTAAAACAAAAATATAATATTCTATAATTTTAAGAGAGTTAAACTTACATAATCCGATATACATTCAAAACACTGCCATAACATAGAAGATTATATTAATTTAAAAGAAAAATAAAATGTTAAACTAAAACAAAATTTACATGCATGATTATTAAATTGAAGAAATAAAAAAAATAAAATCAAACTTTAAATTTTAGTCTTTAATTATAGCATGGTTTTAAAAATCATAATAAATCAATTGTAAAATCGATAAATTATTCTATTACCAGTTTTAAAATCGATGAATGTATTGTAAGAAATTATTTGTTTAAAATTTTATAAAATTTAATTTAAAATATTTAAAATAAATAAAAATTATTTATTTAATAACAATTATATACTGATATAAATTATTTTGTTAACCGTTATTATTTTTTATATTATAAAGCATATAATTCAATTATTTATGTTGTTTATATCTCGATCTATATTTTTATATGTTCTTTACTATCAAGAATATATAAAATATTAATTTAATTTATTTTTCAGTATTATAGAATGATAATATTATATTTTTAAAATATTATTGTATATATTTATTATTATTATTATTATTATTATTATTATTATTATTATTATATTAATGCCTTTTGGCTTCAATTCAAATAATGAGCTAGTTGTTACCCACATGTTGTTACCCACGTGTTTCCCGAACCTTGGGTCTTAGAGCAAAAGTGGCTCCAATTTTCCAACAAGGTAATCATTTTGATACCAATGTCCTATCTTCTGTCTTACATCTACTTATACTGACAAGGGAAATTTTGGGTTAAAGGTGAGAAGTTGCTTCCGGTTTTCTGTGAATTTCAGGTTGGCTTTCATAAACTTTTTTCAGTGGAAGTTCCTATGTGTCTTCCATGAATATGATTAAATCACCGTACAATCATTTGGTTGCTGGATTCATGCTGGATCTTCAACCACCTTCACCTCGCTTCCAAACACAATTCGCCACACTAATTTCCAAATTATTTCGGAACACTTTTCCCTCGCTTGTGGCTTGGTGCATGCTGCTTAGAAAAGTTTGGTTTTGAAAAAGACCAAATTTAAATACAGTATCAACTTTCTGTCCTTTTTAATTAAAATTATATTTTTCTGAACTATCTGTGTTTTTAATTCAAGTTGCCATTTAAGATCAGTACATACTACATTTTATAGAGATAAACTCTAAGAATAATTGAAAATCAATAAAAAAATAGAAGTATAAGGGTTAGTTTGGATGAGGTTTTGACTTATAAAAAGAGAAAATAATGAGAAAAATATGAAATTTACTTTAAAATTAATTTTTATTGACTAATTTGTAAAATTATATCTTTATTGATGAAAAATTAACTTTAATATTTGAAGAAGTAAATTTCATATTTTTGGATTTCTTTCTTGAATAAAAACACTCAAACTAATCCTAAATCTTATTCATTTCAAATGGCTAGTTCAAGAATATACTGTGAATTTAAAGCCTCCGGAATGAAGTTCTCAGCAATGTCCAACAATTCTTATCAATGTTATAAAAATCGGTTATCCAAAATTGGAAAAAAATATAAAGTAAAATTCTTTTATACAAAACTTTTTTGACATACTATTATTTTTAAAATTGTGAGAGACGTAAAAAATAAAAATATATTTTAAAAAGAAAAACTAATATAATAATTGCTTTATCAAAATTAAATTAACTAATCAAATTAATTCGACTTATAATAGTTTTACCTAGTTTTACTTATAAAGAAGTGTCAGTGTATTTTATATATATATATAATATATATATATATATATATATATATAATGATATAATTAAGTGATTAAAGAATAATTTTGATTAATTTAGATGTGGAATAATTATATTAAGAGAAGAATATTATTATATAAGTTCAAGATCCCTGACAACAGGGGTGGAGCTACTCTTGAGAGGAGGGGAAGGGTGAAATTTTCTTTTACATTTCAATCTTCGACAACAGGGTGGAGCTACTCAATAAATTTTAAAAGTAGATTTTGATTTAAAATTAAATTTAAAAAAAGTTATATTTTACATATATAATAAATGTGAGCATGGATTGGATTAAAAATCTAAATCTAGTTATTTAGATTTAGTTAGAAATTTAAATTTATATTTTCTAAAACAAATTAATTTAGATTTTTTAAATTAGTTTAAAATCAGTTTTAAAAATAGATTTTGATTTAAAAATGATTTTAAAAAATATATATATATATATATATATATATATATATATATATATATATATATTTATTCATGACAATGGGTATGGATTGAATTTATATTTGATCTAAATCTAATTAAGTAGATTGAAGTTGAAATTCAGATTCATATTTTTTAAAATAAACTAATTTAAATTTTTTTAAATTAGTTTAAAATTAATTTTAAAAATAAATTTTGGTTTAAAATTGATTTTAAAAAAAAATTATGCTTTAAATATAGATAAAAGTAGGTATTGATTAGATTTTTAAAAATTTCAATCTATATTAATATAAATCTAATTAAGTGGATTGAATTTGAAATTCAGATCAATATTTTTTTAAACAAATTAATTTAGAATTTTTTAAATTAATTTAAAATCAATCTAAAAAATAGATTTTGATTTAAGATTTATTTTTTTAAAAAAATAATTTATTTTACTTAAAATTGACTTTAAAACATTTTTATCCATAATCAGTTTTAAAAATATATATAATAAAAAAATATCTTGGGGGTCACCGCGCCCTTGTTCCCCATGTAGCTACGCCTACGCCTGACAAAGTTAATTATTATCATGGTTATTAAAAAAAAATAACTTATTTTATTTTATTTTTCTGAATAACTTGTTTTATTTATATATTTTACTCTTAAGTCTTAAGCAAGACAAGTCTTAGCCGTTATCATTCTTAATTCTCAGTTCTCTTTCGAACTCTCTTCACATGATGTCGTATGGTAAGAACCATAAAAAAAAAATGAAGAACTCTCAATGACGTGTAGTATTAGATGCTTACAAATTCGTATAACTTATTAAAAAATGAACAATATAGGTAGATATATTTTTTGTTTCTTACATACGTTACTCTTTTATGCAAACTAGGCAACGCAAATGTTTATGTGTTGATCATGTGCCATATTGATATTTAAACAAGACAGATAACTGAACGCGGCATATGTGTCAGAGCCGTTTCTCTTTACACTATCACACGTGATTCATTTTGATCCCTCCAAACATTGCTTTCTACGGTTAATGATAATGAACCAATGGACATCCCCATTGCATATTTATACCTAAATTATTGGTCCACTACTCCAACATTAGCTATTTTTTTACCACTTTAGTATATGCAGTGTTTACAATATAGAGGAATCCAAGTGGAGAAAAAAATACATGTTATTTGACACACTGATACCTTTTTCTGGTTGAGTAGTCATATTGGTAAAACATTCTCTCTCTCTGTATCCATAAGAAAGTATATGTTTTTGAAATGATTCTTTTAAAACATCTTTTGATTTGTTTAAATCTATAAGGCTCTGATACCACCGAGGCGCGACTGTCAAATACATGTGTATAGATCTCTTTTCTGATACCTTTTTCGACCCCTTGTCTACTTTTTCTCATACTCAGATTTCTATACAACATGCAATCTACAGTGGCAATATAACAGCGGATCTGGATCACTTGAGACTTTTTTTCTGATACACAGGATCCTCGAAAGAGGCAAGTGTAGAGCATACTAGTATGTCTCATGTTACAAATCAAGTTCTGCAGTTCGTGGCATTGTTCAAGAAGAATGAGCATGAAAGGCTCCGAGAATGTTTCCATAGAGGATTGATCTCTATGATAAAACATCTGTTCTTCTTTTTTCCAGCCTATAAACCATTTCAGAACAAAATAATACTCATTTCAAAAACATAACTTCTTAGAACCAAAGAGAGAGAATGAGAGAGTTTAGTTATTCATAACTAGAGAGAAAACCATAATATTTTATTGATGGAATTCTGGTGTGTCCTTTACAATGGAAGAGGGTCTCCTTTTATAAGCTAAGGGACCATAACAAACAAAATTAAAAAGCACACGACAAGACTAAAAGCAAAAAGAGAATCTTTAAAAGATTTCTCTTTATCTAAATTAAAGCTACTTTAACTAAAGTAAAGTAAAAAGCAAAAGTAAAGATGCTTTCTGGATAACTTCAAATCTTCAGTAATCTTTTAGGGACAGAAGGAGCTGTCCTGATCATCCTTGTCTTCTTGTGTTGGCCAAGGGGGCCAGGGATCTTGAGAATCTTGCCAGATGGTGTCATCTCTTTGTGTTATGTACTGAGTCCAACACGTGTCTTCTTCTTTCTGTTCATCATCTTCTTCATACCACAAGAGATTACAGGATTCTGACTTCTCTGATTCTTTCTTTGGTAAAGAGATTTGAGTGTAATTTTCATACCAATGTTCTGGATTTGTCTCCCAGTTTGGAATACAGATAATGTCAAGAGGCTTTAATTTGTTGCAACTGGATGAGATTGGCTTTTGACTTATCTTGAATCCATTTACTTCATGGAGATGAAGAATCAGTTCTTCTTTCCAGAATGGTGGTTTATCTTGGACAAAAACTTTCAGGCTTGGAAAGGTTGCATATGTGAAGACTTAATTCTGAGTGTAAAGATTTCCATTTGTGGGATGTTTGAAATAAGGTCTATGGATAATAATAATAGAAATAAATCTATCTTGTTCATCCATATCCATTTTCCAAATATTGAAATTGGAAATCTCTCTTTCAACTTGTTCTTTCCACCAAGATGGTGAAGAGAAAAGACTTATGAACTTCCAGAGGAGTGTTTGATTATGATCTTGATCACTCAGGAATTTTAGCATCTTGAAAGTAGGGAATATGATTGGATACTTAAATAATGTAGAGGTACACCATAAGTACCAAGCATCTGGTTCAAG
Source organism: Hylodesmum podocarpum (assembly GCA_026586105.1). NCBI lineage: Eukaryota > Viridiplantae > Streptophyta > Magnoliopsida > Fabales > Fabaceae > Hylodesmum > Hylodesmum podocarpum. The sequence goes on from JALJEV010000638.1 coordinate 5,826,860, forward strand.
GAATGGCTTTCCCATTAAAATAGGAAAAATATTCAGATATGGTGCAGCAAAATTGAACCATGTGGGTTTTGGTCTGACTTCATGAACTTGTATAGCTGTGGCTAGATAATGGAACATGTGAGTTTCTGCAAAACTTTTTATCACTGCAGGAGTGATAGGTTGATCTTTTGGAAATTCTGGAGGAAAATTGAGTGGCTCATCATTAATGACATTGTTCATCATAATGAGAGGAAAAGTCTGAGCTGTCGAGAAGATTGGAATTGTTGAGCTTATCTTTTCTGGTCTGGACAAATAATCAGGAATCACATTCTGCTTTCCTTTTATGTGTTTTACTGTGAAATCATACCTTGAAAACCATTCTTTGAGTCTTAGAATCTGAGGATTAGGAGGAATTTTGTTCTTGAGTTTCAACATCTTTGGAAAGGATGAGTTATCAAGGTGAACTTCAAATTCATTTCCTCTTAAATGGAAATCAAATTTCTTGATACCATATTTGACTGCTAAAGTCTCTTTCATGGTGGTATGATAATGAACTTCTGAATCTTTGAATTTTCCACTAGCATGTCCACAGTAAAACTGTTGTCCTTCAATTTCTTCAATAAGAATGGCTCCCCAGTAATAATCACTGGCATCAGTCTGCAAGATCTTCTTTCCTTGTCCAGGAATTTTCAGAGGTGGAGGGTTTTGTGCAATCTGTTTCAGAACTTTTAATGCTTCTGTCTGTTCTTTTCCCCATGGAGGTGCATCTTTTTTCAAAAGCTTAGAAAGCTTTGAAGTATGAGTTGAGAGATAGGGGATGAAATCTCTGACATAATTTAAAATCCCGAGGAATTGTTGAATCTGTTTTACACTAAGGTTTTTCTCAGGAAATTTGGAAAGTTCTTCAACAAGATGAGGTTGAGGAGAGTACTTTCCATCAGCAAATTTCATTCCTAAGAAATTTACTTCAGTGGTTCCTATCTGGGATTTTGAGGATGACAACATTACTCCATATTTATCACAAATTTGATAGAATTGTTCTAACAAAAGTTTGTGAGAATTTTCATCTGGAGAAAAGAGTAGTATGTCATCTATGTAGATTAAAGCTGAATTGAGAATAGGTTCAAATATTTTGGTCATGGCTTTCTGAAAGAGTGAGGGTGCTACCTTTAGACCGAAAGGTAAGACAGTCCATTGGTAGTGAGCATTTGGAATACAGAAAGCTGTTTTTGGTCTATCAACTGGATCAAGACCAAGTTGCCAAAAACCTGACTTGAGGTCAAATTTTGAGAAAATGAAAGCATCTGATATGTAGGAATAAAGAGTGTAGATCTTTGGAAGAGGGAATTTATCATCTTTGAGAAAAAGGTTTAGAGGTCTATAATCAATAACTAACCTTTTCTTTCCTCTTGTTCTTTCAGATCTTTTCTCTACATAAAATGCTTGACATGCCCAATCTGAATTTGTGGGCTCAATCAATCCTTGAGCAAGAAGTGCTTGACATTCAGCAAAAGCTGAGATTCTATCAGTAGGGTTCATTCCAAAGTGGACTGCTTTGGTAGGATTGATATCTTCATTGAGCTTGAATGGAAGTTTTACAAAGAATGCTTCATTCTTCCACAGAGGTTGAGGATGCATGAACTGTTCATGGCTGTCTGGTGCTAACTTCATCAATTTGTCACGAAATTCTTCAAAGATTGGAGGAGTATCTAACAGACTAAAAATTCTGTTGACAGTAGTGAACTGTTTGAATTCTCCTTTTGATCTTATTCCATTTAGGAGTATTTGGATTGTCTTCATTTGAGTAAAGACATCCATGCCAATTAGAATATCTTTTCCAGGAAGATATGTTCCAATCACCTTAGTCCAAATGACATCTTTTGGGAAAAACTTAATCCCAATTTTTTGTTTTGTCATGAGGTGAGTCTTGAAAATTTCTCCATCTGCAGCTTTGAATCTGTTTTCTTTATGTTCCCAGAGATGAGAAGATAGGATTTTAGGATTCATCATTGTCTTTGCTGCTCCAGTATCTATGAATGCGATTACTGGAATAGGGACATGATACTTTGAAGGTAGAATCTTGATTTCTACATTAGGAGAAATTGTTGTTGCTGCTAAAGTTTGATCTTCTGCCTTGTCTATCTCTTCAAAAGAGAGTATTGGAAAATCATGTTGAGAATCATCAGATTGAGATTCGTCTGATGAGGAGTAGTCTTCAGAATCAGAGGAGTTTACATGGATTCCAAATACAGTGTTGTCATCTGGGCTTTCTTGTTCACTGTACCATGCTTCAATTTCCTCTCCATCAGTAATTTGTAAACTTTGAATAAGTTTTGCCGACTTCCCTTTTTTAGGACATGTGTTTGCAAAATGATTCTTCTTTCCGCAGATATAGCATTTGTTTCCCTTTTTTCCTTTAAAGGGTCTCTTGCGGAAGAATTTAATCTTTTTCCTTTTTCTGAAAAAGGATTTGGGAGTAGAAGATTTAGAAAACTTCTTTTTTCTTCTGTACTTGCTTGTCTTGCAATCACAATCATCTTTGTTTTTGCACTTGATCTCTAGGTACTTTTTCTTGCAGTGTTTGCCATATTTTTTCTGGTTTCTTATAATGCTATCAAGCATTCTTTGTTGACTGCAGAGCTTGTCATGAGCTGCCAAACATATTTGATGGATTTGACCTAGAGTGAGTTGTGTAGCTTCCAAATTTTGGACGCTAAACATTCTGTACATTTCTTCTTGTATCTCTTGAGGAAGAGAGCTGACATAAGTTGTTTTGAGACTCGGATCATTGTAACCATTCAACTGATAAAAACGTTGTTGCATTCTTTGGAAATGGCGTTCAATGTCTGTGAGTTCCAAGGAACAACATTTCATAGAGAAATATTCTTGTCTCATTTCTTTTTGAGCTAAGCTAGTATCTCCTAGAAATTCAAAATGAATTGCTGTAAGAAATGCATCTGGCTCAAGTTGATGGATATGATCTTGATTTACTGGGCCAAGGCTTTGGTACCATTCTTTTAGAGTTCCTGTCATTCTTGCACAGAATTCTTCAAGAACTTTGTATTTGTCTGTATCTGGATGTACCAATTTGGAATCAATCCATGCCTTGAAATCAAGAAGTCTTTTTGCCCATTGAGTTCTTGGAATATCATCAAGAGAAAACAATGGAGTTCCATTTATCTTTGGAGAAGGAGTATTTTCTTCCTGAGGAACAAGGGGAGGTCTTCTTGAAGAAGAACCTTCTTCTTTGATGGAGACAAAGATATTAGAAATATCTGCATATTCTTCTTCTTCTGATATTGTGTCTGGCACAGTATTTACTTCAATGTCATCTTCTGAAGAAGAGTATGTTTCAGAATCTTCATTTGAGCTAAGAGCTTCTGTAATTTTAGGTTTGACTGAAGAAATATCTTGTGTATCAGTCATTAATTGACTAAAAGGTTTTTCTTCAGAATGGCTTTCAGAGGGTATTGAAGATGAAGATGGAGTTTGAGCTATTTTTCTACTTCCAAATAAGGTTGTTGGAGCAGGTAAAGTTGGAGGGAGAAATGGTGGCTTCACATTGTGAGGGATGACTGCACTGGTCATTAATTTTCTGGGTGAAATAGGGAAAGGAGAAAATTGTTCAACTGATAGAGGCATTTTTGTTTTCACATATTCTTGTAACTCATGAAGCTGAGCTTTCTGTTTTCTGAGTTCAAGATCTCTTAGTGTATTTTCATGAAAATTTTTTCCTCTATGTTCTTCAATCTCCTTCTCTAATTTTTCTACCCTCTCTAGGGTTTGAGCATGAGCCTTTTGAATTTTTTCAGACATCCTGTTCAATTGTTGCTGAAATTGATCTTGGAGATTATCTACCTTTCTTTCAATTACCTGAAGTTTTTTATTTTGAACTAGAGAATTGTTTGTCTGCCAGTTCAAAACTTCTTCAGCCTGAGATAATGGCTGATAACTTCCATCTGGTAAAATCTCAGATGTCTGGACGTAAGGCCTTTGTGAAGTTCTTTTTTCTGCTTCTACTTTCCTCTCAAGTGGAGGAAATTCTTCATTCATCATGATACAAGGAATTGCAGGGACTATTTCTGGTTTGAAATAGTTTGAGCAGTGAGCCGGAGGCGGCCAAGTGATTAGATTTGTGTCTGGAGGAGGAGCAGAGTATCCTTCCTTCCTGAGTTGTTGTAAACCCTTTTTGTAGATTGCTAAGGGTTTTCTTTCTGTTCCTGGTTTGTCAAAAGGACGAGGAGGTGGCTTGCACCTATCTTGAGGATCTTCATCGTCTTCAGAGTCAGAAGATGGATCTTCTTCATCTGAATCTTGTTCTAGATGACAGTTACATCCTGGGTCACACATATCTGGGTTTGTATCCCATAGGAAATGACCATTTAACTTGTCAGAGTAGATTGGTCTACCCTTTGTCGTGAAAGAGTGGACTAGGATTTTTCTTTCCTTAGATCCTAAGGAAATCATCATAGTGTGAAACACAGGAGTACTTGAGCTTGCACTTTTTTCTTTCCATCTGAAAGAAGTGCGGACACTTCCATCTATGGAATTTCGGTGGAAAGATGCTTCTGAAGTTGCCATATTTTGCTCCTTCTTTTTAAAGATCTCATAATTACTGATCCATTCTGTAGGTATCAGCTTTTTGAGTTCTTCTTCAGAAATTTGTCTGGGAACTTGTATGATAGTAGGAACACTATCTTCAGCATGATCTCCAGCAATGACCATGAGAGCATTTCCTTCAAATTCTTTGTTTCCAGGAAGATCAAAACAATGATCTTGTATCCTGTAAACAACCTGGTGGTGTAATGTTGCTGCAAGGGCAGTTTCATCTTGAGGGGCTCCAATGAGTTGAATTTGTACTTTAAATCTTGTAGGAAGAGTAGGATCTTTGAGCTGGATATTGTAATTGGGAAATAGCGTTAAGACAATGCTTCCAACATTCAGCGTAGTAAGGACTGTTCCGATGACTGCTTGCTCATACTGGTGGAAAGTTGAATCCAGTAGAGTGATTCTAGCAGAAACAGGGAGTCCTCTCCTTCCATGTAAGGTCCAAGATGAAGAGCTATATATCCTTCAGATCTCCAATAACGGATCAACTCTTTGTTGATTTCTAAATCCACATATTGTTCAACAGAGGTGACTTTAAGGGCTACTTGATCCATTTTTGAACTTTGGATATACTCCTTAGCTTCTTTTCTAGGAGTAGAAATAAGCTGTTTGAGATTGTTAATCCAAGGAAACTTGGATTTTTCTCTTCTAAAGACATTATAAGGACTTATGAGGGGAGGTAAAATATTTTCTATCTGAGTTTCCTCAGAGATATGCTGATATTCAATAAGGTTGCCGATTTTGGAAGTAAGCTGTTTCCTACATGTTTCAGGAATAGTAATTTTAGAAGATAGAGATATGGGAGAAGATGAACTGGGCATAATATTTTTTTCTGGTTGAGTTATATCTATGTATTTGTTTTAAAAAAATTTAAATAATAAAACATAAAAGTATACAAATACATATATCCCAACTTCGAAAGGGCATAACAACTTTGTGCAATTTGATTGATATTGAAAAGTGTATTGTAAACATTATTGATATGAAACTGGGGAGCCATGAGAAAAATAACCCTTTGATTTTTGTTTTTGGAACAAATCAATACATGGAAACTGACATTGACTTCAATAGTATGATTTACCAACAAAAGAAAGAAAAAAGAAGCTAGTGATTGAGCAAACTAAAATGAAACTTGGCCTAACTACACTTTAGCTCCCTTTGCTCCCTTTCCCAGCTCAACTCCATTGCCATAATCATCATGTTCGACGAATCTAGACCAGAATGGGTGTGCCTTCCAAACTTGGGCCATTTCTTCAATTGGAATGCCCTTGGTTTCAGGCAAAAGGAAAAAAATGAAGATTGTCATCACCACCACAAAGAAGGCGAAGAAGAGGAACAAACCAAACTTCATGTGACAAAGCATTGTCAAGAAAATTTGCGCAATCAAGAATGTGAAGAACATGTTCACTGACACGTTGATACTTTGAGCTGCCGAACGAATCTCCAAAGGAAAGATTTCACTTGGCACCAACCATCCTAGGGGACCCCATGACCAAGCAAATGCTGCTACGTATATGCAAATGAAGAGAACCACAACAACTGCATACCACTTTGGCAAATCACCAGGGTTTCCATCAATTCCAAACTTTGCTCCAATACAAGCTGCAACCACACACTACACACACCAACATATACATAATTAACAAAAGTTAGGCTTAGAACCAGTTGATAAGCAATAAGCAACCTCAATTTAAAAAACACACTTAAAAGTAAAAAATGTTAGTATACATCGAAGATTAAGACAAAAGGGTACCTGGCATATGATCATTTGAATTCCACCTTCAAGGAAAAGGGCTCTCCTACCCCATTTGTCAACACCATAAATTGAGACACAAGTTGCAACAACATTAACAACACCAGTGATCACAGCTGACATTAGAGCAGAATCATCCTTAAACCCAATGGAACTGAAAAGAACCGGTGCGTAAAACATGATGACATTGATTCCAGTAAGTTGCTGGAAGAATGGAATCAAAACTGCCATAGTAAGGTGGGGTCTGTATTTTCTTTGCAACAAGTTCCTCCATGGGTGTTCCACTTGCCTTGAAGCTTCGCTAGCTGCCACAAGGTCATCGAACTCTTCATCAATATCTTGCACACCACGAACTTTCCTAAGTTGAGCCTTGGCTTTATCAGTTTCACCCCTTTCAATCATGGAATTGGGGGTGTCTGGAAGGATTAATGATCCAATTGTGATAATGAGGGCAGGGACCATAGCACCTCCCAAACTCAACCTCCATCCCCAACCACCTTTGATTTTGGCAAAGAAATAGTTCAACACATTTGCCACAAGAATACCAATTGTGATTGACAATTGGAAACCAATGTTCAACGCTCCTCTATATTTGTATGGAGCCATTTCAGAGAGATAGAGTGGTACAGACTGTTCATCACACAAAAATTAACAAAGTTAATTAACAATTAAAATTAAAATAATGATTTTGCTATAATTAATAACATCATTGATGAGGAAATACTTGATTATTAGTCGGTCACGTGTTGTTATAAAAATTAATTAATTAAAAAAATGTGTAGGACCACCACGGGTTCTTCTCAACTTGTAACGTTTATTTTTTGGGGGAAAGTAAAGTAACTTTAGAGAACAAAACCCGGTAACTGAAAACTAGAGCAATATTTTTTTTACTTGATAAATTCAGTTTTTTCAATTCAACGCCGTGGAAAATGATGTAAATGAACGTGGGAACAAGAAGCAAAGTTGTCACACGCAAAGAAAAACGGGGCACAATAATTATGCCACTATTAGTAAACTAGTGGATTAGTGGAACCACAAGCAAGAAATTGTGTCCGTCTTAATCCACCTATCACTCTCGACACGTCAAAGATAAAATATGATTCAAAATTTGAAGATTCATTGCATATGCAACAAACGAATACGAACGAATACGTTACTCATATCAAAAAAAATAAAAAGGAAAAAGGAGTCCAATTTGCTGAATTTCACAAGGCAGAGTCAAAATTAACTGAATCATACGCATAGAAAAATAGTCCCAAAAATACAGTAAAGTAGGGAAAAAAATAGTTGCTTGCGATGAAAAGCGACGACTTTTTCAGTCAATAAAAAACTGTAGTCACACCCAATGAATGCCTGAAAATTGAGTAACCGTATATTTACTGCGTGTCAGAAACTTTCTACCAAAGGTTCTATCTTTTTGTCAGAGTAAATAAAACGTATACGGATATTTCATTATTATATTCCATATAACGTCCCTTTCTCTGGTAGTTATCAATGAAAAATTAAATGAAAATAAATACCAATTATAAGTAGATCCGTGAAAATAGTTCAGCATTAACAAGGAGTTGTAAAATATCCCAGACTAGACAAATTAAACGACAACACGTAGTATTATTCAATTATTAATAAGAAAAGTTGAACTAAACGGCAACGAAGAAATCATATCAAACACCATCAGAATGGTTTTATGTCTGATCTTGAAAAGCCGCGGATTTTGACATGTTATCTGGCCTGCACATTACACAACGCGAGAATATCGGAGACATACCCATCTCTCCGTGTTTCAAGTTGTAACCCAAAATCAAACCCAATTTTTTTTTTAAAAAAAAAAATTGTTATAAGAAAAATAATTATTTGCTAACAATCAACCGTCGATAAAATTAATAAATATTTGACGATAAAAAAGAAAAAAGAAAAAGTGGATATACCTGGTTGGCAAAGCCGATACCGAAGCCGAGCAAGATCCGACCGACAATCAACATCCAAACGCCTTGTGCGAAACCGTTGATGAGAGCGCCGACGAGGAAAAGCAAGCCTCCGAAAAGCATGGAGAGTTTTCGACCAAACTTTCGCGTTATGGTGGAGGCAACCAACGACGACAACAACGCCGCCAGGTACAGCGACGACGTGAACATCGTCAGTGTCGCGCTGTCGTATTGACAGTACTGGTTTGTCGATTTGTCCGCGTGTTTCTTCTTGTACACCGACGGAAAAAACTTCAACAGAAACGGATCCATAGACGTCACCCCACCTGATCACAACCCACACATTCAAACAAAACAACATCACGTTAGATCATACTCAGATTAAAGGTATAAACTTCAAACATAACTGTGTCTGTGTCTCTGTGTCTGTGTTTTTTAGTTTGTTACCAGAAATTCCGATATCGTAACCGAAGATTAAACCACCCATGGCTGCAACGATGCATGTTACTGTCACAAAAGGAGTGAGGCTTCCTGGGTACGCTCTACCCCCTCCGGTACTGATTCCTCCAACCGCAGGCATTTTTTTTTCTAACACTCAATAAGAGAGAAATTTTTTACAAGAGAGAGTGAATTGAAGAGAAAGAAGAGAGAGCAATGGAAACAAGGTGAGTGGCAAGTGTTTATATAGAGAGAGATTGTCGTTCGTTTGTTTACTTTTTATCATCTTATGGCTGAGCTGTCGATGATGATATAATATGTTTATCTATAAAATAATTAAAATTAAAAATTGTCTTTGATTTGCAATTTGCACAAGGTGTAAATTTTAAGAAACTATTAAGGTTATTAGTTGGCATTGGGAAAGGGCAATTCAGTAATAAGTAGCACTATTTATTTCACTCGTGCTGAACTGTATATCCATCGCCATCTCAAAAGAAATTGTTCCGTTATCAAAAGATTAATGGGATTAAATTAAATACAAATGTAGAAGTATTTAATATTTTAATTAATTTTCAATCACATTTACTTTTAAAGTAATTAATTTAAGCACGCAAATTTATTGCTTAATAACCATTGTTTTAACAAAAAATATTTATTACGTTCTTATCCAATTATAATTTATGTATGATAACTTTACAACTATTTTAAAATTTTCATATAATTTTTTATTTTATTTATTATTTAATGATTTTTTTCCATGTTTATTGTTTTTGATAAATTTTAAGCCTCCATAAGATGAGTGTTAGAAAGAATTTATTAGAGAGAATATGTCACTGAAAAGTCATTTTATTTTTTATCAAATTAAATTTTAAAATGATAATGCCAAAACTTTAAATTTTATCTCTATTCCTGTTTTAGTGGATAATAAATAGATGGATTATATAAAATATTTCTATAAAGAAAGACATAATATTGATCTGTGTTATAAAAAAATGACACAATGATCTCTTAAATAATTTAAATTAATTATGTTATATTAAAATAGCATTAGTTTATTTTTTTCCCATCTCGTGACTTAAATTACCGGTTTAATTAACAAAAATTGGTGACTTTATTGGGTTTCATAAATAAATTCAATTAAGATACTATGAATAAATATTTTACACTATTATCTAGTTATAAATCATTACATATAATAAAATTATTGTGTAAAATCATATCTAAAATGATTTTAATAAGTTAATTGTGTAAGTGGGACTATTTATATTAAAATAAATGCTATTAATGCACCCAATGTAATTAATTGAAATTCATCAAAATCAAATATTCAAATTTTTTGGATCTCATTTATTTTTAAATAATTATCTTTCACGATTTTATAGATTTTAATAATTTGTACTAAATTCAACTAATTATTAAGTTAGTGGCTATATTAAAGAGTGACCCTACATTAATGGACTTTTATAAACTGACTTTTGTGTCAATATATTAGAATTCTGAACTATTTTATGATATTCACACATAAAGCGAATCTGATATTTGATTTTCAAAGATATATTTATGAAGAAAGTATCTTGATGAGAAAAACATTCTTAAATTGTTCTATATTGGATTGAGTTCAAGAATTTAGAGAGATAGCTACAGTAAGATGAGCCGACAAATCAAGTTGAAAATGAAGCAATGAATGGATGAAGATGAGAAAAGATTTATTGCAAAAATATTGAAATCCTTATGGAGAATTCTCTTACCCTAAATTCCGATCCCGAATCATCAAAAGGTTTACAATTTTGTAAGTTATACAGTTGGTGGATTTCACACGTCAGATAGTACTCAGATTTTGGAGGGGTGGTGTTATTGTATGCGTATATTAAATGGATTCTTTCTATTTCGATAGGATTCGATTTATTATTATAGGATGTGGCTGCCAAGTCAGCCATTATATTCGGAAGAAAAGTGGTAATTGGATAATTGTTTTATCCATTGAGGAGTAATAGGAAAGAGTTTTGGGGTGGCATTGGATAATGTCGGATTAATTGAAGAGGTAGTTGGTGTTGGTGTTGGTGTTGGTGTTGGTGTTGGTGGCTAATGTCGGTGTTCATAGTAAAAGTGGTTCCATAAGATCACAATGCGTGACTTCCATTGCCTTTTCAGCAATGTTTGATCAATGCATCCCCTTTTGAGTGTGGAAACATATAAGAAACAATGGGATGGGTAGAAAGAGAGACTCACACGTTATTTTGATGATTTGTTGTCATACATACACCTTGGGACCCGTTTCATTAGAGGCCAAGTACTTTTCTTTTAAAACATATTATTTGGTTTAAACTTTATGGATCAGATCGGTCAAATACCTATATATTTATTGTCTAATTGCCTTCACAATTATTTGTTTATAATTTTCTTCTAAATTTTTATGTAACAATCACAAGTCAAGATATTTTCTAAACAGTAAAACAAATTAGAATTGAGTTTTCTACAGTTATTAGTTGACTCCACTTTAGAGCATAACATATATTTTGAAAACCAATAATAATGCAACTCTGGCAGATAACTGACTAGTCATAAGAATAAAAGTATCCCTCTTTACTTTTGAAAGAAGGAAAAATTGATCAGTTTAGTATTTTTTCCAAAATCAATTTCAGATTTCTTTTAAAAATAAATTTATCAATGAGCAGATCACGATATTCTAATCGAAATATTAATACAAAAAATATCTAAACAACTATATATAATTTTTAACAAAAAAAAATTACCCATAATATGGTAAGTATATTATAATTATACTTAAATTAAAATTAAATTATTACTTTAATAATAAAACTTAACCTTTATACATTAATAATATAAAACTATTTTATACTTCTAATTGATTAATAATTAAAAATAAATTGAAACTAAAAATAAAATAAAAATATATTTAAAAGATACAATTTCATGTATAAAATTTTTATTTATAATATAGATATTAATATGTTTCCAAGTAAATTTTTCAACTCCATGAATTAAGTGCAGTCTTTTTTACTTGATTTATAAAAGAATTAAAATTATTCAGATGTGTTATATAATATTATATTTTATATACTGTTTTAATCATTTTACACACACATATAAATGTGTACAAAATTAAATTTCTCCATGTAAAAAGTATACATCGATAATTTATTTAAGAGAAAAGATAATAAATATAATTGAAATCAAACAATCCCTTCTATTAGTGAGAAGATAATAAATATAATTTATTTTTACATAAAACCATATTCATGGTACAAATATATAATCGAAAACATAAACATCTTGCAATTGTGGTATATTTCCTATTTTAATATGTTGTTGAAAATATTTGCTATTACTTGTTTAAGAATCTCCATCCTTTAATTCCTCTAACAATAGGAAACCGACCTTTATTATAACTATAAAAAGCAAAAATTAATGTTGCAACAATGTTTAAAATTTAGTAGTAATGAAAAAAAATCATTTTTCACAAAACAATATTGACACCAAAAATAAAGACAAAACTCTTTTAGAAACCAAGATTGTCCATGATTATACTATTAATATATGAAAAGAATCCTAACAAATATAAAATAAATCATAAGTACAGTAAAAGAATAAGATCACAAATCATGTTGGATATATATTAATAAAAAAACTAAAAAAATTATTAATTTAAACACCAAATAAATTGTTTAAAGATTAGATGAAAAAACAAGTTTACTCAGCCTAAAAGCAATCTAAAGGATTGCTCATCTCCTCTTAAATAATGTATTTTATTTTCTCCTTGGCCAACACACTCTCCATGTTGATCAAATTTTGTGTTGAAGAATGAAAGAAACTAAAGGAGTAAAAACTGAAGAATGAAAGATTATAAATACAATAATTCAGTTTATATTAGTTCAACATATTTGTTTTATCATTATTTAAATTTTCCGAAATAATTCGTAGTACTATTAATATTATTTTTGTAATGTAATCATAGTAAATTTTCATGATATTTTCTCATCACTCTTTTTTAAGCTAATAAAATCAAGTTTGTGTTATTTTTTTTTCTTTTTTAGATATTACTCTATATTATAGAAAATATTAATTATAATGGCGTGTGTTGAATGATAAGATTTTTTAATTCAAATAATAATGTTTTTTTAAGTAATATAACGTAATGGAATATAATTTAAATTTAAATTTAAATTCTAATTTTGATATAGAACTTAACGAAATGACTCTATAACATCATGTGATGTAAAAATAAAATTATTAATTTATAATTATTTATATTGATTGATTATATCAACTGCGGAATTTTGTATATACCAAATTCATATCCTTCTATTATGTAGGTTATTAAAAGTAAAAAGTCAATTTTAATTGAAAATTAAAAAAACAAACTTATTGTAACACGCTTTATAATAATAAATATTTACAAAAATAATTGATACGGATGATAATTAAAATAATTAAAAAAATAAAAATGCAAATTTATTAAAACTTTTGTAATTAAAACATAACTTGTTACTTTTCAAAAACTAAAACAAAGATGAACCATTAGAACAACAACTTCATAACCATAACTCATAATAGTATTTATGATTAATCAAATTACATCAAATAAAAATATCTAAGCCTCGATGCCCCACATATTAATTAAAGCATACTAAGCCAACCTAACATTATATATTTCAAATACATTAAATTATAACTTATAATTATAATAATGAAGTAAAAATTTCAAATCATAATATATTGTAATATTAAGCTGGGTTAATCTTTAAAATGTGGCAGATGAAGAAAGTGGATAACTAGTTTAGGATTGAGCTCCTGATAAATGTTTACTCTTTGGTAGGTGAAGGACGCATAGAATGATCCAGAATTTGAACTCTTCTATTTATAAAATATATTAATGATAATTAATATTTATCAGTAAAAAAATTTATAAAAAAATACTAACTTGTATGTATATTCAATTTGTGGAGGAAGACTTTTTTAACTGTTTTAACAGACACTTGATATCCATGAGTGCAAGAGGAGAGCATTTTCGCTGCTTTAACAAAAGTAAAAAGAAATGAGAATCTCTCTAGGTTAAAGAAATTCTCTTGAGAAGCATCTTAAAAATAAGATGTGTATAAAACAAAAGTTGACCAACAAATAAAGAAATCCATGCAAAAGGTAAGAAAGAAGAAACGAAATTGATAATTTCTTTAACGTACACAAACTTTTTTCTTTTATATATATTCTTCTTCTTTTGTATTCCCCTTATTTTGCTCTTTCTCATTGTATCCCTGTTCACATGACAGACTTTCTCTTCAAGCTTTCTTCACTTTGTTTTTTTCTCTTCAATTTTTAAGCGATATTTCTTTCCTTCTATCCATCTTTTCCGGTTTCCCCTTTGTTTTAATAGTAAGTTTTTGGTTTGATTAATATTTCACTTTTTATCCCCAAACTTCTACAATATTACATTTTGTGCCTCCAATTTTTGTTTTAGCAAACTCTACCTCCAAAATTTTATAATCTTGTAATTTTTGTCCATTCCTAATTTTTTTCAGTTTAATGAATTCAAATTCAATATCCATGTAAACTCCAAAAGTCTTACTTTTCTTTTCTTATTTTCTTTTTTATTTGTGGGCACAGTCAAGTCTTACATAGTGACTTATAAATGAGAAGTAGAGAAACATATGTATGTAAGCATTTGCAGTGTTGTAGTGAGTAAATAACATTATCCATTCAAACACGGTAGGCTCAAAGAAATTGAGCATATAGGTATGTAAGCAGTTTTGGGTGTTGTTCATGTTCATATGGCATTGATGCATGATGCCATTTCGGCTTTAATTTAGTATACTTTGGAGTGCATGGGTCCACTCTCATCAACTCATCCGTTTCCCACGTGCATTCAAGACTTTCCTATGCGCATTCCCATGTAGGTTGTATCTATGGCAACTTTGGAACCAACATATATAATTGAAGGATCAATTAATTCAACTTAATAATAATAATGAAATTAATTCCAACAACATTATGCAACTCATTATAAATATGCTAAAACGACACATCATATGATGTGTATTTTAATTTAGCTATAACATTAAGGATATATATATATATATATATATATATATATATATATATATATATAATTTTTACTATCTATACTTTTTATTTTGTAATTCTATATATACTCAACTCAATCTTAATATAATTTGGTAAGTTTTATACAAACACAATTTTATATTTGATCTCTAATTGATTTAATTAATTTATTAATTCGATAAATATTGTAGTGTACAGATTTATTTCTTCCAATCTCATATATCAAAACCTGTCATCTCAATAACTATGGCTCCAAACTGGAATACTCCAACTACTTACTCTAAATTTTCTATCTTTATATATTTAAATTTCTGGGGTATTTTCATAAAAAGTCAATAAAAATACCTGTTGTAGTTTTTGTAAGTATCTTACAGTTAACCAAACCAGATTGTGACATATATCGTTATATAATGCGAGGAAAAATTAATCATATGTTAAGCGTAAGACATAGTAAACTTCTTTGTTTATGTCACTGGACTGTCTCTTTCCATGACTTTAATAAAAACAAAAACATTTTCTGTTGATGAATATTATAAGAATATTGAATAAAATATATTAAACACATTTTATACAGTACTCGATCATAATTATTTTAGAAATAATTTTAAAAAGTTTATTATACTTAGAGGATTAGATTTTAAATATTCTTTCTATACTTTTGATTTTAGTCCTCAAAAAATGTTTTTTCTGATTTTATTTCTAAAAAAATTTCCATCTTATTAATATCATTCTGCAACAATTAAAAAAAATTTGATAGTAAAAATTAGTCACAGAAGAATTTAACCAAAAAAAATTAACAATAGAGACTAAAAATAGTGATGCAAAAATTTTCAAAGATTAAAACCAAAAAATAAATTTTTGGAAGAGTACTAAATGAGAAATTTAAATTCAATGAGAGAACAAAAAATTAATTGAAACTATTTTAAATAAATAAATATTTTTAAAATAAAATTTAATTTATTTTTAATCAATATTCTTAAAAGATTAATTAATTAGCTTATTCAATATTCATAGTTAAAAAAACTGTTTAATTACTAGAATTAATCGAATGGCTGAGACAGAGAGAACCGCGTCATCTGATAAGCTTAATGCAATTACAAGACAACAACAATGCAGAGAACGAGAGCCTCGGCTTGCAGAAGGTCAACGCCCGCAAAAATCTCCCATAAGGCCTCACCACAGAGAATAAAATCAAAATATAATACTAAATTATGAGAAATTAATATTAATAATGATTGGCATGCAAAATGTCAACCTGTAGCATTCGTATAGTTTAGATAATCAATCACCAATAATTAAATAATAATGCAGATAGTTGCAAGTAGATATTTTGGACGAGGATATAGGTCACATACAACATGCACCTATAGCTGGAAATTAATTTACAAAGTATCAAAGGTATCTTTCAAAGTCTCAAGATATTAATCTCTTTTTATTTTTCTTTTTTAAAAAAAAAAAGAAAAATTTATGAAGGATAACATACAATTTTGATGTGTACACAATTTTGAATTAACTCTTATTTAACATATTTGACAATTCAACTACGAGTAAAGAGTATATAGAGCAATATAGAGAGAAGTTTTACTCTCGATTTTTGATTCAACGAATTTTCACTCTTATTTACTCACATATCATCATAAAATTATAATATATCATACGAAGAAGAGACAAAATTTAACTTTCTAATCAAAATACTTGATAAAAAATAATAACATAGATGAATGAAAATTTTGGATCAATTTCAAATATATATAAAAATGAACTCTATTAATTAGTATGCATAGTATATTGGTTGAAGAATTAAAAGTGACAAGTTTTTATAAGAAATTATGTTAGAGTTGCGTTGGAAGTCATGAAAGAATGTAATTTACATCATTTCCAATTAAAATTTACTGTTTTTAATTTTTTAACTGAAGTTTTAAGGACATTGGTTAGAATTTAAATAGGAGGCAAAATATAAAAATTTGACAAACTCGTACTCATTCTCTTCCTTACTTTGGTACAAGTATTAAGTTCATAAAAATTATTGTTCAATTTCTTAATATATTATCTTTTTTTCATATTAGTTAGATTCTCTTTTGTTTATATTTTTATATTTGCTCATTTCACACTAAATATTTAATAATACAGCTAAAAATCATATTTAATATTTCATTAGCTTTGTAAAATGACAATTTATTTTTCTCAAAATGGAACAGAGGGTTCGGGGGGTAATTATCACGCATTGTAATATAATATGTGGTGTCAAATTAACAGTGGTTGGCTTTGGTAAAGCGAAGAACGTGATGATTTGTGATTAATGGTTCCAATTAGAACGTGATGATTTCATAGAAACCATTGATGGTTTTATAGGAAACATGATTCAAAGTGTTGGCTATAGTGTTGAACTTGATATCTAGCCACAGTCTCTTAACTCTCCATAGCTTGGTCAACACCAAAGTAGCTAGCTACTAGCATCAACTTTTGGCCAATGCTAATTAATTTGTATATTTTGAAATGGGAGCTTCTACGCACTAAACCCAATTTCATTAAAGTCCTTTGATAGTTCTAACAATAAATACAAAACCGTATCGATAGCTCTGAACACAAGTATCATTCAACCCAGACTGACTGTAATGAGAAATTTTTGCTTTGACCAAATTTGAAATTGCTAATGGTGAAAGAGGTTGGGACTCACAATTTAATTAAATTCACAATCAACGTGAAATTTTTTTATATTATTATCTAAGTATAAATTTTTCCTTGATTAAAATTTTTTAATTTTTAATCTAAAATTCATATATATAATGATTTTTAAATGATGAAAAATAATTGGGTTAATTACTTAAGTTTTTTTAATTCTTTCAAATTTTTAAGGTTTTAAATTTTAGTTCGTAATAAATTTTTAATGAAATTTAGTCTTTTATCATTCTTTATCAATATTTTTAGTTTATAACGTTAAATAAACCGTTAAATAAAAGTGTTCCCTTCTTAAAGATATACTATATTTCTTGAAGATATACTGCACGTGAGTAGATAAAAAATAAAATAAAAGTTTCTATAAATTTAAGAAAATAACAATATTTTTCTCAAAAACGTAGTAAAATTTGGGAGAAAAAATCATAAAAATGTAAAAAGAAATATAAGAAAAAATAATTAACAATTAAGAAGACTTTCCAAACTATATCAATATCAAATAATTTTTTTTATGTAAATTAAGAATTAAGAATCATAAAAGAAAAAGTTTGGAAAAGGCAAAAAGAAAATGATAAAAAATTAATTAATAAGTTATTTACATATGAAAAATATTATTAATGCTTAAACTTAATCATGAGTATTGATATTATCAAAAGCAAAAAAATTAAAATATAATAATATAGATGGAAATAAAATAGAAACAATGATTCAAATATTTGCTTGGAATTAAAGTATTGTTCTATGTTTATTAACATAAAATTATTAGTAATTGATAAATAGAAAGTTTTAAAAATATATATATAAAAAATATTATTGTAAAAAAATAAAGTAAGATAATTTAAATGAAGAGATAAAATTTATCTAATAATTAAAGAATGGAAGGGAAGGCTATGATTTTGAATCCTCCTATTACTAAAAATACTAATAATTAATAATTAACAATTAACGTAGAAGCGTCATGTCAGGATCTTCTCGCAACTAGCAACCCGCGACTCGTAGAAGCGTATCCAGGTGCACTGGTCCTGTAAATGAATTCAGCTTATAGAAACTAAAATTTTTAGTTTGAAGTTGTTATTTTTACTTGTACTCTCTCTATTTGTGTTATAAATCTATTTTTTGTTGTTAATGTTCGGGTTATTTGTATTAGTGGCATTTGGTAAATTATAATTAATTATGTGTAATGTATAATTTTAATAATGTTTTTATTATATTAGTGTATTATTTTAATAAAAATTTTTAATAACAAAGTAATTTTATTTTTGTAAAAGGAAATAATTATTTTATTATCTCATTTCATCTTTTGCTATTAATTAGGTATTTTTGAAAATAGTAACATTTTCATTATTAGTTTAAATAGTAATTTTAATATCTAATTTGTAATATGGCTAATAATATTAATATTATATGTGTATATTTACAAGATAAAATAATTTTAGTTGTAACAATTTTATATATAATATTTCGTTAGTAAATGTGTTGTTATATTTTGAGGAACAAAGTATATAATTAAAATTTAGTGTAAATTTGAAATTTGATGATTAAAAAAAAATTCAAGATAAATTAAATTTACAAAACTCTTAGTTTCTAGTACGCGCGTGATAGTATAAATGTAAGATGTTTAAAATAATTATTAGTACTTTTCAGTTAAATTATACGTTAAAATAGATATTATTAATTATTCAATATTTCGTCCCACACAAATTCTTGACTAGTCGTAATTTTGTAATTATTAAAAAATAACAAACAATTTAATATTAATAAAAATTATATCATCCATTATAAATTTTCAACTCACTTAAAAAATATAACAATTAATTAAAAATAGTACTACAGCAGTAAAACTAAAATTAACTTCAAAACTAACTAAAACATACCACAACTAACTACATAAACATTTTTACGACCTAAACTAAACATAATATATTAAACACTAATTAAAATTTAAATAAAAATAACTCACTAACCTTAATACAACAAAAATCCAGCCACTACAACAATTAACTCTTCCCGCTTCTTCCACTTGCACCATCGCTAAGTCAACCACATAACGCGATTATCAGTTGCGGGGTACAGTGCGTTGTGCCACGCAACACATCTTAAAGAGTGACACGTGCATTTATTGTTTAAATCAACATATTTCTTTTATCATTTTAATCTATCTAGTTTTTTTTAAAAAAAAATTATGTATAACTTTTATTATTATCTTAATTTAAGTTCTTTACCTTCTTTTAATTCTTACTTATTTATTGCGTTTTCTTAGTCATTGAATCGTAAAAACTTTTTAAATAATGTGACCCCTTATAGTCAGTCATTTTATCTCTTCCATCATGAGTTTTCTATAAGCGTTACTTTCTTTCTAAACCACCAAAACGGTAACGCGACTAATAAGTTAATGAAAACGTATAATATATGCAATTCATTGCACTTGCGCGTCAATTCTTTTCTTCTACTTGTAAATTTCTTCCATTTGTTGAAATTATAATATTTTTGGTATTTTTAGGATTATGCTTCATTTGAAAATATTTTTAGAAGAAAAGGAAAAACAAAATATACTATCCAAAAAACTTAAAATTAATTTTTCTTTAATTAATTTGTAAAAAGTCTTACATATTTTAGAAAAATTAAATGAAAAATTAATTTCAATTTATTGAGAAGAAATTTTCTTCTTCTCTTAATTAAACAAACTCCTAAAAAGATTTTACCCAAACAGATTTAAAAAAATTAAAAATTTATCCAAAAATTAAAATCAAATTCTAATATGTAAAATCTCCCTTGTTTAGTTTCGACAAAAGACGAGAAAACTTCTATATTAACTGATTTTAATTTATAAAGAAGTTTATTTTGTTTATTTTTTATTTTCCTAAAAATTCATCCTTAAACATGAATTATGAACTTTTACATTTCTCTTAGTGTTTTCAGAGCTAGCTAGGATAGTTATCAATTACTATTGTAATTCAAATTTCTATTAACATGAATTGGTCAAAATCATCAAGTGACGATAATCTTTATAAGTTCATATAATAAATAATGTTACAATCCACAATTATTTAAATGGAGGTGTAGATGTATATCCATATTAGATTTGGCGAATCCCGTTAACCTGCCACTATATGTTGAATGTAAACGCTAGGTATTTATCTTCATAATGTTTACGCATGTCAAGCACGAAAATAAGAAAAAAAAAAAATACAAACTATGTGGAAAATAACCCAGTTGGGACGATGCATGAGTTCCATTTCGTTGTTTTTATATTAGATTTGATAGCGTCACATCATTACTCTTTTCCAGCAAACGGTGTTTTCACGTTGTTGTGGGGAAATAATATTTAATTTACAAGGGAAAACGACCATGACTACTTTCAAAGGTATCTCAAAAATTCCAACGTTACTCACTCATTTATTTATATGAAAATCATTTGTAGATATGTATGAAATTTATATAAAATAAAATAAAAAATCGGACTTTGATTATGTAGCTTATGGTCTCAACTTTTATTTTGTCTTTTCGTATTAGAGCCGTCAAGTTTGTATTGGTTTCCCTAGAGAAAAATTACTCAGATTTGTTAACTCTTATAAGGCTAATAAGACTCACATACTAATATGATAAAATAGTTAAATTTTATAATAATTTCTTTAAAAATATACATAAAGTTTCTTTAAAAATATACATATCTAAGATGAATTTTAATAATTTATTAACACTATTAAAAATTTTACATTGATATATTATACTTGATAATTAAATCCAAAACATTATCTTATCATTTTTTTAATAAAATAAAAATACATATTTATCACGGGAATCTGATTTCTTGCTGGAGCTAGCCATTCTAAGATAGGATATAATAAAAGATAAGAATAAAGAAAAAACAGATATAAAATGATTATTTTTTATATTTAATTATAAGTCTCTGAATTTCATTACACTTTGTCTATATCTCTTGGATCAGTTGTGAGTTACCAGTGTTTTTAATTACCTCTGACGTAACATTACACTACTTTGACTTTGGTTTATTATTTTTGGATCATGTTTAATTTTGGACCAACATTTGATGATAGAACATGGCACTTGCTGCTTTGTTTGATTATATTTAGCTGAATACATGTTGGAATATTATTCTCATATGTTGAAACATGTAACTTTGATCAAATGCTATGGCTGTTAAAAAAACCACTCAAAATAGAATCTACGTGAGAATCTATTAAAATGTGTTGATCATGTTTTATTTTGGACCAATATTTGATACTTGAGCATAGTACTTATTGCTTTGTTTTTATTAAATTTAGTTGAATACATGTTACAATATTTTTATATGTTGAAACATGCAGCTTCCATCAAATGCATAATGGTCGGAAAGAACCATTCAAAATAGAAGCTGCGTGACCAAGATTAAAATTCCAACTCTGTCGCTTTTACGTGATTACGTGCTAATTTTAATTTTTTTTATAGAGTTTACGGGATAATCCTAATCAAGCATTTATTGCATTTTATTTTCTCGTAGTTTAATGGTTACGTATTACTCTATGAAATAAATTTATATTATCTACTAATTTTTTAAAAAATTATTATTAAACTCAACTAAAATCCATTAAATGGTGGTTCTGGTTAAATGAACATTGGAAATTGTAAAGTATTTGGTAAGATCAATTCCCACGAGAAAAGAGCCCGTATGATTCTTAATTAGTTCTGACTTGTGTTATCTTTAAAAAACCAAAAGAAAAAAAAAAAGAAAGGTTCTTAGTGGTGTAAACAGCGTATAGGGGGGGGGGGGGGGACAAAGAGAAATAAATAATCATTCATGAACGACGACAAAACAAAATTAATCGCTGTATAAGTGTATCACATTAATCATAGCTCAATTAAAAATGTTTCTTGTTTGATCTTAACACATTCCCCGACAAAATCAAGAAGATGTAAACATCCTCAGACGTTGATCTTACACATATACAATATACCACCAATTCTCCCTCAATAAAACTAATGCCATATATCACATCCGTTTACAATTACATAAGATTAATTTATTAATTAAAATATATGGCATCACAATCTATGATTAAGAAAACTTCCATTTCAATGCAGTATCCTTAGCAAAGAATTCAGGACCACTAGAAGCATTAAGGCCATGTACCATAATGAAATTAACAGGTCACAGGCGTTGACTCTATAATTAATTAATGTAGTTTTTTCCCCCACAAATAATTATATTGCATTATATTTATTCTACATAATGTTGAGAAGAATATATATATATATATATATATATATATATATATATATAGAAGATTAGGTGATAGGTGTAGGGTTCCATACTGACTAGAATAAACTTGCATTGGACCACAACTAGCTGGATTCTTATAGACCATAATAATCGCATGCACTTTTGAAACTTCATTCATTCAAACCACAGTTCCAAAATTAAACAGAGATTGAATGTTGTTCCATCTCCTCAGTTGTGATAACTCTTATAAGGCTAAGGACGATCCACCATATTTGACTACAAAATTCTAAGTTTAACATACAGATAGATAGAACAATATTTCCAAGTCGTAAGGCGTTTCTTCTATATGTTCATAGTTGACCCGGAGTCACCCAACCAGATTAATTGTACAAATTTGATTGACTCCAATACTTTCAACATGCAAGTAGAGATGTGGCCCATCATAACCTGGAAAATGAATATTCATACACGAAAAGTCAATTACAAATACTAGTTTTTGTTTTTTTGTTTTTTGACAGAATTTATGATTAATGTACTTTGTTGCTAATTATGATTTCCACTACTAGCTAGTATAATTTACAGTTGTGCTAGTATCTTTTATGTTAGGACTTGATTCTCGCAAGTAGGACAATAATTAATGTATATACATTTCGTAACCTTATTTTTAAAAGAAAAACAAAAAAATGTTTAAATAATGACAAGTGAACAGCTTGTACACTTCTCTTACGCTGTCTCGCCATATGGGGTAATGGGTATCTTATATTAGCAGTTTCCAATTCCAGTTTTTAATACAATGAAAAAAAAATTCTTTGGTTGGGTTATTTTTTTATAAATTTTGATAGATATGTAAATCCAAACATTATTAGATTATTAACGTTTAGTAATATTTGTTTATTGAAATTTGATAAAATATTATTATTATTATTATTCATTATCGTAAGTAACATTTATTTTATTAAAAATATTATTAAAGATATTATTTAATAATATAATTTCATCCTCGACTCGTAATGTTTAATAAACAAATTCTACTGATAATTAAGTACTCGTAGGGTACTAGTTATTAATAATAGGTTATGATTTTATTTTATAGGTACTGAAAAACATTTAATCAAACTAGTTAATATAGCCAAGCAGCTGGGGAACCCATCATCTTCAAACACGCACTTTCACGTGTTTTAAGTAAATGCTATATGTTAACATACTGACCCAGTCAAAAGTTTGTGCATCATTTAAAATTTTCTTTTTTAATTTTATAATTCTTGTATAATATTCTTAAAATATGATTGTCGTTATTTTAGTTTTTAAATAATATTTATTTTATTTTAGTTTTTAAATTATATTACTTATTATCATCCGGATTCATTAATTTAACTACTAACTTTCATTTTAACTACTAACTTTCATTTAGGAATTATAAATTAGAAATTAAATTCATATAAAATGATATAATTATTGAATTAAAGTGACAAAATTTTTTTTAAAGTTAAAATGATAATAAATGATATAATTCAGTCATCAAAATAATTATTTAACTGCACTCTCAAGAACTAAAGAAGTGAGTAACTTAATTTATTTTATAACTTATACTTCTTCTAAATTCTTATATAAGCAAAACTACCTAAAAATTTATATGGATCTAAAAAATCAAGTGCATTTAATTTTCTTGTTTTCAAATAAAAGTTAAGTTGCAATTTTTAAAATATCATTAATAATATTTATTTGAAATAATACATATTTTAAAAAGGATGATTTAAGTTAAGTATATTCTTAGAATAAATGATTTTAAAAAAATTGAGTTAGTTAAATTTTACTTATATTGAGTGTACACTTTTTTTTTTCTTATGACAAATGCTAACTTAGGTCACTGATTAAGAATTAAAAGGATAAATATTTTTTGTTATTATGTTCAGCATTTTTGTATGTTCACTTGTTATCTAGTACTTATAAATAATTTCTTCTTTTTTTTTTAGATTTTTAACCAGGACACCTAATAAAACCTTTTATTATACATTTTCACGATATTTTCTTATGTTCACTTATATCTACTTATAAATATTTTCCTTTTCAATTTTTTAACCAATACACTTAATGAAACCTTTTATTTATACAGGGAGAGGATACTAAACAAAGAAATTGTTATAATATATTGCATTAAAAATACAGTTCTTTAAATAGTCAAAGTCTACATATTTGATGATTGATCAATTTTAATGTTGGATTCAATTGTGTATTTACGAACATATAATATAAATATATCAAATATTTTAAATTACTTAAGAATATAAATGTTGATTTTTAACATAACAAAAATTTTCTTATTAATTAAAATTTTTATATTTAACTTCTTACCACATGCATATAAGCACACATGGGGAAAATATTTTTAATATACTCAAGTAAAAAGAATCACATAATTCTTAATTGACATAAAATTAACTTGCAGCATGAAAATATTTTAAATTAAATATGCTTCCCGATTCATCTTGATTCAGGACCAATAAAAAGTTATAAGGAAGCTCAACTTTTTTTAAAAAAAAAAAAAATTCCATTGGGCTCATTGATGTGAACCACTCAACTTTTCAAGTAAGAAAATCAGAACACAGTTCCCAAAATGGCTGAAGCAAGAGGAGAGGAAGCTTCCTGGGTCATCGTCCCCACTCAGTACACAATCAGAAAAAGAGAACACAAAATAGAGCTCAACACATTGATAGAGATAGTACACCACATACATACCCTACTCATATAGAAACCCTGTGCTATGCACAACAAACAAAAAAGTAATGAGAAGAATAATAAAAAGAAAAAAGAAGGAAATGATAAAAAGGTAACCTTCATACAATATACTTCCTCTGGACTCAGTATATAAAAAAAAGTAAATAATATTCTTTAGATTTAAATATAGATAAGATTTTATTAATTCAATTTTTTAATATAGACATTATCTTTTATTAATGATAATCTAGGAAATGTAATTCAGTTTTTACTTAAATGTCTCTAACTACCATTTTTAATGAAGTCATGTGAAAACGGTTTTTCAAAATAGAAGTTGGACAATTCTTTTATAATAGTTTGACTTTTGAAGCTTTTTTTCTTCTAATTTTAAGATAATCATCAATATATTTTTTATGGTTAAATTGTTTGACTAATGGCCTTGGTTTATTTTCGTTTAATAAGCCTTAATTTTTATTTTAAAAAGAGTTATGAATGATTTTCATCAATAAATATTAATTAGTATTAATATAATTATTAATTTTTGTTAGTAGAAAAATTTAAATCTATGATTTCGCTCTCGACATTTCTTAAAATTTTTCCTTTTTTTCTAACACTAAACTAACCTTATTTCTCTTCTAGAACTATTAATGAGACATATTGTATCTGAGGTAGCATAAAAATGGATTTTTTTTCTTCTACAGTATCACTTTAGAATATAAATATACTTAATTTGAACGTAGCAAATCAATCATTCATATTATAATTAATTTTAGATTTTGTTATATATATATATATATATATATATATATATATATATATAATATAACTTGTTAATTAATAAATGAGAACGCTCTTTCACTTTATAGTAATCAAATCTAATAAAAATTGACAAAAAGGAAATAAGAAGCAAGTTTAATGTGCCTCAATTCAGGGATTTATTAAAGATCTATAATGCAAATAATCAAGCTACAAGGAATGATATCAAGGTTAAAATTAAATCTCTTGATTATACATACAAGAACAAGAACTATGTCAATAAAAGGGATACAATGGAAAGGGAAATGAATGATCCAATCATATTTAAATTTGGCAATATCCTTATGAATAAGTTGATTAGGTGTAACAACATAATGATCACTAATATAGGTGAGATCACCAATAATTTAAAACATACATATTTTAAGAGATTAAAATTCAATAAAATTCAAGGCTGAGACGACCGTAATTGACTACATTAAGTGTTTCACACAAATAACACGTAACAATTAGAGTATATGTTCTTTTAAAAAATATTAATATTATATCAAACATAGACACGCTCCAGATTATAATTACCCCAATTTAAAATAAATGACAGGACATGTGTGTGGATTGTGTTTAATTTTCTGAATGAATTAATTATAATATATATATATATATATATATATATATATATATATATATATATATATATATATATATATAATGTACTTAGATAAAAGGGGCTTCGAGAAGATAATGGAGAAGATAAGATTAGATAACACAGCAATTATAAATTTTTTATTCTTTTTAAAGGAGTCGCATTTTATAGGTATAAATTATAATTATTAAGTAAATAAATTGAATATTTTCTTGATTTAATGAAGATATAATCCTAAATTATATTGAATATTGATATACATTAGGTAATATTTATACACTATCAACAAATCATATATATATATATATATATATATATATATGTTGGAATGACTTTTGTCGATAATTTTTTTATATATAAAGTAAGTGAAAAATAAATCTTCTTTCTATAAATGACTTAAGTATGTTTGGTACATTCATTATCATAAATTTGACTGAATTATTTTTCTTTTTGGTGGACTTTGGGAAGGAAAATTTTTTCACAAAATTTCTTTTATTTTATATAATAAAAAATTATAGAAATGCCATTTAAATAATGATATATAATTAGTTGATAATGTAATTTTTTATAATTTTTAATTACACATACTAAATAATTATTCTTTGTAAATCCATATTCTATATTATTTAGGATTATATTTTCTCTCTTAACTTTAAAAAATATTCAACTATAATGTGTATATTTAATAGCTACAATTTTCTCCAATAATTACTCTCTATTATATGATCCTCTCTTTTCTCTTTTGAAAGTCTCTTTTATTTGTGAGTAACTTAATATGCAATTTCTTGTATAATTAACGGTTAATAAAGGATATTTACCATATTGTAATTATTTAATGTCTCATTTTTCTTAAATAATTTAACCTTTTTAAATTTATGAAATTGTTTTTTATATCATTATTATTTTTTTCTATATTACTCTTAATAAAATTTAAAATTAATCTAATTTAATGTCTACTTTTATAAATTATTTTATTCCTCACTATTTATATCTATATGTGACAATTTTTTGAACATGCACTTATTACTCATTTTCCTCGTATTATTTCTCATTTTTCATATATTTGTAATAATTTTTTCTTTCTCTACATCTATTGTCTTTCTAAACTAAATTTAGTCACATTATGCTAAATAAAATTTAAAAATTAATTCAGTTTTATCTTATTTCTTTTTTTATATTTTATTCTTTACAACTTAAATCTCAGTTTATTATATATTTTTTAATATATTTCAAAAATTAAAATTACTAGATTTATTATCTCGTTTTATTTTGAATTAAATATCACCCACTACTTACCTTCTTATTTTTCTTCACTTATCATTTTTTTTAATCATCATAAAAGCTCAAAATTTAGTTAGATAAAAATGCAAACACAAAAACGTAGAAACGCATGTGTTTGTACAGGAATAAGATTAGAGGACTGGTAATTTGAAATAATTTTCAAAAATTTATTCTTTATTTTATTTCATTTTATTTTTTGGCCAGTTCTTATTTTATTTTCTTTTAATTACCTAACCATTCTAACAAACAATTCATCTTAAACCATCATATAAAAAAAATAAAAAATGAGAATAAAAAATAATATTTTAAAAGTTAATTTTAAAATAAATTTATCCATGATGAAATAAAAAAAAATCCATAACGCAATCCCAAAAAAACATTAACCAAGATAAAGGAAAGTAAAAGATTTATCTTCTGGCAATTGTCTAAATCTTCCGCATTCTTATTAGATCAAAGACAAGTCAGTTATTTTATCTTGTTAAAAAATGGAAAAACTCACTTAATTGTGTAAACAAAATAATCTCGATTTTAATAAAGCTCTTGGTCGAAATAAGAATTAATTTTAAATTTTGAGATTAATTTGATTTATATTAATTATTTTTATAATTATATTTCTCTCCTTTGTCATCAAATTAAATCTCTAACATTAAAGTTTTTTTTACTTAAAGATTTAATGAGATAAGATTAAAAAATTGTCGTTTGAAAAAATTTAGTAAATATTAACGAAAAGATCTGATAATGATAATCTTATCATGTTTCCTCAAAAGATTTGATAAAATTATCTTTAATATAATATATCAAATTAAGTCTTGAAATTAAATTTAAGATAATAATTATAATTTAAGAATATTAATTACTTGATGATTATAAATACATAACAATCTTTATGATTTTATACACGACTTTGTTTGTATTCCTCTAAGCAAATCAAGGTATTTTATAAAATCTTTTTCCTGTAATTTGTCTTCATCATGAGTATATCACGAGAAGAGGAAGAAATCACTCCTTGTTGAGTCATTGTAACTATGTTAGTGGCAAACTCAAGGGCAAGGACTACGGTAAAATCTCACCACTTGGTATTACCACTGCCATCAGATCGTAATCTTTCTACTTATCCATCTTTTGAATGGTTAAAGGGTTTACTTGCAAATTTGGATGTACCTCAAACTTTTTTTAATGGTCAAGATTGTGATATGATTACAAATCTTTCTACAATGTTGTGTGATTCGCTATTAGAAAATAGTAAATTTCATTTTTTCATGTTTGTTATAGTATCCAAAGGGCGTTGTTATTATAACATACTACCATATTTCTTCTGTGATCAAGAAGTTTTGTCATATGAATTGGTGCAAAGAATAGCTTGTGAGAGTGGTAAACATTCTTTACCTTCGAGAGCAGCCACACATGAAAGATTCAATATTCAACATGTAGAAAATAATTGTATCATATGCTTGCAAAAGTTCAATCTTGGTGATGATTGTACTAAGTTGTCTTGTTCTCATATTTATCACTATGATTGTATTTTGGAATGGTTTGTGGAGAGTGCTTCATGTCCTATGTGCCGCAGAGTATCATGATTCTTTTTTTATTTAATAGTTGTAAATATTTTCTTGATTTTGAGATTATATATATATGGATAGTTTTAATGGTAAATTGTTCATGTTTTCTTTCTTAATAAATATTCATCTGTATTGTTAAGGAAGTGAAATTTAGTAATTATTAATTAAAGGAGTGACTTTAATATTAAGGATTGTCTTCTCTCTTAACTATTTTTTATCTATATTTTTATAGGATAATTTTACCTTTTAAATTTATGGAATTATTTATTAGTTTCTATATTTCAATCACTATTTTTTTTCTACACATTACTTTTATTAAAATTTAAAAATTAATTCATTACTCACTCTCCTTGTTTTATTTTGAATTTAACACGCATTCTTCTCTCATTAATTTTTAATTATCACAAAATATAAAATTTAGTTATGTAAAAATATAATTTAATTTCTACATATTTAAATATCGTCACGATTTAGTTCGTTGATCAATATAGATTTTTTTGACAAATTCAATTATTATTTTTAAATAAGAATATGTTTATAACCTGATTTTAAAGATATTTAGTTTAAACATGAAAATATGGAGAGTTGACAAAAATATATTCTGTCGCTAAGATATACAAGGGTAATTTTTGATTTTTCGGATAAATGGAAAGAACTTTGAGAGATACAATTTCTCGTGCATAACCCCAATTGAATTTGAAGCCCCAAGTTACTAGAAATTCTTAAGTGTTGATTTTACAAATTAGTGGGCCATAAAAAGGCTAGTTAATTGTCTAGACCTTAAAACGAAGATAAGATGAGATAACCGTTTTCGTTTGGTGTAATCAAGTTTGAATGTTTGATCGATTCTCCTTTAAACTCACGCTGGATTAGTTCTTGGAGAGGCATTTCTATTCGCGTTGTTAATTAATTTCTTGCACTGATTCAAGAACAACTAAAAGACAGGTTTTTAAGGAGAGACAACAATGACCAACTGGTCGGTGATTCGAGAATTTGATCCAACTAAGCTAACATATAAATTGTCACCATTTCAAATAATATGTATTCATAAAGAGAAATAGTAGATATTATTTACTAGAGACAACTTATTTAGATTAGATAAAATAAGTAAACTATTCTAATAATTCCCATAATACTAATACATGATAAGCTTTTACAAAATAAAGGATATATTTTTAAATTATCAATATAAAAATCTTATTCGACCTTCTACTAAAAATGTAGCACGTATTATTAAAATATTTGTCATATCAAGCCAGTGCAATTTACAATGTAGAATTGTATCATTAAAATATTTGTTATATCACGGTTTTCATTTACAATTACAAAATCATGGAAGTGGACTACGTATTGTCAAATCACTTGTGTTGATTTTTCCATCGTCGGCAGCTGCAGATCAAAACCTGCAGAAATAGAATGTCTTCAGCTTATGCATTCAATCATCAATCCATTTTCTGACCCATTACCATCGATTAAATATGGAAAGAAAAAGAAATTAGGCAACAAGAAAACAATGATCAGTCGTTCTATTGGTACAAACCCAACAAATGAATTGTTGGGTCACACGTTGAATCTCTACTCAAACACTATTAAGTATCAAACACATGAACTCAGAGAAAGAGGGCCAAGAGAGATATAAAATAAAAAATTTTGTGCGGTAGTTGACACTGGTTTAGTCTGAATAAAATTACACATTTTTTATTCTTACATGAAAATGGCATAGACCATTACGTAAATATTTTTTCATGCAGGAAGCTAAGTGTAGAGTTTTTTCATGCAATGACTAAAACGAAAAACAATGTACTAAACTAAGCCTTGGAGTCGGGGTTAAACAAATAATTTACTTCATCCATGTTATAATTCATCCTCAATTGAAATTAACACTTTTTTATCTCCTGCAATATCTCAGATGAACACAGGCACTAAATTTGTTCGTTTACTTAGACCAATAATCCAATCATAAGATAGAATCAAAGCAACTCAGACAAATATTCTGGATTCCACTATTCCCAAAAGATGATTCAATATGTTTGGTGCCACAAAGGTTTCCTATATATTCAGTGAAAAATAAGTTATTTTTCACTGCTATTCAAAAACCAATCAGGTCAGCAACCAGCCGTATAACATATTCAAGGTGTATGTGTACCACAATTACTGAAACAAGTCACAGTATTAACAGGGATGTCATGACTTCTATCAACTCCAACAATATTAGAGTGTAGGATTAGAAAGCAAGCTACAAAATTATGAAATTGATAACATTGTAATTTCATCTCAGCTCGACTGTTTTTCAGGTTCAAGGAAACAGTATCTTCATGTATAACTTATATGGCACAATGGCATTCGAGAAATAGCAGTCCATGCATAATGGAAAACGTTAAAGCAATCATCAAGTAAAATACAGTCACTCAAGAACATATTTTTATGCACAAGAAACCTTTAGCACAAGCATGCAACTGCACCTAGAAAATCAGTCTTAAAAAATTTCTAATTCATCAATCATCATTTGGTTGTTCAAGGCATAGGACATAAATAATACACATTTTCACAGATATACTGTCATCAAATTTCCATTATCATTCTAGGTTCCTGGGAGACAGAAGTGTAGCAGATTAAGAACTGAAGTGATCCAAGCAAGTAGCAATGGGTTGAAGTTATTTGAATTCAAGGTATTCATTCCGTGGCAGAGGTTATGGCTGAGTCTGAGACAAATTATTAGAGAATTCCAGGGAACAGTTATTAGTAAGTTACAGCACGGAGTCTATTTTAAGTAATACTGCATCACCAGACAGAATTAGGAAGCTCTGAAAAGGCTTCAGTATTTTTCTTATCGCTTTTAGTAGGAGGAAGCATCATATTTCAAAGGAAATAAAATTAGGATTACAAAAACTGATTCTAAATACCTCTAATCAAATGCATAGGGATCGTCTGTATATGGATTAAGAGACCCTTCTGAAAACAAATCACCAATGTTTGAAGGATGAGGATGACCTCCTCCTTTGATGCTCTGCATCCATGATATGTAAAAAGAGAAGTCATATAAGCAGTGTTACTACAGCACACCAGGAAACAGCATAGCATATACAAAAACAATATTTGTCACCATAAACAAAAGTATGTACAAAGATTAATACCCATCAGTTTATCCTATATTCTTTCAGGAACTAATGGGGAAAAGAAACATTCAGCACAAACCCTTCATCTTTTTGCTTTTAATATACCATAACAGCAGCATTAGATGAAATAACTCAATAAATATTGTGGCAAAACAATTGGACCAGAAATAGTTTACACATTAGATAATCTAAATCATAGATCTAATTACAAATCTTGCATTTTACTGAGAAAAGAAAAATAGTTTACACAGATAATCAACATTGAAAAGACTCAAATCAAAAATAGTAACTGGATCAGTTATTGAAAATCTTTATACTAATAACAAACATAAACTCATATTAGCTCCTAGCATTATCATTTTTGGTAGAATCAGAAGAGTTTAATAATCAAGACTAAAATGTTGAAGTTTGAGAACTTGGCTACATGAAATTTTAAAGAAATAATGTTAAGAGCAAGTTACGCAGGACATACAAATAAGAGAGGAATTCCAGCTGAGTTGGTTACCTTAACAACACTTCCAGGGGTATTTACTTTTGGTGTATTTATCTTTCGATTTCTAGGGTCCTGATAAAGATAAAGAGATTCAATATTCACATGCTTGTAAAGAAGTCCACACTCGAAAGCCAAGACATATGGTGTGTTAATGTAGTTCATGTGTGCGCTAATATGTATGTTTAATAACATTTAGAGAGAAACAGATACATGCCTCAAACATGACAGTACTTCTTGTTTTTCTTTTCTTTGTGATTGTTCTTCCATTAGAAGTCTCCACTTCATATTCATGACGAGTTACCTGTTAATTCAGTTAAGGGGCTAAGGAAATTGCCAAATATCATAAGTTATTTACTTTTACTATTTTTCCAGGCCACCGATTAAGATCCTTATAATACTTATCATTTTCAAAGTAATTACTGCAGTATAAGTTTCCCTCGTCTTGGACATTAATCCATAGCGAAGTCACCTTTCTATGATGCTTAGGAATGCTCATTGCATTCCCTGTTTTTACGTTCTCCACTTTTTTCAACAACTTTGGTACTGGTGTTTGTGTTGCTTCAAAGTAAGGAGAGTCCTATGAAGAGGGAGGAAAAACATAAAATTAGTTGACTTGTTGAGACCATAATTATAACACGTTATGTAGGGGGGAAAAAGTGAAATTTCATTTTTGTTTTGGAATTCCATTCTTACTAGCTCATGCTGATTTCTTTTGCCACCACAAGAGCTCCTTCTCTTAATTGATGAAATGGAGTAATCCTATCACATGAAAAGCATTAATGTGTTTTAAACTTATCTATCAGATTATCATCATATTCATATGTTCATCACATTTACCATGAATATAAATTGCTTAGATCTCCCATAACCCACCTTTTCAGAAAAATTTTAAGCATAGATGATCAATGGTATAAAAAAAATAAATAAATTGCAATTGCAATAACCTTACGCTCAAATGAAATCACTAAATTGTAACTGCAGTTACTTTCTATAACATTCATCTTTAAGATAGCAAGGAGCTTGAAATGACAAATGAATACAGTAACCGATACCAAATCACAATGAAGCCTTCAGTGCTCTGTTTTAACCCTTCCCCCTATGTTGTGCAAAATCATCAACAAAAAATTTCTAAAGTTACATTTTAAAATATCTATGCTATGAGAAATTGTACTGATCAAATCCACCTAACAGCATGTCAATAAATACTCATTACAAAATAGTTATGCTTTCAGTAACAAGATTATGCCTGTTTCAACAGTAAAATATTATCATTCGGAAAATGCAAATGTAGGCCAATGGGTCTTTGTTTGCATCTCCCTGCTATGTATTTAAGTTCACAATTCAAAGTCTTGTGATGAAAGAATATCATATAAGCCATTTTAGGTTACAATACTATACAAGCAATATCCCAACATGAAATTAACAAATATGGCATCTAAAGTTTAGAAACAGACACAAACAAAGAGATTGGAAACAAAAGCCAACCTGTTTTGAATTCACTTCTTGGTCCTCTTTGGGCTTGTCACTCATCACTTTCCATTGCAACTGCAACAAAGCCCTTTGTCTGTCTTCCTGCAATATTCTCCAGAAAATAATAATAATAACATTTCTAAGATGAAATAAATTTATTATATCAGGTATTCCATACTTTGGATTTTTGAAGATGCAACTCCTCTTCCAGCTTTCGACACTCATCTTCAAGTTCACATCGCAATGCTTTAATCTGAGCTTCATGATCATTTCTCAGGAATATTGTTTTCTACATAAATTAAGGTATCAACAGGTGAAGAATTTTGTATACAAATCCTGGCCTCAACGTAAGTGTCGATGTGTGTGGCACCTCTCTCAGTTCATTTTCAGCTTGTAGTTGGGTTCGGTTTAGCTGTTCATTGTGTTCAGCTATCAGGTCTAGTTGCCTCTTGTCATGCTCCTGCTGCATTTGACTAACCTGTAAATTGAGCAGGGAATCAAGTGACCTAACTCCTGGAAGTTTTCCAACTTAATGTTAAGAAAACTTCATAATGAAGGAAAGTAATGATGTGATAACATCCCCACGACTCACAAGGGGTACATACTCATCCAAAGAAAGGTATAGGACTAGAAAGACAAATTTTAATGTACTTGGACCAATTCAAATTATTACTTTGAAAATTTTGATAAATTACAAACCAGACAAAATATTCTAATTATTACTATTATGAACCAATTATCTAAAAAGCTTAAGTTCTTAGGTGAAGACTCATGAATGATTTTATATTACATCTTCAACGTGCCCCTCACACAAGCATTTGGACTTGAAGTGTGGATGATCCACAAATCCGCCAACCTTGGGCTTAAATTCAACTTTTTATTAGAAGAAGAACGGGTAGAAAGGATTGAACTGTAGAACATTTAGTTACAAAGACTTTGGACTTTTTGTGACATCTTTAACATGCCCATCATACATAATGCGCAAGTCCACCTACTTTGGGCTGAAAAGAGAACAAGAGCAGAAAGGATTGAACTCTAGAACACTTAGTCACAGAGACTTTGGCACTGTGTTATGAACCAACTATCCGAAAAGCTTAAACTGTTAGGTAAAAGACGCATGAAGGTATAGAAAATGGATTTTTTAAGTAATTAGCACATAAAGTAATTTAAACTATCACCAAAGACAAATAAGACCACTTACAATCCATGGTAATAGAAAATGCAATGCCAGATTACTTCTAAGTAGCCAAGAATTTCAAGTTCAATTTTTTTCCATGCTTACCAGCAACTTGTGCTCCTCCTGCATGCCCATCAATTGCTGCCTTGATTCTTCCTGGCATTCTGCAATTTTTTGGTCAAACCTTCCCTCAATTTCAGCAATAGCTCTGTTTGACTGAAGATTCAAATTGGTTAGAAACATGCGAATGGAAATTACATGCTACAAATGCCGGGATATCATATCAAACCTTGTCTTTTTCCTTGTTCACAATTTCCATCTTCTCCAATTCATACTTCCTTTTAATGTCATTAATAGCCTGATCAAATAATGCAGTATACATGAGAAGTTAATGCACTATACATCAGCCACTTATAGTAAGTAACCCTGTTAATATATAAGACCTGATCATTTCTCTGTGATATTTCTTTCAAATGCTTTGATAATTCCAACTGTTTATTTTCTACCATTTGATCGAATTGCTTTCTAGCTTCGGATAGTTTGCTTTCAGCAGCCGTCAGTGATGATAGATTCTGCAAAGTAATAAAAAATACTTAAATAATACACAAAAACCAGTCAGGAATATGAAATACACGCTATATGTTTGCTCCAAAACCTCTGTAATCTGATCTTCCAGCTTTTTTTCCTGTTCCTTATGATGTAAAATACACTGTTCTTTCTCCTCCAAGACATGATGAAGCTGGATGATTTCTTTATCAAGAGAGTCAACATGCTGTTGTAGCTCCATTCTCTCCTTAACCAAAGTATCTATTTCCTCTGATTTTTTCAATATCTCTACCTGCAGTTCTTCTTTATTTTCTTTGTTTTCAGTCTCTAATGCTGAAACCTTCAACAGTAAACCTTGCTGCAAAGCATTAGATACCTCAGTAAAGAACAAAACAATGTATGCCAATAGGAAATTAACTAATCATATTAACTGTCTTACCACTTTGTTCTCTGATGATCTAGAACTTTCTAGCAGAAATTTGGCTTTCTCTTCTAATTTGGAAATTAATAACTCAGCTTCTTTCTTTTTTGAGATTAAAGTTTCAGCATCTGACTCCAATCTTTGAATTCTCTCTGCAGCTAATTGAGAATCCTTTGTAAGCTGGTCTTTAGTAGATTCTTGAAGTTTCTGAAGTTCATCCACAGTTTTGCCTAACTCATGATTTTTCATTTGAATTGCATTCTTTTCTGACTCCAAGATAACAAATTTATTATAAAGCTCACTATATTGGTATTGAGCACGATTTGAGAAAGTTTCTCTCTCGTGCTGAACCAACTGGAAGCAAGAAGCATAGAGCAAATTCATTTCATCAAACTTGTTCAAAAGATTTAGGCTTTTTTTGTCTAAATTTAACAAATATGCAGCCAATGCCTGATTTGAATCTTCAAAGTTTTTTATTTCCTTAAGTGACATGTCAGCCTTTTCTGCAAGCTCAGCATTGCACAATTGAAGATCAGTCTTTTCTTTTTCCAATTTCTCTCGACTGGTTATGTGATTCATAATTTCATCTTCTTTTGCTTTTAACTGAAGGTGAACCTCTTCCAACTCTGAGTTCAAATTCTCTGTAGTCAATCTACTGGTTGTTAACATTTCATCTAAATTCCTTATGATAGTATCTGCAAGCATAGTAAAATTATGAAAAAATGAAGTAAGAAATATTCAAAGCATCGACCCAATGTCCAACATGAATACATACCTAACATGTATATAACATCACATGACCACAATTAAGAATTTAGATGAATACATATCTAAAGCAGGGGGAGGGAGGGGCTGAGGTCCACACTCACCTCACCCTACACCTGCCCCTGCCTGGGTTCACCCATCATAATGACATATTTAGTTTTAAATAGTTATTTTAATTATTCAAACAAATGTGTGGATATTATATTCTTGTTCTGTCTCAAATATGTAATAACTTCCATTCCTCATCATCCATGAAATGTGATAACTGCATAAAATAGTATAAATTATAAATCATTATTCTAGTATTCTTTCTTAAAAATCTGTGCTATAGATAGAAAATGAAATTTCCTGTTAACAATCTAAATAAATTGTTAAGTCATGCATGCATAAGATAAATAGATATTGCAAGACATACAGACATAGTAGTCTAGCCTTCAATTTAGTACAGTAATAGAAGTCTAATCTTCAGTTTAACTCATCACTCTTAGCTTATTATCAGCTCCAAATGCAATTACCCTTACCTTAATTAACCATGTCCAAATGTTTTTTATCACTCTTTTTTTTATAGCAGTGTTTTTTATTAATCTAACAAGCCACACACCTTGGTTTGAAATGTAGTCAAATTCCAACTCTTGTACTGATTATCAATAGGGTTGCATAATCGAACCTTAGATTAGCTACGTAAGTGAAAGCAACAACTCCATGAAATCAAATTCACTAAAGAAAGCTTAAGTACATATAAGATTATAAACCATAAAACATGCGAAACAGGAAGACAACTATTATTGATACATTGCAGCATGCACCTGTCCAATTTTAAAATATGACCTGAATAATACATACACAAAAACATGCACATGAACTGAACTCATGACCCTAGCGGACCAAAATGTGTTTATTAATGACCAACCTCATCTGGAAATCGTTTAATTATAAATCATTCAATCCTACATTCCACGAGATAAAACATTAAACGTAACCATATTCTCATCAATAGTAATTGGAACCTTAATCCTCACCCTTCTCTTGTATAACGTTGGTTGCTCTGGAATGTTCATCTCTGTGAAACTTCTCCCTTTCTTCTGTGGCAATTTTGAGCTCCTCTAGCTCTTTATCACCTGTCATAGGGATAGCAGTCATAACAGTATGTTATCTATCGGAACATCATAAATATAACAAATCAAACCAAGCTGTTTCAAATTATTATTGTTTTTACTAAATTTTTAAAGTAATAAAAAGAACTTACGGGTTGTAATTGTCTCCTGTGCAGAATCTAGCTTCAGAGACAGACCATCCATCTGTTTATTCAACCTATCAATAGCTTCTGAACTTGCTGATAGTTTGTTTTCCAATGTTTCCTTATCTTTCTCAGCTATATGAGCAAGAAAAACCAATGGACTAATTAAGGGAAAAAAATAAAACAAAGAAAAAAAAAACAATATATATATATATATATATATATATATATATATATATAGAAAGCAGAGAAAAAATTGCACATCATACCATTCTGAACAAGAGCAGCCAACTGCTGTAAAGTCTCAGTAAGTTGATCACATACAGTCTTAGTAGAAGAGAACTTAGACTCCAATCCCTTCCACAGTTTTTCATCTTCCTTCTGCTTCACGTTGAGCTTCGCATTTTCGTTTAACGCATTCTGCAATTTTTCTTCTAATGCACGGGCATATTCCTGGGACTTCTTAAGCTTAGCATTCTGCATAGAAACAGAAACAAAGTAACAGCATTTCAACAAAACAATAAAACGAAAGCCTAAGCATCATGTACTTCAGTTAACGTTCGTGTATTCCTCGCCTAAAACAGCACAAGCACACTAACAAAGGAAAATATCAGTATACCGCATTTTCAAGATCAGTCTTCACCGAAGCTTGCTCTTTAACCAATTTCTCTGAAAATGAAGAAATCAACGATGCATGGCCTCATTACGATCAAAATTTCGTACAGAATCTTCGTTTTGGACGAAAGTAAAACGAAAATGAGAGAATTGAAGTGAAATTCAGTTCAAAACCTGCGGTGAGCTTCAGGTTCGCGAAACTACCAGATGAAGTTGAATCCGTGGAAGGACGCGAAGAAAATGGCTTCTGAGTTCCTGTAATGGAACCGTACAACGATTTAAATTGATCGAGGCTCTTGGAGATTGGGAATCCTAGCTTCTTCTGCATCGCGAAAATCGAAATGGAACCCTAAATGAGTGAAGTGTTCTGAGTGTTTTTCTTCTCCGCCACGCAATTCCGCAAGTGACTATTTAGTTCAGAGTGTAATTGAAATTGAGTTAGCGCCATGTAAAGCAGTATTTATACCATCCAGAGAGCGGGATTCGCCTTCGTGTAGACCGTTAACATCCTTTCGGTTAGAATTCTCCTATTTTAACTTTTTCTTCCTTTTTTATTATATTATTTTTATTATATTATTTTTTATATATTATTGAATATATTCTATTTATATAATTATATTATTGGTGTATTTTATTTAAATATATAGTTGATTTAAAAAATCTCTCTCTATATATATATATTTAGATTTAATCATTATTACTGATTTATCAAAAATATTTATCAACTTTACAAAGTATTCATCTCCTTTGGTCACATTGTTTCATCAACAAAGCTTGAAGCCAGAACCTTGTCTAAGTATCATCAGCCAATTATTTTTTTACGTAATGTTTTTATATTTTACAAATTAAGTTAAACATTTATAGATGAAAAAAAAAATCTATACTAATTTAAAATATGGTTGATATGATTTTAAAAATAATTGTTGACAAAAGTCAATAAATTTAACATTAATGACAATTGTGATTTAAGTATAAAAGTCTTTTATATTATTAGTCTTTAAGAAAATGTATAGTCTAGTTTACTTTTACTTAAAAATTGCTTTTAACTTTGAGCTAAAATGAAAGGTTTTCAGAAAAAAAATATATATAGAAGGTGTATTTTAATTTTTTTATGACTCAAAA
Source organism: Hylodesmum podocarpum (assembly GCA_026586105.1). Lineage (NCBI taxonomy): Eukaryota > Viridiplantae > Streptophyta > Magnoliopsida > Fabales > Fabaceae > Hylodesmum > Hylodesmum podocarpum. Next base: position 5,867,454 of record JALJEV010000638.1, read on the forward strand.
GTAACTTTACGATAAAAGCTGTTTGGTAAAAAAAAATTTAAAATTTTCATTTTGTTTAAAATAACTCATCCAATAAAAAAAGTATATTTATAAAAATAAAAAATTAATAAACTTTTTTAAACTAACGTAAATTTATTTTAATAATCATAATATCATTTGTTTCTATCGAGAATAAACTGGTCACGTGCTAGATGAGCTAGATAAGATAAGATCGTGTAAACTCGGCTTATCTAACAACGTTGACGGGTTCTTGCCAACCAGGAGTGGAGAGTGTATCTGGAAAAGCACTCGACGCTCAAATTAGTGTGTGTATATCCGATTAAAGAACAAATGGATGTTTGCTCATAAATAATATAACGCATGTACTTTTGCTGACCGAGAAAAATACTTGTAAGATTACGAGCAATTTCAATATCAAAAAAATACATCAATGTGCTAAGATCTTTCACATGAAAGCATTCACTAAGGTCGACTTTAAATTGTTTGATGGCTGAGGAGTCATTGTTAGTGATAATTAAATCATTGACATAAATAAGAACGTGTTAAACTCCCTTTTTGATGTAAAATAATCAAGGCATGATTGTCGAAATCCATAAGATATAAGTGTACGAAACAATTTAGTGAAAAAGAAACATGGGCTGTTTCAAGCGGTACAATGATTTTCAGAGTTTGTACGTCATGTTTGGTGTCGAGATAGGAAATCCAAAAGGCAAGTGAATGAACACTTCATTATGGAGATTGTAGTGTAGAAATGCATTATATATGTCCATTTGATGAACTTTTTAGGATTTGGCTACTACCACTGCAAGAACAATTCGCATTGTTACATTTTTGTGACGAGAGTAAACATTTCAGTGTAGTTGATGTCTTCCTCTTGATGATTTCTGAGTACAACTAAGCGGGCTTTAAATTGCTCAATGATGTCACCAAAGTTATACTTAATGCGATACACCCACTTACATTCAAGAGCTTTCTTCCCTGGAGCCAATGGTTGCATGCTCCATGTATTGTTACATTCCACTATTTGTCTCCATCTTGTATATTTAACTGCCTCATGAAAGTATAAAAGGTCTTTTTCTACAATGATTTCTGCAAAGAAATATCTATGTGGCAAAGAAAATTTAGCATAATTTACATAGTGATAAATAGGATAGGGGTTACCTAAAGAATGTGATTAAGCTGATGAACTAGGGAAAGGACTCAACTTCTACACACTGTGTCGTACGTAACCTTGAGGTCTTGTTGACAACTATTTCACACGATATCCATGTCCAAGTAACGAATTTTCAATAAAATTACTAGGCACTCTGTTGTTTGTGGTGTGTTCAACTTAGGTTTGCAGTTTGAGAATCGAAATTGAGTTCTTGAAAAAATTGCTAGTGGTGTTTAGCATTTCCATCACGGAATCCATTATTGGTACAATGCATGTGTACTCTCCTTATCGAAAGTGAGATATGATGGTGATTCTATGTGTTCAAGAATAGTGTCTACCACATTATTAGCAGACAAGGAATGGGAGAATTCTTTCTCATTTTCGGAACAATGATATGGAAATTGGTTTTCAAAGAACTAATCATCTCGTGAAACAAAGAATTTATGAGTTTCAAGATTATAAACTTTCCAACCCCTTTACCCATAGGGGTATCCCATAAAGGCACATCTACGACTTCGACTTGCAAACTTGTCACCATTGCTAGCGAAGCATAGAGAACCAAACATACATAAGTGATTGTAGGAAGGTTTTTATCCATATAACACTTCATATGATGTTTGCCTTTTGAAATTGTTCTAGAAGTACGAGTGATCATATATCCTACTGTCAACACATCCTCCCCGTAAATCAATAGGCAAATTATCTTGAAACCGCAAAACTCGGACAACATTGAAAATATGTCAATGTTTGCGTTCAACCCTCCCATTTTGTTGAAGTATGCTTGTACATGAAGTTTAAAAAACTATCTTATGATCTAGAAAATAATTTCTCATACAAGTGAACTCCGCTCCATTATCACTTCGTACAGTTTTAACCTTTTTGTTGTATTTCCTTTCTACCAATGAAAGGAAATTTTTCAGCGTTTTCATGACTTCTTTCTTATCAATTAGCAAATAGATTCACATTGCTTGTAAGCAATCGTAAAAAATAGTAAGAAAATACAAAACACCACAAGATGAACGAGTTCTTTATAGACCCCATATATTGCAGCGTATCAAATCAAATATATTAGAAACTTGATTATTATTCAAAGGAAATGTTTCTTTAGTTTGCTTTGCACTTTGGCATATATCACAAACTTTATTTTTGAAAGCACTAATTCTGCTTGCACTATTATTGGAAATTAATTGGGTAGTCTTCCAAGATGAATGTCCTAACCTCTTATGCTATACTTCTAACTTATTTATTCCTTCAACGTTGCATACCTTTTTTGTGATGACTTCTCAAAAGAAATAAAGTTTATCCCTTCGTTCACCCGCTTCAATCAACATCTTTAAGATTCAGTTCTGTTTAGCACACTAAGTTACTAGCAAACTGGACAATACAATTTAATTCATTTGATAATTGCGATGTAGAAATCAAATTGCATTTCAACTTAAGTAAATAAAATACATGTTGAAGATCTAAATTATCATCGAGTTTTACATTCCTTCCTTAGTAGAATTAGTAGTGTGTCTATTTGGAGGACCAACAAGACATCCAAACACAACTCTTATATTACGTAAGTGTAGCAAATTCCCTGTCACATGATTTTGATGACCCACTGTCAAGTATCTATGTAATATTTTTAGATATACTAGTTATAGTTTCATTTAGAATAACTTTGGATGAATTGAAAATTTCTATCAAAATTTTCCGCTACTCCTTACTCAATCATTCATATTCAGTCATCCTTGCTTCTTGCCCTCCTATGAGATGAATTTCAATATTTTTTCTCATTAGTGTATTATCTATATACACAAAACTATTTCGACAAAATCTCCTAAGTTCTAAGGCTTACTGTAACAAACTTTGTTAACAATCTATTAACAAGAAGTTATTACGGATATACAATAATATTCTAATAATATCCTATGTAACGGCATATTTATGCATATTACTTTACTTTTGCTTCGTGACTGCACGCCTCCAATAAAAGTAAAGAAAATGAAGTGGAGTATGCGAATTTAAATTTGATCACCTGTCTAGTGCAGTAGATGGAGGCATTCTGGGAGATGTTCTGGCTATCAGCAACCAAAGTCACAGTCACAAACGTAAATAGTATTATGACTCGTGTGAAACTGAAACTTTTGGGGAGAAGGGGCCACTTCGTTCACTTTGTAACAGGGAAAACACATTTTTCCAAAAATGCTGTTTAATCTTTTATTTTTCAATATGAAAACACTTTATAAATTTTTTTTTGTTATGCATACAGAAAAAGTTCAAATAAAATTATCTTAGAACGTTTGGTGTAACCGTGACATAAAGTTTTTTTTTTTCTATATTGTTATAATCCTTTTAAGGAAAGTCACGTTGACATTTTCGCCGAAAAATAACGATCAATGTGAAAGAACCTCCACTGTATTCAGGTAACGGTTTAACATTAGACAATTTGAAAGCGTCATAGTCCAACCGTTCAACTAAAAATGACTTTCTTTTTCCCGTAATTGATATTGGTCTCTTGGTATAGCATTTAGAACAAGTCAAAGTCTATTGCACAACTCTCCACCCATAAGATGTTGTTAATAGTACCATGTTATTAAAACAACTTTTTGATGTTTGAACGTTGAACCAAACAGCGTTTCAAATCTTCCAATTAGTGAAATTATCGAGTTGGGAAGGAAAACTCGTGAATTTTCGTTTCATGTTGCCTTGCTTGCTTCAATTAACACCTCCCAAGATCAGCCTAATTGATGTTGCATATTCACATGTTCCCCACCGTGTAGTGATCTAGCATTAATTGGCACACACGCAACATGAGAAAACACAACACAACCAAGATGATAGATTTCCACTCATTCACGGAACCCAAAAGCCTAAAAATCTTTAACCCATATTTAGGAACTTACACTTTCACCGTGTTACATTATATTACTTGAAACCACTTAAAACAGAAGAATAAACAAAGGGGGAATAATGTGGGATCACTTTGTTCTCTTATCTTTGAGAGTTCTCGAGAAACAACTATCAAGTTATCAACAATTAGGATTTGCCACGTGCACATTCTTCATTAACAACTAGGAAATAGCTATAGCCAAAAGACACTGCTTACAATAAGACAAAGTAATACAGATGGAAACTTCATCTATCGCTATCTTCCTTTTATATTAATGCTGGATAGAGAAAACTGAAAAGCAAGGCTTACACTACTCACATGCTAGCCAAAGATTGACGTATTCGCCATGTGGTACCACAAATGAATACACTACAATACTTTTAGAACATTGCCAAACAAATACTGAAGTAGGTGGTGAATCACAAATTAAGAATAACTGTATGTAACTAGTAGTTACATCCTTTTATATATATACATAATATATATATATATATATATATATATATATATATGTAAAAGATAATATAATTCTTTACTTCTTTGGTACAATCTACCATAGCTAAAGGTCTAACAGCAATGGCAGAGTATCCTCAAGAAAATCTACAACAAAGCTTTTATGGTATGATATGACTACACCTGGTTACAATCTCAACATAATGCTGTGTTACTCTTATCGTAGGTAAGGCCAATGAAATAAAACAGAAAGCATATGATGAACACAAATTAGCAAAACTTGTAAGACACTTATGTAAATATACAGTTAAGAAAAAAATGGATTACAATATTCATGAGTGCCAGATTCCACTCAACATACTGCGGAACCGGTTTGTGGATAGCTTCTTGGCAAGTCTCTTAGCATCAGAAGAAACTTCAGCCTCCGCAAATTTTTCTATGTTTTTGGCATATCCGGAACTATTAATCTTTTTCCTCCCACTGTTGCAACTTGTTAAGGACGTTAATATAGAGATTAAGAACTTTTTATTACCTGAATTTCCCTCCTCTGGATCAAGCAATTGCAAAAGAAGGGCTATATTATGATCATCCTGCACAAACCTCTTTCTATTCCTAGGCACCATAACCATGCCAGAGAGTGCCTCAGCTGCCATTTCACGAACTTCAAATGACTTTGCATTAAGAAACTTGACAAACTCGGGCATAAACCCGGCATCTCCCATTGCTTTCTTAGCCTCCTCTGATGTTCCACACAACCGAAACGCCACCTTCAGTGCCAACTCCTGAATCGAAACCTCCCCTTTTCGAACATAATATATCAACTGATCCACAAAGCCATAACTCATCAAAACACCGACAGAACTATTGGAACAGAAACACAAATCCTCAACAGCCCTCATTGCTACCTCCCTTGTTTTACAAGAATGAGGCCACTTAGGATCCAAAACACGCAACAAAGCGCGAATTCCTCCCTCTTTAATTACCATTTGCCTCACTAACTCATCCCCAGATGCAATACTCAAAATAAACCCGATAGAATTAACCTGAATCGCTTCCTCTTTAGACCTCACAAGCCTAATAAAAGTTACCACAGCACCCTCATCAACCATAAACCTCTTAATCTCCTCAACACCAACCAGATTCCTCAACACCCCACAAGAAGGTCCAACCAAATCACCACCACGATCAGCAGTGCCACAAATCTTCAACAACACACTAACCCCTCCATGAGCTGAAACACACCAAGCATTATCCGAATTCTCAGTCAATTTTACCAAACACCTTGCAGCAGCAACCTTCCCCAAATCACTACCACAATCCAAAACCTTAACCAAAGGAGCAATCACCCCTGCACCAACCAAAACCCCTTTGTAAGAATCAAACCCTGCAACCACGGAAATGACCTTAGCACTCTCTTCCTGAATCTCCACCTCGTTAGAACTCAAAAACCCCACCAACAAATGCACCACATCACCCACATCGACAATCACTTTCACATACTTCTCATCCTCCAACACAACTTCTAGAAGGTTCCGCAACGCTTGTCGTTTCATACCCAAATCCCCAATCTTCATCCTCGTCGTTAAGTCCCTCACGTAGAACCTCATGTCCTCTTTCGAAGCCCCAAGATTGGGTTTTGACACAACAAGCGCGAACCCATTCGTCAAAATACCCGTTTTGTATATCTCACAGAGCCTCTTCCCGTGCGCGTCGAGCTTCGCGAACGCCACGTCCAAATCACTCTGCATCAGAAGCTTCCCGCTGTAGGAAACATCCACGCAACGCCGACACAGATCGTGGCACTCCATCACGGTGCCCGCCGCCGCCGGAACCAACCGGAAAAGTGACGGGTTCTCGCAGTTCTCGCCGGCGATTAATAAACCGCCGTGAAGCTCTTCCAGCTTCGCACGAATGAGTTGCCATTTCCCGGCGAAGACGCGAATCGAGTGCGAGAGAGAGAGCACGGCGCGGATGAGCTCCACCACTCGCCGGAGACCAGAAGCTCCGGCGAATTCTTCTTCATCACCCATTATGTTCGTTCTCGGTGGTTTTACTTAGAAAAACCGAAGTCCCACATCGACAAGAAATAATACCGGAATAGTGTATATACTGAGGAAACCCTCATCCTACAACCTATCCTCTGGGGTTGAGCATTTAAGAAGCCCCATTCCCCTACGGAATATTCCGGCGAGTTCGGAATCTAAGTAACAACTCAATCCTATGATTTCGAAACAGAGAGAAAGAAGATAGAGAGAGAGAGAGAGAGAGAAAGGGTGGTTCAGTGTTTCACTGTTTCTGCAGATCTATGCTTATCCTTAGATTGCAGTTGATACAGAACAGGTCCAATTGGACTTTAGCAAGTGAAATCACCGAAATACCCTTTTGAAATTGCTTTGTAGAATGCGGTGTTAATGTTCAATAATGTCATTACAATTGGTGCAGTGTTGGGAAGTTAGAGGTGTGTTGAAGGGAGACAAAAGAGGCCAAGAGAGGTTGTGCCTAGGAGTGGCTATTTAGACGAATCATGTAGCTGGTAGTTCATGTTTCTAAACATGGTTTTGTCCGTATATACAAATCAATGAAAATTAAAATTATAGCAATACTTCAACATAGGACAAACAAAAGGTGATGTATAAGCAAGCCATGAATTACACCCAACTTCATATTTTAATTAGCTTTACTTATTAGTTCACTGTTACTTTTGTATTAGCAGAACCCATAGGTTGCAGTTACTTTGTTCCCTAATGATCCTTAATTTTTTACTTACTTTAATTATAAAGTTTGACATAATTAAAGCGGTGTTTATATTGTGGCATTATGGCATGGAAGCTGGACCTTCTGGAATATCATTCATACAACATTAGTCTTTTGATCTCAATTTTAAACCTGGTCCCGGAGTAGGAGTATACGGTCATAAAATTGGTTTTGAAGTATTAAATAATTGGTCTAAGAAAATAAAGTCTTTAAATAATAAGTAGGAAATTACAAATTGGCAATAATGAATAAAAGTCTTAATGCTATATTCAGCCTCATAAGCTTCGTTAACAATTATAAACATGATAAAGTAGCTCTTATCTTTTTTCAATTTGTGGGCCTGTATAATAAACATGATATATTTTCAACTTTGGGTACGCTAAATTAAACACAACGTCACCAATAAAAATTAATCAACCTACTTTTTCAGTTAAGCTCATGAGTCCAATTAATAGGATTTTGCTGGCGGGGCCTAATTGCAATCAAATGTGAAAATAGTCATTTTTAACAATTTCAAAATTACTTTCAAATCACATCATAATTAAAAATATATATAAGAAATTGTATTTTAATTCACATGTGTTTCATAACTGAATCTTTATCTTTTATACCTCTGATTTATTACTCATTAATTAACCTGCACCTATATTTTTTTATTAGCTTATTTATGATTTGTGTTCATTTTTCGTAAGACCATATAAGGAAAGAAAGGGTATACTATATTTCAATCTCACTTTACAGTTCATATCATAATTCAACACAATCTTGCAATTCCTTCAACTACATATTTTCCAACAAAATTGAAGAGTGAATACAAAGGATAATATCTACATTTTGTGTCGTTTGAATGCTAGCAACTTGCCAACTGCAAAATCAATTTGAGAGAGGTATAAGAATCTTGTTTAAGTTGTAGTTGATTTAGTAAATAAGAGCAAAAGCAAAGTCAGAGGTGTGAATTAGAACTGAGAGAGTAGATGAAAGTGTGGATGGACCACGCCTTAATGAGGACAGAACTTTAATTTCGTGAACATTGAACAAAATAAAAGTGGGTAGCTTTCAATGACATTGGAATAGAAATGACATGGCCTCACTTCACACACCCCACCATGTGAAACCCTTTGCTGGATGCCTTGATCAAGCAGTGACCTTTTGAATAGGAAAGTGGGGAGTGAATCACATAACTAGTTTAGAGAAAGTTGCTTTCTTCTATTCCAACACTTTTTGTGGGTTGTAATTGTAAAACCTATCATAGTAAACAAGAGTCCAACAAAAGCCAATAAGAAGAACCACTACCATACATGCAATTCCACATTGCAATCAAATCCTAGCCACATGAATAACATCATCACTCCAAATCAAATAGTGCGTATAAAGTAAACTCTCGTTTTATTATCTAAATTTTTGAGGTATCCTCATAGTATTTCTTTAAGTTAGAAAATAAAAAACTATAATCATGATAGATAAATAAAAAGTGTACACGGTTTCGAGACACACAAAAAGGGGCTCACGAGAAATCATGAATAGAAGATCCAAATGGTAATAGCCAGAGAGAGCACAAACTCAAATCAAAAGAGTAAAGCTGCCACATGTCATGACAATTCCTACCAAGAAGATTAACTTTGCAGAATTTGTGGGGGGTGTTTTCGGGAAAACAAGAGGGTAAAAACTGAAAAGGATCCAGGTGAATTTTTTAAATCTTAACACAAGACAAATCAGATATTAGTACTAAGACAAAACAAAATTGAATGACCCGCTATGTCATTTGATGTCTAATTTTTTTAAATGGTTAGATTAAAGGTCAAAATAACATTATTCTGCTGGTCACGGATTCTTGTCTTATGTTATGTGACCACAAATAGGAATCTAAAATAGTTCAGTTAGGTTGTTTTTATAAACCTAAGTATTTATATTCGTGATCATAGAACAAACTTGCTTATTGACTAAAAACAATACATTACAAACTATGAGTTAATTATATATTGCTCCCTGTAGAATAGAGTATAATTGCAATTTGTACTCTCCAATCTGCACATGCCCCAATTGAGGGGTCACGTCCCGCATCACCTTGCATGTATGTCACTCCATTAATGGAAGCAGATTGTGCTCTAAATTTTTATTTTTTGGTTGATTTATGTACTCCTAATTAAGTTACTTTTTATCAAACTATATGGATCTAGATTGTGATTCAATTTGAGCACCCCACTTTCACTTTAAGTTGTAAGTTTAAGTTGTAATCATGATCACTTTCATAAGTTTGGTCTCAAATTTACTGTGGAGGGAAAAGGGGTTACTTCCTACCATTTCCATTTGAGCCAAAAAACATGTGCAATATTTTTATTTTTTTTACTCTTTGGTCTTTATAGTTATGTTAGGTGCAAAATGGCATTCATAACCCAAAGCCATACCATGGTACCTTTGAGTAGGGAAGAAGCGAAATTCAAGACAGTAGAAAGAAAAGTCTGAAAATGTCTTAGCTTTCAAGAGAAAAGTAGATATAAAAAATAATTCGTTCATGTTCATAAAACTCAAATGAGGGGCAAGATGACTCCTAACCAATTTAACAAATTGGGAAACAACAATACTATACAAGATTGCTTCATGAGGCTACTATGAGTTCTTTATAATATGAACAATATGACAATAATCATTCCACGTATTATGTAACATGGATTATACAAAAATACGTTAATTATTATCATTCTCTGTATTTGTTTTACGGTCAAGCAATCAAATTTGGTTTGAAGAAAACGCCAAGGATTTGTAATAAAATTAAAATGCCTTTTCTTAAGGATGTTGCTCAAAGCTTTATAATTTTATCACAATTTCATATTTATTTATTTATTTGTACCAATACAAATATACAATTGCCGAAACTATGGTAGCGACGTAGCGTAAGTCTCTTATCTCTTTGGTATTACAATTTCTGTACTCCATCACGTTCGACCATTAAATACGTTAGAGATTGGAGAAGGACTATGAAAGAGGAAAATTACATGAAACAAATTACCACAGCAAAGGAATCCAACCCATCTTTAAAATAATAATTTTTATCACCTGATCAATTTATTCTTTCTAAAAATACAGAAAAAACATATTATACTTATGTATTTTATTTATATATTTTATTCTCTCTATATATTGTTTTATTTATTTATTTATTTATTTTTATTCTTACAATTTATATTTTCCCCCTTAATTTATATCATTTTTAACACTTAGAATAACTTTTATAATACAAAAAATATAATCATTTACTTAAATAATATTAAAAATCGTTTTACAGGTAATCAGTTTTATAATAAATACAAAACATAAAACTAATTTAAGTAACTTTTACTATGATTATAAATCAATTAATAAAATTAATATTATTTATTTTCTTAATAAATTATTGAAAATGAATGTTAAGGATTTTTAGATAAATTATAACTAACAAAGGAAGAAACAATCTTTTAAATTAATCTTAAGAGGACAATCATATTATTATAGTAAAAAGTTAATGAGTCTTTAACATTCTTCTTGGTCATACTAATTTATATATAATTTATTAGATTAATTAATTAAATTTATTCATCAAATAATTGGTTTCTAAAAATAAATCATTAATTTTTTATTTATAAACTTAAAGTGTATCTTATTTTATTTCACACTTTTGTTCTGAAAAGTATTTTTATTTTAAATAATATTTAATTTAAAAATATTATATTGGGTAAATAATTTTAAAATTACTGTGAGACATCTAAATATGAAATAACATTTCTTTTAAATAAGTTAATTACAATAAGTGAAATATTCATTTAAATTTTGACTAACAAGAGTATTACAGGTTGACAAATTAATTAAATGAAATACATAAATTATTATGATATTAATTTTTAATTTACTCATGTAATTAGAAAATATCAAAGACCTAGGGGATATATTCAATTAATATTTTAATACATAATTTTAGTTAAAAAAGATTTTGTAAATTTTAAAATAATTCATAAAAAAAATATTATTCTGGTAAAATTTTTCAAAAAATGATTTATGATTATGATTCTGTAATTTAAATTTTATTGAATTTATATCATTAAAATTTATAAGATTTAAAAACACTTTTTGAATTGAAGGAGTTTTGGGGATATAAAGGAAATATTTAATTCTTTAAAATAAAAAAAATAGAACTTACAAAGATAAAAAAATTGTTGTGATTAACCTAATTAAAAAATATATGTGATTATATATAAATTGAATGGATAAATATTTAAAAAATATAAATAAAAAATTATTTTAAAAATATACAAATAAATTAATTAATATATATTTTTAAGTTTTATTTATTTATTTATAATTACGTGTTAGCTTAACAGTAAATCTTACTTTGTTTCAACGAAGGAGGATTCCCTTGTATTCCTTTTTAAATACAATACAACTCCGAACTGAAAATTGTTAAAAATGTTGTCTCAAGAAAAAAGACTAAACAGAGATATTACATTTCTTACTTTACTTTTCTTACCGAAAAACCTAGCATTGTAACTTACAAGCTTTAATGCTAGATACTCTACCAAAAATAACATGCTTTTCGCATTTCAACAAGAAAAACCAAAATATGTTAATTATGTACTTCAATCCCCAGATTAATCAACATACATTTTCATAGTTTTTACTTTCACATTTTGTGATTTGTGTCATCTCCTAATTATAATATTATTATATATACAGAGCATTATAGAGACAAAAATTGACTCAACTAGTTCAAGAATTTTGCTCTACACTTGTGAAGTGTACATGGCTAGTAATAGATTATTGTTTTAGTTATATATTTGAGACGATTGTCATTTTTTTATTCTTCTTTTTGTCATGTATGATACCACTTCAAAATATTTTTATGGTTTCTGTATTCTATCGCTAATTAGCTATTACATGGGTAATTTATAAATAACATATCTTTAACATTTCAATTAGAAAAGTTAAATGTCTATTGTCCACATTAACCCCAAAATTATCAAAATGCATGCATTTTCATATTTTAATTGCTCAAAGTTTGTCACCTCCTCTAATTACTCTATCCAAAACAAAAATCGACAAGACAAATGCTGACTCAGTTGATTAAAGAATTTTGGCTCCATACTCCTAAAATGGCAGGGTTCGAATTATTTATAATTTAAGTATGTATCTGTGGTATTTGAATAAATTATATCATCACTGTCAATTTATCACAAAGAACAAATACAAAGGATCATAATATATTTTTTTTCTTTTTCTATTTTTCTTCCTTATTGATTTACTTGCTCTATTTTTGCATATGCGTGAAGCAAGCATGATGTCCAACCACTAAAGGCTGAGAAATAGTGACTCAATTGGAAGAACACCACGTGGAGTAGTAATGTGCATGAGAGCCCTATTTCTTTTTTTACTATTTTCACCAATTAGTTTGATAATGACCATAGAGTATGAAGTAGCTTGAGTGCTTTATGTTTATACGACTTACACTGCAAGAAAACGATGTGTGTCTTGGAGATCATGCATGGGTCCTAGATTCATAACCCAAAGGTGGATATGCTTAATTATTACCTAGAAATTTTGAACAGTACGTCTTACCAGAATTTTGCACACCATACCATAATTCACGAAGTTTTTTGCACAAATAAATAAATAATTTGTTAAAGATATTGCAGTAAATGTCAAAATTTAGTGTATAATAAATGAACTAATAAAGTAATAGATAGATTTGCCACACACATTTTAACATTAGTAAAGAAATTTTGGTTTATCACTAGTGTTTTTTTACAAGACTCCCCTCAAAAAACTTATCTATGAAATATATAACTAAAACTATATCCACCTTTAATTTAATTTAAAATATGTCACTATATATATACTTCATTAAAATTTTAAAACAAATGCATCCTTACTTGAGAAAAAGGTTTATCCTATGACATTGTCATTCAAATACAACCTACCAAACATGATAAATTTAGTAATTTTAATTATAATTACTCTAAATCTAGACATCTTACCAAACATCACTTTCAAGTTATTATAGCCTTATATTGGAGTTGGAGAATGGGACTTGTGAAGTAATAAAGATGGGGCCAGATATCATAGAATACCTTGCATATATTAAACATAGCAAGTAATCATGGTATAAAAAGTGTTTGATGAAAACAGTTATTAGTATGTATTTGTTGTATGTATATATTGGACACGGGCATATGAATCCAGCAAATAAACTTACACTTTCTGTAATCATGCATAGCCAAAGGTTAACTAGTTAATTTCCTATTATCTGGAATTTCCTACTTTTTCCTTCTACTTTATTTATTCATTTAACAACTTACACATATTCAGTCTTTCTTGATCAGTTCACAACTCAGAGTTGGCTTTATAGCAGGCGTGCCAAGATTTTGAAATGTGTAACAAAAGCAGCATTTCTTTTGACGTATACCATTAACTAAATGTAGATAAAAGTAATTAGGAAAAGTTGTTTATTGAATAGCATTTGAACATATGCTTCAATTCTTAGATGATATTTATGATAGTGTATATGTTCATAAATAAAACAATGGGTCATAGACTCATAGTGGCACAGTATTTGTGTAGTAACCGTATAGCATAGATATTTTGTATGTTCAATGGTGAGACACACATAGTGAATTAAATGGGGCAGTACCAGTGAACAGAAATTTTAGTTTAACAATAATTGTGCTAGGTGTCCCTTTGACTAGCCACTTCCGGTTAGGTATCATCACTTTATTTGTCGGAAGTATGAGGGGCCATATTTCCCCAGAATTCAATTAACTAACCTCCCACTTTTTCTCTTTTATATTTTTGAGAAATATTTACGGGTCAACCATTAACTATTTTATAAATTATATTTAAAGAAAGAGAAAAAATTAATAAAAAATATATATGTTTCGTAAATTAATTAACTAGTTAATTAGTATTGAAATTGATTACAAATCATTACTTTACATTTTCTATGTAATTTTATATTTGTAATAGTCCATCAGCCCCAACCTTTCTATATGACAAACGTTAGAGTTTTTTCCTTCAAGCCCCCGCAATTTTTTTCTTCATTCCTTGTTTTTTCAATTTTACCTTCCAAATCTCTTAACCATACAATCAAGTATGATTGCTGTATTCTCAAATTACGAATTTTTTTAACATGTAATTTAAATTTATTTTATTTACATATTTATTAAATTCATTAGTTAAAATATATTTATTAAATCCGTAAGTTCAATTTTTACACAACAAAAAAATTTAGCTTACAAATTTAATAACTTTGTAAGAAAAAAATTTAACTTACGGATTTAATAAACCCGTAAGTCAAAAATAACTTACAAACTTAACAAATTGGTAAGTAAACAACTTTAACTCACGAATTAGAGAAATCTACTAAAAAAATTTAACATTTGAATATGAGAAATTTGGAAACCAAAAATTTAACCCATAAGGAAAAATCCGCAAATAATTCTTTTTAAAAAAGTCTAATTTACATATTTATAAAATCTGTATATTAGATTTTCTGAAATAAATAAAAAAATCAACTTACAGAACGGTAAGTCAATAAGCAAAACGCAACACAACCACCAAAATGGGTTAAGAAAGATTAAAGGCAAAATAGGAAGTTGACGGAAAAATATGTACGAGAAAATTAGAGGAGGTGCAGGAAGAAAAGCAGTTTAATCAACATTGACAATCTTTATAACCCAATTCTGGCAGCGTGAATTATAGGCCAAATTTTGGGCTCCTTAGGATTCCAAGTTTGGGCTTATGACCGTTCTTGAAACTATTTCTTCCTGCACCCTCCTACTTTTCTCCATACACATCATTATAATATGAAATGACATAAATATCTTTCACTATCCAAAAAATAAAATCTAAAATTATCCGAATTTATAAATATGAAACATCAACCATGTACCGTCTTTAGAAAATAAAGTCCAGAAACATACATATTTACAAACACAAAGCATCCCAAAAGGGTCACGACCATTTTCGGCTTATGTTTTGGATTTGTTTTTTGAGGTGACAAAAAATATCTATTTTTTTTTTTCCCTTGAGCAGATCAATAATCATGCTTCTAGATCTCTTAATGCCATAACCATAGTGTTAAGGTTTTTTTATTTCCTCCTCAATTTCTTTATGTTGAATTAGTAAACATATCCTTCATACATTAAATGTACACCCTCCTTTCTACAACATTTCAGGGTAGCTATTTCAAAATTATATTTTTATATTCCAGAATTATTATTTCATTTTGAAATAACTATTTAAGAAGAAGGATATATTTTGCTCCAGAATAGAATAACAACTCAAAATAATTGTTTCATTTTGTAATAACTGTTCTCAGATTACTATTCCAATGATGAAAGGTGATATTTAAACACTACATATTTTTAAACACTATACAAGCAAGTCTTATTTCCCTGAGTCTCTTATTACCTATCAAAGCATACTATCCAGTATGCTTTTATGTTTTTGTGGAATAATATCAAACATGTAGTTGTCCCCACACCGCAAATAAAAAATAAGAAAAGAGTATTTTTTTAATTAAAAAATGAGAGGTGTATGAGAAAATTGACTGGGTGCAGGAAGGAATAACCTAGTGCTAAAATTAAAATGAAACTTTATTGACGTCATGCTCAATCTGCTATGTAGGTGGGAAATTGGAAAGTAATCAAAAGTCAATTTTTAGAGACTATCATTGCATTTGTCTTATGATTTTCCACAACCATTGTTGAATGTAAGAATACAGATGGAACAAGAAAATAGGCAGCAAAAAAGATTTAAGAATGACGGTGGAACATATCCTTCACTGGTGCTCTTAGCCTAGTTAAATGATACTACTTATTTCATGAAACCATTTTAGTATCAAAATCCAAAGAATTTGATCTGTATAACAATAAAAGTTGCCGCTACAATTTATCCAATCAAGCATGAATCATTTTATTTTCAATCTCATTTATTGCAATAATGTACGCCATTTTTCAGAAGGGAAGGTTGTATTTTCCTAAATAGATATTTCAATCAACAACAAAGTAATGTCTACGGTAAGCACTAAGCAGCAAATGAGCACAGATTAGTACAGACTTGCCGTGACCCTATGGAATAATAGAACTTTCTGTCTGCAATCAAAGTCATAATTTTCATGCAGGGATATTGTTCATAATAATTGCTCAGCAACCCATTAATTTGCTCACATTTGCTGTGACTTCATGGGTAGTTACATTATTTCTCATGGTGGGTCCAGCTAGTAGTCTCAATAAGGCAAGTAATGCAACTATATGATGTTAAAAAAGGTGGCTTTATGATGTACCAAGAGATCAATCAAGCATTGGCAACATGATTGAAGTTTGATTTATGCAGAATACCCATTTCTTCCTCCCACTTTCCATATTATTGAGTCTTGAATACTAGTATAGGTTTTGCCACATGTAGATGCAACCAAAGGCTGCACAACAAAATGATTTAACACATTAGTAGAAAATACAAACTTCAACAGGACTGAGACATAAAGAATAAATCTTTAGAAGGATCCAGATTCATATGTCGCCAGCACAGAAATTTTGGGAGTAAAACCTACTACGTTTTAAATAAAATTGTAGATTTAGCTTTGGTGTGATCATACAGAAATATTAAGTTATGCTGCTGGGAAACCAATATGTGTGACAGCCTCTATGCATTAAGTAGGTGTTTAGCTTCACATTGGATGTTATAGAATATTGTTGAATTACCAAATAACATGATTTTATGTAAATTTTCACATGTTTTGTTCACATTAAGAAATTGATTATGGGTCTATAATTGATTTTGAGCTAAAATAACTACAGATAACTATTGCTTTGGATAAAAAATTTTAAACTGAATATTACTATACTAACTTGCTTTTATAATAAAAAGATTCCAAACATAAATTGCATCACTTCAAACTCAAATTTAAACCAAAATCAATTTTTGCACAATCAATTTTCTCAATGCTAAATCAGTTGAAAAAAAAAATTATAGTGCAACTAGTAACCAAGGCCAATCATTTGGCATTCATGCAGTAGAATCATATTCTAGAGAAGAAATAAATAACAAATAACTCATAATTTCTGTTTCAATGCGAGTGCAAGTCTGTCTATCTGTTGAAGAGATTACCAGGACATTTTGAGCTTCAAAGTGGGGTGTAGAGATGGTATATCAGAGAGTGAGAACAAAAGGAGGGGCATCCCTTCTTGGCCCAGCAACAGAGCGATAAACATAAACTTTTCGAGCCTGATGAGTCTGGTCTTCCTTTATGACCTCAACGTTCAACCTAGGCATTTCTTTGGCCAACATTTTAACACCATTCATTGTTACTCTGCAGTCTGACATCCACAGTGACCTCATTGACTCATACTTCCTCGTTCTCGACAGAAGGGCTCCATTGCCAAATGGACAGTCCCTTACCTCAAGTTTTCTCAGCTTTGGACAGCCATCCAGCACACACTGCATGGCCCAATCACTACTTCCAGCAAAAGCCACGGAAAGAGTTTCCAAGTTTTTTGCATACTCGCCTATGTACTCAAAAGTTACGTCAGTCAAATAACCTGATACTGCAAGCCTCTGGAGTTTAGTGCAAGTCTTAACAACAGCTCCAAATGCCTCGTCCATAGGTTCATTTGTCAAGTAATCTGGCTGACCTGGGTGCATGATGCACAGTCGGAAATGAGTAAAGTCAGGACAGTTTTGCACAACAGTAGCAACAGCCTCGTTGGTCATTTGACGGCAAAAGTAGAGAACATAGTGAAGTCTTGGGCATCCTCGAGAGACTGCAATAAACCCTGATTCAGTAACCCCATGAACAATGCCCTCATCAAATGGATCAGCAGGAAAAACACGCAATTCCTCAAGCAATGGACAGTGTGATCCAACAGCTTCTAGCCCCTTGTCTTCAACAGTGTCCACAACCTGTGTCAGTTATTTAATGAGTAAGGCACACGTTCCAATCCATTTTCATTAGCAGGATCAGGAAACTTAATAAAAATCTGCCACCTCATGCACCATCAACTTGGATAATCATAGGCATGCTAAATTCAACAAGCAGATTGCATAATCTTTTGGTTGTGTTTATGTGCAAGAGAGAAGATTGAAAAGGACAAATATTAAATTTTAGTAGGCAAAAACATGATAAAATATCTGACAAAATATCAATTTGGAAGTTAGAACTATCAGTGACAAATTGTTTTAAGAAGTTAAATATTAAATGGTTTGTAAAATATTGTCCTAAATTAGGGAGAGAAAGTGAACATTCTTTGATTTCTTTCTAAGTATGTGTTATAGTCTAGATTTTGTACAGGGATGGAACCATGCGGGGTAGAGACAAACTTCAAATTGTAACATGCATGAATTAAAACTAAAGAGAAAAGCATGACATGTGACATTCTGTTAGTGGAAACTTGAACATCAATGAAATCATGCAATGAAGAACACATTAAAAAATCGTACCCAGAGGCGCTGAAGCTTAGGACAGTGGACAAGAAGCTTAGCAAGATCATCACTGTCAAGAGGAGCATAACTAAAATTCAAGAAAGTTAGATTTGAGCAAGCAGGGTACAGAACTGGGAGATATTGTCCTGTAGCTACCCATAACCCCGAGAGGGTGTGAAGATTTTTACAATTTTTGAATGCACTTCCAAGCTCTGAATGCTGCTGTGCTGTCAGCTCTTGTGAAAATGAGCCAGTACCAAGCTCACCTAACTGAGGAGCATGAACAAGAAGCCTTTGTAACTGTTCCAGTGTTACACTTTTGTTAACCTTTAAAGTCTTCAATGATTTGCACCTACTGACAAGTTTCTCAAGTGCATCAAAATTTACTTCATTGTGCAGATTGGCAAAGTTCAATACTTCCAAAGATGTGAAGCTTTGTGGGAAACAACTCAACCAACAGCCACTCTTATCCTCAATACCATTCTCTTGTATGTCAAGTTCAGTTAAATTCCTGCATCCAATTAGAATGCAGAAGATTATGTATTGGTCAAATGAAAGATTCAACAAAAAATGCCATCAGAATGAAAATAATACCAATTTTCTGGTCACCCAATATGATGGTACCATGAGATGAGACTTGAAATCAGGTACCAAAAAGGTATATTTTTAATTAATGTAATAAAAAAAATTTCACTTTGTTTATGCTTTCAGTCATAAATTTGTTCTACTTATATGAGATCCCTTGTCAACATACATATTTATGGCTAAAACAATTGAACACAGAATTTGAAGAATACCCAATTACATCATACTATAAGTATTTAACTGTGAAGAAATTCAGATTCTACAGAATGTCATAAATGCAATGTATGTTAGTGAATTCCAATAAACCAATCTGAATTAATGAGAAATTCTCATTCTTCGACATGCATTATAGAATTTCTCATGGTGAAATAGTCATATCAACTTTTCTCCAGCTAAAGAATAAATAGCATCTGAGGCATACAATTGCAGCCAATCTTAGCTAAAGTCTATCCTTATACTGGGAAGCACAAGTAAGAACACCACCTTCTAGAGAAATAAAAGTCCATTGATTCCCTGAGTCTTAGCCGCTTTTTGTTTTGGTATAAATAAGGAATATTACCATGTTCCCACTCAATTGATGCTCAAATGTTAATTTCATCATACAGAAAAGAAGTGGCCCTCATAAAAAACAGTTCTGTAGTGAGATTCCATTTCCACTGGCAAATAATTCACAATCGTCTCAACACTAACATATTGTAACCAAGCAAAGCGCATGAAAATGGCATAAAAGAAGGCACTCAAGAAAAAAAATCTAAGAAAAGTAATGAATCAATCAAAAGGTACATAAAACTTGAAGGCCAAAACTAGGAGGAAATAGCTTCAATACCATGACATGTTATTAGAATTGGTTAAAAGTGGCAATCTAAACTGGAGAATCAAATCAAACTTAAAGCTGTCAAAAAGTAAACCGCCAATTAACAGTATTACAATTTACATCATCCTAAAGTTAAAAGCATAGATCTCGTAACAAAAACAGTAACATCACAAATTTGAAAGAAAGTGATAAGAAAAGCACAACATCAACAAAAAACATGCAAACTCATCCAGTGATTGATTCATGACAAGAACACTATTCTCTCTGGGAGACCAATCAAACCATGTATACTAAAAACAAAAGATTAACCACAGCCAAAAGTAAAAGTAAAATTAGTAATGGTCAATCACAAATTCATTGTTTTTCTAGAGTGAACAGAAGAGTTTAAACGCAAATAACTCTTACTTGCAATTAGTGGCAATGGAAGCCAAGCCATCAGTGCTGAATCCATCACAACTGAGAAGGGAAAGTGCCTTGAAATTGGGGAATGAGAGAGCTAGAAACTCCAAGCTCTTATCAGTAACAGTCATCCTCTTGAGCCTCAACTCCTCTAGCCAAGGGTACTTCTCAGCAAACACCACAAGCCATGAATGAATATTAGCACCCCAATTAGCAGGAACCAGATTAAAGTCAGAGAAACGAGGCTTCCCTTTGAGTGTAACACTTCGAATGTTTGGAAACCTGCCAGTTAAGATCTCAGGAGACACAGAGTAACAGTTACCTATGAACACACTCCTCCTAGACCATCTCTCAGCATCATACCACTCTTTGCACACCAAAGAAACCGTGCTTTTGTCCTTCCGAGATTTTAACATCCCAAGAACAAGCTCCAACACCTCATCGGGAAAACTGGAGTTTGATTTTGAATTCTCCTTCTTTCTCTTACACTCCATATTCAACCAAAAAAACTCAATAAATTATAAAGGGACAAACTTTCAAACACCCTTATGAACCAAGGATGAGATTTGCATGCAACAACCTTGTTAAATTAAGGTAAAGTGATCAATTGAAAAGGAAGTTTCAAACAGAGCAAAATTGGGATGCATGACACAGGTACAAGGAAAAGGGTTTGGAGATAATAGCAAATTACTAATTCTCAAAAAGGGTGATGAAAAAAAAAAAAGCACTTTGATAAATAAGTGAACTTTCCAAAGCTATAAACCTGTGCCTATGTACCCTTCACAAAGGTACCTGCTTTGAAACATGTTTTCTCTTTCAACTCAGGAAAAACACAAAATTTAAGAGGTTTCAGAGCTGAAATAAAAATTTGGAGAGCCAAAAAGTGAAGTTGGAATCTGAGATCCGTTAAGAGGTGGGAGTGGATCCGGAAGCTATATATTTATATTGATAGATGAGAGAGGAAGAAGGAGTGAGAGAGGAGAGAGAAGATAAAACATAGGGTCACTGAAAAACTGGGATTTTTTTCCCTGGACTGAAGCTCTCAAATCACTTTCACCTTGGTGATCATGAGTTATGAGGCTTAAAGACAACATGCACAAATCAGACACCGCGTATTATAGCAAAAGTTAAGGTAAGAGAAGAAAAACAGTTAAAGAAGCCTTTTGAAACATTAAGGATTAGAATGGTATATTACAAACGGATTGAGATTTGAGATTGGACAAAAAGGAAAGTTACTGGTTTATTTGGATCACCTATGAAGATAATAAAGAAACTGAAAAGCAAAAAAAAAAAAAAAGAACAGAAAGAATATAAATAAGAAAGAGAAGGTTTATATTGTTAATTAATAAAATATTATTGTTGGTAATGTTTTCAAATTATTGCTATAAAAAATAATAAATTTATTAAACATCCGTCATTCTATAATTACTAATGAAAGAATTTTACTTGATGTAATAATTTAATCTTTTTATTTATAAAATTATTTTTTACATTTTTAATATTTTTTAATATACGTTATTCTAAAATTTAAAAATCCACGTATGTGTGTTAAGATAATTGGTAATAATGATGTAAAAATATATGCATGTGAAGAGTACAAATATATTTTAGAGAATAATTTTATCCAAGATAGGTAAGATTTTACTGTCCATGTAGTTATTCTTCAATTTACGTTTTCTTTGTTTATATTAATTTTAATTTCAAATTACGTTGAAGATGTGCATGCCAAACACATTATAAATGAGATAAAATGGCAGTGTAAGGACAGCACTGCCAACACACTAATGTCGTGATCAAGTTTGGTCTATTTCCCTCTAGAAACGGTTTTACCTAGGATTTGACAAAAATTTTGAAATAATAAATTTAAAATATAATAACAGAGGCAATTAAATACTCATACAAAATATTTTATAAACTAATTGAATAAAAAGTATGTTATTTTAATTTTTTTATTATAATCAATTTAAATTACTTAATTCTCACGCTCACAGATCAAAAATATACATAATTTTATTAATTGTAATAAAAAAGTTACTTTTAAATTTTTTCCTTAACTTTTACCTTTTAATACAAATTTAAAAATAATAATTATATATTATTTTTTAATTATATTTTTAAGATTAAAATATCATAATTTATATTTTTTTAAAATAAATATTAATAAATCCTTTAAGGTCAAAATAGTTTAAAGTAATTTACTATTAAAAAAATCCTAATATTAACGTAACATTGTCAAATACAAAAAGAGATATTAAGATTATCACATTACCACTTGTTTAATACATGTAACGCCGTATTTTTTATTAATTAAAATCTATAAAAGTATTTTAGCCAAATAAATAGATAAATATTTTTTTATTGTTATTTAT
This sequence comes from Hylodesmum podocarpum, assembly GCA_026586105.1. Lineage (NCBI taxonomy): Eukaryota > Viridiplantae > Streptophyta > Magnoliopsida > Fabales > Fabaceae > Hylodesmum > Hylodesmum podocarpum. The sequence goes on from JALJEV010000638.1 coordinate 5,890,298, forward strand.
TTCTTTGTTTTATTTTATTTACAGTTTTGAAAAATTAATGATTTTAGAAAAAGTAATTAATTATATCTTAATTAATTATTGAGGAAATTCATTGATTGCTTAAATTTTATTTACCCTTTACCTCTAAATAAATAACTATATTAATGTTCACCTAAATATTAATTATTAGACAAATACATTAAGTATATTAACTTTTATTACCTTGAAATAATTAACTATTTTTACTTAATGTTTTGAAATATATTTATTGTTTAAATTATATTTTATAATTACTTAGCTCATGAATATATCCATATTTGATTCTTTAAATAATAAAAAAATGTTAAATAATACTATCATTTTATAGATTATTTTAATATTCTTCGTCTTTTAAAAATTAAATTACTTAATCTTTTAACTATCAGATTAGTGATTTATTCAATATATTTAACTCTTTTCAAATGAATCTTAATATTTTTATTTTTTAATTAATATTCATAAAATTATTTTAACCAAATTCATAGATAAATAATGATTCCTTCATTTTTTTTCTTGGTTTTATTCTATTTATTGTTTTGAAAAATTCATGATTTTAAATAAAATAATCAATTGTATATATTTTTATTTAAATAATTAGTTATTATGGAAATGCATTTATTGCTTAAATTTTATTTTTCCTTTTCACATAAATAATTAATATTTTTAGTGTTCACCTAAATAATTAAGTGTCAGGGAAATTCATTGATTATATTAACTTTTATTTCCTTGAGAAAATTAATTAATTTTTAATTAATGTTTTGAAATACGTTGATTATTTAAATTTTATTTTATGAATATTAAGCTTGTGATTCAAGTAAAAAGGAATTTTTTCCCTTTACTAGTTATTAATTTCGAGTTGAATTTTGAATATATATATAACTATTTTAAGTATTTGATATTTTTCATTTATAATAATGTTATCTATGGGGATAGAATTGTTTTACCTGATATATATTTGTATTCTTTATATATATATATATATATATATATTAATTTTTACGAGACAATATATGAAGAGGAATTAATCCTCATTTTCAATAACTTATGTCGGTTGTATTTAATGTCATTAATATATATGATAAATTTACTAATATTCACAACAATTATATTAAAGATTACCCGAAAAATAATTTTAGAATATAGACAACACTAAATAAATTATTATGTTAAATTTATAATATTATTTAATTAATAATCATTATAGTTGGCCTAATGGTAGAATATAGAATAATATATACATGATCTTATTTTTACATTTAATAATTCAATATATATTTAAATCCCATTTAATAATTTAACATATTTATATCTCATTTAATAATTTAAAATAATTTTATAATAAGAAAAGTAAAGAATAATATTTAACATTTTTGCACACGAGAAGCTCTGAATTATGATCTTCACTAAAATTTTCCAAAAAATCATGAAGAATGAAAAAAATAAAAAATAAAGACGTAAAAGTAAAAGTGGAATATTTGTATGAGGAAAAAGGTATGAAAGTGGATGGCAGAAAAGAGAGTGGGGCATGAAAAGTATGATAGCCCTATCCTATCCAATGTCTATGGTTTGGCCAATGAGACTAACTATTTGCTTCTTCTTAAACTGATAATGCCAGGTGCCTCTGTTTTGGATGGTTACAATTTAGAACAAGGAAATTGGAATCTTTCAAAGCTTTTTACTTTTGCCTCATTTCAAAACATTACTAAAACTAGTCCAAATTTGAAAAAGTAACTACTATTTAATTAGAGAAAGTGACTCGTATTTTACGTTCATGACTTAACAATTTTGCATTTTTAATATTGGATCTAATTTACAATTAGATTAGTAAAATGCGTCATAAATTTATTGGTTAAAGTGATTAGTGAATAGTGTGGGTTACGTGTTGTGAAAATGAAGTTCTTGCGTCTTGTAGAGATACATACAAATACAATTGTATTTATTAATTTCATCTAAATATAAATAAATGTAGTTGATTTATATGAATTTTAAAAAATAATTTATATTATTTATTTTAATTATACTTTTTTTTCTAAATCATCCTTTATTAAAATTCATACTAAAAATAAAAAATAAATCATTAAAAATAAAATCTCAATTAAATAAAAATATGATGAAAATATTATCAAGACAAAATTAGTTGATTAAAATTATTTTTATTTATATTTAAATCTAAAAATATTATTATTACCATAAATACAAATTGTAGATAGAATATTCAACTCATTTTACCTTTGTAAAAGAAAATTGTTATTTATATTATTTATACACGACTTCATACACTATTAAAAAATTAATTTTAATTTTTGAAATATGATCTGCATGATAATGTTAGATTATTAAACATTTAAATTTGTAATTGATTTAAATTTAACAATTAAAAGTAGATTTAATATAATTTAAATTATGTTTAAAATGTTTTACGTTTAATACAAAAATAAAATATTATAATTTTAAATTGAATCTCAATTTAAATAAAAAATATATTTAATAAAAAATTGTCAAAAAAACATGCATCATTCGGTGCAAAATGAAATCTGTTTGAAAAACTAAAATTGTTTGTATACTAGATGTATTCTTAACTTATTTTAATTTGATAGTATAATGCTTTTAAGGTTTAAATATGTTGTGGGGCTTTAAATTTTAGATAAATTGATTTTAGTCTTTTAAGTTCAAAATAAATATTTAATTTTTTAAATTATAAAAAAGTGCCGTGTGTTATTAAGTATGCTTTGTTTAAAATATTAAAATATTTTATATTGTAATTAGTTTTTACTTTAAACAATACTAAAAAACATAAATATCCAAAGAATGAATATTATTTGTTAAATATTATGAATTAAATATATTTGGATGATAAATTTACTGTATAATATACTCTCTTTTTTCAACTTTAAATACATAAATATTATCTATTATAATAAATTTATTTATTTGTTTTAGAAAGTATCATATGATATATAAATGCCAACATGTATGTGATTTCATATTTAAAAAAGTAAAGTGAAATAGTAATAGTTTATAGACATCGTTTTAAGTTTAACTGTGACACGACAGTTCGGGGAGACCAAAAAATTTTCAGCTAGACAACGTGATCTCCGAAGTTTGAACATTTTCTAGTTTTTTTAACCCGTTTGATCTTTATTTACTTTTCCTGCTAATTTTTACCTTGTTGTTCTTTTTTTTATAATAATTTTAGCAACATACATTTGGAAAATTATATTTTGATTTTAAAATAATTTTACTATTTTGAGTATTATTTTATTTAATTATAATATATTTGCACTTTGACTATTTTCAACTTAATTACTTATATTAATTAAAGTATGATTGAAAATAATACTATATTATTTATTCTTTTAAAACTATTATCAAGATACCATTCATTCCAAAAAAATATATTTTTTTTATTTTTAAGAAACTATGTATTATTAGTATTAAATAATTTTATATTATCACTTAATTATAAATACCATGAATGGACAGTTTATTAATTTCTATAATAATTATCTTTAAAATATTCAACATTCATATTTTATTATTTGATAATGTAAAATTTTTATACTCACACCTTTTAACTTATTTTTGATAATAAAATTAAAATACCTAGAGTAAATTATTATTATTAGGGAAATTAGGTTGAATATTATTTAAAAAAAATAGAATTTTTTTTAACTAAATTATTAATTATTGCCTACAAGATCATGATAACTATAAACAAAATAATTATAAATACGGAGAGACAAGTATATTCAATAAAAATATAAAATTACATATATGAATTAATTTTTTATCTCTACAAAATACAAGAATTTTGGTTTTATTTAATCAATTTTTTTAGTCCTCAAAATTTTATTTTATATGAAGATGAGATAAAAATATATTTTAAAGAAATAAGATAAGTATTAATTTTTTTTATTTATATTTTCAGACTCTAAACAACTTGCTAATACATGTATAGTCTGTTTGAAGAAGAATAAGATAAAAGGAAGTCCACTTTTTATGGTAGCTACCTTGAAACCATTCATCAAATAATACTTAATTGTCTTAAAAAAAAGTTGACTTCAAGTAATATTTAGGAAATGTTAATTTGTGGAGATTGTATTCAAATAATATTTGGGATTAACAAAAAGTTGATGTCAAATAATACTTGTATTTCACTTAGTAATAAGAAAATTTTAATTGTTGGTAAGAAACTATACATAAGTTTTTATTATACAAATCAGTATAAATTCTTTTGCGTTGTTCTTACTCTTGTTTTACTTGTTAATAGGACTTTTGATGAACTCATAGGAGCCCCGAGAACTCATGAAGTACAATTCTGTAAAATATAAATACACAAGAAGGGGGTTGAATTATGTTTATCAGTTAAAACTTTTTCAGACGATGCATTTTGCGTCTGTATTGAAACCTTTAATCAGACGCAAACTTAAACTTCTCTTTTAAAGATTAATTTTAATACTAAGTTACAAGTTATTATCCCCCGGTTAGTAAACAAATAAAAATAATTAAAGCAATAATATTTTTATATTAGTTCGTCTATTCAAGACTACGTTCAATTACCCAGCAACTTGCTGAAGTTCCACTAAGAATATTCTTTAAACCCTGCCACTCCTAGCTAAAATACAGATATTTTTTGAACACAGTCTTATCAGCTAAACCGGTATTCTTTGACCCCAGCCTTCGCAGGCTAAACCCAGGTATTTTTTGAACACAGCCTCCTCATGCTAACCAAAGGTATTCTTTCAATACTTAGTCTCCTCAAGCTAAAACATGTATTCTTTTAGACCTTAGCCTTCTCAGGCTAACCTCAATGTATTCTTTAAACACTTATCCTCCTCAGGCTACAAATTATCACACCACAACAATGGTTTACAATTAAGACCAAATAAAAAATAGTCTCTACCCAGAGAGGGATTTTACAATGAAATCTATTCTATGTTCGTGGTGAGCGAACTTTTATCTGAGAGCTTGAATGAGTAGTTGAATATGATCTTTGCAGTGTAGTTCGTCAATTTGAACTCGTTGAGATGAAGTCCTTTTATAGGTGTTCCTGTGAAGTATTCGTTAGACTTTAGAAGTGAACGTTAGTCCTTTGTCTTGGGTACTTTCATATCTGGCAAAGTGAGCAATCAAAACATTTACTGTAAAGTCCGTGAGATCGGGCTTTGACTTGATATGCTCAAAGATTTCACTAAAACGTACAACTGTTTTTCGTGTTGTAGGATTTATTTTGAAATCTCTTTCCACCTTTAGAAGCTTCTAAGTAACGACTTGATTTGAAATGAATGCACGTGTTACTCAGCGTCTGAACTTCATTAAACAGATAGACGAATGAATAAATAAGTGAGTTGTGTGTTGAATTCATTCATCTGTCTTCTCTCTTCGTCTTCAACTTCAGTCTTCATGTCTTCGTTTTTTAGCGCAGGACTTGAAGTTGAGGTGAACTCCCAGTCTTGATCTTTGAAGGTTCTTCATCTGATATGGTTGTCTTGAGACATGATGATTTGAACCTTTCGTCTGTTGCATCTTCTGTTTTAAGGGTGCATCTTTCGTCTATGCTAATAATGATCTGTCTGATCATTCTTCCCTCAGCGTCTGTTGATACATCCGTCTGTCTTGTAATTATCAAAATTAAGATGGATAAAATCAAAGTGTAAGAACCCATTACTCTACAAGCTAAAGAGGAGTCCCCAAAACTTAGAGATTCCAAAGGCGAAAAGAAGAAAAACAAGGCTTTTAAAGCAGAAGCTAAGACCATATCTTCAGAAAGTTCTGAAGAATTTTCTAAAGACGAAGTTTCCTTGATGGCAAGGTGTAACACCCCTCAACCCCTATAGTCATAACATTATAATTTCTCTATTATTCACGGAAAAATAACTACGCCATTAGATTAAGGAAACAAAATTTCATTTCATAAAAAAATTTTAAAACAAAGTTTATAACCACCAATACAAAAAAAATGTAATGTCTCAAATAATGGAATAAACCAACATGTAACATGAAATCCTAAGCTTTAGCATCATCAAATAATGACAACCAATAAAACACAGGGAAACAGAAAAGAAACGGCAAGCCAAGTTTTCAGTTAGTTAGGTTCCTTTCCTAGTGTAACGCATTTCTGCCTCAACACAATTGTTTGTCTGCTTGCCTATTTGTTGGGTGATCATAGGTGTCAAACCATAGAAACAACTACAAGGTTAGTTCACATAATAATAATAATAATAATAATAATAATAATAATAATAATAATAATAATAATACGAGTAGTACGACACAACAAATATGAGGAAGCACCAAAAACACTTAATTCACAATTCATCACAATTACCATATTATGCTACCCGGTATGGTGCATGCTACTCACAATTCACTTTCATGTCATGTGATACCATCAAAACAACTAAATGATGTCTAGGAGTACATGTCAACTTTTACACTCTCACTAGAGATACTAAACAGTTACTATCATTGTAGCTAGTGTTGCAACATGAAGCTTTCCTCATCGTGATTACCCTCTAGTCCTATGCCATTACATCGACTCGATAAGGACTAACTGTCCTAGTTCCATTCATCCTCACTATCACAAACATTTTCATTCTATCTAGCATTCATGATAACCTTTATCATTTTCCAAAACACCATGCTTCTCAAGCATGTCCACTAGAAGCAACCTCATTGCTCCTCCCGCAGTAGACATTCATCTTTCTCATTTAAAACACAATTGATTATCATGAACCTTAGTGACTTATAGATGCAACATACCCCACCAAATCAACCTCTCAATTCACCCCAATCATTTCATTATAGCAGAATATTTAATACAACATAAGTTGAAATATGTAAATAAACATGCGCATAATAAAGGTAAGTGAAACAATAAAGGAATAAAAATGGGAGAGAATTGAAATGACATTTACACTTAGTAATTAGGAAAAATAAGTAGACTCATTAGGATTTTATCAGGAAAACATAATATAATTAAAAGAAATAATCACAAATTAAATGGGATAATTATTACAATATAACAAATCCTCAATTTAAGATGAACCACATAATTCACTAAAAAAATAGAATAACCAATATAAAATCATTGCTAATTAAATAAATAAAACATCAACTAGTTAATTTTAAACTTTAAGTATTGGATACTTATATTTGCACTTTGGAATGTCTAAAAATTCTTAGACCAAACAACATGTCAACAAGTAAAAAAAATCACTCCATGAACCAACAACTAGGAAAAGTTCGAGCAACTAAGTTATCATCCCAGACAACATTTTCATTTTTAACAAGCCACAAACGTAAACTAACTAGTGGTCACAATTCACAATCTTAAAGAATTAGTAGTAGAGACAAAACTATATGCCAACTGTCAGGCATTACTCCATGATGCAACTAACTAGAAAATTTCGAGCCACTAAGCCATAAACCCCGACAACATTTTCGTTCTTGATAACCACAAGCACAAATGAACTAGTGATCACAATTTATCACTATTCACAATGACTCGTATAAGTGACAAAATTGAATCCAAACTACTCTACTTAGGGAAAATTAATCAATTGTTAGAGCCATAAAAAAAACAAAAAAGACACTTTTGATACGTAAAATCGCATCACAAAAAAGCTACCAAATATAAGTATGAAATTGAAGAACTATTAGGACATCAGAGAAAGGGTCGAGAACCCCTAATAAACAAAAGCAAGGTAAAAAAGGAAGAATTCATCATCACTATTAAAATGAGAATTATCCTAACCTGAGTTTGAGGCAACCACATGCAAAGGGAAGGAGCAGAATCACCGTCTTCACTTTAGCCTAGAAGTTTCAGTCTTGCTTGTGTGAAAATTGAAACTACAAAAGGATGTGAGAGAGATATGAGGGTGAAAAAGATGAGGGAAGTTAAATAGATTTTTTGATACATGGTGAAAAGGACGTGTGAAGAAGACAATGTTGTTTAGTAACTACTCACTCACACCCACTCACATGAGAAACAATAAATAAGTTTATTCAATTGACTAAATCTATTTTATTTTATCTTACTTTATTTTATTTTTTTAAAAAAAGTGAGGTGTTACACAAGGAAATTTAAGAAAATAATGATGAAAAAAGGCAGAGGAAGTTGCTTTTTCAAAAGAAAAGAAAGAAGACTTTCTAAGAAGAAAGGCATGAAAAAATAAGGCTATGAAATTATCTACAATAAGTGGAGAAAGCTAGGGCACACCAAGGTTGAATATCCTAAACTTAGGAAGAGGTGGAATCCTAAAAAGACAACAAGAAGAAGAGTTTACTTATGTGGGAAGATCTTGATAGTGAAAGCAGTAGTGTATATGATGAAGAAGCTATAAACATTTGTTTTATGGTAGACGCAACCAAATCATTTGAGACACCCTTCTTTCATTGAGACTATAATTCTTCTTCCTCAAACTTAAACTCTAATACTAAAGAAATGTTATATAACACTCTTTTAACTTACTCTTAATTTATAGTTGAACAATATAGAAAGTGTAAGATCAAGCTAAAATTCTCTTTGAATGAAATTTCCAAACTAACAACTATAAATGAAAAATTGGTTAAGAAGGGTTCGTTTAATGAAACTCTTTCATCATCTAAGTCTTATGAGACTAATTTGCTTTTTAAAATAAACATGTTAAAGAAAGAAAACAAGAGTCTGAAAAAAGGACCTAAGTAAATTCACTTTTAGTTCTTCAATATTAAATATACTTTTAAAATATGGAAGAATTCTTCTAGAAAAAGTGGACTAGACTTTGATTCCTTCAAGGATGTTAAGTCAAAATGACTTAGCATCTTAATTTTGATAATTACATAACAGACTGAAGAGGCATCAGATGCAAACAGAAGAATGAATAGACTGAAGAGATATCAGATGCAAACAGAAAAATGATCAGACTGAAAAGGCATCAGATGCAGATGAAAGAATGAATAGACTGAAGAGACATCAAATGCAAACAGAAGAATGATCAGATTGAAGAGAGATCAGATGCAAACGGAAGAATGATCAAACAAATCATTAATGAGCATAGACGAAAGCCTGAAAAAGAAAATATTGATTTTCGATGATGTCTCTGATCAAGTCAGAAAAAGCCTGAACATGCGCTGCCTCCGCTGAGAAAACATTGATTATTCTGATTGAACTCTGTCACACGTTTGAAAACTTCAAGAAAAAGGACAACGGTCTTATGGATGAGTCTAACGACTACCTCATGGACTTTTCCTATAAAAGGGCTTCATCACAACGAGTTAAAATTGGCAAACTGCACTGCAAAGAAATTATATTCAACTCTCGCTCAAACTCTCAAGCAAAAGTTTGCTCGCCACGAATTTAGAATAGAACTCATTATAAAATCTCTCTCTGCGTAAAGGATAACCTTTCTTTAGAACATTTTACAAAATCCACTATTGTGGTGCCCTTAGCCTGAGGAGACTACATTCCAAAGAATACTTTTGTATTAGCCTATGGAGGTTGTGTTCAAAGAATACTCTGTTTAGTCTGCATAGGCTGGGTTCAAAAAGTACTGGTTTAACTTGAGAAGATTGTGTCCAAATAATATTTGTAATTAGCCAGAAGTGGTTGTGTTCAAAGAATACTCTTAATGGAACCTCAGCAAGTTGTTGAGTAACTAGACGTAGTCTTAAATAGACGAACCAATATAAAAATATTATTGTTTTCATTATTTTTATCTGCTTACTAACTGGGGTTAAATACTTGAACTAAGATTTTTAGTTAAAATCAAGTTTATAAGACTGAAACTATTTTGCGTCTGTCTTAGGATTTAAACTATAGACACAAAACGCATCGTTTGATAATTTTTTTTTTAATTAACACAATTCAACCCCTTCTTGTGCATTTGTAATTTTACAAAGGAAGTCAACAAAAACTCTTACAACATCCTTGAGAGTATGTGTAGATGATGTGGTGAGAGAGTTCACATTGAAGTGACATGTAAGAAACTATTTGTGTCTGGGATAAATACATAATTCGAAGATGGTAAGAGGCAAAAAAATTTAGCTAAGACCAGAGGGCATCCAAACCAACTTAAAGTTGCTTCTAAACACCTTGTTCAAAAGAAAACAATGAAATCTAACTAGAAATAACCTAAGAAGATTTGAGTACTAAAGTCTCAAATTACTTTCGTTGAATATATTCTTAATGGAAGGGCAAAGGGCTTCTAGCTGGTACTTAAACAATGAATATTTGCAACCTATAACACGAAACATGTCTATGTTTCAAGATCTTTATGCTAAGTAAGGGATCTATCTCCTATGGGTATGGAAAAGTTAAGATTTTTAGCATTAGGGCAGTTGGTAAGGCACCAATGCCTCTCATTCGGGAAGTTTTCTATGTTAAAGAATTAAGATTCAACCTATTTAGTTTAAGTTAATTTTGTAATAGTAAATATGCAAGATTCTTTAACTCAGAAAAATGTATAGTCTGAAATAAGGACAGATCAATTTTCTCCACTAAAAGATGAAAAATAACTTCTATGAAGTTAATCTTTCAAATTTGACTAATCAAAATGTAACATATTTTAATAGATGATCGAAAATATATTTGATGTAAGAAATGGATATATTTTTAATCTCAAATATATTAAATAAATTCTTTTATGAAAGTAAAAGGATTAGAAATGTTTTATAAAAAATAAGAGGAGTAAATATAAATATTGATGTCATGCTTGCTTTTGGTATTTCAGAAAAACAAATCTTGATCGAATCTATATTTACCCAATAAATACTATCCGCTTATGATAAAATTTCTTATGGGTTTAATATACTTTTATCTTCAACGAACATGCCGACGTTCAGGACGAAACATATAATTATGTGAAATTGATTATAAAATACAAGAGGGGTCAATATAAATATATAATTTAATATAATTTACTCTAAACATACTAAATGTGTAAAAGATAAACTAGATAACTTGTGAATAACCTTTAAAATATTCTCATTCAGAAAATATGAGAAGATTAGATAGGATTCTTAGTCTTTCTAACTTATCAAAATTTACCATATCCAACTTAATTCGTGGTATATACTATTCACTAAAAGCAAGCTAACAAGTCAAAGATTATTTTTGATAAATGGATTTTAAAGGAATTTATTAAAAACTTTAAAATTAAATTGTTTTATTTAAAGTATCTTAATATTATATATTTATCAATAATATTTTCTCAAAGACTTATTGTCGAATATTCATGTAAATTAATGTTTACAATAGTTAATAAAAGTTATCAGCACGTAAATCTTCTACGTACTTTGAAATATTATAATTATTAATAAAAGCAAACTAATAAGTCAAAAAGATTATTTTGGTAAATGGATTTTAAAGGAATTTATTAAAAACTTAAAAATTAAATTGTTTTATTTAAAGTATCTTAATATTATATATTTATCAATGATATTTTCTCAAACACTTATTGTCGAATATTCATGGAAATTAATGTTTACCATCGTCAATAAAAGTTATCAGCACATAAGTCTTCTACGTACTTTGAGATATTATAATTATTAATTAATTATTATTGTAGATAGGTTGTAGGAGCTATAAAATTGATTCTACGAAAGAAAAAAAAAACATTTTTATAGTGTGGATTTTGCTTGAATCCCACACGGCTTTGGTTTTATGTTTGCTTTGTTTAGAATAAATATTTTTAAAACTCAGCCACACACAAGCTTCATGATATTTCTATTCTTTACATAAATTACACGCGCAAATGGATAAATAAAAGACAAAAATAACAGAATCATACAAATTAATAAAATATTATATGTAATAATTAGTTTTGTTGATTTTCTATAAAATATTACAAAGCACCGACTGTACTTTAATTTTACTATATTATTGAAAACATTAAATCAATAATTTAGAAATCATTAAAATTTGTAAGTACTATAATTATTATCAATACTCATTTAATAAGAGTAGATAATGAAAAAAATATTGAATTAATGCTTTATATTAAGGTTTGTTATTTTCTTTTAGATATGCCTTATATTAAGGATTAGGGAGAGTGTAATTAAGAAACAAAAGAAGTAATCTGTTTATAAAATTTAAAGAAAGTGAATATATAAAATTTCATGCATTTTGTTTGAAACAAAACCAAAGTTGTTTATTTTTTCTTCTTAACTTTTATCACAATTTGTGTCAAACAAAATTAGTGAGAAGAGATGGATCTCAATTAAAGGACATTAATTTATGTGGTGTCATAAATGTAGTTGTGTTGAATATATGTGCGAAAAAAGAAAATTGCTTGAATAGTCTCCATCCACTTTAATGTCTAACATGTATAGAAGAAGAAAATTAATAAAATTTAGAAACTTGGCCACCTGAACTACTAAAGGTTCACGTCATCAGTTGAAAAAAAAAAGAAAAGAACTCAAAGTTGAATGTTCCATCATTAATTATTAATTAAAAAAAAAAGTGTTAATGGCAACTGTGGCATATGCAATGTGAGTTCATGTGGGTATGGTGGGGGTTTCCCTTTCAAATGGATCCCCATTGAATTAAGTAGGGTTAGGTTGAAGAAAGCACATGCACCCAACCTTCTTTGTAATTCTAGGTTCTTTCCCTATAAAATGGAAAGATCCATATCATATAATTCATATATCTATTACTTTAGGGTAAATTTTTAGTGTTGTCAGCGATCTTGCAACAAAAATCATTAGCACTTAACCAATTGCTATCCCTGCCCATTTGCAAGTTGGAGCTCCACTATAATTAATGGTGCTCATACATTGCCATCCTTGCTATCAAATCATTCTTGTAACTTGTTTTTAAGATTATTTAATTATTTAAAACACTATGGGCAACGCAAGTGGTGACAAAAAAAAGTTTGTGTTGTCTTAATTGACTGATTGGTATTGGCATCATGTTTTGTTGCTATATGTAACATTGAGTGAGCATTAGGTAACAATAGAATAACATATTTAGACTTCACTACACACAAACACTATAGGATAAGATTGAAAGCTAATTCAATTGTGTAATTGCATGTCTAATTCCAACTCACTAATGTTTGTTTTGCAATCTTGGTGGTTATAGTGTTATAGATATTATAAGGCCCAGCCATTTGTTGATCTCCAATGCCTTTCTAGTTTGGTGTATAAGATAAGCATAAGTAATGGTTTTTTGGATCAATTTCTTGACCTTAGCAAGAAATACCAATACGCTTCTAAATAGTAGCACGTACAAATAATTATTGAAAAGTAAAGGTTATGGTTCACTTTCAAATTTCAATTGAAATGGACCCCTAACAATTTGTTCCCCAAAGCTTAAGAATCCCATGTTCTTCTACTTGTGCCCAACTATCTCTCTTCCTTTCAATCCATATCATATGCAATCTATCATTTACCTAGAATGTGATTTAGTTTTAGGACTAACACGTGGCCATTTTGACTATTGGATAAAAAGGATCCCACAATATTCGTACATTCATCCATGTACACCTTTTAATTATTCAATATCTATTCACATGTGTAAGCTCTTTCCTATGCTCTTTTTGGAGTTTTAAAGTTAAAGGTATTAGTCAAATGTTTTATTTAAATTATCTGAAAATAGTCAAGTGAGTGTAATTCAATTAATTTAAGAAGATGTATGAATTATTATAAACTCATCACATTATCTTGAATTCCTATAAATGAAAGAATATATAGATAAAAATCTTATAGTGTACATATAATATTAGTATATCTTAATTACTATGAGCACGTAACTTAAGGTTATAAATGGCAAGTACTTGTTTGGTGAATGCACTGATTGCTTTAAGGTAATGAGGTTAATATGATGTCATCTTAAAAAAGTAAATATTTAAGAAGTTTTGTAAGAACAACATCTTGTGTCAGGTTCCATGTTGTGAACAACAGATCTATAGTATACTTAACATTTTGTATTTTATTTTTTGATATGAGAATTCATAAATATGTTCATGGTAGACGTCAATCCAAACAACTTAATTCAAAACTGTTAAATTCATCTTCAATTTTAATAGATATACTAAATAACTATTCCATTTGTTCAAAATTATAAGAAAATATTAATTATATAGCAATTCCTATAATTAAATAATATTGTGGGACTAAAATATTTTTATTTGTTGTAGTAATACTTTAACAGACACTAAAAAACTCGTTGACATGTATAAAAACAAAAGATTCATCAATCACCAGCACGTTAAAATATCGATGAATAAGCTTATATCGTTTTCTTTGGGGTCTAATTAGTTGTCTTATTGGTAATTTCATTGCACATGGGTTGTTCAATATCACTGTTGTGCACCCAGTCTTTCTGAAGAAAATATCTACAAATTAATGTAAATGCCCACCCTAATCATTAATCAATGACTTTTGGGGGTTATTTACGGTAATAAGAGAATTGATTAAGTTTTAAATTTTTAATTATTTAAAAATGATTCATTATTAATTCCTCATTTATTATTTTAATCCTTAATATTAAATTAAAAAATTGATAATAAAATAAAATAAAATAAAATAAAAATTAAAACTTAAAATTTAGAAGAGTTAAGAATGAAAAACTTAATTAATCAATGCTAAATTAGAACTTGAGTCATGGAATATGCTTGAATTTGACTCACCAGAGAAGAACTTTTTCTTTTGTCCTTTTCAGTATACTTTATTAGGGCATGACCACTCTAGGGAGACTATTTAAGAAAGCGTCAACTTCTGAGTAATTACTAATTAGAACTCAAAAGCCCTTCCAAAAGTATACATGTATGTCCCTTATCAACCTCTTTAAAGTGAAAGAATATATTTTAAAGGAAAAAGTACACATATAATTGTTGATAAAAAAAAAGTTTGACTATGATAAAATCAAGCATATTTATATCAAATTTTATGTGGTATATGTTTAAACAGTTACAAATAAAATTAATTTTAATGACTTAACATTTTAATCTTAAAAAGTTGATGAAGGATAAATTGAATTGATGAGATAAGTTGGGCTGATCCGTTGCATCACTGACTTGCCCTGATCCATGATATTGGGCTACTGCACCATTATCCTTTGATAATGTGTCTCGCTACTAATAAATTTATTCTCCACCAAGTGCAAATTATATATTTAGAAAATTTTTTATGAACAAAGAAAAAAATATTAATAAAAAAATATGAATGTATATATACATATAGATATACATTTTAATTGATTGATTAATTTGTATTAATGTTGAACACCAAATATTTTTTTTATATATTTTGATAAAGTATATCTGCATGCATGTAAAAAAAAAAAAATTAAATATGAATGGTTACATTCAGTTTTAGAAAAAAAAAAATCATATTTATTGAAAAAAATCATCCACAACAACTATACCCTATCCTTTATTTCAATATTTGGGCAATAACCACAAAGGCTTTTTAAATTATGGATACAAAGAATCCAAACACTTAATTTAGCATTCAGAAAATATTCTTTTAAAAACTTATCTTTTCAGTTATTAATTGTTTTTATGAAGTTCAATACTATTACAATTAGTTAAATGAATGTCTGCATGTATTTCAATAGGTTAATGAATAGCTGAGTTAAAAAAAGAAAATAATAATAATTTGGCAGAGACAGGATTTTATGTGAAAACAGTAGTCCAACCAGTTGCAACAGTCTCCAAACTCTCTAAACCATCAATGTTCTTTATGTGCATTGACCTGACCAACCATTACCATTAACCAATGCAGAAATGCTTCTTCTTGATTCTTCTTCATCACCATTGAACTATGCTTAAATATCCCATTATTTGTGATTGACAAGACCCCATTTATCAACGTCACTTTGTGCAATTCCTTTTCCTCTTTTCAAAATTGGCCTTACACATTACAAGTGGACAAGCTCTATATATGAACATGGGAGAACATATTTCATGGTTTACGGGGTATGTATCCTTTGTCGGTGACGCTAAGGTTTGTTTTCTTTGTAGCATCCACTCTAAGATGTGTAGGAACAAGCCTTTTATTTATTTATTTTTTTTTTTAACATAAACAACCCTGATTAACTATTCATGTGTCAATATGATGTTATTAAGAATGTAGCTACTCCATCATGTTTACATGCACCATTGCACATGTGACAGTTTTTTTTTTTACAACCACATGTGACAGATTTTATGCTTTTAAATCTTCTAGAATTTTAAAATGAAACTTTAGGATTCATCTCTAATATATAATCAACATGTCAATTTACTTATAAATACATAAATACATATGTATACATATTCCTATACATAGTTAAACAGTTATTTCACTTGTAAATCATAAATATAATTAAATGTATGGGTATATATTTCTATTTCTTTTTTCGATTTTTTTTTCATATTTTATAATTAGTTATCTTAATACCAAATATTTTTGTTGGATCACCTTTGGCTTATTGAATGGCAGTGCTACAAATTTTAGATCGAATCTGAGTATGGAAATTAATCGAAACTCTACCAACTAGGCATGATTTATGGGTATCAAAGAATCGCCTTTAGATGCATACAATTAATTTGTCACGGACAAAAACTAGGATTCACATCAACATAATTCACAAATAATCTCCATAAATCAATTCAAAGACAATAGAATCATATCAATGCTATTAATAATACTCTTCCATTATTTTCGATTAAGTATCAGTTGCAATTATGTCAGCTGCAAATATAAAACGACTTGTATTATTAACTTATACATATCAATCATCATCAATTATTTTTATTACTTTTTTTTTCTCTTTTTCTTTTCTTCTTTAAGACAAGATATTTCAGCTAATTTTTATTTTTTATTTTTTACTTAAAAAATTTGTTTATGTTTGATAAACAAGCTTCAAACAAGTTCTCTTTTAATAGTTTCTATTATTTTTGGAACATTACTTGAAGTTAAAATGCTAGTTTCTAGTTTCTAGTTTCTTTATATTTTATTCCCCTTTGTCTTTCAAATATTAATTAAACTTTTCTATTAACTCTTTAAATAAAGCATATATCTATGCCAAAAAAAAAATATTTTGTTTAACTTTTATCATTTTAAATTTATCAGCCATTTTACCCAATATTTAAAATTTAATAAATTAATTTTTTTCAACTTTTAACTACTAATCATCAACTAGATTGTCATCTTCCAGTTAGTTTTATCAACTATACTATAATATATATACCCATTATCCTATGTGAGATTATGCGTAAAACCAATGGAAACAATCTAGTGGTGGGGTTGGTGGAGTGATATGCAGGGGGTCTTAAATTTAATTTTCGCTATCATCATTGTGAAAAAAAAAAAAAATGATATCATACGTATAACAATTTTGCGTAGCTAATATTTTCCCAATAATATAGGACAAGATTTAAAATAGGAGATCTAAAAGACCTAGTTGAACATTATGAATTTGTGATTATTTTTTGTAGCAACTAAGGCTTAGCCCAATCCTTAAGATTGGGGTTTGTTTGATTTGTTTAGAATGCATGATAACTCCCAATATTAATTTTAGGACTAATGGATATTTGACAAATCATTTGAAAATAGATTTATTTTGAATGCATTTCGGATTGAATTCTCTATTGTCTTCGTTAAAATTCACATAAAATACAAAGCATTATTTTTAATGGATTTGCAACTAAATAAACTTTACATCATCTAAATTATTTTGTGTCAAGTAAGCCCAATTCACCATATATTTTAGTACTAAAAAGGCCTTTAACACTTATGGCTTTTCCCTGTCTTCATTGTACATTCAATATATGCAATATTAATTCTATTGGATCATGATCAAATTTGATGAACAAGTTCAACAGACGTGATTCTTTGTTTTAAAAGGTTGGATCGTTATTGAAATTCTAGAGAGTAAGACATAGCGTTAGCAACAGCAACTCAATTTCTGTATTCTTCCATCTTCTTGTTTCTAACTTGTAAGCATTGTTAATTTTGATTTGTTTGTTTAATTGTTAGCAATGACCGCTGAAAAAGATAATTCTTTTCAATCCATTAGCGTAGATCTGAATGAGCAGCATTATTCATATTAGAGCTATGTGTTAAAAACAATTTAAAAGACATAAAAGAATGTGAAGTTCTGTTTTTATAACATGTTAAGCTCAAAGATAATCAGAATAAAAAAAAAAGCCATAATACACTTGTTTTGGGTACAAATTTCAGACAATTCAACCATGTTTTGGGTGCACTACTTACAAGTGTCGACATGTTTCAGGATCTATTTCTGGATTCACAAACAAATAACAAGACAGAAGATATACGATTCTAGCCATGATCATTCCCACAAAGCGATCGTCTAAATCACAATTATTCCCTCGAGCAGAAATCCAAAAAATGGGAACTTAACATAAGAAATTCAATGAATATAAGTAGAATAATTACGCGAGAACTTAACATCACCAAGCATCTCCGAAATGAATCTGCAAAACTCGGAGATTCACAAATGCCGCAATTCCAATACTAGAGGCACGTAAGAGAAGGGCCAAGGGGGGAAGGGGTACATAAGAAATTCATACATGAAGTTGAAACTGGCAAAAGCATGATCACAAATACCAGTTGGGAGTCTGCTTGTGTTATTCAAAGAATCATGAACTGGAAAAAAAAAGAACCTATATCAACACAAATTCAAGATTGAGGAGCTCTGCAATATTGCCACTGCTAGACTCTGGAAAATGCTAAAAAAAATTTCAGATTTGACTTGAGTCCCTT
Organism: Hylodesmum podocarpum; assembly: GCA_026586105.1. Taxonomy (NCBI): domain Eukaryota; kingdom Viridiplantae; phylum Streptophyta; class Magnoliopsida; order Fabales; family Fabaceae; genus Hylodesmum; species Hylodesmum podocarpum. The sequence goes on from JALJEV010000638.1 coordinate 5,909,012, forward strand.
CCAAAAATAAAGCGTCTTGTCCAGTCTGTTACTACTAATGCCCTTGTGCGCCAGCTGACTTGCTTGCTGTTTGAAGCATTGGATGAAACTTCAGTAATTTGATAATCAGAATGCCTTATGACAGTTATGAGTCTTGTAGTTTAAAGAATACAAACCTTGCATAGACTGAATACCACAACCATTGACTGCTGTGTCCAATTGAAACCCAATCCCCAGGAAGCTGTGCAGCTGTCTGCTCTCCTCCTAGAGGAGCGAATTGACCCAAATGCCTGTACCTAAAGGAACAATCAACCACGTAGTAATGAGGAAAACTTCAATGGAAACCTTGAATTATTCATCATTATATCATCATGTCGAGGTAAAGAGCACACAAAGGCAGAGTTAGTAGATTATTATGGTCCTGTTACCTAAAGGGTTTGAAGCGATGGCGCCCTTCTCCCCTGAACCTGATAGGACCCTCTGGATTTTCTTCACACTCTTCCATCCGATTAAAGCACTTTGCCAGGTAGGTTCCTTGCTGAGATGCAACCTGGTATGCGGTTTAAGAAACCTGAAGTCATACCACTGAGACAAAATCGGATAAATAGAATGACACATGCAAATAACATGACATGCACCTGTGCTGTAGCAGGGAGAAATTTCATCTGAGAGTCCACTTTAGAAAGTGCGGTTTTGAGTTCTTCGATATTCAGTTCAATAGATTCTTTTTTAACATCTCCCTTAGACTCTTTCAACAAATCGGCAAGGTCGTGCATCTGTTTACTCTTTAGATATAGCTCCACCTGAGGGTATCTTTCGCAGATGTCATCCAATACCTCCTGAAACTCTTTGACAGTAAGAGTTCCTGAATTGTCCTTGTCAGCCTTCTTAAATATTGCCGCAATATCTTCCTAAAATGCCAAAACCCAAATTAGCAATCAGGAAGAAAGATAACATTTGATGTTTGAATAAATGACAGACATCAGACAAGTCCCACATTGGCGACTTCAGACATTCAGCTAGTCAGGCAAGGGAACAAGCACAATCGTTAACAATATTATAAAGATTTTACTATTTCATCGAAATTAAATAGAGATATTAATTGATTGGTCACCCATTGTTGGGCTTAAAGGCTAACAAATTAAAAGAGAGAAGTGATAAGGGTAGGATGAGAACTGGAGGGAAAGGTGGGGCATAACAGAAATGACAAGTGGGAGGTGCCAAGTGATGAGTGGGGTGAGAGATGGAAATAGCTTTATGTAGTGGGAGGATGGGGGTTGAGAGGGGGTACAAGAAATTTGTTAGAAGGAATATTTAGTGGGTCTGAGTGAAGAAGCTGGTTCTTCCTTAGAAAAGGAAATTATTTGTTTGTTTTCTGTTGTTCATCTTGTAGCAGAGGTTTATACCTTTGATATCATTCTAATTCAGTATCAATATTATTTCAGTTATACCGTACTTATTCTGGTTCCTATCATTACTCCAATGAATGACACAATAAAATTGCAAAAAATGTAGTATTAATAATACAGATTCTAGAGTATTGATACGAACAAGTCTGTCCATAAGAATGGAATACAGCCTGGACTGTTGCACACATGTGACAAGATGCACTAGTAACAACTTTCAATGTTAATTAAATAAATGATGGGGAAATAGTATAAGATACCATGACTTTTCGCTGGTTTATTGTAGCACAATCACCAAGAGCATACACATTGTTCGTTGCTTCAACACGCAACCATTCATCAGTAGCTATGGCGCGTCTGTTAATCTGTTCAGAATAGCCAATGTCATGTAAATAATAAACGAATGTAAAACTTATTTACTGAAAGTAAATACAAATCACAAAAAAAAAAAAAAAATGACTGTATGGAATCAGAACAACTATAACAACAAATTTCCCAAAGACATACCTGTCCAATTTGTGACATAAAATCTTTTATAAATGGACGAGTGCCAATACCAGTTGACCAGACAGCCATTCCATATGGAATTGTAGTAATTGCTCCTCCATTTTTCATTTCTTTAGTCGAAATTTCTTTCTCAGATACCTTCACAACCATGGATCCAGTTTTCACTTCAATACCATCTCTTCCAAACTTCTCTTCGGCAAAAGCAGTGATTCTTTTGTCAAACCTGTAAAATAAGCCAAAGAATGAATACATATAAGCTCATAGTATACACTATTTTAAACAATGAAACCACCCAATCACAAGTATAAAATCCATGACCGAATACGAGACAGCAAAGCGTCATTAAACAAGTTGCTGATAAGAGTTTCACGCTCACATGCTCAAAATATGATCTCCGGCCTCCAGAAGCGTAATTTTAACTAGATCTTTTATCCCGGGATACAACTTAACCAAATCCTCAGTGACAAAGTCATGTAGTGAAGCTGCAAACTCCACTCCAGTTGGACCACCTCCAACAATAGCAAAATGAAGAATTCTCTTCTTTTCTTCTTCGCTTAGACTAGGCAAACTTGCTCTCTCAAAGCAGTCAATAACGGTTCTTCTAATCTTCTGTGCATCTTCAACTTCCTGCACAGTACAGACACATGTACATGAAATAACTAAAAAGCATAAAAAAACGTGCATAAACAATGTTCAATCACACCTAAGACATCATCCGGCTTTGACCCCTTCTTCTCCTTGCTGGACTATTTCTATGTAAATCATAAATACATCATAATATGATACAGAATGTGATAAAATAAGTTACCTTCAAGAAATGGCAATTCTCTGTCACTCCGGGAGTATTAAACGTGTTGACATTTGCTCCCACGGCTATGATTAGGTAGTCATAGTCCACCACAAATTCTTCTTTCTCGTTCGAATTATCACTTATATTAGATCGACAGTAAACCTTCCTGTTTGCTGCGTCAATCTTGAGACATTCTGCTTCACTGAATTGAACGTCCATCCTCTTCTGCTCAGAGGATAACAAAGAAAGCATTAAGTTGCATCCACCAGTAATGAACATAGCATTCAGCAAATTCTATACTGTCAATCTAATAACCAGAAGATGTAGCCCCTAATGGCTAGTAGCAATTCATCATCAACAAATCCTATTCATTCATGACGCAGTACAATATCATAAAAGTGATTCAGATAAATTCGTTGTTAAATGAACAGAGAAACCCGTTAAAACAGTGAAGGCAAACTTCACTACTTCAGTCCAGTTAAATGACACGAGACTAAAGTTCTGTTTCACGGAAAATGTAGCATAATGACGTATGCGCGTTCCCATAAAGTTTCTTTAGTGCTCATTGTACATGTAAGATAAGTTGGGTCAACCCAATACTTCATGATTAACTGTTAACAGTGATCAATCTCTGTAAATAACGTCATAGTTGAATGGCTTGAAATTGAAATTAATACGGAATATATCCAGTTATGACAGGGTTCCATTGAAATCCTCTTCCCTCTTTCCTAAGAAAAATTAAGAAAAATAATGCCCTAAATATCCGAAATATACAAAAAAACAATTTCATTATCTTATTTACAAGTACATAGGACAATAAATCAAAAATATTTTTTCATATTATAAATATTATTGATGTAGTTTCAAATTTTAAAGTAATATTTTATTATAAAATAAACTTAACTATTAATTGGTAGAACAGCTATAGGGGCACTCCAGCCAAATTTAAGTGCTGTAGCATTTTAAGAACTCCAATTCAAAACCCACCTGTTAACAGTCCGGTTTTCATTCTTTTTTTTTAAAGAAAAAATAAATCAATTCAAGCATTCTTTTTAAAATTAATAAAAAACTTCATAAAAAATACTAAAAAATAAACAACAATTTCATAATGCAACATGAAACAGGGACTAAGTGGGTATTTTGTTTTGATCATTCACCTTCCTGAAAATATTGCGGACCGGTTCAACAATGCTACGAGCTTCGACAGTGCCGCAGGTAACACTAGGCAGCAAAGGAGTGAATGCAAAGTAATTGCGAGGGGACACCACGTGAACCTCATATCTTGGGTTGTCCAGATTCCTCAAGAAACTCGTGCCTGCCCAACCTGTTCCCAGCACCACCACCTTTTTCTTCTCTGTAACCGCCGCTTCAGATGCCGCAACAGCCTCTCCGTAAGCCAGAACCCCTCCACCACTGCATCAACCATGCAATCCACCTCTTCATTCACTCTCACATCAATCAAATATAACATACAATTTAATTTATATTCATTGTTATTTAGTAAAATATTTTTGGATCTCGATTAAAATCCATTATATCCATTAGATCATGGATTGTACATTAATGATATTAGGCTTGAACGTGATTGACTCCCTTTAATAACAATTGTCTACTAAAATAAATTTAAATACAGTCTTTTAAATACTGGTCGCGAATTAAAATTAGAGTATCATGATCGATAATCCATATAAAAAAAACATTTTTACATATCAAAAACCAATATAGATCGGGTGAAAGTACCAAATATACTTAAGCTTCAATAACAATTTTCTGCTAAAATAAATTTAGATACAGTTTTTTAAATATTGCTTTCTAATTAAAATCAAAGTATTATGATCGATAATCTATATATATTTATAACATTTATACATATCAAACTCCAATATTGATCGGATGAACGTAGCAGATATATTTAAGAATTGTATTTAATAAGTTTTGTCCACAGTATTATTGAATTTATATATGAATTATTTAAAATTTTAGTATAAAACATTGACAATTTACAATGTATCAAAAATTCAAATTCAATCAAAATCATTCCATTTTACCACGTCAGACCACACCATAAAATCCTGTTATACACTTAGGATGTATATAAATAAATTCTATGAGATATGTGTGTGAGGTCTACAATTCAGCATAATCCTTGTTCGTAGATCTATTCACGCATGTAATACCTATCTATCTATGAGTATATTCAACTCAAGTTGCAGAACAGAGCATAGTTTGATGGAGAGGATCGGAGAATAATTTTCGTTTTTCAAGATAATTTTGAAAAACTGAATTTAAAATTATGTTCATATTGCAATGCGTGGATCTACCGCAAAACCAAAATTCACGGAACTAGAGATGAAAACAGGAGAAAGGAAGCAGGATGCAAAGTCAAAAGAGAGAAGAAAAAGACATTATGTTTAAAAAAAAGTGAAATGAAGGGAAGATTGAAGTTGACGGTACCTTACGGTGGTGCAGAGGAGCACAAGCTTGAAATTGGAGCCATGGTCACGGAACGTTCTAGAAAAGCGTTGGAAGAAAGTGAAACTCGGCATATTTTGTTGCAGCGAGGCTTAGCGTGGTGTTTCCGAAATTCAGGGAAAACAGAGAGAGGAAGAAAAAGAGAGGAGTCTGTTATGTTCTGGAGTGTTGGTATGACGATGATGGGGTCAAAGAGAATCCAGGGAGGTGGAAGAGAGAAGAAGTTACGAACGAAAGCACTAACCGCGTGTGTTTTAGGTGCCACCTGCTATGCCTTTCGTACTCACTTCTACTTTTTTATTCCCTTTTTTAATTTAAAATTAATATTTTAAGGACAAGTTTGACGCCGCCACGTAAAATGAAAAAAATAGGACATAAATATATATATATATATATATATATATATATATGGCAATTTTTTAAAAATATATAGATCGAAAGAAAATATATAATTTTAATAAAGATATTACATAGCAATTGTGATAGATATGAGAAATAAGTGTAACGGGGAATTGGCGATTGAAGAGAGATAGAAATAAATTGATGAAGGTGAAATGGTGAAGAAAATAAATGTATGATAATTTTTTTATTATAGTATAAATATTTGAAAATTAGGTGAATATAAGTAATGAATAAAGAATAATTAAAATTTTGATTTTTCTATATCTATATTATAAGTTTGTTTAATATTTTTTTATATTAAGTACATTCATAGTATAATAAATTATTATATTTTTCATACATAAAGCGTGCTATTTGAGGTTTTAAACCTAACATTTAACAAATGTTTAGTAATTTATTTAGGTGTGCTTGGTAGGTATACTAACCTAGAAAAAAAAAAGAAGAAAGAGGGAAAGAGGAGATTGAATTTAAACAAAAAAGACTAAATTATATACATTCTATTATTTTATTTATTTTGGTTTAATTAAATTATTTTATTAAAAAAGTTTGATTTAATTCTTTAACTTTTAAAATTAATACAATTTTGTGTTATACATCAGTGACATCCGATCTAACATAAGTTTAAGTGAATGACATTTTTTTTTAATAATAATAACAACAGATTGAAAAAAAAAATAATGAGATTAATTTTTTTTAAAACGATTAATAATAAAATCAAAGTGAAAGGGAGAGCATGAAATTAAATTTATTTTAAAAATTTACAGATTAAATTAATTTTTTGATAATGACAAAATCTTGAACAAAATAAATAAATAAAAATATAATTAAACAGAAAATCATTAATAAGACTCATGAAAAAAAATTCTTCACGGGAAATAAGAAAATATAAGATAAATCCATAATAATAATAATACCAATAATAATAATAATAATAATAATAATAATAATAATAATAGGAAAGTATGATATTTATAAAATATTTTATATATTCCAATTACTATAATTTATTATTTACGATTGATTTATTGATGTTAATAGTAATTTTTTTTTATAACTAACTTATAATTGGAAGGTCTTACAAAATCGTTTTGACTTTTAGTGTATAATTTTAAATTTTAATAATAATAATAGTAAATAAATAAAAGTAGTTTATAATATTTTTCTAAATTTTATTTTCCTTCTTTTAAGACTAAGTATTTTACTTTTATTATGTTTCTATTCTATTAAATAATTTTTATTTCTTTCTTGTTAATCTTTTCTTTTATTTTTTTCTCTATTTTTCTTTTTTTATTAAATAGATTCTTAATAATATATTTATATTTCTTCTCAAAGATATCAACACTTAGTTCTTATTTTAAGTGGAAAAAATTGTGCCTTAACCTATAACTTTTGGCTTAATGGCAACCACTTGATTAAATAGTTTAGTATCCAAATTAAACATCTAATAACTGTTATATGAAATTATTTTTCATGACAAACTTATCAATCTGCTCATTATAAAGGAATCTTTTATGAACAAACTACTGACCTTTTCTAATGATGATTACTTTTATTAAACAGAGAAAATAAAGATGTATATCAAATTTATTCAATGGATTGAATGCTTTAGGCACAATATTTACCAATTCTTAAAACAACATTAAGATCTTAAATAAATTTTTAATTGCTTAGGAAATTATAACCATGACTAATTTTGTTGAACTCATTGAAACCATCATAGTTTATGACGTTCACTTATGCAAGAAGAATAAAATCAAGTAGCAAGAAATTGATAGCCATACAAGCTGAGGAAGAGAAATCAAGACTAGAAACTCCAAAAGCTTCAAAAGAAAGAAGGAAGGTGCTAAAATTTAAAGCTGAAACCACTTCATCTAAAAAGTTGTATAAAATGGGTTAGAGATTCAGGTAGCAAAAAAAGAAGAAGAGAAAAGAATGGTCCCTAAGTGGAGAGATTAAAAATATAAAATAATATATTAGATTAGTATGATGGTAATAAATGTCCCCGTCGAACTCGTCTAATTATATAACAAATATGTAAAATTTAAAATGATTGATAAATTTTTTATTTATAATTTTTTTTAAACTTTTCTCTATTAAGAATTAAAGTAAAAATATTTTTTTAATTAGAGATGTCAATGGGGCAAGTTCCTATATTTCGTGCAAAAATCTTGAAAATTTAAATAAAAATTATCAAAAATGAAAATGACTTTGAAACATACAATAAATAAACGAATACAAAGATAATATAGATCACATGGAAAGAAAAACTCCGTAAAGAAAAAAATACATGTAATACGAGATAAAAAAAAAATGAAACAAATATGAAGACATGACACAGAAACAAACACATAGATGATGGTACAAAAAATAATAATATAGAGACAATAATACAGAAAGAACGAGTACAAATATTATATGATAACAGATAAAATTGAGAAATAAAAAAAAAGTCAACAACAATAATATGATAATAATATGATAATGTATGTACTTTAATATGACAATTTTTTTATATATAATTAATTAATATATTTTAAAAAAAAAATAACCTTTGTAATTTAATATACATATCAATCTCCACCTATTTAATCTACTTAAATTCCCATTTAGAAGCCCAAATTATTCAAATTAGTTATTTACTCTCCTTTAATTCCTATACATACTATATCTAAATAATCACAATATAGATTACTCTTAAATTATCTTAAAATATATACCAATTAAATCATATGTTGTTTACGGAAGTTTTGAACAATTGGTCGGTCGGCTGCTCAGGGTCAGACGAATTGACTAGAATTATTGGGTCATGATTTCTAGAAGAATGACACGTTGTTGGATCGAAAATATCGACAGACCTGGGATTTCATGGTCACTTCTCAAGTTTTTCCCTTCCTTTGAAATTTTTATAATTTTTTTTATGACACCTGTCAACATAAAAAAATTGAAGTATTTAATGTTGGTTTCCTTTAAATCTAGATCTCTACAGAACAGACATATACCGAGCCAATACACTCAGAATTCATGAGCCAGTTGCCACAATAGAAATAGAAAAAGTATCATCAAAACATTAAAACAAGAATTACGGATAATTAATCACAAATGCATGTAAAAGATTACAATAAAAACTGCACAACATGAAACATACCCTTATCTGCATTTATAACAATATTACTCATTCTTAATAGCATGAATTAAGTCATTTGTCATGCTACAAAACTTCAACTTATTCCTCAAATTTGTTAATTTTTCAAGTCAATTGTTATATGTAAAATTTCTCACAATAGTGTTTGACTGTTCGCATATTCCGAAAAACACATTTTAGGATATGTCAAAAAAAGAAAAGAATTCAAAAAATTCCCATTGATTTTAACGTTCTCCTTCTCTCTCTTTTTACTACAATGACAACAATAAAAAAGGAATATGATTTCGATTCTATTAAAAATTATATATTTAAATAATAAATGTTTAATATATATGCGAAGCTTAGTATTTTTCTCTTTGAGTAACTGACTTAAGCTTTATCTTATTTTGATAAAATATAAAACTGATATTAAGTATCATTGATATTTTCTTCTTTCATCTTTCTTTCGTTAAAATCACTTCCTTTCATTTAATATTCCCTCCATCATGTCTTACTATTTAATTTTTTATATTTTAATTGAGTGAATTGAATTTTTAAAAGTTTATTAACTTTTACAGTAAATCCTTTTGTTACTTTTTATTTAAAATTTAGTAAAATTTATTGACATGACAAATTACATGGATGTAATGAATAATACATAATTAAACATAGATTATAACATGATAGTGAATGCAATCATGAGTGAAATTTTAAAAAATAAAAGAAAGAAAATATCAAATTATATCTTAATATACCATATTATCATGACATCTACATCCATATCAAATAACACATTATTACGTCAAAAAATCCCCTTTAATTTCTAACCCAAAAAAAAAAAAACTAAAAAAAAAGGATGGCTTGATAAATAGTATTCTACCTTAAAAGCCCAGTTCTCATTTAAAAACGCATTTCAAAAATCACAATGAAACGTAATTGACAGATCAAAATTATAAAACGGGTAAAATTAAATTTTCATTTTAGCATATACCAACTTTTGATTTTGACTTTTTGGCTGCACCAATTATTAAAATAAAACGTTCCTCTATATTAGAGAACACCGTCAAAATACCCGTAATTCTAACATCAAGTGTCTGTTTGATTAATCATATATATTTTAGCAAAATAAAAATTTAGAATTTATTTATCTAAATGAAATTATTTGATAGTCAATCCAAACAACTGGATAATCACAATTTATCACAATTATATATTTTTCTATGGCTATTTATATAAATAAAAGATATATACTCTTTTAAAATAAAAAATACGAGAAATATTTAGTAGTTAATTAATATATTGCTAACTTGCCAATTATTTATAAAATATAAAAAAAAGAAAAAATTAAAAAAAACACATGTACATATATATGTTTTATAAATTAATTGTGTATTAAAGTTATCTATCAAACATTTTTATAAATATTTATAATTAGATTGATGAAAAAAGAAATATTAAATAAACAAATCTAATATATATATATATATATAATTATTTATAAGATATGAAAAAAATAATAAAAAAATAAGTAAAAATATATGTTTTATAAATTAATTAGTTTGCGTGAACAATGCAAAATATCTATAACGAAAAACTCTTATTTTGATAATCAATCTTCATATTAACTAATCAGTCACACAGTAACAAACAACTATATATTTTTATAAAAACAGTTATATACTTTTTCAATAATTATTTTACAAATGAAAACTGATATATATACTCTTTCAAAGTACAAAAATACGTAGTTGGGTCGGTGAAAAATCCTTGTCTAGAACATTATTTAACACGAGGTATCTCTCTGTTTCTTTTTTTTTTTTTTTAGAGTAACACGGGCTATGTTGATGCCGGGCTTGATGGGCTAGGTGAGCAACACATTCTGGAGTTGATGGGCTTGAGTTGTATAACTTTGAGCCCAAATATCTCCAATAAACCCAAGGGTGCCTCCATTGGTAGGGTTTTTGAGCTTCGTCGTGGTTTGGAAACTCATTCTCCGTTCTGCAGTTTCGACCACGCAGTTAGAATGGGGAAAACGGCATATAAGAGATTGAAGGGAAGCCAAAGCTTCAGGCAACGGCTTCTCCTTTCGACTCTCTCTTCCACTCCCATTCTCATCGAGGACATTCGCGCCGACGAGACATGGCCCGGTCTTCGCAACCACGAGATTTCACTCCTCCGTCTCTTCGAAACTGTCTGCGACGATTGCCACGTCGAAATCAACGAAACCGGTTCGTAATCATCAAATTTTATTTCCTAATTGCTGTAATAATCATAATAACGTTAACAAGGGATTGATTTTTTTATTATTCATTCTCGTTTGATTTGTTAGGTACCAAATTAAAGTACAAACCGGGAACTATTATGGGTGGTAGACAACACCGTCCGCACGATTGTGGTGTCTCGCGTTCTATTGGTTATTTTCTTGAGCCTCTCATTGTGCTTTCTTTGTTTGCCAAACAGCCCCTTACCATTAGGCTCCAAGGTATAATAATTGGATTCTCCACCCTAATTGTGTTCTTTCCTTTCTTTTATCACATTTCTTCTGCTGTAGAAAAAACAAATAAAAGAGAAAAAAAAAGTATGTATAAGCTTCAAAGTTACGTCAGAAACACCATTTAGTGCTGTGTTTGGTTTCATGTTGAGTTATTCATTATTCAAAATCAAGTTAAAATATTAGTCAAGGTGATTTTAGATAAATGGTGGCATGTTTTTTTTACCTTGAAAAATTGATTTCGAGTATAAAGATGATTTTGAGTTGAAACAACTTTAGGTAGCTTTTGAATTAAATAAAAAAGTTTACACCAAGGATTTATTTGGATAAACATTTCTATAAACACTTATAGGAGAAGGAAATTGTTCGGAAAAATAATATAAGTTTCTTCATTAGCTAATTTTAGCTTACGAATAAGTTAATTTGTAGAAGAACTCTCATATTAGTTTCTCAAAAAAAAAAAAAAAAAATCATTTTGAACTTGCGTATAAGCTAATTTTAGCTTATGGAGAGACTTATTTCATGTTTTCTTCTTCTATAAGTACTTACGGAGAAATTTATTCAAATATGCCCTGAGTTTTACTATTAACTTGCTTTTAGACTAGAAATACTCAAACATAAACCGCTTTACTTCAAAATCAATTTTGTAAAACCAATTTCATTCATAATCAATTTTGCAAATGCTCATCAAAATGCCTATCCTAATAATTTAAATTAATCTGTTATCAGGAATTACAAATGATTCTAAAGATCCATCAGTTGATACCTTCAAGTCTACTGCCTTACCAATATTGAAGCGCTTTGGAGTTCCATCTGAAGGCTTGGAGCTTAAAATAGAGAGTCGTGGACTACCCCCCAATGGTGGCGGTGAAGTTGTTTTGTCTGTTCCTGTTGTTCAGAATCTAATTGTAAGTTTCCGATTCTTTTTAAGTCGATCTTTTATTTAGATTTTTTTGTTGTCTTATATGTTTCTTTCTATCAGGCAGTTAATTGGATTGATGAGGGTTTTGTGAAGAAAATTAGAGGAACTACCTTTTCAACAAGAGTGTCCGTTCAATTTGAAAATAGCATGATTAAAGCTGCCCGTGGAATCATCAATCCACTGGTTTCTGATGTGCACATTTTTTCTGATCACAGATCAGGTCCACAGGCTGGAAAGTATGATTCCTTTCATTCAGTAGATATTGTGGAATTTTTAATTTGTATCATGGCAATGTATTTGGCACAAATCAGGAAAACCATATTGCATTGAAATGAATTCCTTGTATTGGTCATTTGCTGGCACAGGTCTCCTGGATATGGGATTTCGATGGTTGCTGAAACTACTTCTGGTTGCTTCATCTCTGCAGATACCTCCGTTTCTCATGCTAGGAATGAAGATAATTCTGCCCTTGCTGATGATGGTAAAAGCGAACTGATGCCTCCAGAGGATATTGGTGTGGGAGTTGCTAATGTTCTACTTGGGGAGATAGCTCAATGTGGAGTGGTAGATTCCTCGTATCAGGTTAGTGTGTCAGCAGTTTCAGCCTTTTTTAGTGTTTCTTTACTAAATGGTCAATGCTGGTATTAAAGTTAAACACAGAAATATAGACAAAAACTATCACATTTGACTGATACTGGCAAGTGTTAACGTTAGTTAGAATAAAAGAAAATGCAGCAAATATGCACCCTCCAAGGAAGTGTACTGATTCAAATGCTTTTCTTCGGTGCTGAAATGAGTAGCCACTTCAATTTTGTTGTGTTGCACGTGGGTTTGTAGGACTTGTGTGTGTGTGATGAAATTTAATCCATCTGCTTTTGTTAATATTTTTTAATGTTCTGGTTTATAGGGTTTGTTATTTCTTCTTTGTGCTCTATGCCCTCAAGATGTTTCGAAGATTCGTGTTGGAAAACTTTCTCCGTATGGGGTTGAAACTCTCAGAAACATAAGGGATTTTCTTGATTTAAAGTTTATTATCAAACCAGATCCCGATACGCAGTCGGTTTTTCTGAAGTGTATTGGTTATGGCATGAAGAATCTATCTCGAAAGGTATCATAAAGTGGGGGCAACAGCGTTATATGATCCAAAATACGAGTCTGACAGAATTGTAATCTTGAAGAAACTAGCTACATCAGCACCTGGAAAAGAACTCTACGTGAAGTTCAGTTTCAATTGTAAAACAATTTTGTTAGCAATACATGAGTTTTTCAGCACCTGGAAAAGAACTCTACGTGAAGTTCACTTTCAATTGTAAACCAATTTTGTTACCAATACATGAGTTTTTCAGCACCTGTAAAAGAACTCCGCGTGAAGTTCACACTTTCAAACTCAAGTCCAAACACCTTAGCAGTACTATATAAGAAATCCCTGTGTATGACAACCATGCAGCAGTTGCCTCTGGATTCTAGTAGGGTTTGTTTACTTTGCTAAAGGTCGATCCAGATCCACTGACAAATATTTTTTATTTAGCGTTCAATTTGAAAAAAGATTATGCAGGAACACAAATTAAATAAATGATACAGAACAAAATTTGAATATTTTTGTTCATCTAAAAATTATTAAACTAACATTCTATCTGTACAAAGTAGTTAAAAGACATATACTTTTACTTATCTTTTAATTTTAAATTATTTTATATGAATTTTAATAATCTAAAAGTTTATCATATGATTATTTTTAATTATTATTTATTAATTACAATAACCTTATATTATTTATATTTAATTAGCATTATCAATTGATTTGATTAGCTTACTTAAATATATGTTGAATTTTAAATTTATATAATGTATAATAAGATTATAAATTATAAAACGATAATCAATAGCATTTTATTTAATTTTCTATTATTTTATATGTACTGTTTATTATTTATTAAACATTAAATATAACAAAAAGTTGTTCTGAAATTTAATTATTTATCCTTTGTGGCTACCATTTGCTATTTAAAATATTCAATATTTTGATCACTACGGTTACTTGTTAATCAAACAATTGAAGAGTTCTTTACTCGGCTTCAAAAGTCAATGTCTCTCTGTGCCCCTGTATTTCGTAGGAAATCTCCCAGTAAAATTTCATTCAACAAACCACACGGGAAAACCATCTACAAATACATAACACCATCTTTCAATTTCATCAACCAATCGCTTAAGCCAATCAATCATAACACCAGACCACACCATGAGTTGCAGACCTCGCAGCACCTTCGGCTGCATCTACTGCACAATCTGCACTCTTATGGTCATCTTCATATTTTCCATCATCATCTTCTGGATAATCATCTCCCCCTCAAATGTCAAGTTCCATGTAACCGATGTCTCCCTCACACAATTCAACCTCACAAGCAACAACACCTTGTACTACAACTTCAAAGTCAATATCACAGCAAGAAACCCCAACAAAAACATCATAGTATACTATAGGAGGATCAAAGCAATAGCTTGGTACAAAGACAATGATTTTGGTTGGGTGAGCTTGGCACCCTTTGACCAAGGCCACAAGAACACCACCTTCCTTCAAGCAGTGTTTGAAGGGAAGAGTGTGATTAAGCTCAAACCTCGCCAACTTGGAGAGTATAAACAAGAGACCAATGTTGGGATTTACAATGATTTGGCTGTGGATTTGGATATGAGAATCAGAGCTAAGTACGGTAGGTTTAAAAGTAATCGTTTCAATCCACCCGTTGTACAGTGTCGCCGCTTGAGAGTTCCTTTGAATTCTAATGGTAACACCACAACTCCTTTTAGTGTCACCAAATGTAAAGTTGGCTCTTTCTTTGTAGACCGTGATGCTGAGGCAGGAGGAGCCTGATGTGAATCCAAAACCTCTGTACCCTATGGTCGAGCTTATCTAAAAAGACTCTTAAGAGAAGAAACTTTAAGAATTTAAATTAGTTTTTCATAGACTAATATAAGTTTATTCTTTAAACCTCAATATTTGTACTATGTAGTGTGTTACATGAACATGTATATTGTAATACAAACGTGCCGTCATTTTGCATATACCAAAAATTAAAAGAGTACAGTTCAATCATGTTATGCATCTCTTTGATTTACTTATGTTATATATGTTATTTTGTTTTGTTCACTTGTCATCTAGATGTTTTGTTCGTTTTTAATTTCTAAAAGTACATTACGCGGAGAGTGGTGGGAACGAACTTGAGCATGGGATTTGGTCAATGAGAATTTGGATAGATGGCGTTTATTGACATGGGTGTCACTCAGCCATAAACTAAATTAGACCCACCAATCGTGCTCTAAAGTCTTAACCACGACAAGCCTTGTGTGACATTAATGAATGTTTTTCAACACAGTGGGAACATTTGCACGTTGACATGATTGGGATTGGCAATTGAGTTTAACAAGTCAAAAATGGAATAACTAATTTCTCACATAATTGCATTTTTATAAGAATCTTGTTGGAAATCATATTCATTGACCAATATTTACAAATCATTTTTATTTTTTCAAATGAATTTTATTTCAATGTTATATACTCCATAAGTATTTATATTAATTAAGTGTTTTTTTATCCATAGGAATCAAATACAAATATTAAGAAATTTAGAACAATTCACATGTTCTGGTCTGTTAAACTTAGTTGAGCTCCTTTAATATTTGAATATTTAATTACTAGTATTTTTGTTTTCTGCATTACACAAAATAAATATTTTTATATTCATAAAATTTACAATAAATAAATATTTTTTAATATGTAAATCATATTAATTATAATTAAAATTATAATGAATAAATTTATCAGTATATAAATTATATTCCATCTAATCCTTATTACAAGGTTCAGTTACTGATTCATCAAGATTAAAGAAATTGAATAATTTATTTGATATCATTAAATTTATATATACATAATTTTTTAAAACTGCGCAGGATATTAATACTTACTCAAACAACTGCTTATAGAAAGAGAAATGTCTTTAATTAAGGGTATTTTTCGTTAAAAAATAATTAATACAAGTAAATTTTTCGGGTATACGTTTTATAAGAAACACCAAATAATTTTTTTTAAAAAAAGTTTAAGCATTATAACAAGGACCAGATAGAGTAAAAATTTATGATATAGAAATTATATTTTAAATTTATAACAAGATCTAAATGATGATATAAAGATTTTGTTGGGTCATAAGGGAAGATTTTATACACATATTTTTACAATAGTAAAATATTGTCCACTTTAAATTTAAATTTACGTAATTTTGTTTTTAAACATTCTCCAAAAGATCTCTTTAATGGATTTTTTTTTTTAATTTCAATATGAGACATTATTTGCGAATAACATCCCTGCATATCTCTTTCAATCTACCTTAGAAAATGAATAATCTTAAAACCAATTCTTATCTAATATATTTTCAATATAAAACTTATTTCGATCATATTGGGTCAGTTCATTTAAACTAATTTATTTAAATGAGCAATTTTATATTTTTTGACATGTTTATTTAAACTATTTTTGTCTTAAAAAAGCATATTGGTGCTTTTTAAATAATTAAATCACATATTTTTTTTAAATAATCACTTGTTTAATTAAAATAAATAATTTTTAACATAAATTTAAATAAGCGGACTCAATCAATATATAATAATCACTTACATCTAATTATAGAACCAATGTATTTTTTACCATCAGTAAAACATACCTATTTATCAAAATCTCTATAATATTAAAGTGATTATTTCAACTAAACATGAAAATTAATCATTTTCATTTTTTTTATTCCCTTTTCTCAAATGTTTATTTATTATTTTCTTTTTGCATTAAAATCAAACGGAAGTATTAGGTTATTTTTTTTTGGTGAGCAACGGATGTAGTAGGTAATGACATTGAAATTTGATTTTTTTGTCTTCTAAGAAGCAAGTTATGTTTATATTTTCAAGCAAGAAAGGGTTAACTCATTTGTTTGCGCCCTCTTGACGCACCACTTTTGGTGGCCAGAAAAAGCATGCAGAACTGTAGTCAAGAAATTGCACTGGCCTAGATTGAGAGTTCAAACGTTGAACTTCTCTCTTCCTTTCTTAAGCTTGCATATATGTATTTCATAGCATGAGTGAATCTATGGCTAGTTTAATTCTAACCAAAGTTTAAGGCTAATCAAACAGAAATCAACTAGGAAGGGTTAGGATAATTGCAGAATATTCTGACCTTATTTATTCAAAACCATGGGTTTGGCTTCATGATGGTTAAGGAAACCTTGCGCATGTTACAGTTGACACGAACTTAGAAAGTGCATAACCTCTCAAGTTCTAAGCTGGAGGAGAGTGGAGCTTCATAAAATATTATCATACATAATCAATATTAACTCAAAATATATTTGTATTTTTTATTTTTATTAATTTTTCCTCTTTCTTCATTTTTATTCATGTTATAATCTACCAAACATTAATTCTCTTACTAATTACCTGTGCATTTTATAATTATCTATAAAATATTTTTTTTACTGATTATGTAATTATCTATAAAATTGTATGAGTTTTTATAATTATCTGTGCATTTTGTAAATTGTAATTGTCTATAAAATATTTTTCTTCTATGTAATATTTTTCTTCTATGTAATTGTCTGTAAAACATTTTTCTTACCGATTATCTAAACCCATATCATACGTGTCCATGTATAAATGTAATTAATCTAGAAAAACCAATTTCATTAATTTGTTTTTCTTTATAAACCAGCTTCATTAGTTTATAATCTAGGCCTCTAGCAATGATTCCATATCCTTGGCATTTTTTCCTTCTGTACATTTAAACCTAACCTAAAGATGAAGTTAATGTCACAAAAGAGAATATTATCCATTTTAATGTATCAGTATTGCACATGACTTTGTCGTCTTTTCCGCCAACCATCCACTTCTCAAGAGTTTCATAATAGTTGAATCAATGTATAACCTTTCTCCCTATTATAAATGCCACGTATATACCTGCAAATTTGGCTGCAACACATTATTAGAATATTAGTTGGGTGTGAATGGAGGAATCCGAGAGGTGGAACAACCCTATACAGGAATATTACATTAAAAATGAAACCTTTGAAAGTTTGGGTTTAGTAAATTATTGTACATAGACCATAAATTTAATAAAACGGTAACCACGTCCGAAACAGGATAGCACCAAAAACCTAGTAAAAAAATTATAAAGAAAATAAAAAACACAAATTTCTAGTCTTCGGTCTCCCCATTCACCAACCTAAAAAGACACAACAATGGACTACGTCAATCTCGATCAAATATCAAGTGCTATCTCACCGGAACATACTTCATCGTCGCCGGAAAGTTCTCTGTACCTTGACGGAGAAATATCAATCTCAATCAAATTCTCTTCCTCAAAGTGAAACTCCAAGGTTCTCTTCCTCTTGCAACCATCAAGTGCTATCTCAATCAACCCTTCTCTGTCTTCTTCTTCTTCTTCGCTCCACCGGAACCCTACTTCCTCCGGCGAGTCCCAATCTCCGATCATCGGAAATCCACTTTCCGATTCGCTATCAGAATCTGATTCCGGGTAATAACGAGACAAAGAAGGGTACCTAATGAAACCGACGTTCTCGTTTGCATCATCCCCTGCATCTTCGCCTTCACCATACTCTTCATATATAACCTCCAACGGTGCTTTCACGTCCCACTCCACAAAACACGAACTTGATTCAAAACCCATTTTGGAAATGAGCTTTTTTTTCGAATGAACCCACTGGGGCACTTGTTCCAACGAATCTGTTTCGTTATATTCAATGGGACTTGGACTCTGTTTCTCTTCCCTGCATTTGCTTCCCCTGTTTTCATCGTAAACGGTGGGCTCTTCGCATTTCCCTTGATTTTCCTTTCGTTCATGTTGCGACTTCTGAATTGCACCGAGGCGGAGAATGAAAAGAAGGAGAATCCCAGTGAGAATAAGAACTGGAGATAACACTATCTTCAAGAAAAAGTTTGGCAAGTAGAGGAAAACCAAGGTGCAAAACGTCACGATGCATGAAAACAGAGGATCTGAAGAGAACACGGAGAGAAAGGAAACGGTTTCTTCACATATCAAGTTAATGAATTTATGAAAACATAAAGATGAAACGAACTTCAACTCTAAAAGGAATTTAGTTTCATCCATTGTTTTTTCTTCTTGTTAACTATGGTTCCGAGGGAAATGGAAATAGAAAAATGAAGGCCATGATGGAAGAGAAAGCATTAAGCTTAAGGAGTAGTGTTAGG
Organism: Hylodesmum podocarpum; assembly: GCA_026586105.1. Taxonomy (NCBI): domain Eukaryota; kingdom Viridiplantae; phylum Streptophyta; class Magnoliopsida; order Fabales; family Fabaceae; genus Hylodesmum; species Hylodesmum podocarpum. The sequence continues at coordinate 5,928,365 of JALJEV010000638.1, forward strand.
ATGATGAGAAAAGGAGAAAAAATTGATGGGACTGAAAGGGCCACCATGCATGAGGGCTTAAGAAAGAAAGAGTGTGAGTGTGGGGTTTATGGCGTGAGAAGAAGGCATGGAATAATAAAGCTAAAATGGGGTGTGGACCTACATAGAAGGGTACAGTGACCTAGATGATCTTGTATGCACCAAAAACATAAAAAAGTGGTTTTGCTTTTGCACTTAATAAAAACTCAAATCCATGATATTAATCAATGTATATGAGGGTGTTCGGATCGTGCTGGATTGAGGCTTTTATTATTCATGGAACCTGTTCACGTTTTACCTTTCTTTGTTTGATCCATGTCTATCCAACCCCAAGACGTTGATTTAAGGTCCAAATGGCGTTAAGCTGTTTAGCACTTTTAGTTGCATTTTACTTTTCAGAATGTGAAACTTCACCAATACCACATGACCTGCAGCCTGGACTGTTCTTTTAGGGTAAGTCGGTCAATAAGTGCCCACACATGTCACAATTACTTCCTCATTTTTGCTCACCTTTTTCCTTTTTCATTTCTTCCACTTCCACCCCCACAAGACTGTATCTTGGATAGAAAGAACCTAAAACCTAATCACCACTGTTTTTCCTTTTTTTATTTATGCTAATATAATTTTTTTTTCTTTAAAGTTCATCCTTTATTTCTATTTGAACTAATTAAAATATAAAATATATTTGATAGACAATTATTATACGCAAACAAATAGATAATTAATTACAAAATGTAAGAGAAAAAAATATATATTTTATAAATAAGTTAATTGCATATTGTAAATGACTGCAAACTAAAATTGTTAAAATACATATGATTTTTACATGTTTGTTTTAGATTTTAGTTAAGATTAAAAAATGAGTATTTTCAAAATATACTTAAAATTATCATAGATGTGTATTATGATTAACTCATGTAAAATTAAAAATTATGTAAAATTTGAATTTATAATTTCAAAAAGATAATTTAATATCATGTGTACTTAATTGATTCATGAATTATCTCAATATATACTAAATAATATATTTATATTATTAAATTCATATAATTAATTTATACTGATTTAAGTTTTTATGAATAAAGAAATAAAAATTTGTAAAATAATTTAAATTCAAATCAACTTATACTAACAAGTTAAACTAAACTATCTAATAGTTTAATTAAATCTAATTTGAGTAAAAGAAATATATATTCATATTAAACTCAAATCAAAATACAAGATGAATCCAATTTTTATCGAATTAAGTTAACTGGACTTAACCTAACTCATTTTCAACATATAGCTAAGAAATAACTCATTTTTATCTACATGTCCTTTGATTTATGATTAGAAATATCAGAATTTTGTAAAAAGTAGTGTAACACATGGTAAGTTTACGAGAAAGGACTAGAATTTGATATAAAATAGTTTCCATTTTTCTCATTTTTATGCCAATAAAATAGAAAATATTAATATATAATGCATTATTAGGTTGATATAGATTTACAATATTTATATTAATAATCATTTTTTTTTGTATATAATGAAAGTTTATCAATACCAAACATATTAATTTTTTTAGTAAAAGTTATTTATGAAATAAAATGTTCAAATAAAATAGAAAATAGAAAATATAGATATTGGTTATGAGTACTATCATTTTCTTTCCTTTGTCTAAAGGAACACATGTCGTTTTCTTTCCTTTTCATCTCTCAAATAATCAAGAATACTATGATTTTTTATATTATGTTCCACTCATTTATCTTTGTTTTTTATTTTGTTCGTTACTTCAATTCGTCATGTATCCAAATAAATCAACAAGGGGTGGTAGCAAAGAACACTACAGGTCCGAAACTATTTATTAAACCCGTTTCTTAATTCTATATAAATTTAGTCAAAATAATTTATTACTAAAAACTAAGTAGTAAATATAAAATGGTTATTTATGAATAGCATATAATTATAATTTTTCTCAAAGAAAGAATTTAATGATAATATATATTGACATATAATTTTATATATATATATATATATATATATATTGACATTTTTTTAAATGAGCTATATATATTTTTTTTCAATCATGAGATTGGTTGATTTTTTATTTAGGATTTAGTCGTATTTAAAAAATTTTATTTTTATCTAAAAATATGTTATGCAAGATTGAATTCAGGTTCTTCGCACAAAAGTTAACATGTATTAACAACTGAATTACATTTCTTGAGTTTCAAAAGGAATAGTTTGTAGCTTATGCTTGTACGTACATAACGTTGTCCAAATGGAACCTTAAACCAGAAATCGACCTTGGCACTCAAAGCCTTTCCTTTTCTCTGAATAGGATTCAGAATCTAAGGGGGGTACATTTATTTTCTTTACTAGCTAAAGACTCCGTGGTACTTAGAAATTGTAGTTGGTATTGTGAGGTAAAAACAAAAGGCTAAAAAATCCTATTGAGTGGAGAAGAAAATAGTGGTTTCGTAGTAACATTAAAGTGTTACCTTTGCTAAAATGATGTCTCACTTTTCTGTCATACACTTTTGTGTCACAAAATCTTTTATCAAGTAGCAAAGTTCTTTATGGGCACAGTTTCTGTCCCCTTTTTTCAGTGGGATGAAATGCCTTTGTTAAATTTATTAATTAGATAATGTAAGGAAAAATTGGATAATTGGAAGCCCCTACGTCTGATTATACCTTTTGTGTTTGGGAGTAGCATTTGGTGACTTTCTTCATTCTTAATTTCTATGGACATATCGACTCGAATATTAATTAATAATCAATAATATATATATATATATATATATATATTAAATTTTTGTAAATTATTCCAGTATTATCTTACACATATATCATATATGCCAATTCTTATGTAAATTGCGTTAGTCATAAACTATATATTATGATTGAATTTGCCGGGGAAGGCAAGAATAACTTATAGAAAAGGGTTTCAATTTTACTATTCAAAATTAATGAGTTTAATAGCTATATATTAATAGTATAAAATTATTTTATGATTTTGAACATAATTATTATCAAAGTTAATAAATTTATTTATTGTAAAAATAAATTACATTTGATTTGTTTTGTTTTGTATACTTAGCACATGTACCTTTTTCTCGTTGAAAATTATGATGTTTATAAATTAATATATAAACATTCACATGAAATAATTAAAGAAATAGTTATGAGCTTATGATTTTGTACTTTATGGATCAGTCAACTCAATCCATCCTACAAAGTTTTGGATTCATAATCGGCATACACATAAAATAGTTTATAAAATACTTGTAGCTATCTAAAAAATTAGTTTTGGTTTATTCATAAGCTAATTTTAATTTACAAAAGATATTTTATTTTTTCTCATCTTTACTTTCAGAAAAACTTAATCAAGGTATTTTTGATAATAAGACTGCTATCTATTTTAACGTAATGTTAATATTTTCTTAGGTACATGTGATACTGATTTCTACAACGATGGCACAAGGTAGCGTAGAGACTATTAGGAATTTAGGTAAAGCAGATCACAAGAATCGGGAAAAGGGGATGAAAATTATATATGAAGTGGAGGTTCCACCTAATTCAGGCAAAGGAGAATCTGACATAATTTCAGGTTCAATAATATTTTTCATGTATAAGATTCACTTCATCATTAACTAATTAATCACGCTGTGTAAAAGTTTTTGGATTTTCTCAAAATAATTCTAAGCCCAGCCTGTTCAATTAGGCTTTTTATGCTGAACATGGGTTATGATCTTTCCAAGTGATACAAGATATGTTTGGATGAGTTCACTTAAAAAGATTTTTAGGATAAGAAAATATTAAGAGAAAAGTAAAATTTATTTTTTTAAAAGTTAAACTTAATTTTTCATTAATTAATTGGTACAAATTTCAAATTTTTTCTTTTAATTTTTTAAAAGATGTGAGATTTCTTCTAAATTAATTAATAAAAAGAAAAAATAAGTTTATTTTTCTTTTCTTCTATAAATCTTTATAGAAAACACCTAACCTAGAAACAATATTTCCTTAGTAAATGAAACACTCAAAAATTACATTTTGCTGTGTTCAGTACCGGCCTTCAGATATACAATATTAGAACAGAAAAACAGATTATCTTCAAATACGGGCAAGCCAAGTTTTGGTATGAACCTGTAAATTTTTATTTCTCCTAAAAATGAGAAAAAAAACATAACATGAGATTGCTACCTCATTTTTTCCTTCTCTTCTCTTTCTATTTTTTGTTTCCATGATAAATATATTTGATTGACATTAGTATTTTATGAAAAAAATAAATTTATTTATTTCAAAGTTTTTTTTTAAAAAAATAAGAGTATAATTGATGAAGGACATCTCCAAGAGTTTAACCATCTCTCCAAGTCAAAGTTAGAAGAGAAGATAATGCATAAGTCATAGTTAAAAAAATAAAAGTCAAAGTCAAGGAATAAAAGTGAAACAAAAATGAAGACTTTACTCTTTAAGTTGGGCTTATAATTTCCATTTGATTGTGTAATAGATTTATTGTTGTTTTTTATTTCTGATCAGGTTTAGTATTTCGAACATAACTTGAGTTACAAGACTCTAATTAAGTTGTGCTTGGTGTTGTTTTAAAGAGAAAATAAAGGGCTATAAAAGCTATGAAGAGACCAAAACCCAGTTTATACTGAATCTAAGACGAAATTACGCTTGAAGTTAATGCGTGGGCGCTGCTAAGATTTTTCAGCGATTTGCTTAAGGTTGTGTTTGGATGATGAATTTCAAAAATTTCCAAGAAATTTAAATACCCAGCATTTCAATTGCCTTGATTTAAATTCCTTTCATTTTGTATCCATCTTGTTTAGATGAATCAATTCAATTTCTTGTATTTTAATTTCCTTGTTTAGATAAAGCAATTCAATTTCCAAGAAATTCAAATTTTTATTTTTAAATATTTATTTAAAAATTAAAATTTTAATATTGAATAAAAATAAATATTAATTATTTTTAAATACTTAAATATTCAAAATAATTTTAATGTTACATGATGAATTTTAATGTTTCAAAAATATTTAATAATTAATATTTTAATATTAAATAATTAAAAATATAATAAATAATTAAATATAACTTAATTAAAAATTTTGAATTGCGTAGTCTTGCAATAATTTTAAAAATTATTAGAAATAAATAATTATGTAACTTGATAATCGTGAAATCATTTTAAATTATTAAAAACACGTGTGAGGTACTGAAGAGTTAAGAGAGACAATCGTGAAAATGATTCAAAAGGAATTGAAATGTCTCTCACTTTTACATGAAATTTGAAATTCCCCAAATTTACTCATTTGAAATTCCTTCTTAAAATGACATTATTTTAAATTCTTCAAAATGATTTATCCAAACAAGTAAATTGAATTGACAACAATTCAACTTCATAGGAAAAATGAATTGCTCTGGAAAAATGCTTCATCCAAACGCACTTTGAGTGTTTAGGCCTAATAGTTTTCTTTCATTGTGTAATTGTTTCTAAAACTTGAATTTGGGTCTTATCTTTGTAAAGTGTACTCAGCCTAGTTAGCATTAAGTGAACTCAATTTTAATTGCATCCAATTAGAGAGGGTGTGCATCACTCTCCTCAAGGAAAGTAAATAAGGTTTTAGAGAAAAGTAGTACTCTCTCCACTAACTTGATTTGATTCTCGTCACTTGATTGAATTTAAATCAAATGGATGAGATTCAAATAAGCCAAATCACATTTTAAGCATGACCTTAAGATTGAATATTAGCCTTGAGATTAGATTTGATCTAATGAATAATATTCAATCTTAAGTCACATATGTCACACCTTCTCTAATTGATTTCTAACCTCTAGATTAGTCCTAGATCCTAGGGTGAGTGCATGATTTCGTGATGGGCCTTTCATCACACTTTGATCATTCATTTCATCTTAAGGTGGAGAACAATCTAGATTGCTAGCATTAGGCCTATTACATTCTCATTAAATAGGTCAACTTTCACTTTGTATGGACTTTTGGACAATATGTTGAAGAATAAAGTTATTCTATTGTAGAGAGTGTTCTTTCTAGGTTGTAAAATGCAAAACACAAGAAGAGGGGTTGAATTGTGTTAATTTAAAATTATTCTACAAACGATGTGAATTTGCGTATGTAGTTTTAAATCCAATTCAGATGCAAATAGTTTTCTATTTAAAGATTGATTTTAATAAAGACTTGGTTAGAATATTTATCCCTGTTAGTCAGAAAAACAATAATAGCTAAGACAATAATATTTTTATACTAGTTCGTCTAGAAAGACTACTTCCAGTTACTTAGCAACTCGTTAAGTTTTCACTATCAACATTGAACAACTCTTATAAGTATTGTTTGAACCAAACCACTTCTGGCTATACAAATATTCTTTGAACCCAGTCTTCTCAGACTAAACCAGAATATTCTTTAGAACGTAGCCTTCGCACGCTAAATCAGATATTCTTTAAACACACAACCTCCTTAGGCTAAAACACCACAATAATGGATTTTTATAAGGGTTTGAAAGAAAAAAGATTATCCTCTACGTAGAGAAGGATTTACAATGAAGTTTTAGAGCAAAGGATGAAGTTCAAAACTTGTGAGTGAAACTTTGAATAATAGCTTTTCTAGCGTAAGTTCGCCAACTTGAACTCGTGGAAGTGAAGTCCTTTTAGAGGCAAGCTCCTTGAAGTAGCTGTTAAACATATGCATTTGAACGTTATCATTTTCTTGGACATTTCAACAACTGGCAGAGTGAGCAATCAGAACATTTAATGTTTCAACAACAGATGTCAGCGCGAAATCAAGCTTTGAATGATATGCTTAGAAATTTCACCGAAAAGTACTGTTTACTTTTCGTGTTGCAGAGGTTTAGGCTGAATCTCTTTCCACTTTTAGAAACTTCTGAGTAACGACTTGATTTAAGAGATGCACATGTTATTCTTCGTCTGAAACTTTGAACTTCACTAGACGAATGAACTTGACTAAGTTCATTTGCTGTCATTTGTCTATCATTTTCTTCTTTAACTTCAATATTCATAACTTCAACTGAAGCTTGTATCAGGTTTATGACTTGAAGTTGAGTTATGCCATTGAAACTTCATCTTGATTCTTCTTTCTAGATCTAAACTTGATGTACTAAGAATTCTTCATCTTGTGACTTTGATGCTTGTGCGTCTGTGCTGAAGGTGCTCATTCCGTCTATACTTGCATCATTAGTCTGTGTTTGCTTAGTTCTTTGTCTGATCTTGCTTGAAACTCCGTCTGATGATCACTTCGTCTGTTCTGTAATTATAAAAAACTTAATATGCTAAGTCATCTTGACTTAACATAGGTTTTCTTAAGAAACCTTTAAATATTTTATCAATGGACCTTGATTCATAATGACGATTCTACACTTGAGCTTATTGTTTTGTCCATGACGCTCTTCATTTCTTTCCTTATTCATTTTTTTATTTCTTCCCTTTTTGTTACTTGTTAATCCATGAGCTATATTGTCTAACCGATGGAGTTCTTGAGATTTTGAGTTGATGAAACATTGATGAATGAAGATTGAAACAACACAATGCAATGTCTTGGAGGATCAACACCAATTCCTTAAGAGATTGTATCAAGAATAAAATGTGAAATAATGAGGTGGGAAGAGGTAATTATTTTAAAAAAATTACTTTTATTCTATAAAAATATATTATACCTCCTTTTATATATGAGAATAAGAAATAAGATAAATATAAATATTTTATATTGTTGAGAACCAATAATATTTTTAGAATATTTTAAAAAACTTGCACCAATCATAAAATTATGATATTCATAAACTTACATTTAAAGAATTTTTTTAAAATAGTTTAAAATAAATATCTCCTTAGTTTCTTGCCATTTCTTTCTACAAGTTCCGTGAACTTTTCTGTTAATTCAATGGATGACGATGGATTTAGAGGATGTTGGAGTGAATAGTAAGGTCTGAAACTCAGACATCACCAAGGAAGTAATCATTTTGATGGCTTCTAATCTATCATATTTCTCCTCAATCATTTTATGACCTATTTCCCTTGACAAAATCATTAAATTTCATGTGTTCTTGCGTATTAGTTGAAGTTCCGAATCTCCTCTTTTGCAATTTATAAAAAATTAAGCAATACACAAGAACATTCACTTCTGCAACCATCCACTTTTTCAGGCACAGTAGATGCCACTCGTACAAGGAATGACCAAATACGCATAGAAATTGATTATATTGACATGCTAATTTGTTTAGCATGAAACAAGCTATACATGATTAACTACCCCATTAGACCATGACACCAATTTATCAAAGGGCATTTCACCAAAGTCTAATGTCTAATTTTGTATGTGAATAATCAATGATGGGTATGCTACAAGTTATACTAGCTAGCTCAACAATTAGGCTTGCTATCTTTTAAAAAAAATTAATCTCTCGTTCCACTTTCCCACTTCCTCCCAATCACAAAAATGGGAACTTAATTGGGTCTACCACCATACCCCAACTTAGCTTCTAAGAAGTAGAGCATCATTGAATGCATGTCACAATGTTAGCTAGATCTTCCTGTGAGGTATAACAAAGATATATAGTATGGGTTAAAGCAAAAGGAACCAAGGGTGCGACAGAGATAGCTCATAACTTTTGTCTCCTAATTAATTCAAGCCCCTAGTTCTATTTGTTTTTTATCCTCCAAGTTGGTTAAGTTTTCTTTTATTGTCTACACAATAAGAGAAACTTGTACAAGGGAAAGGACCTAAAAGGACATAACAGTTGGTGAGACTAATAATCTAATTGTTGGCAGGAAGCCCTGCCTCAAAAGACAGAGTTGATAGATTGGTTGCCACATTAGTTGTTGCAAACTGTTCAATGCTCAAAGCTATGAAGCTGCTAGAGGGAACTTCACTTTTGCAAAGCTTTAGTCACATGCTTTGGGACCCTTTTGCTACTCAAAGTAAGCCGAAGGTTAGATCGATCTCAGGCTCCATTTTCTACAGGTTTTACCTAAATCATCAAGTATTCATGTTGGAAACATGCACATGCCATATCAAATCAAAACCAAAGATATATACGGACCTCGATAACTTTCATGTATTTCCTTTTTAGGAGCATGTTCTGCATTAATTTAATGTGGTTTATACGTGGCTTACTATGTCAATCACGAGGTTCATGTTGCACCAAACTTCAGGGAACATCTAACGCGTTCGTAATAGGGATGAGAATACCGGAGAAGTTGAGATAACGCATCACCTATTTGGATCCAAAAACAAATATTAGACCAAATTATATATGTGTACTCACTTTAAGACATACATGCACGAGATTTTACATCATATCCATTATGATTAACTGAGTATACCCTTAGATTTAAATTAGATTTTTAACCTATTTTTAAGATGATATTATATCTACTGTAACATTTATTTATTTATTGTTAGTTTGACAGATTGTATCACATGTTATTCAATATTTATTAGACCATTCTTGTATATTCGATTTTATAAATTTATTGGACCATTCATATATATATATATATATATATATATATATATATATATATATATATATATATATATATATATATATAATTATGCAAGCTTTACCATTAAAATATACCGTTCTCGACGTGAGAGGCGTTGAAAGACTATAAAAAGTAGATGAGAAATAAAAATAGGGTTAAATGCATTGATTTAATTTAGTATATATTTCATTTATTTTTAATTTTATAATTGTATTAATTTTTAGTCATAATATTTTTAAATATTTTATTTTAATTCTGTGTATTATTTTATTTTTCATTTTTGTTTTACAATTAATGGTTTTTTGTATATAGTTCCTGTAATTTTTTTTATATTTTATCATTGTAAAATATCTTTTACAAAGATTAGAAATGAAAAAGACTATATTTATGAGAACTAAATACCAAAAAAATTTAAAATATTTATTTTAGAAGTTTAAGAAAAATTATATTTAATTGGATTAACAATTAATTAGCAATATATATTTAAAAATTCATTATAAAAAATAAATGGAAGAGGTTGTTTAATCTATCTCAAGTAAAAGTGGGGTTGCAAAATCCAATCAAAGATGAATGATGAATGTTGTTTAACCCACTTTTATTTAGGTAGACAGTTCCTGATTATCATTAATAACTTTTATTATTTTTAAGAGTTTAATTTAATATAAGAAATATTCTTTAAAGCTGAATCTTATATTGGTATTAAGTAAAAAAATAGTTTAATTTTTGTATTTTATGTAAAAGCAATTAGGAAAATGATCTGATGATTAATTTAATGAAAGTTAAAAAGAGAATAAAATGTGATTGAAATAAAGGAAAAAGGGAACAAAATATTGAACATGGGATAAAATAGGATCAATGGGATTACCTTCCACTACGTAATATTATCTTTGTTAAGAAAATGGAGGAATAGTAATTTGACTAAAAACAAAGGAATGAAGATGAGAAATGGAAAAATAAAATAAATAAAAGTCTGGAACTTAAACTATCGTGTAATTCAGTGAGATAGAAGAAGAATATAAGAGTGGCCATGCAAAGCTCGTCAAAAATGGTGCCTACTTGAAGCACTGTGGTTACATAGCGGTAAAAGGAAGCTAGGTAGTTGCTTAAGTTGCATAATAAATAATAGAGAAAAATTTTCATTAATCCTGATAAAGTTGGGTGTTCACTGTAAAATACAAAAAATAAAAATGAAATGTTATGAGAGGTTAAAGATAAAACAATGCCAATAACAAAAGCTTACAACTGACCAAGAGCTAGCGAACTAATTTAGACAATTTACGTTAAATTGTGTTTATTTTAGCGTATAACATACTATAATGGGAGCTCGTTACGTGAATTTACGAGATCATGAAGTAGGAGTACGCAAGGAGCTTACGAGGAGTGGCGGAGTATAAGTCATTACAATGTTAGTTGCTAATATGATTTTGAAAATGTAAAAATATGTATGTTTTGAAAACTGATGGGTGAAATTTGATATTGGTTCTGTTTAGGTGATTAATGTATATATTTAATTTTGGGGAAATTCTTGAATTATAACTGAGATTTTGTCCTATTTCTATAGTATCCCTAGAAAGTTCTTAAGAAAGAAAATGAGAAGAGTTCACCTTCCATATTATTTGAAAAATTACATTGTTATTTATTAATGTCTATCTACCAAATTAACAAATAGAATTACGTGAAATTGTTTTTAAATGAATTTTGATATTAAATTCTAAAATTTTAATGTTAAGTCTCTTTTGAAATAGAGACCTTTTAGACTTTATGTGAGTCGTTAAAATGTTAAACCTCCAAGGTGATAATTTGTTATTTTTATGTGTGTGTAAATTCTTTTTTGAAAATGTAAATTCATATTATAGGTGGTGTGGGAAATATAAGGATGATCAATATATGTAATCGCAAATTTTATTCGGTAAGTGTGAGTCCTCTATGTCCCAAATTAATGGATAGAATTACGTGAAGGTGATTTTAAATGAATTTAGACATTAAATTCTAGATCTTTAATGTTGAAATTGAGACTTTTTGAACTTTATGATAATAGTTAAAGTGTTAAACCTCAACAGGATACTTTGTTGTTTTTATGTGTGTGCAAATTTATCTTTAAAAATGTAAATTCATATTATAGGTAGCGCATGAAATATAAGGATAATCAAGATATCTAGTAAATTTTAGTTGGTTTAGTTGGTGAGTCTAGGTCCGAGTATGAGATATACCCGTTAAGATTTACATGTATGGATCCGTATTTGAGAGATAAGGGTACTTATCCAAGACTTTAACCGCTATAGTATTTTTTAATTGGAATCACAGATGTATGTAACTTTTTTTTTTCAACTAAATTATAAATAAAAAATAGAAATGTTTAAATAATAGATTTTATGCATTCATGACGGGATTTATTTTTAAATAAATTAGATTTTTTTAAAAAAGAATAAATTTTTTAGTTCAAAATTTTTAGGTCTAGATCCGGATAGTTCAAACTTTTCATACTTACACAGGTAGGAGGGTGATTCTTTCCTAGGGATATTAGGATTGGGATCATATTACCCTACTCATAAGCCTGGAAATAACTTTCGATTATATATAATTTATAGATTTAGGATATTATTTACTATTTCTAAAAAATTTGCCTTAAAGTGAGTGTAACACTCTCTTGTATTAATTTTTTCTAAATAATGAATCAGCCTTTTAGAGGCATTGTGCAATTTTATAAATAGGAAATGATGTTGGAAAATCACTTCATTAGAAAGGGAACGTTGTTAAAGTGTTATGAAACTCATTTAGCACGATTTGGTGTTAAAACGACTCAGAAATGAGATTAATGCAAGTATTGAATTTGGACTCTACCCCATTTTAACTAATTTATATTAACTAAATCTGATATTAACTAATTTAAAATTTGGATTTGAAATGAGATTAATGCAAGTAATGAGACTAAATCTGATATTAACTAATTTAAAATTTGGATTGATATTGTTGGTTCTAAATAGTGTGTTTTATGCACATTTATGATTTTTTTTCGGGTCGCTCGATAGTTGATTTTTTTTTCATGTAGGTTTTAAAATTGTATTTTGAAATGAAAATAGTCATTTTCTCAAAAAGATAGAATTAACCCAAATAACCAAATTAACTCTTAAAAATAAGATAAAAAACCAAAATGATAATTTCGCCATATGAATAATAGGTAAGCAAGACTTGGTTATTGATAATATGCATCTTTAAATTTTTTTTTTGTAAAATCCACAGGTGACTAATACGTTAACACACCCAACAAATTCAATCCAACTATATTTTAATGGTTGGGTTGCATCATTAGATTGAATTGGGTATAAAATAAGTAGCCCAATTATAATTGAGTTGGATCATGGGTTTATAAGTTTCTAATCCAACTTAACTTATATTAATAAATAAAATATAATTTATTACTTTACATATTTAATATACAACAGGCGTTTCATTTGATTTGAAAATAATTTTTTAAATAATTTAATAATTATTAATTAAGTTTTGATGTTTTAGTTGGTTGATTTTCACTTTATTTTTTACTTCAAGTCATTGTTAATGTCATTTTTAGGTATATATTATTTTTTAGGTTAGTAATTTTTAATGTTAAACTAATGAAATAATTCTTCTTTGATAAATATGATATGATTGAAAAATTTTGAACTTTTAATTTTATGTTTTAATTTGATAATCTTAGCAAATATGGTTGATTGGATTGGTTCTTAAAATGTTCTTTAGTCAATCTAACGCATTGTCGTTAAAATATTTTTTTCATGTATTAATAAGGTATTTTTGGTAACGGCTGTAAAAATTATTTATTTATTTTACACAGAACGGCTGTAAAATAAGTAGTCGCAATAAATTATTTTACTCAACGGCTGTTTTTATACATTGTGACTGTTTCATCTATAATTAATGTTCTATTTCTACTTTATTCTACAAATCTGTTTTTATTATTTTTTACATTATTAATTATTATTTTTATTACTCAGTCAAAAGAACAAATTCATTACTTGTATTACTTCTATTACTATTTTTTAGACCCTATATCAAAAGAAAATCAAAGCTAGTCAAAGTATTCTTGAAATTTCTACTTCCCAAAGAAGGAAAAAAGAGGAAATTAACTTTCAAAAAAGCTTTTCTTAAATTTTTTTCCACTTAAAGTAGCGTCCATTTTTTAAAAATTCTATCTGACTTTGACTCAGTCTATGTAAAGAGAAGAAAAGGTCAAAATAATTTAATTTAATTTATTTTGATAATTATTTATTGAAGAGAATAATGTTAAAATGTAAAAGGTCAATTAAGTAAAGTTGAAAATAAAGCATATTAAAGAAAATTGAAGTTAAAGTTTGAAAATAAATAAATAATTGAGTAGACTCATTAAGTCAATATAAAATATTTTACATTATTAATTAATCATAAAATTTTAAAATAATTATTATATAAATCAATAAATTTATTATGTTATAATATAAATTTGTCCTTGACGACTTTATATTTGACGGTTTTCAACATTGGCATAAGGATAGCGATAAATGTACTGAAAACCATAACACGTTTCACGAGTCATTTAATTTTCCAATAAGTAGAAGTGTTGTTATGACAAAAACAAAATTGTTGAAATATGACTTGAAAATGAAAATACACGAAGCATTCAACAAAAAGAATGAACATGCAAGAATTATATGAAACAATTTGATATCATTTATTTTTGAAACTAAGAAATTCAGATAAATTTTTAAACTAATAACACATTGTTTCATCTAATAACTGGATTTAGGGGTTATACTCTGTTCATAACTAAAGAAATTGTCAGGATCAACCCTTGTTTTCACAGCGACTAATCTATCAAAATTTTCCTTGAACAACTTGGTTCCATAAGTGCGAGCTAAGTCCAAGTCTGATGAATTACTTGGACGTTTGGCACCAATATCAAGATCCCTATAATTAAGAAACGCCTCTCTTGGATTGGTTGAAACATATTCGATCATAAACTCATAAAATGACCTTGAAGAAGTCATGGAACGACGTAAGGCTTCATCATTATCTTCAGTCCAAGACACCGTGTATTGAATGAGGAACAAGTTCCCTGCCCTGTGAGGGAAAGGGGTTGCTGATGAAGATATCTCCTCCATTCTCCCTCCATATGGATTCCATTGCATCCATATGTTGTTTATTTGGGCCATATTATACCAAATATATTTTAAGGCCAATTTTGAGATGGGGGTTTTCACATAATCTGACTGGCTTTTAAAGTACATTGTAGGTGGCTCCTTAGGCAATGGTAGCAAAGACTCAATAGGAGAACCATTTGGGAGACCATACCAAAAAAGAGTGGAATTGACCCATGGGACTTCGGTCAAATCACTTTGATTCAAACCCAATTCAGGGAATTCCTTATTCACCAAAGGTATAAGCCTCTCAATTGGACCTAAAAATTGTCCAATGAAAGAGACTATCACTGTTCCATTAACCACTTCAGGCTGAACCCTTATGAAAAGATCTTTATCTAGTTTTGGTGCAACTAGTTGCCATTTGTAAACAACATCGGTCGTTGCATCTTCTTCCACTGATTTTTTCTTTCTAAACACAGTCACTAGTGGAGGCACAGGGACCAATTTGATCTTCCATGCAAGAATGACACCAAAACTAGCCCCACCACCACCTCTTATAGCCCAAAATAGATCTTCCCCCATTGAATTTCTATCAAGGATGTGACCATTGACATCAACTAATTTTGCATCAATTATGTTATCAACAGAAAGACCATATTTTCTCATCAAATTGCCATACCCACCACCAGAAAAATGGCCACCAACACCCAAAGTAAAACACACACCTCCTGGGAAGGCATGAACATTACTTTTCTTTGCTATGTTGTAATAAACTTGACCAATTGTTGCTCCAGCCTGAACCCATGCAGTGCCACTTGGTATGTCAACATCAACATTTTGAAGATTAAACATATCAAGTACGACATATGGGACATCTGAGACATAAGAGAGACCCTCATAGTCATGGCCACCACTTCGAATTCTGATCTGAAAGCCGGTTAATTTGGCACATTTAATTGTCGCTTGAACATCTACCTCACATTTCGCGGTTATGATGGCTGCAGGTTTTGGTGTGGTTGCTGTTTTGAATCGTTTGTTGTGAATATGCAAGTTCAAAATAGACGCGAATGAAGTGTTTAATTGGTCGTATACGACAGTGTTTGGAGAATTTTCTGAAAAACAAGAGAGGAAATTGATTGTTGCCTCCGAAATAGACAACATGAGTACTATGGATGACATGAAAAAAGATAACCTCCCCATTGTTGTTTCAATTGTAGAATCAGATACCAGTTGTGTTATGCATTGCATTCAATATATAACAATCAGGTATCAAATGTAATTAATTTTAGAATCTCCAAAATTTAATTTTAGAGAAAAAAGTAATTAATATTATTTTGAATGTATATCAAGTCAAACATTTGCAAACAAATTGAGTATTTAATGGAGAAAGAGTTTCAATGAAGAGATACATTATGTAAAAAAAAAACAAAAAAAAAGTTTGTAGAAAATTTTACAATGTTAAATTAGAAATCAAGTATTTTGTTTTCTAAAAATAATCATATCATTTGCACGATGACTTACCAAAATAAATATCATCATATGTTGTTCGGAGTGATTTTCTTTTAACATGTAGAAATTAAACGAATGCTTGTAATAATTTACTTATTTTATTTAACTAAGTAAAACTCTTTTTACGTATAATCATTTCTTTTCACCGTGGATATCATAAAGTTATATATATATTCTTAAATAATTTTCAATTAATAATGTTTCTTAGTCAACGGCAACCACGTGTCCAAAACTTCAGAATTTAAAATAAACTCTTGAATTTCAATTAGTATTAGTTATTTTGCTTGCCTCTGTAGTTTCTGCAGAATATAATAACTATTGGAGTATCATTTGTTGACCACATTAATTTTAATATTAATTTCTTTGAATTTCTGTAAAAAATTTCATCTGCTTTAAATATTTTAACCTTCATAATATATATTTTAATAATATAATCCAAATTTAAAATTTTACATAATATAAAGTAATTTTACACCAGCATCAAATTATAAATAAGATTTTGTATAATTTGAATGAGTTTTTAATTGATTATATGTATAGACTTTCCCTTTTTTTTAAAATATATCATATTTATTAAATTTATATTTATATTTATCACGTCTCTATTTATTTCTTATCGCATTAAAATAAATTAATTCAATCCATTATTAAATAATTTTAAAATTATAAAAAATTTATATACATTATCTTGATAATAACATGAGCTTAATATTTTAAATATCCTAAAAAAATGTTTTAATATTATATTAAATGTTTATCCTTCGTTTAAAAGCAAGGAAGAATAGTTGACCTTATTAATGTTTCTCCTTGAGAAAGAATTTTCTATTTTTTTTCTCTATAATCACTTGTTTAAAAAGCATTTGTTTACGAGCATATTAATATTAAATAAACTGATCCGTTATAGTAATTTAAAAACAACTTCAAATAAATATTATCATAAAAAATCATTTAAGATAATAAAATATTAGAGATTAACATATTAAAAGATTTTTTTTTATCATCTTGAAATTAATTTTGGAAATCAGATATCGAAAACATCTGAAAACCCTTATAAATTTTATTATTATCTTAAAATATTTTTTTTTGCTTTTTAATAGATTTTTTTAAAAATTGCTATAAGTTACCGAAAACAATTCACAAATAAAACATGATTGGTAACGTTCTTCTGATTAATTTGTTATTTTTAGTTGATGTAGATGTAATCAACTACTACCTATTCTTTCAAAATAAAAAGTACATCTTTCTTAATTATTTCTTCAATAAATTTACTTCATATAATATTTCTGTTTCTGAAAAATAATTTCAAATATTTTTTTTTATTTACTTAATAGATCCACTTAAATTTTTTTTTTCTAAAAGAGTATTTCGCGAAAGATTTTTTACATATAAAATCAAGGCTTAAAAGAAATTTAGTCCCTCTGAGGTCTTTTGCTTTTTAGTATTTTATTTATTTATTTTTATCCTATTAATTTTTTAAAATAGTTCCCGCCATTAATCTGACCATTAAATCTGACAAAAGAATTAGAATAAAAAAATTAAAGATTACAAAAGATTAAAAAAATAAAAGGACTAAAATGAAAATAACAAAGATTAAGATAAAAAAATATCATATATTACAAGGATTAAATGAATATTTAAGCTAAACTTAAAAAAAAATTAAATTACCAAAACTACAAATCATTAACGAGAAAGTAAAGAAATTAAATTTATAAAGTTTGTAAAGAAAATATAAGAAAAAAGAGTTGAATTTGTGTTTTTCAGACAATTTTGCAAACAT
The DNA here is from genome assembly GCA_026586105.1 of Hylodesmum podocarpum. NCBI lineage: Eukaryota > Viridiplantae > Streptophyta > Magnoliopsida > Fabales > Fabaceae > Hylodesmum > Hylodesmum podocarpum. The sequence goes on from JALJEV010000638.1 coordinate 5,946,281, forward strand.
TTTTCATGAAAACTAATTCACCTGATGGCCATAGATGATATGCTAAATGGTAAAACTTTTTCTGAAATGAAAGCAACCATGTTAGTTAGATAAAAAATAGACAAGAGAAACGTATAGGCATGTTTTAAGTTTGTGCGTAGAGCATTCTCTTCTCAAAACTTCAATTTTTACCTTTTATATATTTAAAGATCTTGAATCAGTAATTAGACATGGTTGTTTAAAATCATTTATTTGTTGAAAATTTATTAGAAAACATTCTTCAGCATTTAATTTTGTTTTGCACTTTAAAGTTGAAAAATTTTCTGCTTTGATAGTTGAAAAGAGTCGAAAAGGAGAAACTCTCTTTCTACACTAAATCTTCTTAGTGAGAAAGTTCTCTTTTGTTTTCTTTATTTTTAAACATGACTTCTCTTTTTATTCAGACGTTAGACAAGTATCTCATATTTAACTTAATTTTTGTGTCTTTACCAGTATTCATAGAGATAGACGAAAAGGAAACTAAACTTAGAAATTCAACATTGAGAAATATCATTTTTGTTAAATTTTGTTTAATCCATCTACTTTGTCTAAGTATTGGCTTTGTCTAAAGACTTTATTTGTTGATAACTGTGGGACTCATTCTACAATAACTTCATCTAATGATTCCATCTATTATCTAGACTAAGTTTCATTTTATGACTTCATCCAAAAATGATAACTTAAGAAACCTTAAGAGAAGATATATGATAATCAAAATTAAAGATTCTGATTTATCTTTAATATTTTTAGGCTTAACAATATCCCCTTTTAATTATTACAAACCATAAAAATTAGCATAAATCTTATGTATCAACCTAAATAAAGACTAAGCAAAAACTAGGATGATTGATTTTGTATAATTTCAGACTTAACTACCCACAAAGTTCATAATACCTTGTTCTATTTGCACTCAAAAATTTAATTACATGAATATAAATAATAATTTTTATCAAAGTAACACTAATTAGATAAAGTAGATATGAATTAAAATATTAAATTGATCAATGTAATCAATATTCATATTTATTGAGAATCAAAAGAATTTATACATCAAGATAATGTGTTTTGATTTACATAAAGAATTTTGAAAAATTAAAACAAAGTAAATACAAAGAATAACTCCCCCTTAACTAATGCCTCTTCTTCATCTTTAGGCTCTCCCTTTTTGTAATTCTCCCTCCCTTGGCCAATGCTTCTTCTTCATCTATAGGCTCCCCCTTAAAATTTCTCTCTTTTCTCCCATTTGGTCTGGAACATTGAAAATCTAGGCTGCATGATTTGGCAGCAAAGGATGATCTGCATGGAGCTATAGAAACCAAACTAGAAGAACTTGAAATAGACAGATAAGAAGAAGAGAGGTCAGTGGAATTATAACTTGAGCAGAGTCATGTTCATCTAAGAAAACATCATTCACATGCATCTCTAGAAAAGTAGATGCAACTTAAGCATCTCTACTTTTAATCTCTATAGGAGCAGACTGAGTAGAAGCACTCACCACTTGTGCAAAAGGCATAATGAGAGCATCTACAAGGTGCTTTTAGATGCAATACATGCATCTTTCTCAACAAATCCACTTCAATTATATATATAGAAACAAATGTGAGCATCATGCAAACAAGAAGAGTCAAGAGTCTCCTTATTGAGCATGGTAAAGTGTCCCCCTTAAGATTTCATTATCACGCTATACTTAGGTTGTTTTAGCTACATCTCTTCAACTGCAACAACCCCAGACGAAGTAGCCCTTGAGGCAAATACCCTCATTCATCTTTGTTGTTCATCATGTAAGTATAGAGATTCTTTGTGGGTTTTCATTAAATCCTTCAACTCTTGATCTTTTGTTTATTGTGTTGTAAGGATGTTTGAGGAAATTTAGGCTTTAGCCTTGGCTCATTCAGTCTCTAGAGCCTTTCGTTTGTCCTAGACATTTTCAAGGTCTGGAATAACTTTCTCTACTTGTCTTCAATAATCTAAAGTGGAAGAGGTTGTGTAGTTATTTCCTTTTTTATCCTTCTATGTTCTGTTATTATTTTTTCTCCTCTTAGAAGAGTCTTCAAATATTTCTTTTCTCTTATATTCTTCAAATTATATCCCTTAAATTTTGATAAATCACAATAGTTAAAAATAAAAGTTTGAAGTTATAAGATGAATAAGATTTTCAGATTTATCCGACGAAGTTGATCACAGACCAGACAAAATCATGCCTCAGCAAACGAAGATGTTAATCAAATGATCTGAGACAAATTAATTAAAAGATAGATGCACTTTGAACTTAAAAATAAGTATCAGTTCTATCTTTATTTTTGTTACACTCAGAGTCCAACCCATGTATTTATTCATGCAGAGTCTAATTGTTGCCTAATGTAAGATAAAGTTTATGTCAATGAATCTCTCCTCAGAAGTTGTGCCTAACAAGTCAAAGAAGATGTTCTCTGACATAAGAGATTTATTATAGAAAGCAGCCTATAATTGTAAATCCTTCTTCGTATAAAAGTTGAATCTATAAAGTTAAGCAACCTCATTTTTAAACCCACTACCTGTGGTAGTTAGCTTGAAAAGGTTGAGTCCAAATAATACTTGTTAGCCTATAAATGCTAGGTTCAACGAATACCTAGAGTTGTTAGCTCTTAGAGGATGGGTCAAAACAATACTTGAGTTTCGTTAGCCTCGAGAGACTAATTTTCAAAGAATACTCGGAATAGCTAGGAGTGGCTGAAATAAAACAATACTCTATAATTTTGCTTGATTATAGTGGAAACATAACTTCCACCCAGAAACTGAACGTAGTTTTCTATAAGATGAACCAATATAAATCCTTCTTGTATTATCTTTACTTATTTGTTAACAAACTTGAGTTGTATTTTTTTTATTTCATTTGATCATTAAGATTTAATTTGTTTGTTAAACTCTGCATTTGAAATCTATTAGTCTTAGTTTTTGAATATAAACAAAAAGCTTGTTAAAATTTTTGTAAAGTACAATTCACACCCCTTCTTGTGTTTTACATCTTTATACTAAAGATTTTTAGCAATCTTGTAAAAGCAGAATCTGTTATATTCAGTTATATAGACAATGCATACTTTCCTAAGGTTTAGATCCAAGAATCCATACTTTCCTAAGGTTCATTCACTATTAGGTTAGTGAATTGAATATTTCTCTTGTTAAGTCAAAATAACTTAATATCTTAATTTTGATAATTACAGAACAGACGGATGAGTCATCAAACGCAGACGGAAGTATGACCAGACAAATCATTTATGAACATAGACAAAAGATGCATCATCAAACATAGACGCACGAGTACAAGACAAAGTGTTCAAGTCATCAAGATTCAAAGCAACCTTATCAGATGAAGAACCTTCCAAATACAAGACAAAGAGTTCATCTCAACTTCAAGTTAAGCGCCCAAGTGTGAAGATATGAAGACGAAGTTGAAGAACAGACAAATGAGTTCAACATATAACTCATCTTTATTCATTTGTCTATCAAGTTTAATAAAGTTCAGATGCTGAGTAACACGTGGATCATCTCAAATCAAACCGTTATTCAGAAGCTTTTAAATGTGGAAAGAGATTTAGTCTTAACCTCTGCACACGAAAAGTAAATGGTACTTTTCGGTGAAATCTCTGAGCAAATCAGTCAAAGTCTGATCTCGCGCTGACTTCTGTTGTGAAATCACTAAATTTTCTGATTGCTCACTATTCCAGATGTTGGAGTACCCGAGATAAAGGACAAACATTCAAATCTTCAGTCTAACGGATACTTCATGAGCTGTCTATAAAAAGACTTCATTGCAAAGATATTATATTCAACTCTCGCTCATAGTTTCGCTCAAGAAAAGTTCACTCGCCCTGAACTTAGAATAATTCACATTGTAAAATCTCTCTTTGCGTAAAGGATTTTTCCTCTTGTTTTTAAGGAGGCTGAGTGTTTAAAGAATACCTTGAGTTTTAGCCTGAGGAGGCTAAGGTCCAAAGAATACTTGTTTTAGCCTGAGGAAGCTAAGTGTTGAAAGAATATTTGGTTTAGCCTAAGGAGACTGTGTCCAAAGAATACCGTGTTTAGCCTGTTGAGGCTGTGTTCAAAGAATACCTTGTTTAGCTTGCGGAGGCTGGGTCATAAGAATACCGATTTAGCCTAAGAAGGTTGTGTTCAAATAATATCCGTAATAAGGCAGGAGTGGCTGAGCTCAAAAAATACTCTTAGTGAAAACTTAGCAAATTACTTAGTAACTGGACATAGTATCAACAGATGAACCAACATAAAAATATTATTATCTTATATGGTTATTTATCAACTAATTGGAGAAAATAACTTAAAACGAAAGTTTTTTTTAAAATCAATCTTCTAAGAGAAAACTCATTTTGCGTCTGCTCAAAGTTTTATATAACATACACAAAACACATCGTCTGAAAGGATTTTAATTAATCAACACAATTTAATCCCTCTTCTTTTGTGTTTATATTTTACATCTCAATAATGATCTTCTAGAGGCAGTACTAGGTTGACTTAATCTACATTTCCATCTTGTCACCCCAATAAGGTTAATCATCACCAATAAGCATCGATGGTTTATTCGCGGAGGAACCTTCAGCCATGAACATGGTGGAAATGTCTTTCATACTAGACCTTTTCATCTAGTAGTTGTTAGGCACTTAACCTTTAATGGATGAGCTCGGATACCGATTGTTGGATCGAATGCTTACCATTTGGTCAAAAACTATAGTTGTTAGTCAAGGTGTAACTCTATCACTTACGAATGTAATAGCCCAAGGTTTATGAGTTGATTATGACTTGGCCTACTTAGGCCTCTACCATGAAACAATTAATGTGTACCCATAATAATAAGATTAAATTTGGATAAACATGAATTCCAGAATTCTTTTAGCGCTTAACTATTACTCCAAAGGTAATACAAACTAGGCAAAATATTTAACTATGTACATAAAACTAATTTTTGTGTTGAATCTCGTCGAGAATGGACCATATCAAGACTAAGCTAAAACTACCTACAAAGAATTGAGAAATAATTTGTTAAATTTAAATAACTCTTAATTTTAATAATTACAATAAATGATTATTTTTATATACATCAAATGAAATTCAATTTGTTAGACAACCGAATGTTAAGAATTAGATGCATAAGATAGAAGAATAGTTTGCAGAACAAACTAATGACCGTAAGACGAAGTACCACAAAACTTAACTAAAGATAAGTATCTCTTCTAACAACTATTTAAATGTTAAGTTACTTATCAAAGTTATTTGTATTGCAGAGGTTGACTTGCCTTGCTAAAATCAAGTATGAGGTATCTATATTTCTCACGTAAATAGATGAGACAAATCAGAACAAATGAAACTTCTCTAACATAAATTTTTATTGCAGAAAAGATGTTGCACTTTTTCAAAATTCTTCAATCTAACAACAAATAAAGTTGAAAACTCTTATGAAATAATCCATCAGAGACATTCAATGCTTATGGGCATGCTAATGCTTCCAACGAATGAATGAAATTTTGTTGTTGAGTCTAATGGCAATCTCAAGCTTATCATCTATATAAAGGCCAAACATTGAAGTTTTAAAGTTGAAGGTTACTCTGATCAAGTCAAAACTTTTGAAATTTTGTTTCTTAACTATTTGTAACCGTCTTTCTGTTCTGATTATAATTCCTTCTCTGCATTAAAATTAGACATAAACTTTTTTTAATTCCTTAAACCTTAGTAGTTAGATATTAGCATAAAAAGATTGAGTTTTAAATAATACTTGTTATGTTATTAACTTGAAGAAATTGTATATTAAAAGATACGTAGTCTAATAACTTAAAAAGATTATGTTAAAGAATACTTATTAGTCTAAAGAGTTTGTATGAAAAAAAAAATATTTTATTAATTTGAAGATATCGTTAGTAAACAATATTTATAACTTTATGATAGTTAATGGAACATTAATAATTATTAAAAATTGGACATAATCTTAAAATAAGATAAATTAATACAAATTCTTTTGTGTGGGCTGATTATTTAATAACATAATCTTTTGTAAAAAGTTTATAAATTTGATTTTAAAGATTGAGCTTCGTCTCTTTAAAAAAAAATTGTAAAAATATTTAAAAGTTTTAATTAACTTAATTCAACCTGGATAAATTTTCATAGTTACACTTAGATTTTAATATGTCCGTATGAAATCTTGTTTAAAGTTGATACCGTAATGGTTGGTTTTAAAAATAATATATTTCCTCCTTATTGCAGAAATATAAAGTGCAATTATCAACTGACTGGAATTCGTGGGAACAGCACGATCAGATGAGGGGTAAGGGAAAAGGTACACATCCATTTACTGGCTGGACATCGCTTCTAGTATTAATCATGGCAGAATCATACGTCAATATTTACAATAAACACAACTTAGACTTGGAGACGCTACCCAACATACATTTCGTTGCTTCTTCTTTCGTATACATAGGATATTTAATATGGTATTTTATAATATACATAGGATATTTTATTTAAAATTCTTAATAAATAAATAAAATTTGATAATTTTTTATTTTTAATTATCTTAAGTTCTCAAATTTAAAATTTTTCTTAATTTATTTAAACAAGACATTTTTCACTAAATTTATTTTAATTCATTTATAAATTATTCAAATCTTTCATCCTAATACATGATATATGAATTAGTTGCCGGTGATCATTTTGACAATAGTTACTTCTCCTTGCCTATCTCCCTTGCTAGCATTTGGCTTCGACAGAAGTTGAGACCATGGAAATGCATTTCCCTATTCAGTAGTCATGCTGCCATTGTTGTCGATGGAAAACATAATAGTTGACATACATAAAATAAATTATTTTTTTGAACATTGATTTTTCCAACTAGTAAGAACGAGGTGGTATACTCTGCTCATGTTTAAAGAAGTTGTCGGGATCAACCCTGAATTTAACTCTCACCAATCTTTCATAATTACCTTTGAAGTACTTGCTCCCATAACTTCGAGCAATGTCCACTTTTGTGGCATTACTTGGAATATTGGCACCTATGTCAAGGTCCCTGTAATTGAGAAATGCCTCCCTTGGTGAGTATGAAACATATGGTTTCATAAATTCATAGAATGACCTTGAAATGTTCAAGTGGTAACTAGCTGACTCAACCCCATCTTCGCCCCAAGATGTCAAATACTCAATCAAGAACAAGTTGCCAGCTCTATGAGGGAATGGAGTTTCTGATGGTGAAATCTCATGCATCTTTCCACCATAAGGATTCCATTCCATTCTCAAACTCTCACTTTTAATCATAAGCTCCCACATCAATTTAAGAGCACTTTTTGGAATGGGCCTCTTCACATAATCTGACATGGTTTTGAAGCTATAAGAAAGAGGCTCTTTGGGTACATCAAGCAAAGCCTCAATGGGAGTCCCAATTGGGTAATTGGCCCAATAAAGGGTGGAATTAACCCATGGCATTTCAATGCAATCACTTTGCTTCAAACCCAATTCAGGTAAACTCTCATTCACCAAACTTAACATTTCATCACTATGTCCCAAGAATATGCCAATAAAAGTTACCACTATTTTCTTCTCAGCCTCTTGAGTACCATTCACCACATCATGCATCACTCTTATGAAAAGATCATCATGCAATTTTGTTGCAATTAATTGCCATTTGTAAACAACATCCAAAGCACCGTCTTCCAATGTTCTTCGCACTTTGAAAACACTCACTTTTGGAGTTACATGAACCAAATTAATCTTCCATGAAAGAATGACACCAAAACTAGCCCCACCACCTCCTCTTATAGCCCAAAATTGATCTTCCCCCATCAACTTTCTATCTAGTATATTACCATTTACATCAACCAATTTTGCATCAATAATATTATCAACAGCAAGACCATATTTTCTCATCAAATTCCCATATCCACCCCCTGAAAAGTGACCACCAGCACCCACAGTGGGACACACCCCTGCAGGAAAACCATGAACATTACTTTTATTTGCAATGTGATAGTAAACATTACCAAGTGTTGCACCAGCTTGAACCCATGCTATTCCATTCGCGATGTCCACATCAACTAATCCAAAAGGAAACATGTCAAGAATCACAAAGGGCACGTCCGAAACATATGAAAGGCCTTCACAATCATGGCCACCGCTTCGAATCCTGATTTGAATTCCATTACTCTTGGCACATAAAACAGTGCCTTGAACATGTGACTCATGCAGAGCAGTCACAATAGCCAAAGGTTTTGGTGCTGTTGGTGCTGAAAATCTGTGATTATGTGTGTGCATATGCAAGATAGATAAAAATGAAGGGTGGTTTGATGTGTAAATGCCGTTTGATATGTTTTCATGGCTTGAATAGTTTGAAAGACATTGGAGAAAGTTTTGGAAGGGTGATGAATCCGAAGTTGCACCAAAAACACAAGGTAGAAAAATTAGAGTTGAAAGGAGAAACCGAAGTGGCTTCATATTAATGCACAATATGTAAATTTCGTTGTATGTAAGAATGTAAGAAGACACAGTATATTTATATATATTAAGGCTGAAATAACAATGCTGTATGATATACTATTAATAATATATGTATATGCATGGAGTAATTTCAGCTTGATATTTTTTTTTTCTTTCAAAAAAGATTGCGTTTATACCTATAGCAATGAAGTTATGAAGATGCCAGATTTTACTTTTAAATAATTGCCAGATTTTGCATTTAAAAATTGTCAGATTTACGTACGTGGATTTATGGTATATAATTGACTTTATATATGAATAGATATTGAACTTTTCTTTTATCCCAAGCTGTTGTCATGTATAGAGTTTGGTCAAAAAGAAAAAGAGATTATGTACATGTGGATTTTAATTATATGAATTGTCTCAAAGGTATTAAAAAATTATTCTAGAAGATTTTTAACTATCTAAAAATTAAATATTATAATAATTTTTATAAACATTTAGAAAAACTTTTTTTCTCTTTTTCTATAATGTATGACAAGTCGGAAACAAATAAGTGTGTCAACTGATAATGTAATTATGTGCGTATGTCCATCTTAACTAAATCTTGACGAGTCTTCACTTCATCTTTAGTTTTGGCTTTAAAATTTAGTAAAGTGCCTTGATAACTTACAAAAGTGAACTATTTCTATACTTCTTTTATAATATAAATTGTTTTTTTCATATTCTTAAGCTATTTAAAATAACTTTAAATTAATCTTAATTCACAATAATTTGTATTAGAGCTCGTTAATGATGTATTAAGTATTTTAAGGAGAAAAATAGTCAAAAACGGAAAAAAATATGCCCCAGAAAACATCTCTCACTTTAAAAATAAAATTATTTAGATTTACATATGTGGATTTATTGTATATAATTGATTTTATATATAAATAGATATTGAAATTTTCTTTTAGCTGTCATGTATGGAGTTTGGTCAAATTTAAAGAAAAAGAGATCATGTATATATGGATTTTAATTATTGGAATTGTCTCAAAGGTATTAAAAAATTATTCTAGAAGATTTTTAATTATCTAAAAATTAAATATTATAATAATTTTTATATTTTACGTATTAATTTATTTTTTAAGTTTACAATTTTATTTTTTATGTTTAAATATGCCTTTGGTTGTAGTCCCTTAAATATCAAACAATATTTTTAATTCCTCCAAGTTTAAAAAATATGGTTTTAGGACTTCAATTTTTTTAAAATAAAATTAATTTTAATCTTTAAATTAATTTAGATAAAGCTTTATAATTGACAATAGATAACGCTTTAGAAAATAAAATCATATTTTTTAAAATATGAGGAATTTAAATTATTTATTTTTTAAAATTTGAGGTTTAATATACGTTCTGCTCCCCCTAATTTAATGCATTTTTAGTCCCATTAAAAAAAAATATGTGGTTCCATCCCTAATTTTTCATGATATTTAATTTTTAATTTTTTGTATTTTATTTTATGATTTTTTATCTTGTAATTTATTTTTTCTCAGAATTAGTCCTTATAAACCTATTTTTTTCTCATTTCTAGCCCTTATAAAATGATTTATGAGGACTAAATATCAAAAAAAATTATGAGGATGAAGTCTTAAAAAATAAATTATAAGGATGAAAAACAATATATATATATATATATATATATATATATATTAAAAATGAAATTTCATAAAAAAAATTGAGAAGGAAGAAAAAAATTATAAGAAATAAAGTGAAAATGGTTAAATTAAAAAAAACCCAAATATATAATAAAAGTTGGGGGATTAAAATCATTTTTACTTCAAATTTAAGGAATTGAAAACATATTCAATTTTTTTAATTGATGGCAGATTTAAATTTGAGCTTGATAATTTGTGAAAATGCATCAGTTAATCACAAATCTAATTGAGGAATTAAAGCTGCTCTTTTTACCTATTTTCGTAGCAATCTGGATATGAAAAATGTCAATAACATTACTTTGCTGAATATTTGTTTGAAAACACGAACGTTACTTTTGTCTTAATAAATTTTGTAAGATATTCTACCCTAACTAATGCAGTTCCGTTAATATTAAATGGTACGTTGAAAAAGATGTCTGTTGAAAAAGAAAAAGGGACGGATATTCATGAAGAGGTGCAGAATTGGAAATAAACTATTAAAATGAGATTTTATCGAAATATTTATTAAAATCAAATTATTTTATTACATCATATCAAAATTGTTTAGCCACGTAGCAATTTTTAAGATCATGTGACATTCTTTTCTCTTTTCTTCTAGAAAATGACCTCATCATTTTGTCAAGAACAAAAGTCTCAATATATATAGAAATCAAATAAAAATATGATGACCGGCAAATAATCTTAATGCTACGGAAGGAATACAAGTAACATTATTAATTTATCTTCTAGAAACCAACTATATAATTTCTTAAAAGTGTTGATATATATATATATATATATATATATATATATATATATATATATATATAATTCTAAATTTCTCTTATGGAGTCGTATTTTTATAAATTTATATTTGTGATTAATTTTTTGAAAATACAATAATGCATCACGGCTTTCTCAAAAATTAAAATAATAAATGTATAAAAGTAATGAAATGTTTTAGAGATAATCTCGTACTTCGTATACTCTTGCAATAGAATGTGGAATATTCTTAAAGAAAGAAAAATTTATTAAAAGTATATTTAGACGAATTCAATGAGTTGACAATTTTAAGTATAACCTTCACCTAGAATAATATAAAGATTTTGGATAATTCTCATATTGCTTAGGATGTTATATTTATATTATCAAGTAAAAAGAGATATGATGACTCTAACTTTAGATAAATTCACAGGAGATTTCATCTCTAAATATAAGATTAAAGTGCAAGAATCTCTAGTCTTGTAAGCTAAAAAAAGTATTCGAAATCTAAAGCTCTCAAATTAATCAATTTTTGATAATTAAGATAAAAGTCTAACCTTGTAAGATGAATAAAATTTTCATACTTATCAGATGCAGTAAAGCCTTAACAGACAAGTCATGCTCCATCACACGAACATTATTAGGTGAATTCCTAATCAACTTAATGACAAGACGGAGACACTTATTATTGTATACTTAGACTTTAACTCAAGTGTTAATTCTTGTAGAGTCTGGGTGAACAAAGATATACTTATCTTTTGAACCAACATTCAAATCAAAGGATATCAGACGTGCATAGCAAGGTAAAATAGAATATCTTTTGGTACAAAGATTTGTTGTAGAAAGAAAAAATATCTTTTTCAAGTCTAAACCTTAAATTATAGGAACAACAATTTGTTATGATAGTGACAAACCCATAATACATTAAATACTTAAAAACGTAGAGCATAATCTTGTCAGATTGGAGAGAAAATTTGAAGTTACTAAGTTCAATAGCTACTTCAAATCTTCATCTATATAAAGGCTAAAGTTTGAATGATTGAAGTGGGCAAGAATGTTGCATTTCAAAGAAGATTAAAAGTTTTGATGAACTGTTATAAAACAACTTATTTTTTCTCTTCAAATAGCTTTAGATTGTTCTTTTTTATAAATCTCCCTCTATGTAAAGGTTTAATACTATAAATTAGACATATCTTTTAAATCCATATTTCGTGGTAGTTAACGTGAAGAGGTTAAAATCAAACAATATTTATTTAGCATGAAGATGTTAAGTCTAAAGAATACCTAGAATTGTTTAGTAAGAAAAAGTTGAGTTCAAATAATACTTAAGTTTGTTAACCTGAAAAAACTATTTTTTAAATAATACTTGTTTTAACCAAAAATATTTAGAGTCAAACAATACTGTTATTTCACTCAACAATAGTGAAATCTTAATTTTTGTTAAATAATTAGAATTTTTTTATGACGAATAATATAAATTTCTTTATATGCGTCTCTCTATTGCTTTTATTATCTATAACTAATTTAGGCTGGATTAAGATTTTACTTTTTAAAATTTTAATATACCATTTAAAAATATCATTAATTCGTTTAATAACATCATGCGTCTTCATTAAACTCTCTTCTTAAACAAGTTTTTCTTAAAATTAAAAAACTCACAAAAATATTATAAAAATACAATTCAATTCAATTCTCTTTCTTATTTTTCAATTCATAAATATATTTTTTTTGGAAAAATATCTATTTAGGTTACAAAAATTTGAAGGTATTAATTTCTTTTTAAATATAGCCTTCTATGATCCATAGTTAAAAAAAAAATTATATATTAAGAGAGCCTACCATAATTAATTGAGTAAGACGGGTGAGTTATGGTAACATACTTATATTTAATTCTTATTACATATTAAAAGAATCACCCATATCAAGGATGATAAAAAAAAAAAATGTGCATCTGCAAATATTCTGGGTAAAACTCGCTTGAATTTTTCAAATTCGCTTGTTTGTGATGCGGATGCAAGGTTTTTGGCACCAGTATGCATCCGCTTATTACTAATTTAAATTTACGTTGAATAAAAGAAACTAAGTTTAGTTATATTTATGATTTAGAGTACTATTTTATTCAATTTTATACTTTTTATTAATGTAATTTTTCTTAAATTTATCCTCTAGAGTAATAATTAACAGATAATTTTATTCAATATCATAATTATTTGCATGTTACGAGTCTCCACGAGTATTACAAAATTTGCAAACTTTGTTGAGACACGTAGTCGCAGATGACGGGTGTGGATTTGTTTTGTGTAACGTGTATCCGCCTCACCCGTTGCCATCCCTCCTCCAAATAACATGTGAATTTTTTTTTAAAATCAACATATAAGGTGATATGATATCTATCTTAATATTGTCATGTAAAATATTTTACAAACTCTTTTCATAATTTGCAAAGTATTACATATTAAATTACAACATAGAGCATTTGTTTTACAATCCTACTAAATTACTCCACCGTTTTCTCATTAAAATGCAAGCATTTTTTCTAATGCCCTTCTCTCACTTCACATTTCTCTCTAATTAATTATCGGTTCCATTTCTCTCCATAAATATAGGTGTGCCATTCCTATTGTCCTTCCATCTTGTCCTCTTTCCTTTGAATTTTGATTCATAGAACATGTACTGTCGTTAATTCTCTTTTAGGAATTCAGCCTGCTTCAAAAAAAACATATTAAGGAAGAAGAAAAAGAGTACACAAAAAGATTAACGTGATTCGGTGTCTCAAGACCTAGTTCACGGTTCCATTGGAACAAAATTCACTATTTATAATTTTTGAACGGAAAAACTACAAACCCTCCCCAAGTGTAATTCTTGGACGGAAAAACTACAAACCCTCCCCATATGTAATTTTTGGACGGAAAAACTACAAACCCTCCCCAAATATAATTTTTGAACGGAAAAATTTAAACCCTACCCAAAGTGTTTGACACACACTACCTAAAACCTAAAACACTCATAATAGATTAGGATATGGTGCAAGTGAATAAAACATAATACTCTCACTTATATTGGTTTTTCACTCATCTCTCTTTTTAATACTCTCCGATGTGGGACTTTGAATTAACACAAGACTCAACAAATCTCCCCTTAATTTAAAGTCCTACACTTTACAATAATCCTTCATTACATCAAAACTAACAAAACTTTTCTAAATCAATCTTCTCTTGCAATAGTAGAATCTTCTGACTTCTGGAGCAATCTTCTCTTGCAGCAGAATCTTCTGACTTCTGGAGCAATCCTCCCTTGCAGTAGAATCTTCTAACTTTTGGAGCAATCCTCTCTTGCAGCAAAATCTTCTAACTGGCAAAATCATTCTTCTCCTTCAAGTTTTGCATCTTCTGATGTGGGACTTTGATTGTATCCCAACAATCCTCCCTTCAAACAAAGGACCACTATACTTTCTCCTTCCCCACAGCGGAAGACTTTCAACAAAGGGAATCATCTTAAGACAGGTCCACCTAACCTTCATGATCCACCTTCATGGATTCATCTCTCGCCAAGTCGAACCATTAGCTCTAATACCACTGTTGGGAATTCAGCCTGCTTCAAAAACATATTAAGGGAGAAGAAAAAGAGCACACAAAAAGATTAACATGGTTCGGTGCCTCAAGACCTAGTCCACGGTTCCACTGGAACAAAATTCACTATTTGTAATTTTTGAACAGAAAAACTACAAATCCTCCCCAAGTGTAATTTTTGGACGGAAAAACTACAAACCCTCCCCAAGTGTAATTTTTGGACGGAAAAACTACAAACCCTCCCCATATGTAATTTTTGGACAGAAAAACTACAAACCCTCCTCAAATATAATTTTTGAACGGAAAAATTATAAACTCTCTCCAAAGTGTTTGACACATACTACCTAAAACCTAAAACACCCATAATAGATTCTAGGATGTGGTGCAAGTGAATAAAACATAATACTCTCACTTATATTGGTTTTTCACTCATCTCTCTTTTTAATACTCTTCGATGTAGGACTTTGAATTAACACAATACTCAACATTACTCCAAATAACATCTGGATTTTTTTTTTAAAATCAACATATAAGGTGATATATCTATCTTAATATTGTCACGTAAAATATTTTACAAACTCTTTTCATAATTTGCAAAGTATTACATATTAAATTACAACATAGAGCATTTGTTTTACAATCCTACTAAATTACTCCACCGTTTTCTCATTAAAATGCAAGCATTTTTTCTAATGCCCTTCTCTCACTTCACATTTCTCTCTAATTAATTATCGGTTCCATTTCTCTCCATAAATATAGGTGTGCCATTCCTATTGTCCTTCCATCTTGTCCTCTTTCCTTTGAATTTTGATTCATAGAACATGTACTGTCGTTAATTCTCTTTTGTTAGGAATAAGCAATTTGTGGATGGAGAAGACCAGAAGATTGGATCGTGTATATGCTCCACTACATTGATAACATATGATGTCACATGGTTTTTTATATATTAAAAGCAGTGTATAACTCTAATAGCCACATTACTGGTATTTTCATAATACCATGGAAACAATGATGGGAAGGTTCTCATTTTTATTGTCACTCCTAACGCTCATGCTGTTTGTTTCCCAGGCTAATTCTCACAATTCTAATCCCCATATCGTAAAATTCCTCGTTTGTTTTTCAGAACATTCTCCATCATCAAACAATTTAGTCACATACACACCTGAAAATGCCTCATTCGCCTCTATCTTGAACTTGCATATTCGCAACAAACGATTCAAAACAGAAAAAACACCAAAACCTCTAGCCATCATAACTGCAAATTGTGAGAAACATGCTCAAGTAGCAGTTAAATGTGCTAGATCAAATGGTATTCAGATCAGAATTCGAAGTGGTGGTCATGACTACGAGGGTCTCTCATATGCCACAGATGTCCCATTTGTCATACTTGACATGTTTAATCTTCAAAATGTTGATGTAGACATAGAAAGTTCTACTGCATGGGTTAAGGCAGGAGCAACGCTTGGTCAAGTTTATTACAGCATAGCAAATAAAAGTGATGTTCATGCCTTCCCAGCAGGTGTGTGTCCTACTTTGGGTGCTGGTGGCCACATTTCTGGTGGTGGGTACGGGAATTTGATGAGAAAATATGGTCTTTCTATTGATAACATAATTGATGCAAAATTGGTTGATGTTAATGGTCATATACTTGATAGAAAGTCAATGGGGGAGGATCTTTTTTGGGCTATACGAGGTGGTGGTGGGGCCAGTTTTGGAGTCATTCTTGCATGGAAGATCAAATTGGTCCCTGTGCCTCCACAAGTGACTGTGTTTAAAATGAAAAAATCAGTGAAAGAAGATGCAACCGCTGATGTTGTTTACAAATGGCAACAAGTTGCACCAAAACTAGATAAAGATCTTTTCATAAGGCTTCAGCATGATGTGGTTAATGGAACAGTGGTCGTCTCTTTTATTGGCCAGTTTTTAGGCTCAATTGAGAGGCTTATACCTTTGGTGAGTAAGGAATTTCCTGAAATGGGTTTAAATCAAAGCGATTGCATTGAAATGCCTTGGATCAATACCACTCTTTATTGGTATGGTCTCCCAATTGGTACTCCTATTGAGGCTTTGCTCCCAGTAAATAAAGAGCCATCTGTAAGCTACTTCAAAAGCATGTCAGATTATGTGCAAACCCCCATTCCAAAGGAGGCCTTAAAATCTATTTGGGAATCTATGGTCAAAGTTAATAACATGTTTATGCAATGGAACCCCTATGGAGGGATGATGGAAGAAATATCTCCATCAGCAACCCCTTTTCCTCACAGGGCAGGGAATTTATTCTTGATTCAATATTATCTGTTTTGGACACAAGATGGTGATGAGGCCACTGATCGTAACATGAAAGCTTCAAGGTCGTTTTATGAGTTTATGACTCCGTATGTTTCATGCAATCCAAGAGCCGCGTTTCTCAATTACAGGGATATTAACATTGGTTCCGTTCATCCAAGTGTACATCCAAGTCATTCATCAAACCCTGATGCGGCTCGCACTTATGGAAGCAAGTTCTTTAAGGATAACTTTGATAGATTAGTCGCTGTGAAAACAAAGGTTGATACTCATAATTTCTTTAATTATGAACAGAGTATACCATCTAAACACCATTAGTTTAGCTAAAATATTTATCTACTTGATTAGTTTCAATAATTAATAATATCAAATTGTTTGGCTGTACGTTTCATATAGTTATATAGTTATTTTCCTTTTTTCTACTATTTTTTTTCCTGTAAACTTTTGGTACTCAATAATAATAAACTATAAGTGTGTGTTTGGTATAAAAGCGTGTTCGGTCGATTTTTTAAAAAATGTTTTCATGAAAATATTTTTAAAATTAGATGAAAATAAAAAATTATTATGGCTTCATTTTTAAAATTTTTAGAAAAATATTTTCAAAATAAATATATAATTAGAAATGTTAGTAATAAACCTTTCTTGTCCAGCTGGAAACTCATACAACCTAGTAACATAAGTTTAATCTGTATTTAATGTTAATGACTCAGTTGATACATGAGATCTGATATAAATTTAATAAAATAATCAAAATATAATATATATTTGTGTATATATTTAAAATACTATAAAATGTTCAAACAATAATAATTTTTCCTTCTAAAGAGCGGTGGACCAAGGTTTACTTCATGGTAGTGACAAGGCTTTCGGAAGTTTGAAACTGATTAACACCAATAAAATTAAAAATGATAAGTATAAAAAGAATTTAAAACAACAAAAATAGAAAAATGAAAAAAATAATAATTCATTTTAATTTATTACGGTCCGTAAAGGATATTTGCATGACAACAAGATGTTAACGCAACACGAAAAATGCTGTAGGAGAATTTCTCTTGAAATTTGACTAACTTAATCAAGTAAGTAGACATTTATTTCATTGACATTTATTTATTTATAATTAATATATCATGTAAATTATTATTTATTTTTACTAAAAGACGAAAGTTTATTTAAGTTTATGAGTAGATTTTATTGTATTTTTTCTCAATAATACACATGTTATATCTAATTTTATTGTTTAAATCTAAAATTATAAATTTTTTTGTTTCATTCATGTTTAAGTTTCAAGTGGCATATCACCTTTAGTTATAATTTTTCAAAAATAATATTGAATAAATTTAATATATCTTTCAATATAATCAACCCAACAAAGATTATCATCACCATTTTAAGTTAAAAGCATGTGTATACAGGAAATTTTTATGATGAACATAGTGGGGAAGTTGTCAACTTGGATATTTTCTTTTAGCCTTACGCTGAACTTGATTCTAAACTATAACTAAAAAAATATAAGAGAGGTTAAATTGTTTTAATTAAAGTTTTGCAAGAAATTTTGAAATAAACAAAATAGATGATACTTTTCAAAACTAACTTTTCAAAAGGATTTTATATTAAGATTTTGCTTGAAAAGCTCCTTTTTTATTAGAATAACACAAAAGAAAGATACACAAACTTTTATATTGATTCATCTTAACACAAAACTACGTCAAGTTTCTTAACAAGCTATAAGATTCCACTATATTTTACAAAGATACAATATAAGTATTCTTTTGTCATGACTTCTTCAGACTGGTACAAGTATTATTTGGGCACATCTTCTTTAGGTTTAAACAAGTATTCTTTGAAATAAAGTTTTTTCAGGCTAGCTCACCAAGTATACTTTGAAACATAGTCTCTTCATGTTACACCTAACCACTCAGGTTTGGATTTACAAAGATTTTGTCTAACTATTTGAAGATAACATCTATGCAGAGAAAGATTTACAATAAAGTACATAACAAAGGCTTTACAAAGAATTCGAGAAATCAAATTGTAAGAATTTTGGCTTATTCAAAGCTTCTTCAAAATTTCAATCTTTGACTTTTATATAGATGAGAAACTTGAATTAGTTATTAGACTCAACCACTCAACTTTATTCATTTGGAGAAAATGTGTTGAAGATCATTCACTACCATTTAATGTCTCTACATAGGATTTCTTATCAGTATAGGCAACTTTCTGCTTTAATATATATCTTTATCAAGTATAACTTTTTCAACAGACAAGTTTTCTACGATCAAACATAAAATTTCAACTTATTATCAACAGAAAGAATAATAGGGACAATAGTAAAGACACAAAAGAGAAGAGAACAAAAAAAACTTTGACTTGATATCTAGTGTTTTAAAAAAGAAAGTATATGAATTGTAACATGTAACTCTTTGTTTTAGTTGAATGTACTTCATTGTACATCTTTTGCCTAACAAAATTCGTCTATGTTGTTTTGATTGTAATATCCTTTCTTTATAAATTTATTATATCTTCAAATATTTATTATTTGTGAAATTCAAGAGTGACTTAGTCACAAAGAAAACTTAGGTAGTAAATTTGCGTATAAGTTCATTGGGTTTTAAGCTAGAAGTGTGTTTATAAGAAAGAATACTTAGATTGAACCAGAAGTAGTTTTGAAAAAAGAATACTTGTAACCAGATTGATTATATTGGAAATCCTTCAAAGTTGTTGAGGATACTAAATATAGTTTAAGTTGAGTGAACCAATGTAAATCTCTTGTGTACTCATTTCTTTATCCTTATCTTATTTGTTAGACGTTCGTCTTTATATCTTTAATTTTAGAAAATGATCATTTTAAAGGGTCTGACTTTATATTAAAAACGTCCAGTGAATTTCTTGCTGTAAAAATTTGTAAAAGTTCCAATTCAACTCTTTTTTTGTATTTACTTGGCTCTTTTAATTAGAGCATGAAATCAGTCATTGATAATGAATCTATTAGTTATAGTTTACCACATGCCCATCATGTGTATTATATCGGGCATATTGTCAATAATTTCAACCATTGTTTTAAGAACTCGAAGCAAAAAAGTTTAGTAAAGTTAGGTATGTTATTATTTTTAAATAATATGATTTTTATGAAATTGTATTTTGTTCACCAACTATTTGTATACATTTAATTTTTTAGATTATACTTCTTACAAGCACATTCTTAACAGAAATTAGGCAAAATTTTGTGAATTGAAATCCTACAATCAAAATGTTGTACTAGCCAACTCAATCTAACATATAACCCCTTCGAATATGATTCTTGCGCAGATGATCTAACACCCAAAAATTTCTCTTAAAGATCGGCTCACTCTAATTGTGTATCACAAATAACAAAGGTCTCATCCACCCGTAAATCCTCAATACAACATCCTTAAGAGTGATGGTGCACTCACCACACTATGTATGAAATGTGTGTGTCTCAAGTCTTCATCTCTCTCTAAGACATGTATCAAGTTCTTGTCCATTTTCATATAAGACATGTATAAATTTAATAAAATTTGACTTCATGTAATAGCTCAACAATTTCATCAAGAATAACATTTTTTTTTTTAAAAGAATTTATCTAATATGCAATTTGTGTATCTCCCCGGTGTTCCACATATATTTCAATATATGATGTCTCTGCATTCACAAAACATCTCCTTCAATAAGATATGACTCTAATTCCAAACAAAGATTATGACACCATATGAAATATGAAATGTGTCACCTAAAATAAAATTAAAAAATTATTTAACCCCTAATTCCAAATAACAATAAGTAAATATACAATTTACTACTTATTGTATTTTCATAAATTAACAATAATTAAATTAATTAAATCACTTTTTACAAACTAATATGTTTCCTAAACCAATAATAAGTAAAATTACTAAAAAAATTACTGCTAATTGAATTTTCCTAAACTAACAATAATTGAATTTAGTAAACTAATTTATATAATTTAATACGTTTCATAAACTAAATTCTATTTCTAAGGTTACATCAAATCATGTACTTTTTTATTATTATTTATATTCTCCTTTTTAATCTTATTTTATGTTTACTTCATTTGATTTTGTTTGCATGTTAAGAATTTTACTATACTTATTCATTCATTAACATGATCACCCATAATTAATTAACGGAAGTCTTAGACAAACTTGGTCTGTGGCTACCGAATAGTCAACTTAAATTCTTCATTAATGTAAATAAATTATTGCGTTAATTATTTCATTTTTATTCCTAGCCTTTGATTTCCAATAGAATTAGTAGATGCGACTATTCACTTCATTGTAAGAGAATAGGAAATCAAACAATTAAATGCAAGGGAGACTTTAACGCCGGGCATCTAGAATCCCTCTTGTTATTATCTTGAATCCTTATGTTTTAATCCTATCTCGAGACTCTTGATTTCATTATTCAATTCATCTTCCATTTTCAATTATTTACATTACATTAAAGATCTTTTCGATGTCAAAACTTTTTGTTGATCTTGTGCGAGAATAATAACTAGGATTAAGTACCTTGGTTTCATCGTATATAATAATGATAGGGATAGTATGTGTTATTTAAGGAAAATTTTAGGACACGATTATAGAATCCGCAATGCTAACCTTAGGCAATCAACAGTCAAGAGAAAGTAAACCTAACCTTAGGCAATGCTATATAGGTCTGAGCCTAACCTTAATGTGACCTAAGATTCATTCATTTATTTATTGTTTGTACCAAACTATCTTAATAATATTAAAAAAATTAATTGCTTCCGAGACGTATGTTTTAATAGATAGAGTACAAACTACAAAGTACAAAATTGAGTTATGAATACAATCATTAAGAAAAAGAAGTGGTCGTTGCCTCCGTTGTAGAAAAAATGACAGCCTTGTCTTAAATATTTTGAGGATAAACAGAATAGACATATAAAAGCACCGATAAAGGAGAGGTGATTATATGAAAATAATCAAATAATTAAAGGTAAAGAGAAACCAAAGAAAAGAATTATGAGCCTAATTATTATATGAAATTCAGAGAAATTCAGAGGTAAATGGTTGACAAAAATATATGGTGTGTTGTGATCTACACATTTAACCTTGCTCTGTGAAAAAGCCTTGGTGATTGTTTCTGTTTCAAACTTTGATCATTATTAGTGTATGTGAATAAAATATATTTTAAACCTTAATACAGGCTTATGATATAACCTGAAACGTTGTTGATATTTGATTATTTGCTTGATTTGGTTACTAGAATATTCGACTCACCTCAGCTTACTGAAATGGTGAGTGGTCCTGTAAGCTTTGTTTCTTTATTTCTTCTTTTAAAAAATAAAGCAAGATTGATTGCACCGACCTTCAACTTTAATTAGTATACAAATTACACCTTAAAAGTTCAAAAATATATAAATAGGTTACCGACTTTTTGAAAGTTACAATTGAATAATCGTAAAATTTTATAGAAGCATTACGTGGCTTGCATTTATACCAATACTAAAGTGGCAGAACCAAATTTTTCAATTGAATAAATATTTAATGACACATACATGTTTCTCCTTACATGCTTACCTATTAAGATATCAAATTCACTAAGATAATCGGAAGCTGCTTGTCAATTTGTTAATTTACGAGTCTCTGACATCATTGAGGGTAAAAATAAATCACTTTGTATGTAAGAAAGTGGATAAACTTTACAGGAGATTACTAGAATCCAGATTCCAGAATTGGTTGGACTAAAGTACGAATGAATTAAGTTCATAGATTCTGATACCAAGTACACCATAGTTGTCAGTCTTCTAGTTCTACAGAAGTTCAAACCAGCTCAAGTATCTCAAACTAAATTTCCCTCTAATTTTGGTGGACCATGATGATGATGACGATATGTGTAATTGCTTCCCCACACTTTATAATACATAACTAGTGGATACTGTTAGCTAGCTACTAATAACAATTCACTTTCAAAAGGAGAAATATACCCCACATTTATAAACAGTTTGTGAATGTTTATTAATTCAAGGACCATCAAAGCAGAAAGCACATATCACAAGAGATATCAAAGGAAAGAAAAGTAGAACAAAAATATCAAACAACAATTTAATCAATTCATAATAGTGGAAACTTTACTATCAGACTAATTGACTGCCACAGTCAAATTTATCAAACTATAAGAAGGGCCTAGGATTTCCCTCCAAACAATCCCTAAAAATCTCTCCAACTATATCTACTATCCTAAAGATGTACAGAAGGAAAGATTACAATCAAGCCAAAGCAATCTTCAATGAAGGATTGGAAGATACGGCTTGTAAAGACTATTTCTAGAAGTGTGAAATCAGAATCACCTACTGAGATCTATGTATCAAGTCCCTCCTTAATCTACTAGCTAATATGGACATAACAGATAGATACCATATCTATTTACAAAACTATCTAAAGCAAGAGAAAGTCTCTGGTGCCATCATCACAGTTGCTCCTTTTCCTAGGCTCACTCGCTTTCTTCACCAGCGGATTCGGAGGCAAACAATGCTACTGAAATGCCAGCCAGACTCTTACCACTGAACCTTGACTTAGGTTTCCTCAATGGTGCATTTGGAGCTTCAATGTCCTCAAATTGACCAGCATCATCACTACCAAACGGTGCACGAATAGCAAAAGTTTTCTTCTTTGGAGTGCTATACTTAAAATGCATCCTTTTAGCAATCTCAACCTGCAATAGCAAAACCCAACAATTAATCAGCTGATTTTGAAACACAAATTAACCACAATGAATAACAATATCACTCCAAAACTTACCGCTTCTTTTATAGTTTTCGAGACTTGAACAAGCTGCGCCAAATCTTCATGATCCACACCACACAACACCCTTATCTACAATTCATCCACAAAAGGAACAAAAAAAAAACGTTAATTTCAGAACACCCATTACCAAATTAGGAATCAAAAATCATAGAAGGAAAAAAAAAAATCAAACTTTAAATTGCATACTCACCAAAACGTCAAGTGGAAGGGATTCGAGGGAAGACTTTTCAGCATTTAAAGTGATTTTATCGCTGCACATTCTCTTCAATCGAGGCATCACGGAATTGCAATTGAGTGAAGAAGCCTCCACATTGTTTAATAAAACAACCCTCTTCCTTCCGAGTGCAGTGGTATAACTATAACCCTCAAACCCTAATGCCATATCTCAAATTGTCCCAATAACCACTAAGCTTAACAGAAATTTGACAACAAAATATTGCGGAATCTGTAGATAGCATAAACCAAAGCACTATTAGATTGTAAGAATTAGAAAATATAAAAACGGAATATGCAGAAAAATAAGGAAATAAAAGCAAGCAACGAACCTAGTTTTTACTCAAAGTTTCTATTTGTGATTGTTGAAGCCGAAGAAGGTGGTAAAGAGAGATGAAACTCAACTACCGAGCTGTTTATGAATTTGGGAACAAATTGGGGGAAAACCCTTTATATATGAACCCACCAAAACTAAAAAGTTTTTATTTTTTATTTTAAATTATTGTATCCTTATTTTTAGGCTATTAAATAATTAACAGTGAACCGTGTGAAGAAATTACAGGAAAGTTCGAACGAAATATCAAGGAGTTACTTTTTTTTCTCTCTCTTCAAAATGGCGGTTAAAAACATATAGGGAGGGGGGGAAACAAAAAACTAGCCGTTGGAGAGGGACACGTGGCGGTGTGGGAGAGGATGAATGGATAAGTGGTGGCAATGACATGGTGCTAGGTCGGCTTTGTCGGTTGCTTTTGGTGCACGTTCCTTGTACGTAACCGCGTGGATACAATGCACCGTAACCGCAGTGGATCACAGCTTTGGAGACACGTGTGTGATGGCTTGATCAACGGTGAAAAGTGGGTAACCGAACATGCGTGTGGGGCCAGGGGAAGAGAATCTTAGAGGTTTGACGGAGTTTATTAGGCGGCTGGCGGCTGTTGTTTTTGTTGTTTCAAGTTGGTTCATATATATATATGAATCCTATGCGAGGGCTTTTTAGTCTTTTTGCTCCCCCTTGTGTTTTCACAACGACATTGATCTCTGATTGGTTGTAAATACAACGCGGCATGTTTGTTGTTCATTGTTGTGAGTGTGATGATTAAGCAAAGGTAAAGTGGGAGAGACTAGAGGCTAGTGTGAACTCTGAAATATCAAGGAAATTGCATTAACAACAGTTGACCAGAGCACCACTGTTTTGACTCACATTTTACAAGTAAATTTCTACCATTATATAAAAGAATTACGACAAGGAATGACGGTGAGGATAAGTCAATCCAACAATTTTTTTTATGCATTCACTCCAACATTTATTGACTTCAATAAGATTCATGTTAATGTCATGGAAGTTTGTGGGAATTTTCTAAGAATTTAATTTGGTCGTACCTCTTTTACTTCCAAATTGAATCGGATTAAATCTAACAATTGATGGGATGAAATTCTCTCTTATAACAATAACATTGATGCAAAGTATCCCTATCATGTTCGTTTTATTTATAAAAACATTAACCCAAGATATTGCTTAAATAATTTGAATTTAGTACCCTCAGATTAATCACTAATTGGTTTGTTGTTATGTATGAATAATGAAATTTATTTAATACCATTTAGTTGATGCATGTGTTTAAATATATTTTAAAATGACTTTATCTGGTTTCAGTATTTGCAAATTTTGTTATCATTTTCAAATATTTACATTTTATTTGTGTTTTTTTGTCCTTACCATTAAATATAGTTAGTTTAGTGGTAATATGGCTAAAAAATTAGATTATTATTAGCGGCTAAAAAAACTTAGGTTATCATTTGATGGGAAGTTCAATTAAGTAATATATTTATTATTTTATATAAGTAAGGTAATTACATATAATTTATTTTTAATTTCAATATTTTATAGACAATGATTTTATTTTTAATATTATTTTCACTTTTCACATTGTACTCTTTTAAAAGAAATATGTTTTTGTAGAGTTCACAAGTATTTATCAAGAAAATTAATCTTACTCGATTGGATAAAAAAATTATAATTTACATTTACTTCTAATGTGAAGAAAGAGAATAAATCGAGTAACTCCTTAAATAAATCCTAAAAATATATTTTGACTCCTAAAAATATCTGTTTATTTTATTCTTCCTTTTTTTAAAATTTATTCAAGTTTGGTCTTTAAAAATTATATAAATTTAGTTTCTAATAAAATAATAGAACTGCACTGATTTTCTTATGTGAAAGATTGAAAAGGTAACTATGATAAAAAATAGAGAGAAAATTTTTTTTTTAGAAACTTATTTACTCAAACTAAATGAATTTAGCTTCATCAATAAATACAGCATAAAGTAGAACTTTATCTGATTTTTATAAATCCCACTTGATTTCCTTTCTCACTTCTGGTCACTCAACCTGTTTTATGCACTTTATTTAATGATGGGTAAGAAATAATTTAGCATCTTCGTTTTTCTAATCGATAATATCAAACAGAAGCAACGCATCCTCCATCACTTCTAGTTACTTAACCTATTTTATGCACTTTATTAATGATGGGTAAGAAATAATTTAACATTTTCCTTTTTCTAATCGATAATATCAAACAGAGGCAACACATACTCCATCACTTCTGGTCACTTAACCTATTTTATGCACTACATTAATATGGGTAAGAAATAATTTTACATTTTTCTTTTTCTAATCGATAATATCAAACAGAAGCAACACATCCTCCATTTTTTCCCCGCTTTTTCCTTTCCAGTAGCTGTAATTGCAATATTTTAGACTGAGAAAAGCATGACACCTTGGATAAATTTCCACATTCTAATCTTTCAACTTATCTCACAGTAACTCTAATATAAAGCTAACCAAGACATATCCATATTTCCTTTATTAATTTTACATATCCGTATTTTCTTTATTAATTTTTTCAATTCCCTTTATTAATTTTACATATCGTATTCTTTTTATTAATTTTTTCCTTTCTTCATTATTTGCATATTATATTATAATATTATATTATAATTATTTATCAAATATTTTTCCCATTCTTTCCTCCAGATTCCACCGAATTTAGCAAGTGACCAAGAATGTAAATGACTTTTTCAACACAGAATATTCCCGTACTATGCAGAAATAAAAGGCTAGTTGCCGTACTTAATTTCTTTAATAACTATTTTTTTGCGTTGATCTTCATTAAATGTAAGTAATAAAGTATAGTACCATCAATATTGAGATAATAGCTGGTTACAGTGAGATGCTCTAAAAGGGGTCCTGGTTATCCTTGAGAGGGTGCTCAATAATACTTCCACGTCCTAGTCCTCTAGGCAATCAACTAGTAGAGCCATCATTTTTTTCTTCGGCTAAGTTCACCAGTGTTTCTTTGTTGAATATAATAATCGAAGACCAGTTTAAATCCCAAATGTAAAGAAAGTTTTTCACGTCACTGTCATCAAAAAGGGAAGAAAATGTACTGCCGGCCAGAGTCCGAGTGAGGGCTGAAACTTGACTCGCAAGTAAAACACGGTAGCAAATATCTCACCAACAAAATGACAAGCAAATAAGTCCAAATCCCTAGCTCCAGTTAGAGATTTGTATGTACAAGATATATGTGCAAAACCTTGCTCAGTTCTTTTCTCAAAAAAGGAACAATCAAATAGTGAACCATTTTGATCATTGGCTACAAACCTACACAACAAAGTTGTTTTATCTCATCGATGCTAGGTGGCCGCAAAAACTTTAACCACTTTCAGACTGATTATTAACACTTCCATCATTCTTCAAATCTATCTCCATCGTCGAATCACAACAAAAAGTCCACACTGAGACACAGTTTTCACAACCTATATTAAACACAATCAAAGTTATCAATGAAAACCAGCAACACTCGTGAAATTACTTTAAATAGCACATAACATATACTGGTTTCTTGTACTTCCCAAAATCTATAGTTCATTGATAAATAAAATTAGATAAATTGTGTAAAATCATGCCAATAAAAACTTGACCAATGATGAAATAAAAGAAATAGAAAACCCTTGGGAGGGGGGGAGAACTGTTTGTATATAATATATTAACTATACCACTCAAGCATAATTCCTCGTTGCCATCATCGGGAATTACAAATCTTCGGTGGCCTGAGGATGACACAGCATGGGGTAGAAATGGATGGAATGAGAAACCATTAACCGTATCTGCACAACAAACAGTAAAAGAGAAAGCTTATTACAGTAATAAAATGAAAAGTATGTACACACAGAATCTACTGCCAGCAGCTGATTTAGGTGTGTTTGTTTTCCCATTTCAGTACTCATTCCCCACTTTCCAAGAAACTAAACAATGGTGGGAGAATTTGTTGGATTCACATTCAACAGAGGCATTGAACAGTTTTGCAAAAACACCATAACTCGTAATAGCATATTACTAGCAAAATATTGGATTCATCTTTATAGGAGAGAAACTACAAGAAAAAATAGGGTCCTACTTTGATGTCTGTCCAATATGTTTAGACTTTAGAGTACAGTAGTAGTGAATATAAATACTGCAATACATGTGGCAAAATCTTGCCTCTATATATTATGAGGGACTAACATTTAGTGGATGACCAGAATCTGAAAATCAAAGGACGAAGAGCGTAAAGAATGTAGGAAAGATACACAAGTGCAGAGATCAAGAAATGCTTCATGGAACTAGGACATGTGGGCTAAGAACACAAAACCAGATCATGCATGTACAGGGACAATCTCTTTAAACACAATTCATTTTACTGCTAGTATGTCAATAATAGTTTGATCTACGTATCACTATGTTGCCAAAACATGAGGATGAGGCTAAGAACACAAGCACAACTAGGAAAAAAGATAGAATGTGGAAGGTGAACTTGAGGTCGGACAAGCTAAGTTGAAACAAATCACAATGGATTGGCAATTGAGATAATCACAAAGATATCATTGCAGAACCACAAAATTTAGATTGTTTAGCTATGCCCTTCAAGAAATAGTGGAAGAATGGACAATGAAGTGGGACAAAATTTGAATACCTAAAGAAACATACACTGAGAATAAACATATTGTTCTGAATAAGGAAAAATAGTAAATACTTAAGAAATTAATAGATGAGATAAAGGTGGCGTGAAAAATATGAGATCAAAGCAAAAATTGAGATGAAATATAACCGCCAGCATCTTTTAATAGTACAGGACTGGAGTACCTAAAGCAGCCTCAAAACATGACACCCACTGCCCAGTTTGGAGATTATAGATATGTACTAAACCATCCTGAAATAAAAAAATAATAATCATTAAAAACATAACTGGACAATAATTGACCACCATTGATATTGCTCGGTAATAGGAATGCTGAAGGAAGAAGATACCTGGCCACCTGTACCAAGATGCTGTCCAGAAGGGTCAATATCGAACAGTATCCGCTGATTGGTGCTTGCTGATGATCTGTATAACCTAGTAACAAGGTGCAAAGATGCATCCACTCAGCTCACAACATGTACACTTATATGGAATAAAAAGTAAATAAAAATTCTATAAAACAAGAGAAATGAAGTGATTGGAATCAGTCAATGTTTCATAACAATGGAAATATACTAAAACATATGATAGCAAAGAGCAACTTAACCATGCTAAAAGAAAGATCTTTGGATTGAGAATATAATGCACACATCAGTAGTTAGTAAGTAATATGGGAATTTAGGTTTGGAATTCACATTTCCTACATGGTAGCAGCTAGCCAAAGTAGTCAAACTCTTGAGAATTGATAGGCATATAATTATGTGTTCCCCCTGTTTGTTACAAAATGCTACGGTGTAGATTGTACTTTCATTATTCTCTTGAATCACAACTTTGCCTCAGTTTTGTTTATTAGAAAGTATGCTTCATATTTTTCCAGTCTATATATATAGTTCATAATTTAAGGTTTCCTACACACTTATTTACATGATATTCTTCTTTTATTCATAAAAATATTCATAGATAAATCAGTAAGAGAGGAAAGAGAATAGTACTTGTAAACACAATCAACAGTTTTGCGCACATCCCAGCAGAGTATATAAGGATCCTACAAGAAATAATGAATGTTAGAAGTTAAACTCCAAGTAGCAAACTAGCAATCAGTTGTGTAACAAGAATATGACCCATAGATCTGTCCAAACTCTAAACATAGAGAAGAAAATGAGGGACTCTTACCTTCCGACCTCCAGTATATAAATAATTTCCATCTCTAGAAAACTGGACCTGAAGGAGAGAAAAATTTAGGCTTTCCTCTCAATTTTATAATGAGAATCAATTATTTACAGGTCAACATAACTTACATGTGTAATTCCACCTTCTTGACCATGCAAAAAATACAAGAGTTCCATGTTGTCCTCCCTATAAATAGCAGTAGTTTGATTGTAAGAACCCAAAGCTAGCATCCCAGAATGAAAAGGAGAAAAAGCCATTGCAGATATAATACCTGCATTAATATAGACTGAATTATATACATCTTTTTCTGCCAGATAATTTCCTCAGACATTCTTTTTATAGACATTACTGCCACTGCTGCCCCCCCCCCCCCCCAAGAAAAAAACAATAGCCCTGATTTTAAAAATTACCTATTTGGCCTTCTTTTTTATCTTTGGCTGTCGAATACAATTCAAAATCTCTACCAGGGCGATGTAAATCAAACATCCTAATACATTTGTTGTATCCGGCAAATATCCTGCAAGACAAGGCAAGAATATAAATAACTTTCACACACCAATTCGTCAATCCATATAAAGTAAACCAAAAATATGCCACATTTTGAAAAAAGGGAAGCATTAAATGTTGACTCAGACTATCACAGCCAAAATAGAAATCCCAAAAGTTGTTTAGGTAGCATATCTTTATTTAACAATAGCAGTTTGAACATAATAATCCAAGGGAAGAAATATATATAAATGTACTGGTAAAATATGTTTTCATTCCCTGTAGACTAAATATAATTAAATTTGGCTTTCAACCTCCAACATATTTTTGTTGGTTTTGGTCTATATTTTTTAAAAAGTAATCCTTATCACCATTCACCACTTATTGATAATACAACATGCTTCTAAACATATCAGAACAGACATCACCTTAGAATGGTCATTGATGAGACATTGCTACATCCTCACTAAATGGTAACAATCTAACAGAGACCATTTTAAAATTCATGGAAACTAAATCAACAAAAAACTGGAAGACCACAAACAAATTAAGCCATATTAACAAGGATTATAAACATATGTAAGCCTAAATGTCATAATGAAATTTAATGGAAGCTTGAAGAGGAAAAAAAATGTGGTACTTGTGAGTATGAAGCATAAGTTACAGAGAAACTTTGAATTGTGTATGTACAATTTGCAGATTATTGGTCCTTGAAAAGAAACAAGTAGCTTACTTAGTCCCCGCAGGATTGAAAGCAATTGAAAAGGCAGTTGTGATTTCATCCATAGCATCATATGCTCGATATGTGCAACGTAACTGCAAGTTTCATTAGAAGCAGTGATCAGAAGTCAGAAACAAACCCAATAGCATTACAGATTCTACAGAAACCATAATCACAAGGTGTCTTCAGAGCTGCAAATAACAATAGTTCTTAGAGTAACATTACAAACACTTCAAGAAAAGCTATATCCCTGTTCAACTGGTGCAACAAGTGTCAGTCACCTCAATATATTCCATTCCAACTTATAATTGCAGAACAAAGAATCTTGAATGTCAAACTTCAACACTTTTGCAGAACATTTAAGAGCTCCGGCCATGCTGATGCAAGTGTTGATTACTTGGACTTTTCTGTGTAAAATACTTAAAGCACAAAACTGAAATGTGTAATAAAGAAATTACCTGGCCTGAGGTAGCATCCCATAAATGAATGGGATGGTCACGAGTCGTAGTTGCAAAAACATTGGTCACCGGATCTGAAAAATCCAATAACACAAATCAATTGGCATCATCATGATCAGTTATCAAAGTATAATAAGCAGAAAAAATAAAATAAAAATATTTCAGTAAGATACCTGAGGAAGACATGTAAGGATACCAACAGAAATCATGTATAGACTCTCCTTCATGCATGACTACATTTGCAGCAAAGGAATCTGCAGCAACAAAAAATGAATTCTCGAATAAAAAAAAAAAATCGCAGTTAAACGCATTCATACGCATCCGAAACGCAAAGACTCATACCGTCGTCGGAAGCAACAGAAGGAGCGTCAGTTGCATTATTAGGTCTGCGAAGTGAAAATAAAAGCGAATTAGTTGTACGGAGTCATGAGATTAGATAGTGAGGATGTGAAGAGAAGGTTTACGGCGTGAAGAGGCGGAGAGTGTTGTCGTCAGAAGAGGTGAGGAAACAGGAACCATCGGGTGACCTAAGAGAAAAGCATTAGTAGAGAGACAAATTGAAATTGAGAGAGAGAGAGAGAGAGAGAGAGAGAGAGCAATGTAGTTGAAGATATGAAAGGGAGAAAGTGAGAGTGTACCATTTAACGGCCTTGAGGAAATTGTTAGGGTTGGTGGGAGTGACGAACTGGTTGTGGAAATGGTAGGTTCTGTAAGGAGACACATCGAACCGAA
The DNA here is from genome assembly GCA_026586105.1 of Hylodesmum podocarpum. Taxonomy (NCBI): domain Eukaryota; kingdom Viridiplantae; phylum Streptophyta; class Magnoliopsida; order Fabales; family Fabaceae; genus Hylodesmum; species Hylodesmum podocarpum. The sequence goes on from JALJEV010000638.1 coordinate 5,978,617, forward strand.
GCACGGGAAACGTGTACTCTTCGTTGCCGTTCGTTTCATTGCCTTCAGATTCAAGAACCTCTTGTTCGTCTCCCATTGCTACTGCACAACCACGCTGCATGTGCTCCAAGCTTTCACTATGCCGCCAAAATCACTCTCTCACAGACACACCCACATTGTAGATGAGTAAATACATATGTTTAAATAATGCATTTTTCCTAACCAAAAAAATGAGACTATTTGTCAGAGTCCATTAGCATTAGCCTTTTATAACAAATTATATTTTTTTTTTAGAAACGTTAATTTTTGAAAAATAGAATTTTAAATCAAACACAAAAAAATTTCATGATCATTTTAAAAACTCTTAACAATAGTTATAATTATAACTAATTTTTAAAATTAAAACACCTCTTTTATAATCATACCATTAATCTCGAATTTAAGTCCAAGATATAAGTTACATACTCTTGAAGAAAAGTTTTCTTCCTGGATTAAGACGATTAGCTCTCTAAAAAATATTTGTCATGTCTAAAAAAATTGCACTAGTTACACCTTTAAAATTTCTCTAAAATGCATGTAAAATTACAAGTTTAATGGAATGAAATATCATTTTTTTAATTTATTAAGGAGGAAGTGCTATAAGGAATGCCTTGTTTCGACCCTCAAAATCTTATACAGAGAACTCCCATGACAAATCGAAAGCAACGAAATACAGGGAGTAAATGTCAACGTGTATCTGCAGCACCATATTGCACTCTTCACTAGATCATATGTTACCAAGACAATGAGATCGAACATTATAGCAAACATGTATCTACTTTGAGTATTTTGTATGGAATAAAACGTTATTTATTAAAAAAAATTACATATTACAAGTATTTGTATAGCTTTTGTAAAAAGTCCAGTTCTCAGATTGAACATTTATAAACATTTTATAAACTTACTATAAAAACATTTAATTTTCAAGTTCATGAAAGTGGTTTATAATTCTCATAAAAATTCCTTTTTAACATTTAATTTTCAACATGGAAGTTAACAAATTAAGGTTATCAATTTTCTTCCCCGCCAAAGACGAGAGTCGTAAAAAGGAACAACTGTTTTCCTTTGGATGATCATTGGAAGCACAATCCCTGTTTTTATGTCAAACACAAAATTGTTAATAAATAGTTTGGATGATATTTTATTAAATGAATCATAAATAAATTGATTTTTTTATAATACATTTTTATCATATTATAAATTGATTAATTGTTTAGCTTTTACCCATCCATTATAATTTAATTTAAAATTATTGTCCATTTGATGGCATGGTCATACCATAGAGGTTCATTCATAGGAAAATAGAACCCATGTAGGATATATGAAAGTTTTGGCAAGTCTCCTACAAGATATCTCAGAACCTCAAATAAAGATCTAAATCCCCAATAGGCAACGTTAGATAGTAAAGGGCAAACTAGTGACTGTTTTAATTTCTTTATGCATGTTCAGGATCACATTGCATTGTGAAGATTATGAATCATAGGGTATAATATGCAAATTGCTTTTTGAGTTGAATAACTGGATAATGCGCTTACAACAATTAACACCAGGGCTTTCTCCGACAAGAAGCTATGGGATCAATAAAATTTGTACTAAGAGCTTCGCAAATACGAATCATTCTTAAAACTTGAATACAGGGGGAGATCAAGAGCCCTATCAGCAACTCTGCGATCTTCATGAATTTTAGCTACCAAGCTTTCAAGGGACGGAAAATTGGCCTATTATGCACAATGCCCAATTTTAGCGAAACTTGATAAGAATGCGAGGGAACAAGGATGACAGGGAGAAACATTGTAGGAAAAATACTCATTCAGCTATACCTCAGGACGTATGTAACCAACTATAACTAGCCGCAGTTCTTCCCCGTAGAAATCCTCGTTAAAGTCATGAAGTAACCATGGTTCCTAGAATGAAAAGGAATAGATAATATGATAATTCGGTGGCAAATAGTTATAGCTAGAGGTGTACAATGAAACACTTACTATCGTCTTTTCTTTGTTGTCGAAATATGGATTCCAACCAATGCTCATCACCATTTTAAAAACACCTCTTGTTGATAAGCCAGCCCAACCAAAATAAACTCCCGCAGGATGCTCTGAAAGAAGATCTGAATAGCCTTTTGTTGATAAATTGGCTGGAATAAGATAGTGTACAAATTACTATTAGTATAATAATATCATATATTGCTTAAGTCAGTATACTAGATCAAAAAATTCTTCAAGAAATAAGTTGAAACAAACCTGTAGGGATCCCAAGTACCTTCGAGCCACGACCAAAGCCCTTGACAACAGGACCACCAATATACCAAGGATCTAAGGGCAAAGTTCCCTCCACCCCTAAAATAATTTAAAATAGTAGGTTCAAATATAAATGGCATACTAATAAAAGCAACACAACACGTGCAAAGAGGTCTTTAAGTATTTGGGGCTCACAATCTTCAAATGGTGGCAGACCCCACTTTTCGGGTTGCAAATCAAGTAGGGAATTGATCACCTCATCTGCTGCAGTATAGAGATGTGACTGTTTTGGAAGTGATGGAACAGCAACTACTTCCATTTCAGCATTCTTACCTGCAGTAACCCCAGGTCTGAAGTAGCCAAGTATACATGGATTTTAGAAAAAAGATATGGACAAAAAGGAAATATCCAGAAGGCAAGGAAAAAAAAGTCTAGGATAAAAATCACCATTCATTTATAGAAACCTTGTAGGAAATAAGCAAGCAATCTTCAGCTATTGTAAATTAAGCTATAATATTTACAGCATAGCATTCACTTTGGACCACAATGGAAGGGGAGGAAGTAATCAAAATGTAGTAGGAGTTAAAAAGTGATTATTTTTTTGTCTATCATGTCAAAGATACACATAATTTGAGTAGAGAGTGCTAGAAGAATCCTTTAAAATTAAGATTTTAAACCAAACTCCAAAGCCCGGTTCAAAGTATCAAAAGGTAGATTCATGGGATACAAACACAGTTCTAGAAAATGATAACAAGCCAAGACCTAAATCAATTGACAAGCAAGGAGATATCATAAAAATAAGTTTAAATAATAATACAGAGAAAATGGTGATAAACCTGAACATATGTGAACAAAGGAATATTATGAGGGAATTTTGTTGAGAGAAAAAAATTCGGATTCTCTCAAATTTCTATCTAAACAACTGGGTCCCATTGCATCCAAAACATCCATCCTCCCTTCATCAATCACAGAAGGTGTTTTGATCACAAGAGATTTAGGGAAGAAGAAGAGAATTTTATTGAAATCAATGAGAATTGTACAGAGTGTTCCGGAGCTAAGCTCCTCAAGAATTGATCCCTGCCTAACAGAAATGTAACCAACAGAAAATATGCCCCCCTCTAAGTGACCTCTCCATGGTTATTAATAGTGCCCAATACAACAGAAAAGAGAGGCTCATAACTAACTCCTAACATTTCTCTTCCTTCTAGAATAAACCAACAAAGGTTTAGTCTTGCCTGATTCATTTTGTACAGCAGCAGCAGTATCTTGATCCTCAATCCTAACATCAGGAGTGTTTGATACACATTGACGGACAATACAAGCAAATCAACACAGCACAATAAAACTTTTTGTTCTCTCCATGTTTGTATCTAATTTTGAGGGTGGAGCAGGGGTCTGCATTGGATGTGAGTCCAATTGGGTTGGGTTGCTAATTGTTCTCCATTTTTCCATAAATGGGGCTTGGCCAAACTGATGGGTATTTGTTACTTTTGTGTAGTGTTGTGCTGGGACTTTAGAAATGATGTAGGAAATCAGATAAAGCAGGAATCAGTACAAGTAGAAAGACAGGAATCAAGAACTCACAGAGAGTCTTCAATGACAAGACAACTCAAAGGCTCCGTGCTTAACCTTTTGGCAGCTTCAAGGAATCTAACATCATAAAACACATTATAAAACTTTAAAAGACAAAGAAAGATCTTTCTAACGTAGTAGTCAAGTGAGCCTCAGTAATAAAGACAACACAATACATCATTGCATCTCACATTTCAGGGGAAGGTTTCCCTGTTTTTACTTCATCTCCACCAACTATAACAGAGAAAGAATTCTTCCATCCTGCTTGCAAAGAAAATAAAAGAACAAATAAGCCGTACTTACATTAACTCACAAAAGCAAAGACAAGCAGCACAAGAAGCTAAAGGTTCCTGAAACAAACCAACCATCATGATAAGATATTTTCGCTTCAATGCTTTCCCTTGGAGAGTTCGATGCCAACGCCATCGGAACTCCATGACTCCTCAAATGTTTAATCAACCGATTAGCACCAGGAAGTGCTTTAATGTTGCACCACCTAAAACACCAAGAGAACAAGAACTTTTAAGTGAAAAACCCCCTCATAAGTTCCACGTACAAGTTCAATAAATTCGCATCAAACAAAGATTTCAGACAATTAACTAATAGGAAAAAGTTCAATAAATTTTAATAAATTTCAATAGGGGAATATTGTTTGAATCTATAATGTTAAAAGTTTAATGGCTACGCACTGACAGTGTGTAAAATAATTTTACAGCCATCCAATCATGAATAAGATTGTGTGGTTTTTAGAAATTTTATTATCAGAGTCAGTAAACTGGCAAGTTATGATTGGTCGACAATGTACAAACTTTTTTCTCTAACGTTATGAATGTCAGTAATCAAGTATTATTATTAACTCAATGATGATTGGCAAGAAGCATATAACATTGAAGATTCAAAATTGAATTGACAGAGATAAACAAAAAGCTGAAGGAGAATGATGTGAAAGATGATTACTGATCAGAGAAGAGAGGCGTAATTTGAGAGAGAAATTCAATGGTGGAGCATGGAAGTTGATATTCTTGCACAACGGCAGTAGCAGCTTCAAACGGCGTCGTTCCAATTATTTTCTGAGCTTCTCTTCCGTCCCATTCCTTGCCGTACTTACTCAACAAAACCTTCAAAACATTGCCGACGATACCATCTGTTATCAAAATCACAAAAATCCCCAATTACAAAAACAAAAACTGCAGCTACTGTGTATGTTTCAATTGAGTGTGGAGGAAATGATAACAAACCTGTGTTGAGAAGCGTGCCGTCCAAGTCAAGGATTACACATCTAATAAGCTTATTTGCGACGGACATTTTGTCGAACAAATTATGTTCGGAGAGTTGTTGTTTGGACGAAGAGAGTAACGGGGACGCGTCAAAGAGAGCGTTGGGAAAGCTGAGTTGGAATTGAAAATTTGAGCGAGTTGGCAGGAAGTGCGGGTTCGCGACTCAGAATGAGTGGACCTTCCGAGTTCTCCAGAGAGCAATGGTGGAACTTGTTAGCATCTATAATGACAAGTACAGGTTCCTTTTTGCTTCATTTTTTTTTTCGGTTTTTTTGTGAATCACGTTGGACAGTGATGTAACGAAACGCAAAGCAACGCTGGGTTTGATGGGTTGTTTTGGATAAAATAATAAGCAAAAAGTATCGATTTAATTTCTAAATTATTCTCTCTAAATAGTTTATAAAATTTCATATATTATGATAAATAAATTAATAAATTTTCAATATTTCAAACAATAAATAAATTTTTATTAATTTAAAATTTATTTTGAAATGAAAAGTAATAATTTAAAAAGTAAATTAGTAATTATTAAACTAATAACTCCCATTTATATTACACTAAATTTAATATAATATGATAATTCTTTTTGTATATTTATATTTCTATTCTACCTAATAGTATAATATAATACCTAATAGTATAATATAATTATATTTTTTTTATGTATATTAATATTCACTTTTCCTTTTGATGGAATTGATGATTCGTGGTAGTGTTCGTGTAGTTAAATAGAATTTGAGACTAAAAGATAAAGAGGGATAGACATTTTAGTATCAAAATCAGACGTTAAAGGGGTGAAGTACATACAATAATCTCTAATGCTTAAGTTAGTTCTCTCAAGTATATGAAAAACTTTTGTGTATAAGGGTAAAATCAAATTAAGGAATTAGTGAACTTTCTAAGGGGAGTTCCCCTGTTTATGTGACATAAGTTAGCATCTAACGAGAAAGATAGAGGTTATCATTACTATAAACATGGTCATCCTCTATGGACAATGATGAACGGAAAAATGTGGGTAATACTATAGGTACATGACAAATGTTGAGATTGAACTTATAATGGCGGATGGTCTCGAAGAATGCATTAAATCGGCAAACCACAACGACATTAATAATGATGTGACGACGTGTTTAATGTGAGGTGACATGTTTGCTCACGTCACCTTAGTACAGTACATAAGCCTCCCAAACACAGGAGACGAATCTTAGAAGAGAGGGGTGTCGAACTTATGAAACATAACGTTGAGAAGTGGTCATCCAAGTGGAACTGTGTAACATTTCCATCTTTATTTATGACGATCCCTATTCCATGGAGTAATGTGTTTTAATTATTGTTTTTCATAATGATTCAACACTTAGTAGGGGGTTAACCCCATAAATGCTCCTTATTTTAGGGTAATCATGATGTGCCTTAGAAATCGTAAAAATTCAAAACAACGTGGGCTACGTGGCAGGAATATTAAAACGTCGTTGTTTTGTCTGACTTCATAGCTGCCTCAGAGGTTTACAAATATATTCCCCTTCTTATTGCATTCCCTCTGACCTTTTGTAGCATTTCGTATTCCTCTACGCTTTCCCTTTTTTAAAGTTTTTACCTTTTGATCTCTGCTCTTAGTGGTCTCTTCTTCTCCCTTCGTCGTTCTTTGAAATAGGTACGTCTTTCATGACTTCTTCTTCTTCTAGTTCTTGTAAGGCTATTCCTTTGTTAGATAGTGGGGTTTTCTCGGTGGGAGGGACTCTTTCTTCTAATCACACCCCTAATGGTTCTCACAGGGTTGGCTCGTGGTGCCTCTCTTGTGTAAGAGGTTGTTGTTGGAAGGCAATTAGGATAAAAATGTCCTTTCCTTCTGTCCCTCCTGCTCTGCTTTACTTTGACACCTGTTTTTAACTTTTTGACCGCTACTTGGAGCGGCATCTCCTTTGTCCTAGTCCCTTGTTTAAGCACAACGAGTAAAAATTTTCTACTCTTACAATTTTCCATCTCCCACTCTTACTGTCCAAATTCATCCTCCCTTCTCTGGTTTCATCTGCCTCTTCACTTACTCTTTTACATTTAAATTTTTAACTTATTTTCAAAACATAGTCTACCTTATCTTATGTTTGAATATTTGAGTTTAACATTTCGATCGTATTTTCCGTATGTTTATCAAAAACTTCTATTTAATTGTTTAAAGTTTTAGTTAATAGTTTAAAAATTTAGATTAATTTACTTTTAGTAGTTTAGAAAATTTTAGTGACTTCACGACTAGTATTGGGTAGTCTAGATATTTAGATAGAAATTTTTTAAGTGTAGATATATTTATTAGTGTAATTTTAATGATTGTTCATTAAAAAAAAAATTAACGGGGAATTTTGACCGTGTTAAAGTTTAATATTAGTTAGTGTAGATATTTAGATAGGAATTTTGTAATGTAGATATATTTATTATTGTAGTTTATAAATTTTTTTAATAATATTTTGTTAGGGATATATTCTTTTTTTTAAGTTTAGAAAAATGATAGATTTAGTTTAGTTTTAATGATTGTTAGTTAAAAAAGTTAATAGAATTTTTTTTTTTTGAAATGTTGAAATAATTTATTTTAATAAAATTTTGTGAGAAATATTTTTTAAGTTTAGTTTTAGTTAGTTTAGAAAAATGATATTTTTAGTTTAGTTTTAATGATTGTTTCTTAAAAATAAATCAATACAAAAACTTTTTAAAATGTTGGACTATTTTTTTTTTAATAATAATTTGTTAGGAATATATTTTACGTTTAGTTTTTGTTAATTTAGATAATTGATATTTTTAGTTTAACTTTAATGATTGTTAGTTACAAAAATTTAATAGTAACTTTTTTTAAAAAAAATGTTGATATAAGTTATTTTAATTAAATTTTGTTAGAAATATATATTTCTTTTAAGTTTAGTTTTAGTTAATTTAGAAAAATTATATTTTTAGTTTAGCTTTAATGATTGTTAGTTAAAAAAAATTAATAGTAAATTTTTATTTTATATGTTGATATCATTTAATTTAATAAAATTTTGTTAGAAATATATTTTCTTTTAAGTTTAGTTTTAGTTAGTTTAGAAAAATGATAGATTTAGTTTAGTTTTAATGCTTGTTAGTTAAAAAAATTAATAGTAAATTTTTATTTTATTTTTTGATATCATTTAATTTAATAAAAAAAATTTAGATTTTTTTTTAAATTTTAGTTTTAGTTAATTTAGAAAAATGATAGATTTAGTTTAGTTTTAATGATTGTTAGTAAAAAAATTAATAGAATTTTTTTTTTCGAAATGTTGAAATAATTTATTTTAATAAATTTTTGTTATAAATATATTTTTTTAAGTTTAGTTTTAGTTAGTTTAGAAAAATGATATTTTTAGTTTAGTTTTAATGATTGATCGATAAAAAAAAAAATTAATAGGATTTCTTTTAAATGTTGGACTAATTTTTTTTAATAGTATTTTGTTAGGAATATATTCTCCTTTTTTTACGTTTAGTTTTTGTTAATTTAGAGAAATGATTTTTTTAGTTTAATTTTAATGATATTTTTTATTTTGCCCTTTTACATCAAAATTTATTCCAGATTTATTCTTAGTGCTCTATTTCACACTTTATTTGTATTTCTCTTTTAAATATAATAAATATAACTCTTTTGTCATCCTCAACAATTCTATCATTAATCTATGCAACAACAATAATGGTAGAAGTTTTCTCTTTAAAGTTTATCTTAAAAAATCATTTATCAAATAATATAAATAATTTTATTTACAAAAATACTTAGCTGAAAATTAAATCTTCAAATAATATTATTTTTACACCTGCATAAAATAATTAATAAAAACATTTCAATAATTGAAATATTTTTTTTACAATAATAAAAAATAGGTAGACTCTTCATATTCTCTTTATCTTAAGATGTCGCACACTATATGTTTAAGATAAAGTATATATAAGATTTAGAAGGTGTCGCAAGAGGAATTTCTTCAATGGAGACGCCATAGGAAATTTAACTTGGATGGAGACACCATAAATATTAGAATCTTTGTTGGTCTCACGTGTGTCTTTAGAGGGTGTTACCTTCGTGGGCTTCACTCGTCAATAATTGACGTGGCATAGACACCATGAGTTGTGACCACTTCTGCTACCTAAGTGTCAGCTGATGTGGCGCCTTATACCAAAATTTTTCTCAACTGTAATAAATTTTCATTGAACCTCAAATGCCTAATTATTTTTTAAAATTAGACCATTATGGTCTTTTTTATGTGAAATTTTGATGCCTAACTTAGTATTTTATACTTTCATCTCTTAGAAAAAATTATATACAAATAAAAATTAGGTGAAAAAAATATAAGTTGTTTCTTTGGAAAATAAGTTGTAGATTAATCCTGAACATGTAATAAAGGATAAGAATATTTAGTTTAAAAATTAAAAATAATAAAATAATTTTTAATAAATATTTATTGTTATTTTAATTTTTGAATTTGATTATATATTATTCTTTTTATACCTAAATTTAATTATTTATTTTATTTTTGACATCTAAATTAAGGATAAAAATATAATAAATAATATAATCTATGTACAAGAATTACATTAAATATTTTTTACAAATTAAAATAATAAACATATTATATCTTTATAAACATTTTTTTTATTTTCCATTTTTAGAAACTAAATTATATAACATTCACACCTTGGATGGAAAAACAATAATTTAATCATAAATTATATATCAACTTAATAAATATTATTTAAAAGAATTTAGACTCATATATATTCTAATGATGTTTATATATATAATTTTGTTATAAGTGTCGGTCATCAATTTCTAAACCAATAGACAAGAGTGCATTATTGTATCCCTCTCGCGTTTGGAACCAAATCCTATTCAGAAAATAACGCTGACATTGAATCTTTCAGAGTTTGAAATTACTTTGATGTTGTGTAAGATAGTGGATGTCTTTGATGAATATTTAGCGTGAGACCTGAGGTACTCATTTCATTAAAAAAAATTGTATTCATTTTTGCAAGAAGGACTAGGAGGGAAAAAAATTTACATCTCACACTTTTTATCAGAACAGATATTATTGCAGTACTGTAAAAATATATATTTTCATTCGATCAAAAATTTTAGTTAGTTTAATTTTTTAAATGTTTATATTAAAACTATAATAAATATATGGTACATAATAATAATTTGTAATTGAGTATTATCGGTATATTATTTATTTTCTCTTTCTCAGTTACTATAAGTAATCAACATTTTTTACCCTAAAACAAAAGAAAGTTTGGATAAACTTCCACGAAAGAACTCTGAAAAGAATAAAATTAAAAAAAATGAAATAAAATTCTTTAAAAAATAATTAATGTATAAATTAATTTTAATTTTTAAAGAAATTTGCTTTATTTTTTATTTTTATTTTCTCAAATTAATCTGACGAGAAAAAAATTGCGTTGTATCATCCCAGTAATTTTGTTGCTGGACATAGTTCAAAACATGGATTAGTTACACTAATTTAGAATTAGAATGTCAGTTTAACAACTGCATGAGTGATAAGGAGCAAATTATTCATGCATAAGTCATTCACACGTTCAATTATTCAAACTCCAAAACACATCACTTTGACATGCAAAGAGAATTTTACTTCTCCTTATTTCTGCATACATTTATTCACTTGGATTTAAATAAGATGAAAGTTTTATTGTTGGTACAACTCAAATGACTCTACCTTCCACGCACACCCATTGACCAACAAAGATAAGGTTACAGTTGATATTAGGATTGATATCCAGGAAGTGGCGTTCATCTAGACTAAACCTTTGTACGATGCCCGTGCACGTTTCAGCTTCTTCCACGCCATGGACACCGCTACATATTGGCCCTGTAGCTGCAAATTTAAACAAATGTTACACGCTTTTTTTTTTTTATTATTATTATTATTATTATTACAGTTGCTAGTATTTTAGGTTTCAAAACTGTCAGGATGAATCTCACGCCTTAAACATATATGGTTATAATCATTGGCCTATAAAGGACATATACATGGACATTATACTTCAAATAATGATTAAGCCACTGTATATGTATTTGGATTAAAGTTCATAAAATTGATTTTGAATATAGTTAATTTAATAAAATTAATTTTAAAATATGTGATTTATAATTGGGTGACTTTATTACAAAATTAAATTTGTGATGATTCAATGCAAAAATTACTTAAACAATCATGGATCTAGAATCATTTTTAAAAACTATTTTCCCATATAAAACCAAATATATTAAAATTTACTTTGCATTAATTCTAGATATTTTGTGATGTGCGTTATGTGGTAGTTTAGTAGTGATCAAAGTAAATTGAATATGTACCAGTCGGAGTTGGTCGACTTTCAGCCATAAGCGTCAAAATGAGCAGAGACGAGAATATTAGAACAAAGCTGATGATGGTAGACTTTGCCATTCTCGCTCCTGACTCTTAAGTTAGTTTTGATTTTAGTTTTGGAGGTTTTAGTTTATATAGGAGAGATTATGAGAGATTCTATCCGGCTATGAAAACTAGTTTCCGAGGCAAGTTATTAGATTTTAAAATGAAAATCGGTTCAGAGTTAATTTCTAGGTAGAAACATAAGTATTATATTGGATTTTATTGGCATTGGTTGCTACGTCTTGCAGATGCAATGCATGTTGTTTGTGGCAGGCCGTGACCGCTCTCACAAAAATGTTAAAAGGATATATGTTCATGTCTCTTGTAACTGTAACCGTATATTCTCAGCGTTAATGTAACCATGTGTTTGGATGTGTGGAAGGATAATAGAGGATAGAAGAGGAATGAGTTGAAATAAAATAGAAATAAATTGTTTGAAATAAGTGTAATAGAATAAAAAAAAGAGTGAAATTGGTTCTCAAAATTTGTGGAAATGGACTTAGTGTAAAGAAAATTTGCACTAAGTTGTCGTCGTCTCATGTTTAGTAAAATTAACTAATATTGAGCACAAGGTACATAGATGTGAGCATGGAGATTAGGTTGAGGGTACAAAGACGTGAACATGAGGTCCAAATTAAGTGTGGAGGATAAGTCATGCTAGTGTGGCTTAGTACATAGGAAAGAGAAGTTTTTTGGCAGTTCACATTGAACGTGGTGTTCAAAGGACAAATTAGAAGTCCATGTGGCATGGTGAGGATGTTGCATGCAAAACCTCAGAGGTTAAGGGTAACCTTTAAAAGTTCATGATGAACGTGGTGTATATGTCAAACTTAGTGCCATACATCAAGGAAGGTTGATGGACTATAGAACCTCACGTTGGCGTGGCTCCTAGAGTTGATGAGACACACATGTTAAGTAGATGGAGAGTTTTGGTTAGATTATGTGGTAGATGCCCATGATTCATGATAAATGCCTAAGCCCTAGTTAAGTTAGATGATGAGATTACTTTATAGAGCCTTTTTTTAGTAAGAAGATGTGAAATCTACACCCTTAATACTATCCTAGTTGAGTGTGCTAAGGTGTTACTTTCATGTCTTCCTCCTTGTTAAGTGCAAAAACAAGGGAGATATATTTTTGTGATTAATGGTTGTTGTGTGGTGTAATGCATTTAATATATTGGGGTTTGATTTTGTTGATTGACAACTTATTTTGATGATAAGTGTGATTTATGAATGAGTATATGTGTGTGTGCAAATTGATTTTTAGTTACTATTATTATGTTTTACATAGATATATTATATTTGTGATCAATACTCCGATGTGACATTCAAGAAAGTAAATATATAATTGAGAGAGATGTTGACACATATTCGAACACTTGTAGTTAATTATATATTTTTTCTTGTTTTATGTATGTTGCTATTTATGCATTAAAATATTGGTGACCATGTTTTTTATTAATGAAACTGATTTTGAATTTAAATTTCTTTTGTTTAATAAGTTGAATAGTTAGTTGATCTAAAAAAATAGAAAAAGAAATATTTTATCAATAATTTCATAATTGAACTTAATTAAGAGTTTTTAATTAAATTAAATTTTTAGAGTAAATTTAATGTAATAAGGATAATTTCATAATTAAACTTAATTAAAATTTTTTAATTAAATTAAATTCTTAGAGTAAATTCAATGTAATAAGGGATTGAATCTATATACATATTGTAAGTATAATTATGAATTTATTACGTGACTTTGATGTTGTTAAAATTGAGATAAAAAAGTCACTTAAGTAATTTTTGATTTTTCATATCAAATTAATAGAAATTAAATTTAAAAATTATTTTGATTGATCATGTTCAAAAGTCCAGAAGAGATTAGACTGAGATTAAAAGTAAAATGTGGTAAATGTATAATGACAAAAAGAAAATAAAAAAATATATTAGAAACTAAAATAAAAAATTAATTAAAACATCTGAAATAAATTACAAATAATGCTGTATGGACCCGTGGCAAAATGAATATAATCACCACTTATGATATAATTTTTTTTATTAGAGTTGAATAAGAATGACTAAAAAAATAAATTAAAAATATTAAAATAAAACTTAAAAATTAAAAATAATAAAAGTACATGAACCAAACTTGTGTACAATCCTAATTTATTTTTTTATCTTAGTTAATCAAATTCTATTAAATAGATGAAATAATTTAAATTGTTTTATTTTCCAAATAACAAAGTATAATAAACAACTTGATGTACAAAACCTTAATTTTAAAATTGAATTCTAAAAACTACAGATTCATTTTACATAAAATTGTAATGAGTTTTTTAAACTATAAAGTATTTTTAGTATTACAAAATATCTGTAAATATATATAAAAAATTCATGAAACATAATCAAAAAAATTGAAAATAGAAAAAAATTTATAAAAGTAAAACATACATGTTCTAAAAATCTTAAAAATGAAAATATTTAAGAAAATGAAAATTTTAAAAATATTCACATTTCATTTTCTTCCCTCCCTCTTTGTGAGCCATTCAAATGTAACGTAACCTCTCCTCTAAAACCAAAACCCGTCCCAGACTTCCTCTTTTGCCTCCTGTTGTAATTGAGCGCCATTCTTATATCTCATTGTTATTACTTTCTGTCTTTCTCCTTTTTTCTGTTTCATCCTTTTATTCATTCTCTAATATCCCATTTCTTCTTTCTTAACTCCTTTCACTTCACTGCTACACCGCTTAGGGTTTTACTTCACTCACACCATTTACTCTTTGCTAACATCGTCAAAATTTCGCCGAATCACTCTGCATTTTGAACTTTCCGCGAAACTAGGTATTTCTGTTAGGGATGGAAACCGATGAATCATCATCCTCGCGCGTGCTTCCCTTTCAGCTGCAATTCGATAAACCCTTAGCTTCGCAGGTTTTCTCAATTTCACTTTCTTATAGTTGTTGCTGTTAGATTATGCACGTGTTTTTTTTTTTTTTTTTTTTTTTTTTTTTTTTTTTTTTTTTTAAAGCTTGTTTGATTTTGTGTATGAATTTGGAATCATAGGTCAAACTTGCGGAGTGGAATCCCGAGAAGGACTTGCTCGCTATGGCTACTTATGACTCTAAGATCCTGCTTCATCGTTTCAATTGGCAACGGTTGTGGACCATAACTCCAGGTTTCTCTCTCTTTCTCTCTCCTTTGTTTGCTTCAGTTAATTTATTTTTGAATTAATGGAAACAATTACTTATATTTGAATGCGTGGTATTTTTAAGGACAAAATTTAGACACAGTTTGTTAAGTGCTTTTGGTGTTGTTCTCCTATCAGAATTGGAGTTTCACACATGTAATTGCGAGATAAAAGTTTGTATTAAAGGTCAACATAAATTCTCAATGTGAAACTCAAATGTTGATGGGAGAACGGTACTAAAAGCTTCTAAACAACTGTATCTAGTTCTTGTCCAAATTTTAAATGCTGTGAAAAATGGTTAAAATTTGGAAATATTCAAACAGTAAGCCACATGTTGTTATGATTTCTAGTTTGGATTTTTATGTCATTGTTGTGTATTAAATGTTGCTAAAACTGCCATGAGCTGGTGTTAACTGAATGTTTGTTTGTCCTGTAGGAAGAAGCATAACATCTTTGTGTTGGCGTCCTGATGGAAAAGCAATTGCTGTTGGGCTTGATGATGGGACATTGTCGCTGCATGATGTTGAAGTGGGTAGTGGTTTTCTTTGCTTGGAACAAGTCTTTTTAGTCAATGGTTTTTTATTGGGTTTTTCCTATACTTATAATTGTTTATGCATCAATAAATGCCTTATTTCCTATGATATGGTAAAGTAAGAAATCTTAAGGGAAATATATGTTTGGAACTTCTAAGAGTTCCTAGATTGACTGTTTATTCTGAGGTGTACCAGAGTAAACAAACTAATTTAATGTTTATTCAAGTAGCATTGAGCCTGTTGCTGTGCGCTTTTACCATTGTGACATTGTTGGGTATATATACTGATCATAACTGTGGATCGAAGTTGCTACTTGTTTAAGATTACTCTGATAATAAGATTTTTGAAATTTGTTAGTCTGACAAGTAAGCAATTGGATATTCTTATATATGAGGAAGGACTATTAGTAAGAAGCCAACAATGTACTTGAACAGGATTGTTTTTCTGGTCAGTATTTTTGTTGGTTTTCCTTTGAAGATGGGATAAAATCTTAGAATCATATTTAACTGATAGATAAAGTGCCCACATTTGTTAAAGTTAGGTAGAATTGATTTTGAACCATTGAATGTAGTTGGGATGTGTCTAAAATGATCTTTGCAGTAGATTTAGCATTGGAACATGTGATGGTCAGGAGGATTTCGAAGATGAAACAAACAGTTCATAAGTGGATCTGTTCATTTTTAACAGTGCTTCTAATCTCTGTCTGTGTGGGGATGGGGTTTATGGTTTATTTTCTTTAATTTTTTTGTGACATAACTAATTCTTGTTATTTTCTATCCGCAGAATGGAAAGTTGCTAAGAAGCTTAAAATCACATTGTGCTGCCATTATTTGTCTCAACTGGGAGGAGGATAGTCAGCTAATTACAGTATGCCTTTTCTTGTCTGCTGGCTACTCTAGATATTTAGTTTGATTGATAAATTTTGATCAAGTGGAATGTCTCAAAGTTACTTTCTATCTTCTAACATATTGTTCCCATATGTACCTTTATTTTGCAAAATCCAAGTGAGATATGATGCTTAACCATGTTCAAAATGGTCATGATCTGTGAATGTAATATGTATCCTGAACAAAAAAACTCAGCCGTCACACACCATACTTGACATAGTTCTGATTAAATATTTTGTTCCAGTGTCATTCTTTTAAGATGATTCCTGGTGGGTTTGTGTTAACTGTTGTAAGTTAGAGTAATTAAAACAGCACTCATGTAACTTGAAGGTTCTATTTGTCAGTTAATCTGTTAATTAACCAGGCTGGCATAATTACATAGCAAGTTAGTTCAGCTGTCCCATGGGGGTTGAAACATGTTTTTTATTCAAAACTCCATATCTCCTTTGTTGAGACACATTCTCTTCCGCTTAGTTGAAGTATGTTTCTTATGTGAAGCCGTGAAGGTAATTGCATTCATTTTCGTTTGACTGAAGCTGGTTTTCTTTTCATTTGTCTGCTGTTCTTGCTGCTTGCTGCTCTGGTTGGGGGTCTGTCTGGGTGTTGTTGCTTGGGGGTTTGCAAGGGTGTTGGTTTGTGTATGCTTTCCTCTGATTGTGTTGCTGGTTGGTTTATGCTGTCCTCTGTTTGTGTTGCTGTTTAGCAGCAACTATATTTGCTAATTTGTGCCTTTGAATAGCAAGCAACCGCTATATTTTAGCCTTGTAACTGTTATTATACAACAATAGTGTTTCTTTTGAAGCTTACATGACACTTAGTTAGCTCTATGACTTCAATTATTGTGGCTGTTGCCATATTTCATTATTACAATGTTGTAGTTATGTTTTTTGGTTATTAATCATGAATATATGCTTTTATATGTCTTTTATGTGTGTGTGTGTGTGTGTATATGTATATATAAAAACTATATTTAATTATTGATGATGAATTTTACGATTCATGATTCCAAAAATAGGATTTTGATACGCACTTTGTATCCCAATTCAACTATCATGGGTATATATACCAGAGCCTTAGAAGTTAGAAGAGGTACAAAATATTTTCACAGAATACAATGCTTTGATTCTCTCTTTTTTATTTCCCTTTCTACTTCTTTCTTTTTTTTTTTTTTTTTTTTTTTTTTTTTTTGTTTCTATCTGATTCTTGGTTACTTATTGATAGCACGTGTTATGATTATGTTGGTAACTTGGTATTGGAGTTAATGATTGGAAGAATATGTAAAATGCACGGTGGAATTAAATTAAAAAAAAAAAGAAGCAAGAGGTAAACAATGTCAAAACTTTGAACACTGATTGGATTCTTTTGATTTATTTTTTCTTTGTTTCTGCTTGATTACTAAAAGTTTGTTGCAATTTAAAGCACCAACACATTATATCTTGGGCAGAAAATATACAAAATTACCATCCCACATCAATGCTTCTTATATTGATGCTTTTGAGAGGAAGGAAAAATGAGAGGACCCATGAATAAATTCGTGTGTCTTGACTGCACATTGAGGGCTCTTATTAATGATGAATCTGCTTGTTTTGACTGGATGCATCCACTTTGTTTTTCATTTTTATTAGTATTTTAATCTTTCCTCCCTTAATTTTCTTCTAGGATGAGTATGGTCACACTTCAAAGTATGAAGATAGAACTTCTCGATTCTTTCCTCCAGCACCAAGAGTTCCTCGGATGCCTGGATTGGTATCCGGGGATAATGGCTTCATGGATGATAGTGAAGATTCATTTCAGGACCTGTCAAATTCTTCTCACCAACGATTAAACATCCTATGCAGTGCAGATAAAGATGGAAACATTTGTTTTAGTATATTTGGCATCTTCCCTATAGGGAAAATTGTAAGTCATTTTTCAGGATACAAATTAATTGCTAAGGTGTGATGTGGAATATGATCCTAACCTTTTGGGCATGTGTTATTACTGATTTCCCGTCTCCTCCCAAGCAGTTTGATTTTGATTTTAAAAAAGTCTCTGTAGACTTACATGGCTGCATGTCCAGATCAGAATGCTTAAGATTTAATTGTGGTTTAGTTTGTAGTCATAATTAATATTTTATTAACTGGGCCAACTATATGATTTCTTAATTAGTTTTTTGAAGTTACTATTATGGTGCTTTTGATTCATGTAAACCTAGATCCTGTAATATACCCTTCCTGCTCATATATTTTCCTTATTGGTTTGTGAGCTTAACATAAGTTTCCTTATCTAATATTAAAACTTCTTATGGTTGTTGGTGTTTCAGAACATATACAACCTCACATTTCCCACATCCCCTGATGGTGCAAAAACAACTAACAGAGTTTCAAATGCTTACATACACAAGGTAGTTTCTCCTTTATTTTGATCACTAAACTTCATTTGCGGATCCACTTTTTCCTAGTTAGTTGGGGAAGGAATCAGGGAAACCCTTAAGTTTGATGCTTAAAATTAACTTGTTGAATTTTAGTGTGAATGGGGATTTTAAATTTTAGAAATATGAGAAGAGTAAATTAAAATACAATGAAAGCAGCAAAAGATTATTTGGACGAGTAGGTGGTGAAAGTAAGATTTTTTGTTCATTATGTGTAGGTGCATGAATGAACCGGTGAAGAAAAAAATGTTGAACCTAAAACATGCATATGTTCATTAATGTCTGCCATGAACTAAATCTTCAAAAACCTTACACTTTAGGTGAAGCAACACGAATGGTTTTATATTAAATTTCTAACTAACCCTATAATGCAAGAGCCTTTTGTGCTTGAAGTGTGGATAATGTGTAAGCTTGCCTACCTTGTGTTGAAACTGAGCTTTTTATCAAAAGAATGAGGGTGGCTAAGATCTGTGAAAAAATAGAAGTAATATTCTGAATAATTTCACTACTTTTATTGAGGTAGTAGAATGATATATATATATAGACACACACACACAAGATACTGAGCACTAAATTAGAAAGGAAATCAGCCCATTTTAGACTAGAATCTCTAGTTACCGTAATTATAATAATTATAATTATAGATTGATATGATATATTTACATTCCTAAAATAGTAATGAAGTTCCACGCTCCTTCTCTAGCTGGTGAATAGATATTTGCCATCCCTAACTTGGATATAATTCCTTAAAATGCTGCACTGCCTAATCTTTTAGTTCCGCAAGTTGCTCTTGTGTAGGTACATATGAAGTACATATTAGGCTACTATCTAGGTTCTCCTTGATAAAATGTCTGTCTATTTCAATATGCTAAGTTTGATCATGTTGAACTGGATTGTGTGCTATGCTGACTGCTGATTTATTATTACAATAAAGCCTCATAGGTTCTTCCCACTTAATCTTCAGATCTTCTAAAATAATTTTAAGCCATAGGAGCTCGCATATGCCTTGTGCCATAGCATGAATTCTGCCTCAGCACTAGAATGCACCACCACACTCTTTTACTTCTCGACATGACAAGAATACCACCAAGGAAGGTGCAATATCTGGCATTAGAGCTCCTATCAGAGATTGACCATGCATAATCAGCATCAGTATATACCTCAAGATTTATATTTCCATTTCTCTTGAACAGAATTCCCCTTCCTGGAGTACCTTTAAGGTACTGTAAAATTCTATGTGCAGCCTGCAAGTGAACTTGTTTTGGACTCTACATGAATTGGCTAGTTAGACTGACTCCATAAGCAATATCAGGTCTGGTGTGAGACAAATAAATGAGTTTACCAACCAAACATTGATACATCTCCTTGTCTACTACTGCATCTTCTGCCGCATTTCCAAGTTTTATGCTTGGGTCTGTATGTGTACTAACAGGCTTACATGCTGTTTTACCTGTTTCTTTGAGCAAATTGGTGATATATTTTTGCTGTGAAATAAAAATTCCTTGTCTGGAACATGCCAGTTCAATCCGTAGGAAATATTTGAGTTTTCCCAAGGTTTTTATCTCAAATTCTTTGGCCAAACACTGACGTACAGTCTGCTGTTCTTTCTCATCATCTCTAGTCAATATAATGTCATCCATATACACTAATACCACTGTTACTCCCCCTGAAACAGAATGTTTACGAAACAATGTATGGTCCCTTTGACTCTGTTTATACCCCAAGGTTGTCATAACTCTAGTAAACCTTCCAAACCAAGTTCTAGGTAATTGTTTCAGCCCATACAAGGCATTTTTTAACCTGCATACTGTGTTGGCAGCCACTTCTTGTCATATCCCGGAGGTAATTCCATGTAAACTTCCTCTTCAAGGTCTCCATGCAAGAAGGCATTTTTCACAAATTGTTGTAACTCCCAACCATATTGGCTGCAAGAGACAAAATTACCCGAACTGTATACATCTTTGCAAGCGGGGAAAATGTCTCCAAATAATCAATTCCATAAGTTTGTGTAAACCCTTTGGCAACTAGCCTAGCTTTGTATCTCTCAATTGACCCATCAGCCTTGTATTTTATTGTATGCACCCATCCTACCGGCCTCTTTCCTGTTGGTAGAGTAACCAACTCCCATGTCCTATTCTTCTCCAATGCCTCCATTTCTTCACTCAGCTTGCTTCCATTTTTCATCAGATAAAGCCTCAAATAGGGAAGTAGGTAGAGTTACTGTTTATGTTCACAAGGAAGGTTTTATTAGCTGGAGAGAAATTTTTAAATGATAGTTGATTTGAGAGCGGGTATAATGGTTGTTTGGTGCATTTTCTAGTTTCTTTCCTTAGGGCAATTGGGAGGTCCAAGTCATTATTTTCATCCCATCATGCAAAGTTGGACTATCAGGAATAATTACCTCATTTAAAGAAGACTTGGGAGCCGTGTAGGTTCTGGAATGACCTTAGATCTTCTAGTATACACCAAACCTTTTCCAAATCTCATATCAAGTTGTTTAGTCTCCCCGGATTTGGATTCAGCTGCTGGTTGGAGTGGGCTTGAATCTGATTCAGCTAAGGGTGAGCAAAGAATCTATGTAAGTTAAACCTATCCATATTTGATTTATTCCAAACTATTTGTAAACCAATTTTAATGAATTTGATTTTTTAACTTATCCATATTTATAATCCATTCATAAAACTAGTATCCATTTTTTGTTGGAAAATATATTTGAAGGGGAAACCAGTTTTAAAATCATTAGAAAGCTCATTTTTCAATATTTAATATGAATAAAATACTATTTATTAATCTTAAAAATATATTCATTTTCTTTTTTTAATTTTTTTTATCAAAAAACTAAAATATCTTCTTTATATTTTACTCATTTTCTTTCCCTTTTGCTTTCTTTTCCCTTAGAAATGTGTAGAAGTATATATGCAAATACAAACATATTTTATGAACGGATTATTGCACAGGGTATAGATTTTTTGGCTCCAAGATCGAAATAAAAAACTTCTAGCTTCAGACAATTTTTTGTTTTTCATTAATATGATATATATGCCAAGTATCTTCAGGATAAATGAGAGTCACCATAATCAATCATATATAAAATGAAAGATTAAAAAAAAGTCAAACTTTTATTATAAAATATGAAGGTAAGAACACATGTTGGGTCACAAACATTAAATTCTCTATTTAAAAATGGTATTTTAAATTATTTAAATATATTTAAATTCAATTATTTTTTTTTGTTTTAATAGTGGTTTTAAACTATAAATTGGTTTTGAAACCAATTTCAAGAAATCCAAATTGTTTTGACAAAAAAAATTTGGATATTCAAATCCAATCCATAGAAATGGATATAGTTTGGATGTGGATTGGATTTTCAACAATTCATGCTCACCCTTAGATTCAGTTGGTTTATCTTCCTGTTTAATAAGGTTAGGGGTTCTAGGAAAGTTACGAAACTCAATTTTCCTTATCTTGCTTAAAATACGCCCTCGGAAGATGAATATGAGAGAAAAAAGGCTCCTTGCTCATTTAAAGTAACATCCCACGACACAACTTTTTTGATGCAGGATGATAGCATTTATACTCTTTTTGACTGGAATAATACTTAACAAAGACACATTTTAGAGCCCTAGGATCAAGTTTCCCTCTATCTTGGCTATGGATATGAACAAAGGACGCACACCTAAATATCCTAGGTTTCAGATTATAGGTTGCTGAAATATGTGAATAAAAGGAGGACAAAACTTCCATAGGACTCTTGAACCCTAAGACTCTAGAGGGTAGTCTGTTAATTAGGTACATAGCAGTAAGAGTGGCTTCTCCCCAGAAGGTTTTTGGGACATTTTTTTGATACAATAGTGCTTGGGTTTGGGTTAGAAGGTGCCCATTTTTTCTCTCTGCAACCCCATTCTTTTGTGGTGTTTTGACACAAGAAGATTCATGAAAGATACCTTCTCTTTGACAGAAAGAAGTAAGGTTCTGTTAAAGTAATCTTTGGCATTATCAGATCTAAGTTTCTTGATAATCACCCCAAATTGATTCTGTAACATAGAGACAAAATTTTGAAAAACAAGGCATACATCAGACTTGTGTTTAAGTAAGAAAACCCTGGTAACCCGTGTACAATCATCGATGAAGGTGACAAACCATCAAGCACCAGACACATTGGGAATGACAGAGGGACCCCATACATCTGAATGAATAAGATAAAAGGGACTTGCGCTCTTTTCATTGCTAATAGGAAAAGGTACATGCTTATGCTTAGCCATTTCACACACCTCAACTAAGAACCTCAACATCCAACTGGTAAATAAAGAAGGAAATAGAATCTTAAGGGTCCTAAAAGCAGGATGTCCTAGACAATAATGATAAAGCAAAATTTTCTCCTTGTTGGATAGCAACAAGTCTAACTGATGCAAGCAGTCCTTGGGGATTCCATTTGTCTCTTCGAGGTGGTAAAGGCCATTCCATTTCCTAGCACGTCCAATCATCGTCCCCAAAATCTTGTCGTGAAATTCACAATGATTGCTGCCAAAAAATAACAGTACATGACAAGTCTTTTGTAAGCTTGTGCATAGAGACAAGATTGGTAGATAATTTTGGGACATGGAGCACATTTTTCAGGGTTATTGAAGGATTAATGTGGGTGTCTCCTAGGCCAGCTACGGTTACAAGGGTTTTCCATCGGCTATGGCAATTTTCTTATTGCTAGGACAAGGTGAGTATGTGGAAAAATGTTTGGTAGGTGTCATATGATCTGTTGCATCCAAATCTAGGATCCAAAAATTTTGGGAAGAGGCTTCTGAGACATTTAATCCAAAGGAAAATGGAAGCTTACCTGAGTAAGCAAAATTACAAGTACCTGGTGATTTTTCCAGGCTCACAAGGAAGGCTCTCATCCTGTCTATCTCTTCCTGACTGAGAGTAGAAGATTTGGTCTTGCTTCCTGCACTGTTTTCAGCAATAGCAACTTGAGCATGTCCACCCTTTAGTGCAGGTTCCCCTGTTTTGCTCCATTCACGAGAAGCAGGCTTGCCATGTAGTTTCCAACACTTCTCCTGGGTGTGCCGTGGCTTGTTGCAATAGGTGCACCACAATGCATCCTTCTTCTTCTCTACTGCATATGCTGGAATGCGTTTAGAGTGTTCAGTCACCAATGCTGAACTTTCAGTGGTTGGGGTATCCAACATCAAACTCCTGCTCTCTTCACCTCGAATCATAGCCACCATTTCATTGAGACATGGGAGATCTGATTTCCCTGAAATCTGAATTCTGACTTGATCAAATTCAGGATTCAAACCAACCAAAAAATCATACACCCTATCTTGCTCAATGAACTTCTTCAAAATAGTTGCATCAGCGGGGCAATTGGTTTTGATCACTTGGTAATGATCTAGTTCCATCCATAGAGATTTCAACTGATTTGCATATTCTGTGACCGATTTGTTCCCTTGCTTTGCGGCTATTGTCTTCACCTTTACTTCATAAACTTGAGCTGCATCCTTAGCTTTGGAATATGTCTGTTCCATTGCATCCCATATCTCTGTTGCAGTATTGAGGAACATACAAGTGTCACTGATCTGTAGAATCATTGTGTTTCGTAGCCAAGCCATGATCATAAAGTCCTCTCCATTCCATGCTACAAACTGAGGGCTGTCCTTGCTTGGTCCAGCTCCAATTAGATGACTTATCTTCCCTTTTCCTTTCAATATGTAGTAACAAGTTGGGACCACTTCAAATAATATTTTCCAGTCAACCTGTATGCAGGATGGATGTTCTGCAATTTGCCTTGCTGTTGAATATTTCCCTCAACATCTACAGCCTGTTTTTCCATCATGTTGTTGAGCACCTCCATGTACAGCTATATCTGCCATTGGTGATGATTCTGACTTCTCCCAACAAAATCAGAAAAGCTGAAAATCTGTAACTGGCAGCACCCAGCGGCGGTCAATGCTGGTCAACGGTAGTCAGAGGTCGGCAGATGGCAGGTGGCTGGTGACAGGTGGTAAGGCGCAATGAAGGCAGCCTTGAGGAAACTAAAACTGCAATGAAGGTGGCCAAATATGGAGGCATTTCTCCTAGGTTAAAAAACAAAGAGCTGTGTGATACCATGTGAAAAAATAGAAGTAATATTCTGAATATTTTCACTACTTTCATTGAGGCAGTAGAATGACACACACACACACACACACACACACAAGATACTGAGCACTAAATTAGGAAGGAAATTAGCCTATTTAGACTAGAATCTCTTATTACCCTAATTATAATAATTATAATTATAGATTGATATGATATATTTACATTCCTAAAATAGTAATAAAATTCCACAGGATCAAATTCTAGATCACTCAATTATGGTGGTTCAAACATCATACATGAAGCAACTCTCCCAAAAGTTTAAATGGATAGATGAAAACAAATAACTTGTTTTATGTTACATTTCTACCCTTGTAATTTACCTATGAAAGTTGATGTTGTTACATGTCACTAGGTTGCTTTGTCAAAAGATCTCTGTCGTTTGATAGTCATGTGCTCGGGAGACCTTGTTGATGACTTGGGAGCACTTTACATTGATCGGGATGATGAGCATGGCCTGCATTGCTTAGCACTGAACACAGCTATATTTTGGAATAGGTAAACATTCTTTAGCAGATGGGATGTTCTACTGTCACATTATTTTTCTTTGTATAATGTAAAACCTTCTACAATCATGACAAATGCAAATGAAATTAATGCACATTCCGTCTGCCTTTTATTTCTGCATTTTGGTTCCTTCTACCATTGTAAAACCTTAAATCTACAATCAAGATAAAAGCAAATTAAATTAATGGACATTCTGTCAGCCTCTTATTTCTGCATTTTGGTTCCTTCTACCGGTTGTATAGGAAAAATGAGCTTCATCAAGTAGCTCAACAAGCTTCTAACATTGAAGATTTGACTGAGGTTGTTCGGACATCATTATCAGTTATGTGTAGGCAGTGGTCTGATGCCATGAACACATTTCAGGAGAAGTTCAGCTCTTTGTCTACTCTGATTATAAATCATGGTAACTGAATAACAATTGTGGAATTTGTTTGTCATTACCTTTTAGTTATTTGTTTCTATCATCTATTACTAGGACTTGATTCCACACCACAAGAGGAGCTTCTGAGCCTTCTGGGTGGTGCAAGGACTAGCCCACCAATTCATCAATTTCTTGTGAACACTCTTGGAGAAGCGGTAGACAGACAGCCTTATTTAGTTTTATTCCCCTACTTTATGAATGTAGTTTTCATTCAGCAACTTTGTTGCTTTACAGGGTGTCAAGCGTATTTCAAAGGTTCTCTCTGGTGCAGGCAAAGAACTTCAACGTATTGTCTTGGACCACCTCCAGGTACAGCATAGTACTCTCCCATGTACAATATTTACTAATCAGGAGAATTGTGTTACTGTTCAAAAAAGCAGATATTTTAAAAAATGTTCATGTCAAATAGGCTCATGTTGCACCCTGTGATAGTCTTTTCCTAGATGAATGGAGACTGTGTTAAGGTCTTTTTGCTTTCTTCTATAACTTTTCATTGAACCCTATTAGTGAGTTTGAGCTAGGTCATTGTTGCACTTCTACTCTGTGTTGATAAAGTTGGCAAGCCTTTCCTAGCACACTGATTTGGGGCATCAAAGGCTGCTGCGCTGGGGCCAGCTTGAGGTGGCCCAAGTTCAATGTTTTCTGGAAGAATTGCTATTGAAAATTCTAATGCTAAATTCCACTCTTGTTGTTCCAAACTCTAAAGGAACCTTAATATAATTTCCTACTTTTTAAAAAGAAAATGGATAGCTTCACTTACTTTGATAACAATGATAGAAGGCTTGACCATGAGATCAAAACACCAAAGGTGCATGGTAATGTATTGTATAAATTGTTAGGAGATATCGAACAATCATTTATTCACGTGTATTCACATAATCTACTGAAGTTGTTGTCTTCCATTCTTGACCTGGTATTGGAGCTTCATTTGCTTTTGAATATACTCTAAGTATTTATACAAACTTTATTGCATGCTCTTATATATATAACTTTCAATGTATTTGTCAGCCTGCTGTAGAAGTTATTGGATTCAGAATAGGAGAACTAAGAGGGCTTTCCAGATGGCGTGCACGCTATCACGGCATTGGCTTGGATGAGTCACTTATTAACAACGCAACAGAAAAGGCTGGTATGCTACTTGTACAAGTTGAACGGTTTATGAGGGTTCTTTCATCTGTTGTGCAGCAGGTGTGGTTTTAAGTTTGAACGAATCTTACAGAATTTATCTTTATTTTTCCAATGTTTACTATGTTGCTATATATATATATATATATATATATATATATATATATATATTTCAATACCTTCACGGCTTTTAAATTGTTATCAACTTTATACTTTCATGGCAGCTACTACACTGATACAAATTCTGAATATCATAAACTTTAAAACTGGGCCGGCCAGAATGACTGGAAACTGGTCAGGTTACTGTTTTTTTATCAATTCAGATAACCAGTGGAGCAAAAAAAAAAAAATCATTCAAAAACTGCTGGACAGTGGTAAAAATCTGTTCAAATTGGCCCATATGAGGTTTATGTATGTATCACTAGTATTTAACTATTTATTATGATATGTTGATGCTGTATTGTAGGACATGTAATATGATCCTTTGATGGTTATTCAAAATTTTACTTAACAAAACTTTGATTAACATTCTGTTAGTTTAGCACTTAATAGTTAATATATTATATGATAAAAGTAATTTTAATTATTTCTGATTCAACCATGGTTTTGCCACTGAACTGTGAACCAGCATTCACTGGTTTAATGATTGGTGTAGTCTTATAGAAACGTTGCTGTGTATAGTTCCATGATCGAAGTATATTAACTGACTTCTAATCTTATCTATAACTATCATGAATGAGAGTATTTTTAGGAGGCATTCTTCAATGAAAACTTTCTTTGTTGAGGTCATTTTTAGGGATTTTTTAATCATTTATCTCTTTAAATATTATTTTTTCAAAAAAATTGAAGTTTAATATTTTTTTAAAGAAATTAATAGTTAAATAAAATATAAACGATTTACCTCAAATTTTCAATAAAATTTATGTTTAAAAATATTTTTATTAAAAATTTAATTATATTATAATAATAACAAAATATATTCAAAATTATTTATTTCTTATAAACTTTAGTTATACAAAATAAACATTAGTCTTTGTATATTGCACCGGCTAATCTACTAGTAAATTATTAAAAGGAGAAATTTAGAGGGAAACTCAGGAAAGAACATGGACAAAGGGGAAAAAGAAATATATCGTTATTTCAGTTAGCCATCAAATCTGAATTTCAGTTTCTAGTATAATTGGCTTCTTTTGACAGATGTAAGAACACACGTATTTGGATTTCACTTGTCTGAACAGAAAACAGTGTTTGGAAGATATCCATGAATGCATTTTTATAAAAGGCTATTATGTTTGTTGATTTAATTCCTTAATTTTTTGGTTTTTAACTTTTTTTGAACCAGTACTCAAACTTCTTCAACTGGCTATTAAAGTGTATAAAGTTACTCATGTCTGAACCAAGTGACCAGCTTCTACCATATAACAGGTTCATCTATACTTTCCATAATGCTATGAATGATTACAAAAGATGTTTGTCTGATTTTACTTTTGGTTTTGGCAGTGAACTTGTTATTATATTCCTGAAGTTCCTCTATGACCAAGATCCAGTTAAACAATTACTGGAAATATCAGAAACAGAATATGAAGTTGAAATTGACTTGTAAGTTTTGTTGTCTGCTCCCAATTCTTTAATATTGTCAATTTGAACTGTAGAGCTTTGGACGTTATTGTCAATTTACACTTTAGATATTTCTATTTTTTAGGATATCAAATATTAAATTAAATGTTAAATTTAATATTTAAATCAAGAAGGTCTTCAAACCATAACCTGTAAAGGAATATGATTATGATCCTCCCCTACAAAATAATTTCTTCCCTAAAATCATTATTGGAGAAGAGAAAGATATTAGCAGATGACCAGGCATGACAAATTCATGTGTGTGTGTGTATATATATATATCTGTAAAAGAAGCGAAGAAAACTGTCTTATCACATAGAAGAGGCAAGCAAAAAAATTTACTTGTAATAGCTGTAAATACTGAATTTCCGCAGATGCTGCAAAACTCCAAAGCGCTTTTGTAGCTTTACTCCTGATATATTAATGACAATAGAAATTGCTTGCACCTAGGCAATCAACATTCACCAAAATTACCAAAGACAAACTCAAAGCTAAAAGAATCTAGCAGCTGAAAAATGTAAATAAATGATTAGTGATGTGCCAAGTGGAGAAATTCAAAATTCCAAACCTGCATTAAATCATTTCATTCATTTGTATTAATCCTTTAGAAAAAGTTCACCTGAGAGGGGGGCCAGGGGGCTTGGACTTCAAAAGGGGATTCGCAGGAAAAAGATTTTCTTTTGGAAAATAAATAATAAACCTAAAGTGCTATTTACCAGAAAATATTCTAAAGGAGATAAAAATCCTAATCCTGCTATCTACAGAAGACTTGTGAGCATAGTTTGGCAAACCAAGAAGTGATTCTAGTTTTGAAGTTTTTCTATTAGCAGGATTTCAGATAAGTTGGAAATTTTAGGTGACAAAGTATTCCAGAGAGAACAGATATTGCTAATGGCATGGTGACTGATAGAACTGGAACATAAATAGGATGAACTGATAGATTTTATTGCAGAAGTTTCCCTGATCGCATCAAATTAATGTGATATGAAACTTCTAGAGGCCAAGAATATTACAATGGAACTCTCTAATTCCCAGGTATTCAAGAGACCTGGTTCTCTGCTTCATGTTCCTATTCAAGTCTAAAACCTTACCTTCTATTTGTTTCCCTCCTATTATTGATATACACTGTCCACTGTTCTAACTAAATAATTGTTGATTCAATTTCCAACTTTTTGAGAACTAACTGCTGACATTAAGGACAAGTATCGAACCATGTTAGCTGAAGGGTTCAAACCCGCGACCTTCTTCTTCCTTTCCTTTAAGTCCTCTCCCTTACTGCTAGACAAACCTTATAACTCTAGTCCAAGTATCTAACTGTGTGACATTGAGAAGATTAATCATAAAGTAGGGATAGGAAATATAAAAAGGATGATTCGCTACCAATAAATCCTCCCACTTCCCAAATATTATAAAACTTCTACAAAAGAAGATGGCTGTACTGATGGAATGTCATGTAGGCATTGTCACATAAACCATTCACAAAAGTATACATTTTTACACAACTACAACAAAGTCTTATTCTACAAGGTGAAGTCATCTCCATGGTTCACATGATGCCATTCAGCATAATTAAAAACCTAAGCTTCTAGAATATTATTTGTCATTAAATCTCCCTTAATAACTTCTGCCAAGATGATTTTTTGGTCCTCCTCTCCAAAAGTGTACAATTTTTACATTAGTTTTTTTTTTTTTTTTTTTTTTTTTTTTTTTTTTTTTTTTTTTTATCTTGGTCTGAATTCATGAGATTAATCTTATTTTAAGTATGATTTTCTCAAATTCTTCAGGGAAACAATGCAAAGGGTTAGAGAATTAGTTCACTTTGGGGGATTTTCTGACACTGAATATCTAAGGAGAACATTGGCTAAAGAATTTCAGCTGATGGAATCGAGGTATTTCTTTTGCTCTTTTATTCCTCCTAGATAGATTAGACATTGTTGTTTCTGTTGGAATTGCCCTTTCATTGCACTCATCAATCAAATTAACGATGATAGTGCTTAAATCATAATGAATGAGATCATAAAAATCTTGGGTAAATGTCATGAACAAAAAAGACTCTGAAATATTACTTATTCCACAGTGAAGAGAATTATGGAATCATTCTCAGTTATATATAACCTTGAGAGGTTTGGTGTATATGAACTCCGAAGCATTATGACTTAATTACTCTACTACTAGTTTAGATGCTGAGCTTGCATGCATACCATCTTAAAATAGTTTTGAGAAAAAAGATTTCTTCTGTGTAAACATTGAGTTACCTCAAAAAGCTACCACTGATTACTTGGCCTCAGCAGAGAAGATAATAAAAGTCAGGTCTTCTAAATTGCAGATATATCTTTTCACATTGTTGTACCCATGTCATTTTATTTCTTTCAGATTTTCATTGTGACCTCATTGTCTTTCAGCTTTAAAGAGGCTTTTCAAATGCTTTTTACCACAATATCAGGAAAGATACTTTGTGAGGATATACTGCCACTATTTCCTTTTCCATCTTTGCCAAAAGCATCTTCATTCGTGAGAATTCCCACTTCAGTATCATATTATGAGGTACTTCACAGAATGAACATTTTTACTTATTAGCATTTTTACATATTCTAATCTAGTCAGTAAGCCTTTTTTCTGCTCTAAATTGAGTCATTTGAATTTGATGTCAGATTCTAATTCTATTAAAATGCTTATTCCTGACTACTTTCTTTCTGTAGGATTCCTCTAAAGCTTCTGTGTCACCTTACACTTGTCCGAACCAGTTTATTGATTACATATCTTTCCAAGTACCTGATGAGTGTTTCCCAGATATTGAAAATTGCATATGCATAGTCAGAGGATTTATGTATGACTCACACTGTCTAAAGAAGGGGTATAGTTCTTTGGAAGCTGCGCTATTATGTGTTCCTGTTGATTATCAATGTGTGGATCTGTCTTTGTATAAGGTAACTTTTGAGAAAGTTAGAAGCATTTTAAACAGCCTTTATAGTCTCAATTTTAATGTCGGCAAATGTTGTGGTTTTTCCTTTTTTTTCCTCTAAAAAAATATGTTGTTTGAAACAGGATAGTCAAATTGTCTTGTTACTAAACAGAGATACTAATACATCAGAAAGTTCTGGAGATGGTTGTATGATGATTTTGCAAGCAAGTGATATATCGTATGTCTCTATATCAAGAACTGGTTTTATAGATGACTGGAGGTTGTCAGAACTGAAGGTAAGTTGTCCTATTTCTATTGTTTTCATTGTCAATTGCACAAATTAGTGATCTCTATAGCCAATGTTTTCTAAAATGCCTATTTATAAAAGTTCAGCTTCATTAAACATATATACCTTTACATCTTATGCTTAAACTTCTTTCAAATAGCACTTGTTCCTATCTTTGAGTTATCATACTGTATATCTGGTGCCTTGTCTTTTCTTGTCTCTTTTTTCATTATCCTGACTGTTTCCTTAGAAGCTCAGCGCCTCAGCCATGGTATATGTGCCAATAATAAATAGAATATTTGGAAAATAAGATAGAGAATCAGAAACAAAAAGAGAAGGTAAATCATCCCTAAAAGTGAAGGGGAATGACCAGACTTCGTTGAATTTTATCAGGCTCACTTGACATAGGCTCTAATACCAACTTGAAAGCCCCGTGTGGAACAAGTATTTGACTGAAAACCTGCTTAGGAGAGTCTCGTGGCCCTATCCCATATGTAGAAGTATTGTACAAGAGGCTTCTCAATTACCCTAACTATGTACAGCTAATAAAAAAAATAATTACAGTCAAATATTCTAACACAATTTCTGACTATATCTCATAAAACCTCAATAATTACCATGGGTTAATCCCAGTATTTATATCCCATATTTTGTCTATTTGGGTAAATTTCTCTAGATGAACTTCTAGAAGAAGAAAATAAGAAGAAAAAATGAAATATATTTCTCGAAAAGATAAAATTACTTTTTCATTAGCTAATTTGTAGAAAGTCCCCCACGTCTTATAGATAAGCTAAATGTGAGAGCTTGCTCAGAGTATCTATCTAATGAAAAACTAATTTTAACTTTTTAAAAAGTACATTTAATTTTTTTCTTCTTATTTTCTTTTCCTAGTAAATGCCACTATATTAGTAAATTACTTAGATATCTCTGTTGGTAAGCTATTTATAATTTTTATACCACTGTAGTCATAATTTTGAAATTATGTTTTTCTAGGATTCTATCACTTATCTACATATCATGGATGAGAAAGCTCGCATCATCTCTCATTCTGTAATTGCTCCATTGGCAGTTAGTGGTGAGTACTCTCTCTCTATCTACCTATGGCTTTAATTTACTAAAACTTTTATATTAACAATTTTCCTTAGTAGATCTTGTACCACTTTAATCATAATTATAAACTGATTCTACTTAACCGCAAAATATCATTGTGTAAAGTGCTTTGATCTCATCTTACAGCCACTAATATATAGGAATAAGAAGGAAAGGATGGGTTCATGCTGTGCATCTATGCATATTTTAAATACAAGAATTCCAATTTAGGAAATTAGCAGAACATGTTTCCACAAAAATTTAATCAAATTCCTGCTGAATTGTTTTATGAAGACATTTGTCAATGTCCAGAGGTACAGATGCTGGGGTATTGGAATTGGTAATGGATATACTTTGGTTAAATCTACATGTTATATTTAAGAATCAACCCAATGGTTCTCCAAATTGAATGCCTCTAGAAGTGACAATGGTCAAAATTTTGAACTAAATCATTATAATTTTTTTGAATGTTTTTCCCCCTCCTTTAAAGAGAGATCTGATTTCTAGTGTCAAGCTGGTTATTGTGTTGATCTTAGTATATTCCACTTGCTTAACTGTCACAGCATCAAGAGGCGTGGCTTGTATATTTGCTGCAAGAAAGCGTGCCCTGGTCTACATTTTGGAGGAAGATGAAGATGAGATCTCGGATTCAGAATAATTCCCTATTTAGTTTATTGTTACTTAGTTACCATTTTTTTTGCTTTTGTTTTGCCCGGGGTGGAGGGTTTGTAATCATTTGCCATTTTCTTAATGGTCCTTGAACACATTGTTGTAGAATGTCCATATAGCGTTCATTTAAACAGCTAATTAAATTAATTATTTTTTTAGTTAAATCAGTTCATCCTCCAAGGGTAAGAATTATAGAATAGAGTAAAGAATCGGTAGTACTGGCTCAGTAAGAATGAAGCATTGCTTGACTTTGATTTATTAGGGTTTAGAGTTCAGGGATGAACCATTTTATGATAGGGGATTCATTCAGTAATGTTGCGGAAAACTAGAACATAAATGCGACAAATAAGTAGGTTAACCAAAGTGTAATGATTGGCCAATCATTTTAGCAGCATTACTTTAATTCTGCTAAAATTAGTCTTATTCATAAAATTTTCACAACTTATTTTTCCATTACATCACTTGTTTTATGATACAGTTTTTGTATCATTGTAAATTTTGATGTATAAAAATGATCTCGAAATCTGGATGGCACTTGTATTGTTAGCATGGGTGCTTGTGTGAAGCCAAGTGACCAAATAATTTCAGAGCATGTTGCAGAGATGACGCCATATTCTTCTTCAGTGGATGATTTTGATATTTCCAAGAAATTGGAGCATCCCCTAAAAACATACACCAACTAGTAGTGGATATTTTTGTGTTCGGACATCCAGCATAATCAAAATCACTGTAGGCTTGTAGTTGTGGTGATGCACCAATAGGGAAGAAAAGACCACGGTTGGAAATGCCATGTAGATGTCTAATAATACGGTGTACCGTTGAAAGATGCAAGTGTCGAGGAGATTGCATGAATTTGCTTATTGTGTGGACAACAAATGAGATTCCAGGTTTTGTGATAGGTAGGTCAATAAGACTGTCAACTAGCTTTTGATACAATGTTGGGTCTTGTAGAAGATCACCTTCATCTCGTTGTACTTTTACATTGAGTCCATGAGAGTATCAACAGCAGCTGTATTGGTGAAACCAGCTAATTGAGTTAGATCTTGAATACATTTGTGTTGAATAACAAGAATGCCTTTTTCCAAGTGTACTTCTAATCCTAAGAAGTGGGTGAGTTGGCCGATATCTTTCATGTGGAAGGTGTAATGCAACAATTTCTGGATTGTAGTGATCGCGTGGTGATCTGACCTAGTAATCACAATATTGTCCGCATGAACAAGGAGTATCACAATTCCTTTGGAGGTTTTCTTTGTATAAAAAGTGAAAATTCATGCTGGTTTTATACGAAGGAAAACCCAAGTAATGTTATTCAAAACTTTTCAAACCATATTCCTGGGGAATTTTTCAATTCATATAAAGAAAGTTTCAACTTACAAGCAATAATAGGAAAGTTGATGTGATAACAATCATGTTAGAGGATGTATGAATTTTATAGGATTGTTTTCTTGAATTCGATGAGACCACTCTTCTAACCATGATGATCACAACAATAATTAGTAGATGAAACTTACCACATTTGTGATTCGAACTTTAGAAAGATTTATAGAAAGTTCCCAAGATGTCTCACCTCGACTAAATGAATTGGGCAATAATAGATATATTAAACCTACCACCTCTACAATGTCGAATTTTAAAAGGAATAGAAAGTTGTTACCCAAACTTTAAGCTAAGGAACTCAACAACAAGTATATCAAACTTGTCACCTTTAGTTGTTGGAATCCAATATTGGACCACCCGTTGAATAACATCCATGCTCGAGAAGTCCAGTCCTAAGCGTGGGAGGGCTGTGTTGGAAATCCAAAACTGAACGAAATCCCGAGGGTGTGAAGTCTCACATCACCTAGAGATAGGGCCTTTTGCATGAATATAAGTGAGGTGTAAACCTCACCTTATAAGCTTGTTTTGTAGGGTTGAGTTAGGCTCGTCACACACATTTCAACATGGTATCAGAGCCTATCCTAGTATTGATAAAGATGTTAGGTCACCCGTTATCGGGTCATTGAAACACCCGTTTGAATAGTATCCACGCTCGAGAAAGTCTAGTCCTCGGCGTGGGAGGGGTGTGTTGGAATCCAATATTGGATCACCCGTTGAACAGTATCCACCACGCTCGAGAAGTCCAGTTCTCGACGTGGGAGGGGTGTGTTAGAAATCCAATATTAGACGAAATCTCGAGGGTGCGAAGGACCACATCACCTAGAGATAGGGCCTATTGCGTGAATATAAGTAGGGACAAACCTCACCCTATGAGTCGATTTATAGGGTTCAGTTAGACCCATCACTCTAGGCCACATGATATCGGGCCGATATTGGATCACCCATTTGAATAATTTACACGCTCGAGAAGTTCAATCCTCGGCGTGGGAGAGGTGAGTTGGAAATTCAATATTGGACGAAATCCCGAGGGTGTGAAGTCTCACATCACCTAGAGACAGGATTTTTGCATGAATATAAGTGAGGTGTAAACCTCACCTTATATGCCGGTTTTTTAGGGTTAAGTTAGGCTCATCACCCACTCCGGTCCAGTAAAACCCCATCAATATATCTGCTGCCCAGAGGATTATTAACAAGATTAATAACATGGAAATCTAGCTGGTGGGATTTGATATTGAAGACGAAGATATACTTCTGCTGACAACTTATATTTTCAAATACCGCGATGATAAAAGTCGTATGCTAGTGGAAAACTTAAATGCTGAGCAGAAAAAATCTGCATTCAAGAGTTTGGCAAAACTACTAACAAATGTAGAAGGAAAAACAATCCTTCAACTGATTGATAATGATTTGGACACCAACTTAAAAATAGTGACTAAGTGTGTATCTTATTTTCAACAGATACAAGTATAAAGGAATTGCAGACAATTTTATCGAACAACTCCAAACATACAAGGTTGATCAAGAAAACATACTTCAAGAGGTTTAAAGATGCTGAGGAAAAACTACATAAAGCAAAAGTAAAGAAGAAGATGATGGACGAGAAATTTGAAGCTTACACAGGGTTGGTCCAAGCAACTACCACAGTCTATGAAGCTGTTTCTACAGCTAGAGAATATTTAGATGTAATATTTCACGACTAAATTCATAGTTTTTTAGTTGAACTAGAATTAAGAATTTAGTGAACAGGTTGAAAGTTGGTCCACAAGTTCTCCGTTAAAAAAAAATTTAATATTGGACGAAATTCTGAGGGTGTGAAGTCTCACGTCACCTATAGATAGGGTCTGCTGCAAGAATATAAGTGGGGCAAACATCACTCTATGAGCCGGTTTATAGGCTTGAGTTAGACCCATCACCCTATTTGTAACATGGTATCAGAGTCTGTCCTAAGATCGATGAAGATGTTGGGTCACCTATTATCGGACCAATATTAGACCACCCGTTTGAATAGTTTTCATGCTCGAGAAGTCTAGTCCTCGGTGTGGGTGGGATGTGTTGAAAATCCAATATTGGACGAAATCCTAAGGGTGTGAAGTCTTACATCACCTAGAGATAAGACCTGTTGCATGAATATATAAGTGAGGTGTAAACCTCACCTTATAAGCCGATTTTGTAGGGTTGAGTTAGACTCATCACTCACTCTGATCCGGTGCAACCCCATCAATATGTTTGCTGCCGAGAGGATTATTGACAAGATTAATGACGTGGAAATCTAGCTGGTGGGATTTGATATTGAAGATGAATATATACTTCTTCTGACAACTTATATTTTCAAAGACCACGACGATAAAAGTTGTGTATGCCAGTCGAAAACTTAAATGCTGAGCAGAAAAAATCTGCATTCAAGAGTTTGACAAAACTACTGACAAATGTAAAAGGAAAAACAATCCTTCAGCTGATCGATAATGATTTGGACACCAACTTAAAAATAGTGACTAAATGTGTATCTTATTTTTTAGCAGACACAAGTCTAAAGGAATTGCAGACAATTTTATCGAACAACTCCAAACATACAAGATTGTTCAAGAAAACATACTTCAAGAGGTTTAAAGATGCTGAGGAAAAATTACATAAAGCAGAAGTAAAGAAGAAGATGATGGACGAGATATTTGAAGCTTGCACAAGGTTGGTCTAGGCAACTTCCTCGGTTTATGAAGTTGTTTTTGCATCTAGAGAAGATTTAGATGTTATATTTCATGACTAAATTCATAGTTTTTTTTAGTATAACTAGAATTAAGAATTTGGTGAATAGGTTGAAAGTTGGTCCACAAGTTTTCCGATAAAAAAATAATCTAATATTGGACGAAATCCTGATGGTGTGAAGTCCCACATCACGAGATAAGGTCTACTACGTGAATATAAGTGGGGGCAAGTCTCACCTTATGAGTCAGTTTATAGGGTTGAGTTAGACCCATCACCCTATTTTTAACATGGTATCAGAGTCTGTCCTAAGATTGATGAAGATGTTGAGTCATCTGTTATCGAACCGATATTGGACCACCCATTTGAATAGTTTCCATGCTCGAGAAGTCCAGTCCTCGGCGTGGGAGGTATGTGGTGGAAATCAAATAATGGACGAAATTTCGAGGGTGTGAAGTCTCACATCACCTAGATATAGGGCCAGTTACATGAATATAAGTGAGGTGTAATCCTCATCTTATAAGCCGATTTTGTAGGATTGAGTTAGACTCACCACCCACTCCGGTCCGGTACAACCCCAACAATATGTCTGCTGCCTAGAGGATTATTGAAAAGATTAACAACATAGAAATCTAGCTGGTGGGATTTTATATTGAAGACGAAGACATACTTCTGCTGACAACTTATATTTTCAAAGACCGTGACGATAAAAGTTGTATGCTAGTAGAAAACTTAAATACTGACCAGAGAAAATTTGCATTTAAGAGTTTGGAAAAACTACTGAAAAATGTAGAAGGAAAAACAAATCTTCAGCTGATCGATAATGATTTGGACACCAACTTAAAAATAGTGACTAATTGTGTATCTTATTTTTTAGCAGACACAAGTCTAAAGGAATTGTTGACAATTTTATCAAACAACTCCAAATATACAAGGTTGATCAAGAAAACATACTTTAAGGTTTAAAGATGCTGAGGAAAAATTACATAAAGCAAAAGTAAAGAAGAAGATGGTGGACGAGAAATTTGAAGCTTACAAAAGGGTTGGTCCAGGAACTTCCATAGTCTATGAAGTTGTTCCTGCAGCTAGAGAAGATTTAAATGTAATATTTCACGACTAAATTCATAGTTTTTTAGTTGAACTAGAATTAAGAATTTGGTGAACAAGTTGAAAGTTAGTCCAAAAGTTTTCAGTTAAAATTTTTTTAATATTGGACGAAATCTCGAGGGTGTGATGTCCCACGTCACCTAGAGATAAGGTCTGCGTGAATATAAGTGGGACAAACTTCACCCTATTAGCCAGTTTATTGATTTGACTTAGGCTCATCACCCAATTTGTAACATGGTATCAGAGTCTATCCTAAGATTGATGAAGATGTTGGGTAACCTGTTATCTGGCCGATATTGGACCACCCTTTTAAATAGTTTTCACGCTTGAGAAGTCTAGTCCTCGACGTTGGAGGAGTGTGTTGGAAATCCAATATTGGACGAAATCCCGAGGGTGTGAAGTCTCACATCACCTAGAGATAGGGCCTGTTGCATGAATATATAAGTGAGGTGTAAACTTCACCTTATAAGCTGGTTTTGTAGGGTTGAGTTAGACTCATCACCCACTCTGATCCGGTACGACCCCATCAATATGTCTATTGTGGAGAGGATTATTGACAAGATTAATGACGTGGAAATCTAGCTGGCGGGATTTGATATTGAAGATGAAGATATACTTCTGTCGATAACTTATATTTTCAAAGATCGTGACGATAAAAGTTGTATGCTAGTGGAAAACTTAAATGTTGAGCAGAAAAAATCTGCATTCAAGAGTTTGACAAAACTACAAACCAATCCTTCTGCTAATCGATAATGATTTGGACACCAACTTAAAACTTGTGACTAAGTGTGTATCTTATTTTCCAGCAGACACGGGTCTAAAGGAATTGCAGACAATTTTATCGAACAACTCCAAACATACAAGGTCGATCGAGAAAACATACTTCAAGAGGTTTAAAGATGATGAGGAAAAATTACATAAAGCAAAAGTAAGAAGAAGATGATGGACGAGATATTTGAAGTTTACACAGGTTGGTCCAAGCAACTTCCACGGTTTATGACGCTATTTCTGCAGCTATAGATGATTTGGATGTAATATTTCATGACTAAATTCATAGTTTTTTAGTTGAACTAGAATTAAGAATCTGGTGAACAGGTTGAAAGTTGGTCCACAAGTTTTCCGATAAAAAAAATCCAACATTGGATGAAATGCTGAGGGTGTGAAGTCCCACATCACATAAAGATAGGTCATGTTGCATGAATATAAGTGAGGTGTAAACCTCTCCTTACAATCCAATTTTGTAGGGTTGAGTTAGGCTCATCACTTACTCCAGTCTAGTATGACCCCATCAATATGTCTACTGCCGAGAGGATTATTGACAAGATTAATAACGTGGAAATCTAGCTGGTGGGATTTGATATTGAAGATGAAGATATACTTCTGCTGACAACTTATATTTTCAATGACCGCGACTATAAAAGTCATATGCCAGTGGAAAACTTAAATGCTGAGCAGAAAAAATCTGAAAAAACAAATGTAGAAGGAAAAATAATCCTTCAGCTGATCGATAATGATTTGGGCACCAACATAAAATTAGTGACTAAGTGTGTATCTTATTTTTCAGCAGACACAAGTATAAAGGTGTTGCAGACAATTTTATCGAATAACTCCAAACATACAAGGTTGATCAAGAAAACATATTTTAAGAGGTTTAAAGATGTTGAGGAAAAATGACATAAAAGCAATAGTAAAAAAGAATATGATGGACGAGATATTTGAAGCTTACACAGGGTTGGTCCAGGCAACTTCCACGGTCTATGAAACTGTTTCTGCAGCTAAAGAAGATTTAGATGTAATATTTCACAACTAAATTCATAATTTTTCAGTTGAACTAGAATTAAGAATTTGGTGAACAGGTTGAAAGTTGACCCACAAGTTTTCCGTTAAAAAAAAATTCAATATTGGACGAAATCTCGAGAGTGTGAAGTCTCACATCACCTAGAGATAGGGTCTGTTGCATGAATATAAGTGATGTGTAAACCTCACCTTATAAGTCGGTTTTGTAGGGTTGAGTTAGGCTCATCACACACATTTCAACATGGTATCAGAGTCTATCCTTATATTGATGAAGATGTTGGGCCACCCGTTGTCGGGTCGTGTTGAAGCACCTGTTTGAATAGTCGCCATGCTCGAGAAGTCCAGTTCTCGACGTGGGAGGGGTGTGTTAGAAATGCAATATTGGACGAAATCTAGAGGGTGTGAATGATGGAGGACCATCTCCTAGCATAGGAATTACAAGAGCAATGGAAAGAAAAATAAAAGTTCAATTTGAAGAAGAGTTGACAAAGTCAAAGTCAAAGGTCAACTCTTGGAAGTCAACAAATTAGGCAAATGAAGTCTTGTTATTTTCTAATTATTTTATAATTAGTTTTAGCTTAATTTGTGTAAATCTTGGACCTCATTTGCTTGCATGATTTTCAGCCAAGCTTAGTTATGGACTTAAGTTGACCTCTAATTTTGGTCAAAGCCTTTTATGATGGGTTTATGTGGTCTAATGATCAAATTAAGCAAGTGTATTACACTCTCCTAAAAAGGGAGTGGATGGAAGAGGAGAGAAAATTAGTGGAATTTCCACTAACTTGATTCCAATTTCCACCACTTGATCAATTCGAAATCAAGGGTGTAAATTTAAGTAAAGTTTCTAATATTTGACCTCTCATTCAAGAAGGAATTCTAGCTTTAAGATTACTTCTAATCCAAGGTATAAAATTTCATCTTGCTTCTTCCATGATCATCACAACTTAAGATGGATTGTGAGCCTCTTGATCTCTCAACTTTAGATCTTTCTTGATTGATCAATTGTGAAGGGTGCTTTGCTTCATTTAATTGATCAATCAAGGATCAAGGGTCCAAGATCATTCACGGTCATGTGCTAGAGA
The DNA here is from genome assembly GCA_026586105.1 of Hylodesmum podocarpum. Lineage (NCBI taxonomy): Eukaryota > Viridiplantae > Streptophyta > Magnoliopsida > Fabales > Fabaceae > Hylodesmum > Hylodesmum podocarpum. Next base: position 6,019,943 of record JALJEV010000638.1, read on the forward strand.
AAGGCCATATAAGTTGGTCAACATTTCATTTTGTATTCACTTTTGAATTGAATGAAATTAGAGAATTTCTAAAACTTGTGTCTTGAGAAAAGGAGAGAGCTCTCCTAGGATTTCTTCCAAAAATCTTGAATCTTATCATGGATCTATAATCCAAGTAGCGATTCTCCATTAAGCTTATTGAATTCCCTTGAATTCATGGCGCTTCATCTTGATCATTTACATTGTGTTTAGATGAAGAATTTGAAAATTTCTAAGAAATTTAAATACATAGCATTTCAAAAGCCTTGATTTGAATTTCGTTCATTTTGTAAACATTTTGTTTGGATAAAACAATTCAATTTCTTGTATTTTAATTTCTTTGTTTGGATAAGGTAATTCAATTTTCAAGAAATTCAAATTTTCACTTTTAAATATTTATTTAAAAACTAATTTTTAATATTGAATAAAAAAATTAATCATTAAAATGCGAAATGCGATCGCGTAAGAGCATCGAGGAATTGTGGGGTGGAGCGGAGAGATTGAAATGCCTACATTTTAGGTGAAATTTTAAATTCTTCAATTTTACAAAGTTGAAATCCTTTTTGAAAATGACATGATTTCAAATTCTCCTAAATACTTTTTCCAAACAAGTCAATTAATAAGATGGTTATTCAATTTCACAGAATAAATGAACTGCTCATTAAAATTGACTCATCCAAACAAAGGGTTAGGGTTGGATTTTAATTGGTGCAACCCATCCTCGGATACTTCCAAGTAATGCACAAAATTGGACTTAAACAAATTTGATTTGTGTTCCTCCTTGGCCTAGCTTGTATAGATCAAATTCACTAAGGTCACTTGCATCTTTAAACGCCTTGACCTTGTCATTGGGTCAGCTATGCCTTCCAAAGAGTCCTTCACTTCACTTGGAGCAGATCTGGATTGATTTGAATCGCTTGAACTTGAAAATTCATATTGATCCTCTTGAATGCTATAAACTCCTTCTCCCTTGAAAGGATTCGTTCTCAAATCAAAACCTACATCTTGGGAAAAAGGAGAAAGATCAACAACATTAAAAGTGTCACTAATTCTTAGGCGGTCTTACTGGACATTCTTTAATGATAGGTCCATCTTTTTTGCAATAATTGCATAATGTTTTAGGGCAGTGAAGCAAAATGTCCAAGTTCTTTGCAACAACAACATTGGATAATACCCAAGTCTCGTCATTTAGGATTGCCTTGTGAAGCATATGCAATAGGAATGGAGAAATATTTATGTTTGTTCCATGGAAGTTTGAGTAGGAGATGTTGTTCTTCATGAAAAAGCTCATTGAGGCATTCATCCAAGGGCAGGGGAACAACTCTATTCATGATATTAGATTGAATACCCTCAAAATCAGGTCTCAATTTCATAAGAAATTGATTATGTTTAGTAGTTTCATGAACTTGTTGCACTATAGTTTAACCTTCGTTTGAAGAATCTTCATAGACTATGTCAGTGTATTCAACCCAAAGATCCATGAAATGAGAATAGAATTCTGAAATTGAAAGACTTAATTCCATGTTCAAGTTGGAACCTACTATAGTTTATTCTGGCTATATATCATCTTTAAATAGACCTGCATCTTTGCCACAAGGTTGAATGGTCGAAGATTAAGAGCAAAGTTGGAATCAACAGAGCCTATATATCCATGTCATGACTTAAGCATATTTGAATTCACACTTGGAATGTTTGTCCCTCTGTTGTTCTCTATGTAAAGAACAAAGCAATAATAGAATGAGAAAATAAGGAAGAGAAAAAAAAAAAGAGACTCAAGAAAGCTCCCACTGCTTCTCTTCTTCCAATATCACATTTTTTGCATTCCCCCCTCAAACAAAAGACCACTAAAGCTCCCCCTATTGTCAATGATGGCTATTAGAGTTTCCATCGTTGCGACAATTTTTGAGCTTCACATTGTTATCGATATGCCCTAGTTCTTGTACCGTCGCTCTGATAGCTCACATCAACGACACACGCAACCTAGTCATCCCTGCTAGGAAGACTTTTGATACAAGGAATCCTCACAAAGTAGGTCAGTTCACTTGATCTTCACTTAGATCCACTCCAATCATTGCATCACTCGTCTGAGTCAGTCGCCAAGTCGAACCATTGGCATTGGCTCTGATACCACTTGTTGAGATAACCAGAGGAAGACTTCACACACTTCTTTTAATGTCATTGTTCTTGCTCCCACTGTTTCTCTATTCCCGAGGATAAATTAAATCATTTTTTATGTGGAAGATTAGACAAAGCCGCAACTACAGAGCATACTAAGATATTGACTCTACTCTGATACCAATTGTTAAAAACAAAACAATAATAGAAGAAGAGACAGAAAAGGAGACTCAAGAATTTTAACGTAGTTCGGCACACAATATGTGTTACCTTATTATGCACATAGAAACTTTACAAGAAGTTATTTATAAAGAGACATAAAAACAATCTCTGTTATCGTTTATATATTGTGGGACTAAAATCAAATTACATTCTTCTAACACTCTGTTAGGATCAAGACTGATGCGTCAATATGACCCTAAAGGTTCTTTCATTTGACAAATATCTGCATACAACTAGGGTAGGATTGCAACCTCAGAGAAAATGCAGATCAAAAACTGTCTGTTATCCTCTGGAGAATTCTCCATTAAACAGTTTGATCTCTAACCCCGAAAATAGCTAAACTAGTACATAGGGAATAATTAAGGAGATAATAACAAAATTACAATTGAACCATAATCATGCAAAATCTGCTATTTTAAATAGACAACAGATCTGCTAATTCAAATAACCATTAGTATTAATTACTTTATAATCTGTATCAATTAGTAACAAATGTGCTGCCAATCAACTCCATTAACAGAATTTCTCTTTTTACTGTATTCCTATTAAGACTCAAGTTTAATTGCGTACCTTTTTTATTTTATTTTCTTAGAAGGTACTCAAATCCACAATTCCAATTTATTCTTTTAAATCTTGAACTTCAATTCTTCTATATCGAAAAAAATATAATCTCGAAATAAATTCATATTTTTTTTTATAGTTCCAAACAATCTCATAATGTAAGTATGTACCACAAGCAACCTTTTTAAAGCGAGTTTAGTCATGAATTAAAAATGTATTAGAATTTTATTGACTAAAAATGTATTAGAATTTTATTTGATTAAAGAATGTGAATTTTCACATTGTAAATATAAGTTAACTATAAGATTGTTGATTGTTAGTTAACTATAAGATTGTTGATTGTTAGTTAACTATAAGATTGTTGATTGTTGTAATTATTTAAAAAATTAATAGGATATACAATTGGTCTAATGATTGAGAAGGAGAGTTTAAAGTTTCAAGAAAAGAAATAAGGGAAAGAGATTGCGGGTTCACATTTTCTTGTTGACATTTTTAACAAAATTTAACAAATTAACATTTGGTGATAGAAAAATATCTTAAAATATTATATTTAATCAGACAATAATTGATACTTGATAGTAAATTTTTTAAAACTTAAAAAAAAAATCAAAATTTACATGATTTTTAATCAGTTAATAATGTAAACTTTTACACTAATAGTATGAAAAGTAAACTCAATGTATTATCCTCCACTTAAATGATTGTAGTTTATTGACTAGTGCATTCAGGTAAACAGATATAGCATCTTTTTAAATTGATATTTGATAGAGTATCACAAGACTATACCAAGTCGTTATGCAGAGTTATAAAGGTGCTGAAACAATCATCAAGTACACAGGCAGCAAAACAGAACTATTTGAAACACAGCAGTTGAAATTAATTATAGCTATAGCTACAGAGCAACTACAGCACATGAAACTTCAGTTAGGTTGAACATCATCTAGCTAGCTCTATACAGAATTGCATACAACCCGCTAAATGTATTAAAGATCCTAGCTTCTTGCGAAGTTTTAAAACGAGCAAATTGTTGAGCCTTTTCAACTTGGATGCAGGAATGCTTAGTGAAAACATCACAATCAAAGCAGAGTGATATTCTACAGGCATAGGTATATGCACCACTGTTTATGGATCAAGGCACAGTTGAATCTTTAACTTAAGTATGCACCAAATAATTCAATCCAGATTTCACATCCTCGCCCATGCTATGAAATTTCAGCATGACAACAATGTTGAATGTCAGGAAAGAAGCCTTGGATGCTATAACCAGAAAAGTTGTTGTTCAGATCATTAAAGATCAGCAATGCCCCTAAGATCTCTACGGATCATCCAATTCAACGAGTTGTGCCCGTCTCTCAGCAGCCTGCTTCCGAATAAAAATACCCCATCTTAAAGCTGCCTTCAGCTTGAGCCAGCCCACAACAGCTTTGCCTGAGGAACGGTTTGGTTCATCATCAAAATTGTAGCCCATCATGGGGTTTGCAGAAATGTATGCAGATGAACTAGGGTACCCATCTTCATGGGCATTAAAGGAAGGATGTGGTTGGCCTCCCATGTTAAAAATACGGAGTAGATGCTGCATATCTTCATTTTCTAGCATCTCATTACTTCTGATACGAATTTCCTCCTCCGGGAAGTAGTCTTCAACTCCTCTGTAAGTAGGATTTGAAATGCTGGCAGTCTCGAAGCCATGCGTGGATGATTGTGGAGGACCGAGAGTTAGCCCATTTTCATTTCTTGGAAGTTGGGAGTGGTGTGAGATACTCATCACCTGGTTTTGTAGTGGAAATGCATTATCGTCAAACTGAACGGGAGGATTAAGATTAGGATTCTGTGGTTGCATGGCAAATCTGGAAGTTGTCACATCATGATAGCCTGCACACATTCATGTGTAGTCAGCAATCAAAAAGTTCTCATGTTTTTAAGTTTGATTATGAACAAGACAATCTACATAGATTGATAAGGAACGAGAGCAGTTCACTGCATTGTTCCTGTAATGCTGTCATTCTCTTCTGACAATCATCAGTGTGTTCAAGTTTTTATCACGTAAGGCATTCAAAATTTATTATATCTAAATCATGTCTCGCACCCTAAATCAAGACAGTCTACACTGATATAAGGGTATTCACAAACCAATTCAATCTATGAAAAGTTGAAAAAGTCCAACTGAAAACTAAAAATGAAAAATATTTTTTTAGTGAATCGAGTTTCAGTTTCAATTGGTTAGCTTAATTTGTTAGACTAGAGTTTTTCATTAATGAGTTAAAACATAAATTATGGAATTTTGTTGTTTCTCTATTACTTGCCTGTAGTAGGAACGAGTTTTACAAGAATTGATTATATTTGTTTTATGATTTAATCTTTATTTATTGTCTCTTTGAACTAATCCAATGCAAATGGCTTTTTGTTGAATTATATTAGATTTGAATTTAGAACTAATTGATTGCATGATATATAAAAAACAATTGATGGGATTGGATTTAATGAACATACTTTTCTAAACCAACTTAATCCGATCCACCACTACTCATAGGACAACATAAAATCTGTCCACTTTTGGTGAAGTTAGGTTTTGAAGAAAAATTGTAGGTGCTAGGTATATGAACGAACTGAAGAAAAAAATTGTGAAAAAAAAATACTGAAAAGAAAAAAATGCAGGAAAAGATAAAAAGGTGGGGTTTCAGGAAATAATGTATAGAAAAATAATTGTAAATCCCTTTGATTTTGTTGCTAATATAATAGGAAATATGTACCTCCAACTGTTACTCCTGAATCCATTGAAGGCTGGCCAGCATGTACTGGAAGTGGCAAAGTTGGAATGGGAATCTGCTGAAGTGAGTTTGAATATTCATGGGATGCCATTGAAGCCTGAGGATTGGTCGTATCCAAAGTCTTATCCTGAGTGAGCAGAGACTTCCCATCATACACTATAACATGCATCCAATTTTCATATGCCTTCTTCACCAACGTGTCTACATAAACCTGCAACCGAAACCATTGGAATTTTTTATTCGGAAAATCCATCCTTTTCTTTCCCCATGGTTTTGAAGAACTCGTAGCATCATAACCTTCATTTTTTTCTTTCATGGAAGAAAAAAATTTCCACCTTGTAACTGCCAAGGTGATCTATTCATACAAAGTTTCAGACAACAAGAAAGACTCCCAGAATAATAAAACAAAGCTATTGCAGCCACGCACAAGACAGTAATATTAACATTGTGACGTCAACCACGTGTGTAACCTTTTAATTAGACGCTTTCAACATGAAGAATTGCTTGTGCCAATAATCAGATTGCACGAAAATACAACTTCCATTATATGGCATAAAAAATATGGTTAATCATATTATGGAGGAAACTTGACAGCATGGCTCGAACTCAAACATAAATTAAAACTTTTCTGTGCATGTTTACTTACCTTTTGGCTTTCCGAGAGAGAATCAGCTGAGTAATATTGATCATTGGTAATTAAGCCACTCAATTCATAAATGTTATTGAAAACAACACCCACATTTCTTGCATCTTCAGGATAGTATACATAAAGTTTTCCACTGAGAACACAAGTCTTTGCATGCTCAACAAGAATATCCCACATCTTATTTGACATGCCACTCCCAAGAATCTACAATAAGGATAATTAATCAATAAAATCCTTTGACAGATAAATTGATTTTAGATCATCAATTAAAATACAAAACAAAAGGAATTGAACATTTGATCAATTGACGTTACAATACTAAATGGACAAAAATAAGGATTCTTACATTTCGCAATCTCTGAGGGTCTCTGACCACAAGTCTCAAGAAATCTTCAACGGTATATATTCCAGATTTATTGAGTCTTTTGTGAAATGACCCATCCTTGCCAATCTTCTCCAGCCTCCAGACCTCATCATTCAAGGCAGGTGGGTAGTGTTTCTTGTATACTATAATTCAATTGAAGTTTCATTACAACAATTCTCTAGAAAGATATAACAAAGATAAGGAAGTTATGAACTTACATTCTCCACGATGATCTTTAACAGTGAAAGGTTCTGATTTGGCTTCACGAATACGCATCTCCTCGCAACAACCTGGGGCAACTTTCAGCCCCAATCTGAACTTCCTACTCCTTATCCAGCTAGAGTTGTCTGTAAATGTAAGTTCACTAAGTGTTCCTACACCGTCCTTCAGCGTGATTTGCAGATCACCAGTTAGAAGAGGCCTTTTTCCTTCCCGCTCTTTGACAATATGGCTATCAAACTCTTCTTCATCCCAATTATCATCATCTTCATTATTGAAATCTCCCTCTAGCACAATAACATCTAGCCTGGCACATGACTCTGGCCCTGATGTGACAATATGGCCTGTGTTTGCATCAATCAAAACAATATGTATGGCTGCCCCTTGCTCGCCCTCCACTTTCCCACCAGTAAACAGGGGAAGGGAAAGCCTTGTCTTGAAGTGCAATTGTAAATTCTTGCCATCAGGGCCTTCAATCCGCTTTGGGGAAGACCTGAATTTAACATTGAGTATTAGAAACAAATCATAGATATTATAAACTCATGGCCAAATATAAGCTGAAACTGAAATTAACACACTAATAAAGGAACAGATATGGATCACTAAATGTGTTACTTTAAAATGTAAAAGGATCTCAGCTAACTTATACCATCTGTCTAACTCCATCATTCCGACCTCTACCACAGCGAGTTATTACAGGATATAATCTTGCTAATTGCCATGAAAGCATAATCAGCAAAAGAGCAGGAGAACCATGTAACTTGTACATTCATCTGATATTGAACAATTTCTTTAACAAGAAGAGGGAAGAAAAAGATACCGGCCAGTAAGCTTGGCAGGGCTTAGTTTTGCCAAAGCACGCTCGACTTCTTCACTAACCTGTTCAGCAGCAAGCGTAAAATAAGAAATAAGACATCTCCTTGACCAAACACTATTCATGCAAAAGTAGAACATACGTTCACTTCATTTATAGAGATGTTCCATTAAATTATATTTGATAACACTCAGACATGCACAGACTGCGGGATAACTTATTCCAGAAAGCCTCTCATAGTTGAATAAAAACGGTCACATAGAGCATGAGGTTCCCACCTAACGGGGTTTGTGAAGAGTATATGTAAGCAGCCTTATCCCCATAAGCAGAAAAGTTGTTTCTAGGATATGAGAGGCTGTTTCCTCTCTTACATTTAAGGTTTTTAATATGAAATCGCCATTTTCCTACCCAATTATTGCTTAAGATCAAGTCATGGCCTACCAGTTTAAAGTACAATAAATTTTAGCAATAGTCGCGCAGCTGGGGTTTGCAATTTCTGGGGCTGATCAGGTGAGAAGTGGACTATGCAAGTGATAACTGCTAGTACTACTGACACTAAAACCAACTAAAAGATTCACAAAATTATCAGACTATCATATTAAGAATTAATACCACAATGAACTGAATTTTCTTACAACTCTGCGAAGAATAGGCTCCAGTGACGAGCAAAGTTTCTGCAGACTGTCCACCTTCAAGGCTTCAACAATTACACTGCAAATTGACATAAATAAATGAACACAGTCATTTCAAAACCAAGTTTAAGATACCAAATTAACCTTTCAAAAATAGAAACACAACTGCTTAAACTTAACATTAAGAAATACCCAAATACGCTTCTCCTGAGATTCCTTTCCTAGACAAAACTTAGCTGAACTCGCGTTCAATCACACTTGACTTGTCAGAACCACTTTTACACACGAATTTCAGACTCATAAGAAAACAATATATATCCACAATTTTTATTCCTCCTAAAATCAATCAAGCCAGAATCAAAATCAATATAACGTGACAATTCAACTTCTCCACCAACTTTCACGCAACCTCACTTCTCCATCAATTCTCACACAAATTTCAGACTCCTATAAAAAAAATACATTTCCGCAATTTTTTCTCCTTAAAAGAATAAGCAATGAATTTAAACCAAATAAGGTGTCAAGAGAGTAGAGTACATGAGCAATTACAAATCTCTTATACAAATTCAATTCTTAGGAATAAAAAAACGATAAGGTGACACATGAAACACACAATTTGTTCATCAATTATGATCACAAAATCAGCATTACCTAGCCAAAGCAGGTCGTTTCCGATCAGGTTGAGATTCTTCAGCAGAAGCAGCATCCAAAGCGCGCTTCTCTCGCGCCTTCTCCACAAACCTTCCATGCATTGTTCAATCAAATCCGAGAAAGCAAAAGAATAAAATCCACGGGGGCGGCACAGAACGGAAGCGAGTAATAGGTTTGATGAGTCACGTAAACTGAAACAGTTGAGTTTGACTCGGAAACCTAAACAAATAAAGAAATGGAAAATGTGAGTGAGTGAATGAGTTAAGAGTTAAATAGTTTGGCGCTGATTTGAGAGTGATTCAGAAACACAAAAAAGAAAAAGTGGGGCGGGAAAGGTTGGAAAAGTACCTTGTGTGAGAAACTTCGGGGAAACGTCTCAGAATTTTCTTTTTCGCACACAAACGCTGTTTTCTTTTGTTTCTTCTCTGACGCTTATTTTGTCGCCTCCTCGAAACAACAACTACTACTCAATCGCAAATCTCGTTTTCTCTCTCTATTTTTTTTTTTTTTTTTTTGGGAGAATCTTTCTCCATGTTTTCCGATTCCGCCACGTGGCACTGTTGGGTGGCTCAGGTACTTATAGCTGGTGCTTCTGTAATTTTATTTTTTTTTTACCTCGTTTCGTCCTAGGTTTGTTTTTAGTTTTACGCTTTTACTTGAAGGGAAATAAAAAAACATATTTTGCTGTGTGGGGTCTATTTAATAAATGGGTACATGCATGGGCATGAGAAATGGAAGATTTGGCTATTTATTGTGTGATTCATAAATCTTTTAGAAAATAGAGAGGGCATTGAAGGCGATAATAGGTCGTAATCACGTGGAACCCATAAAGAGTCAGAACACATTCAATTGTCAATTGGCTTTTATAGAAATTATAAGATTTTGCTAAAAGTTATAGTAGGGCAGCCATACCCGTAAAAATGATACAGGTGAGGTATTAAAATACGGACAATGCTGCCCTTTAATGAATTAAAAGAAAAGAAAATTTTTATTGGGATAATTCTGTATTTTGTTTTTTAATTAGTATTTTTAGGGTATTAGTGAACACATAAAACATTTATGTGGATATTTACGTTTATTTTGGCTTGTATCGGTGTTCTCAGACTTAGTTTGGCTCAACTGTGTGGATCAGTTAGCCTAGAAATTGGATCCCTAACAAAGTCACTCATTTGGTATGACCCGATATAAAATGATGAGTTTTAGTTTCGAACTTGACTCAATTGGTAAAAATGACTCATCATATTACTTATATAATATATTTACAATGTATATACTCTTGAAACACTATTAAGATACTTTTTATATATATATATATATATATATATATATATATATATATATATATATATATATATATATATATACACTTATTTATAATAATAATTTACTTTAACAAAAAACTATATCCTTGTATTTATTAACAATTTTATCACGAATAAACTTTAAAAATTATGATAATTTATGTTGAATATCATTATTATTTTTTTATTTTATAAATATAAATTACATAGTTGATAAATTATTTTTTTATACATAAATTGGACTGTATGATCCAATTAGTGGCTCACCAATTTAATCATTGATCAGGTTGAATATAACAATATTAATTTCAGTTTATATTGAAATTACCTTCTAGACAAAAGTTCAAAGCTAAAAAAATTTGAGGTTAAAAAAGTCACTAAAATATGTATTGTGGTACCCAATAAGATATATAGGTATGGAGACGTTTGTGGATCGGTTTTGGGTAAAAAAGAAAATAAAAATATTTTTTGTATTTTGAGCGCAGGAAATATTTTTTGTATTTTGAGCGCAGGTTTTTACCAGTAAAAAAGAAAGACAGGCAAATTCACTCCTCTTACAACCAACACAGTCCTCTGTTCTTGGGGCAGAAACAATTTGTTTAGCTTTACATCCATCCCAAGGTATCAGTTTTTACAACTTGCAGTTTGATTTTTTCATATGTATATATAAAAATCTGTGATTTGATCCAATCTCATTGAATGTAATTTAAATTATGCAATTTTTAGTTTGTCTTTTAAATTTAAAACATAAAAATATTAAACGAATCTAAAATTATCGAATGCGATTTTGACAAATAATAAAAGTAACTTGCAGCAAATATAATGTAAACATCAATAAATCATTTTCAGAATAAATACTCCAACGTTGGAAGCAACACGAAAAAAAATAACTTCATCGAATTCCATGTGTTGACTCTATTTGGTTTGGATCAATTTGGTAATTGCAAAACCAAAACCGAACTGATCAATTAGTTTTTTTTTTTTAATTTTCGATCAATTTTTAAAATCTTTTTCTCGATAATTTGGATTTAAACACTCTTGATTATAAATCATAATAATAAAATCTGAAGCTAGGGGTATAAGTTTATGCACACACACACAACTTAACACAAGTTTAGGTGAGGGCATACATTACCTAACTAATCAAATTTACCAAGGAAATGGAAAAGGTAACGTGTTACCTAAAATAAAACTTTGACACAGGATTCGGGGCTTGATTCATTGCAAGTTCCCAAATATAGATGAAAGCTTCCCTTCTGATTAGCAACTAGAGTTTTAGAGGGAAAAAAAAATAGGAAGGAAGAAGAAAAACTACAAAGTTAAATATGTTAATGAACTAAATGTATAATACACACTAAGAAAATCCTGTCATAGACATTGACAACCAAGTAACCAACTAGAGTATATATTCAACTATGAAACAAGTCGAAATACCGCAATCCACAACCATGAGTTCTCACTTATCAGTTAGCTCAGTAACTGCATGTAACAAGCGCCTCCACAGAAATACAGTTCATGGCAGACTTGGGAGTTTCCTCAAGATACAAGGTGTACAGCTACCATTACTTCTTTCCCCGCTTCTTTCCTTTCTTCTTATCTCTCTTACTTGTTGATTTTGGCCGTGACTTATGTTTTGCAACCTTCTTAAAAGATTTCTTATTGCTTATAGGTACCAGTTTCCTTTTATCAGCCACAACAGAGTGAAGGGACTCTGACCCTGCTGCATCCTTCCTTTCACTAGAGTTACTTTCTTCTTCAGGGTTGATCTCACTTGTTACAACAGTGACTTTCAGATCATCAGTTTCGTATGTCTTCGTTTCTTTTAACAACAGGAGGTAAATCCAATCACCAAATGAGTCACAACCCAAAAGCAGAAAGAAAATCAATCACACATCATGTACTAAGGTTCCACTAAATAGCCTCAGATTCATAACGAGTAAACCATCTGTCTCAAAATTATTACTCTCTACTAAATAACAAGAAAAGAAACTTCTGACAAGTTTTACCCAAAACTTCAAAGTTACTTATGTCCCTGTAACACACCAGGCTTAAGCACAACATGAATGCTGAATGCATGCCAGAGTGAAAACGAACTCACATGGCTAAGGCAGTTTTGTATAAAGTTCTCAATAGATGAAGAAGAAAATCAGAAGGTAAAACGAAATAAAATTCTTCGCTAATACATAATCTAATCTGCACAAATTCTCTAATTTAACTTCTTAAAAAAACCTAATTTAAACTCATACTACGCTTCTCTCATTTAACTTCTTCAAAAGCCAATTTTAACTTATACATGTTAGAAAGGTGGATTAGGTGTCTCACTCAATCTTACAAAACCGACTTTCAAGATGAGGAATGTTTCCTACTTGGATATATATGAACAACAAACTCTATCTTTAGGCGATATAAGATCTCCAACACACCCAACACATCGAAGATTGAACCATTTGAGTGTGGAGATTAAACAACTAAACAAATAGTGTTCCAATATAGGCCCAACAACACAACATGTGGCGGCAAACAATACCAAACAATGGGTACAAAAACAATCTTAATATAGACTCTAATACAATGTTAGAAATGTGGGTTTAGGTTTAACGCAATCCTATAAAAAAAAATCCGGACCTTATCTTTTATATATATATATATATATATATGCAACAGACCCTATCAATACCTAGCTTCTGAGAAAACCTTAGTTAATTTAAATAGATAAATGAATACAGAGACAATGCAATAACTTAGAGGAACATTCCAATTGACAGAGGGTCAGTTGAGAAAAAAGTACCAGCAATGGATTCAATTTGATCCTCAAATTGTTCTTGAGGCTCATCAATTTCATGAGACGCTACGGTTCCATAAACAAGTTGTCGTTCCAACTTCCTCTTTTGGCGTTCCTCGTTGCGTTTGCGGCGTAGTGCCTCGAGCTGTTGCTTTTGGGCTTCCTTTCTTCTCTTCTTCTTGCGCTTGTGAAAACCAGTGACATAGTCTTTGAGATCTTTCTCGTTGAAATCTATACCCAAAGCTTTGTTCTTCAAAGCCCTCTTCTTCAGGTGCGTGCCTCTCCGCTGCACTGCGTTCACTTCCATTCCTCAATCAAACCAAAACCTAGAATGCACTCCTTTTTTTTATTTATAATTATTATTTTCTTTTTCTATTGTAATTTCAAATTGAAATAAAAAATTTACGTGAATATAGTTATATAAAAGAAATTCAAGTTTTCTTATTGTAAAGATTTTTTTTAAAAATTAATCTACTCTTTATATATTAAGTTAAAATTTATCTAAAATTGTTGCTTTTATTCTTAGCAAATATTATCTTTTCTGAATTTTTTCAACATCATGTGATCTTTATCCCATTTACTTTACTAACCATTTTAATATTTATCATAAAGAAATATTTTGAATGAATAAGTGTTTAAAATATAAATATATTTATCATTAATGTAAATTTAATAGAAAATATTTTCATTAAAATTAATAATATTTTTTTTTAATCTTTTAACATTATTTATTTTAACTGAAAGTGTTAACTATTTGATTTATATTTTCAGTTTAATTCTATTATTTAAATAACATTAAATTTTTTTATTTCTCTTTTATTTTTCTATCATTTCTATATATTTATTTTATATTTTTATTTTAATTATTATTATTGAATTGATTAAAAATAAATAAATAGTTTTCTTAAAATAATCTAGACAACAATTTCATTTCCATGAAACATAATATTGAATAAATAAAAGTACTAAATTTTATGTAATATTTGATATATTTTTACATGTATTCACAATATTTTTTACATTATACTCACTTATTTTAATTAGATTATATAAATATTTTCACATATTTAACAATAATTAATCATAATTATAAACATTAAACATTAGAATAAGGCATATAATTTAATTATTCTGCATATAAAATTAGAATAACTATTTGATATGAGTTAGAATTTTTTATTATTTTTAAATATTTTTTAGTTTCTTATTTATTTTAATATATCATTTTTAAATTTACAATAAATAGTCGAGAAATCAATGATGATCGTATTAATTGCAAAAGTGTGGTTACAGTGGTTGTAAAAATATTGGTGAAATATTTAAGAAAAATTAGGATATGTAGTAAATTTAATCTTAATAATAATTGTTCGTAATTATAATTCAATTATGATGATAAAAAAAATATTATTTTTCATTTTAAATTTTTGTGTTTTTAGACTATACATATGTGTTAAGTTTGAGAAGATGAAAGATAAATTAAAACTTTTAATTTTAATTACAATTTATCTCTTAAATTTTATAAGTAATTATTTTTATACGCATATATGAAGCTTAGTTAAGACAAATTGAATGCAGGTGTCAAATGATATAGATGCATGAATCATGATATGATTGTGTGATACTAATCAAAGATGATCTTTTCAAGTAAAGTCAAGCAATAAAAACGTTTTCAAAATTTGTTTTGAAAATATCGTTTGTCAATACATAAAGAATTTAGAAATGACGTACATAGCTTGCGAGAAATTTGTTTCATACATTTTAGCTTATCTTCTTGTATCATTGTATTTATAATATATATATATCATGTAATTTAATGTCATACTTTTTCATTATTATCCTTTATAAAATTATATAATGATAATTTAGTAAAATAAATTTCTATTTTTTTTAAAGAAAATTGTATGTTTATGGCTTTGTAAGTTCTTATCATTGGACTCAAATGTATTTAGGATAATCTATGTTTTTCTTAGCTAGACTTTGATGATATTTTTTTTAGTATTATGGATAATTTTTCGTTAATAATTTATATTTTATTTTTTACTAAAACTCTTAACAATTTATTGAACAATAATATTATTTTATATATACTAAAAATTTTACAATTAAATTTAATATGTTAGTCCCTCAACAATATTTTATAATAATATTATTAAAAAATTAATATAAATTAAAAAACATAAAATGTATCAATAGAGTATTTTGAATTAAATTTTAACAAATTACTCAATAAATTTAGTTAGAGAAAATATAAATATATATACAATTTTAAATTCACTAAAACTATCATCATATAATTTATAAAGAATTGTAATAAAAATAACATAAAAGACTATATATATATTGAGTAGCACTCTACTATCTATGGCTAATCATCATATAATTTATAAAGAATTGTAATAAAAATAACATAAAAGACTATATATATATATATATATATATATATATATTGAGTAGCACTCTATTATGGCTAATTGACCCATTAGGATTATTTTTAAATTTTTTTTTATGTAAATAAGTTTGTTCCAAAAGTATTTATTAGGAGAGATTGTTTTGAATTAAAGGCGTCGGAGGAAGAAACTTCTTCATCTCCTTCTGAACTGTATATAAGGAACTTTTGAAATTCAATAGAGGAGGCGTTTAAACACAAAACCTCTTTATCTTACATTAATATTTTTTTATTCTTCAAATAATAGTTTTTTGAAGTAAATAGGTTGTTTGTTTCAACAATTCATGTAAAAAATGCAACCATTTACTCTGATAAAAAAATTAAACACAATCAAGTAGTTGAAAACAACAATTAAAAAACATAAAAAAATATTATTAAAAAAATATAATTAAGACAGTTGTTTAAAAAATAAAAAAAAATATTAATTTAAATTACTGTTACCATATTTGAATAAACGTTACTTTAACAGTTATTTAGAGAATAAAAAAAATATTAATTTAAATAAAGGAGACATTTGCGTTTGATATTCTATCGTCTCTTTAGAAAGTATTTTCCGTTTGATGTTCCAACATCTCTTTAAAAACATTTTTCTCAATACCTCATTTCTCTCAATACCTCTAAATTTTCTTCTCTAACACCTCCAAATTTTTTTCTCTAATGTCTTTGACTCAAAATAGATCTTTATAATAAATATTTTTAAACAAACCTAACCGTGATTTATTTTTTTTAAAATAAGAGTCTATTAGCCACTGTCTATCTATTATCTGATATAGTGTCTAGATACCTAACTTTTCCATTAGTGATAAGTGGCTGCTGCAAAATTGCTATGTAAAGACACATTTGAAAACGTCACGATATAACTATCCTTCCAATTTCCATGACTACTCTAACCAACAACTTCGTAATCAACCTTATCAGGACTATGTTATTATCCTTCGCATTGATAATACAACCAATATCCACGTCACATTCTGTGGTACATTGATTCTGATCTTATGATAGGTTATAATTTATTAAAATCTCTAAAATAAAGAAAAATAATTATTTAAAATGAATGAAATTTAGTAAAATCTTAAAAAATATTTAATTTGAATAGGTTTTAACTAACTAAGAAGGAGAGTGCGTTAAAGAATTTAGTGCTACAGCATTTCTCATGATAGTAAACATTCTCATCTTATATTTACTCTCACTGTTAATGATGAAAATATACTTAAGGTATGAAATGGAATAGAAAATAAATAAGAAATATTTAAATTAAAATAGAGTGTAAAAAGGTGGAGTTCATCTTTATTTTCTCTTTCTTTCTGTGGTAAAACAACTGATATTTTAAACTAAAATATAAAGAGTTGATGAGGTAATGAAAGAAATTAATATTTAAACTAATCATGTTTGCGTAAACAACAAAGCAAAGCAAACTTTGTTTCCTCCAAACTAAAGTCATTAGCAATTTACAAGTCTTTTTCCCACCAAAGGCCTAAACCAACCGTTTTTATTTTTATTTGGTTTTTGCTTAGCGGTTCAGTTTAGAATCGAACCGGTTCTCTCAAGAAATGGACCGACCCGCCGCCATAATCTCGGACCAGGTCAACATCGACGGCACCGTAACGCAGCTGTCTCTTCTCGCCGACGGGAGGCTCTGGTGGCCGGAGGGACGTCATCGGAATTTGACCGTCGAAAAAGAGGTTCTCGGGTTCGTCGGCGACGGTTCCGACATAAGGCTGAAAACCATCGTGGAGAGCGGAGATGGATGCTGCGGTGGCGGGAACAGAACAAAACTAGTTCGAAACGACGTCGTGTTTCGCCCTTCGAGCGAGGAATTGCACAGGCTATGGTGTGAGAAGCTTCGTGAATTAATCGATTCTCTCGGTAATTAGTTCGAATATTTTTTGGTAGTTTCATCGCTTAAATTTTGAGTGGCGAATTCTGATTTTTGAATTGAACAGAGCGCCCTAAGAGGCTCTTTGTGTTTGTAAATCCGTTTGGAGGAACAAAATCTGCTGCGAATGTTTTTCGCGATGAAGTCAAACCTCTTCTAGAAGACGCACGTGTCCAAGTTACTGTCCAAGGTTCTAGTTTTTTCCTTCATTCCTTTTTTTTGTTTTTATTTGTGTTTACTTACTTTCAATTAATGAGAATAAGATTTTTAAAGTATTTGTTACAGAAAATCAATCATGTTATCCTACATATGTACCATACTATAATAAAATACATTATTTTTAATTAAAGGTCTTTTTTCCAATTAGTTACACAAACTTTACAATTTAATTCCAGCACTTTATAATTTGTTTTTTTTAGTTTTTAAAATTATTTGTTCAAGCATTGAAACGGATGATTGTTAAGTGTCGAGATTAAAAGGTAAAATTATATAATTGCATGAAATATATGAATAATTAAACCTTAATTAAATCATCATCAATATTATTATTATTTCTTCTCAGAAACCAAGCATCAGCTCCATGCAAAGCAAGTTGTTGGGTCACTTGATTTATCAAAGTACGATGGGATTGTTTGTGTTAGTGGAGATGGGATTTTGGTTGAGGTTAGTACCTTGACATTAATCACATTATTGTTATTGGTTGTTGTTCGTACCAAGTACAATTATGATTGTGTCAATGGTTGTCTGATACGACTAATGGGTGTTTTTTTTTTAGGTTTCTCTGTACACATCATTGTCTATGTATGAATGTTTCTCTTTCATAATCTTACCAGCGACATAAATTTTTAGTAGGTTGTAAATGGACTGCTTCAGAGGCAGGACTGGGACAGTGCAATAAAGATGCCCCTTGGAGTAGTTCCCGCAGGTTTTATTCCTTCTACTTTTTTAATGTGTAGATAATGAGTTTAGTCGTACAAATTTTGTTATGTTAATTTTTTGGTAATTATCTTTGTTCCATGTTATATATGAAGGTACGGGAAATGGCATGGCTAAGTCTCTTCTTGATTCAGTTGGTGATCCATGTACAGTGCCTAATGCTGTTCTTGCCATCATACGAGGTACTAAACTTTCAATTCATTGTAATTCAAATTTCAAAGTTGTAACATCAGGAGCATTGGTTTTTTCTTCTTTTCTTCAATGTGTTGATGAAAAGTATTGACTTTAATTTGTATTAAATAATGTAGGCCATAAGCGGTCACTTGATGTGGCCACCATGACACAAGGGGAAACCAGATTTTTCAGTGTGTTAATGCTAGCATGGGGTAATTATAATTACTGTCACCATGTATTGGATTTTGGAAATTAACAAGTGGGTGTGCAAAGACATCTAACCTTGTTGTGCTAGCATCTGGTTCTGGCCAATGTCCATGATATTCGCTGTAACATGTTGAGAATTTTAATTTCAGGTCTGGTGGCTGATATTGACATCGAGTCTGAAAAGTATCGGTGGATGGGAAGTGCTCGCATAGATTTTTATGTTAGTAAGCCAAGTTATAATTACCATGACATCTTTGTATTCTGTGATGCTTTACTAGGGATGGCAAGGGGTGGGGTTAGACAGGTTTAACTCTTTTCATCGCGTACTTAGAAAAGGTAGGCCGAATTCTAATTTCTTAGTATTGGGGTGGGTTTAACTCTTCTCGTCGCGTTCCTAAAAAGGTAGGATGAATTCTAGTTTTTTAGAAATGAGTTTATGATTTTGAAACCCACCTCCACCGGTTGGATTTTATTAAGTTTGGGTTAATCCAGGACAAATCATTAAAACAAAATTACTTAAATATTCTTAAATATATTATAGGTTAAATTATTAATTGCATTTTAAATTAAATAATATGTAAAAATAATAAATAACAAAATTTAATAATAAAATATTAAGAATTAAATAAATTTTTTAATTAAATGTACTATACGAGTTAGTTTGTTATTTATGTAGAATGCTTCAAGCTAAACTCCTGTATTTAAAAATGTTCTTTTCGATTTCTTGCAGTAGAATTACATGTAACTTGTAGAGATCCACAATTCGGTGCCTATCTAGTTTAATGAGCAATTACTTTGATTTTACTTACAATGGTTGAAGTGCATTACCTACTGTTGTAGGCTCTTACTCGAATCTTCCATTTGAGGCATTACACTGGAAGTCTCTATTTTGTGCCTGCACCCGGGTTTGAAGCTTACGGGGATCCCACTAGTTACCCTGGCAGTGCTTCTAGCAAAGGCAGGAATAGTGACCTAATTGGTGAGGAACCTGCGAAGTTACAAAGGTTTGGCTATCAGGGACCCGAAATTAATTTGGAGAATCTGAGTTGGAGAAATATAAATGGACCATTTATTTCTGTCTGGCTTCACAATGTGCCTTGGGGTGCTGAAAACACCAAGGCAGCACCAGATGCAAAGGTTGGTTTCATGCATAACAATTTATTTATGTTATATATCATTTACTCTCATACTGTTCACCTTATGAGTGATGTTATAGTGAGTGAGAAGAGAACTGTTTCCTATTGTAACATGGAAGTGTTGGCAACACTCTCAGAAAATCAATCTTGTATTTGAATTTGGATCCAAACTAGTCCATGAGCTAATATACAAATAAATGAGGAATACTATTGACATTTTAATGACCGTTAATGTTCAAAATAGGCACCATACAGAACAGATTGACAGCATCGGCATAAATGCCAATGGACCCCACATCTCAAATTATCACAACTTTACTAGGCCGTCGTTGGCAACCAGCTAACTCAATTACAGAACATATATTTATACGTATTTTTCCCTCTTCACGACTAGCTGTCTGATTGTTTGTGAATTACAGTTGTTTATTAAATATTTTTCAAATTATCGCCTCCTATTGTGTTACATGTTTACTTATAACTGATCATAGTTGCCAACAGCTATGAAGTACGAACTTTGACAATTCTTTGTTAATTTAATTTGGAAAAATGCAGTTCTCTGATGGTTATCTTGACTTGATTATCACGAAGAACTGCCCAAAATTACCGTTGGTGTCGCTGATGTCAGATTTGAATAATGGAGGTCATGTAAAATCGCCATATGTCATGTACCTTAAGGTGTGTTTATCACTGTTCTTCAGTATAATACTTTTCCTGCTCTGATCTATTTGCATTACAAGATTTATTATTTTCTGTACCTTTCAACAAATTATAGGTGAAAGTCTTGGTCTTGGAACCTGGTCCACGCGTGGGGGAACAAGGGAAAGAAGGGATCATAGATGCAGATGGTGAGGTTCTGGCAAGGGGCAAAGGATCGTACCAATGTGAGCAGAAGGCTTTGATGGCCTATGATAAACTTCAAATAACAGTAGATCAAGGTTTAGCCACCCTTTTTACTCCTATATAAAGGCCTTGATTTTTATACCACAAAAGAATTAAACAAAATAAAGAAAAGATAGCTTGGTTTAATAATTTCTAGGCCCCTTTTATTTGATTTAGAGGGGTTGGATTAGATTGGTTGAATCCAGGGAATTCTGACAATAATTTATTCAACCTCATTTCTTGTGTTTATCGCTTTCCAGTATATCATTGATTACATATTAAATTTATCTCCATACTCTCTTTTTATCTCTGTTGTAACTTGCTGTAGAAATTGTTGTATAAACTCAATTTGTAATTAAACATTTTGAATAAAAATTATAATTAAATATTGTTTATTTACTTGTTGTGCCTAAAATTTAATGCACAGAACTTTTATACATAGATTAATGTATAAATTTAATTTTTTACTATTAGTTTTTTAAAATAATAATAAATTAAACCAGAAAGTTAAAAATCATAAAATATGTATAATGTTAATAGTTTGTACTGATATAAATGTATTTAATTAATGTCTAAAGAATAATTATATACATAGCAGTAATGTAAGAAAGAGAGTGAGCATAGATGCTATTTTTAAAAAAAAAAATATGCTCAATTTATTCTTTTATTTTTTTAAAGCATGACATTAGTTTGAAATATTCATTGGCTTTACTGATAATTAATTTCCTTTGAGAAACTTGACTTGTAAATTGTAATTTATAGTGGGATATTCCCATTCAATCACATTTTTTCATCCATTAGACTCAAAGTTATAATGGTTAAATCATAAATTTAGATGACTTTTATAAAGATTAAATCACCGATTTAATTCGTGAAAATTGTAAAAGTTGGTTAAATTAGTTGAATCAACATAATGGCAAAAATGTTCCACGAAATTATAAATCATTAACTAATATAGCCCTTTAATTAGTTATGCCATTTAACATTCTTAAAAAACCCAAAGTTGACATGCCAAGGACATGAATGACAACCAATTAGCTACACAAGTAGCAATCATGTCAAATGGATAAAATGTCTATTTAATGCCTTGTGTCCCTTGAAGATGGGTTGCACACTTAAGTTTACTATATATAGTCTTTGAACCAGAATATGTAAAAAGAAATAGTAATCAGCCAAAGATTTACAAGAGTAAGTGCCAAAATAAGTGAACAAATGCAAAATTTTGTTCGTAATTATTATAAAATTAACACATAGAAGCTCGAAAAGCATATTACGTGATGATCTCCTTGCAAGTTATAGTGCTATGGAGTATGAACTTATGATAACACAACATTACACCAGAATTACCCTACGCCTTTTTATAACAATTTCTTTTCCCTTTTGCTGCTACTAAGTACTAACATATAAAATGTAATGCAGCAACCGTTGTTTTTTCTTCTTAAAAATAGAATGACTCAACGATGGAAATTGGAAAGCAATCCATCATAGGCTTTTATCTATTAAAAGGCTTGATTGTAGCTAAAATTCTTTATTAGTAGACAGCAACATATAATCTTACTGAGATATAGTATCAAAATGGAACATCTAATTAAATAAACTAATTAATTTAATCTCAAATTACTACCCTAAAAATAAAAGAGCACAAGTGCTGAAAGGTTGACAGAAAGAAGACGACCAAGTCATAAAACCAACTTTAAGATTACATTTAAAAAAAGACAAATCCCTCCAACTTCTACACACCCTTGTTTGATTGATTATCATTTAGTTCATTTGTATGGTCCTTGTTTCTTCGTTACCATAAGCCTCCATCATGAAAGTATCACCACAATAACAAAGACTTTTCTTTGACAATCACTTTCTTTGTCACCTTCTAGCTTCCTACCTGTGAATCAATTCATCATAATCCAGAGAGGATGAAGGCAGCCCAAGAAGCACCTCAAAAATTGTCACACCATGGAACATATCCAACTCTGTTAGAATAAATAACAATCATCCATGGACTCATGAATTATTAACAAAACAAAAAACAAAACTTAAGGAAAAAAAAGAAGGATTAATTAATACTTATTAAATCTGCAAAAATGAACGACCTATTCTCAAACTCCTTCAAGAAATATTCTGATATGAAGGGGCCGGGGTACCTGGATGATGTGGAGGCCGGTAAAGAGAGTGTGAACCTCGACAAATTCTTCGAAGATGTTGAGAATGTAAAAGAAGAGATGAGAACTGTAGAAAAGCTCTTTCAAAAATTAAAAGCAGCAAATGAAGAGAGCAAGGTTGCACACAATGCAAAAGCCATGAAGGAGTATCTAGCACGCATGGACAAAGATGTAGAGCAGGTACTCAAGCGTGTGAAATTGATAAAGGGCAAGTTGGAGGCGTTGGAGCGATCCAACGCCGCGAACCGCAGCCTGGAAGGTTGCGGTCCAGGGTCCTCGGCCGACAGGACGAGGACATCAGTGGTTAGTGGATTGGGGAAGAAACTAAAAGACATGATGGATGATTTTCAAGGCCTAAGGGCCAGAATGCAAATGGAATACAAGGAAACGGTGGAGAGACGGTACTTTACTATCACAGGGAAGAAGGCAGATGAAGAAACTATAGAGAAATTGATATCAAGTGGAGAGGGTGAGAGCTTTTTGCAAAAGGCTATTCAAGAACAAGGGAGGGGTGAGATAATGGACACTATTTCGGAGATTCATGAAAGGCATGATGCGGTTAGGGAAATTGAGAAGAATTTGATTGAGTTGCATCAAGTGTTTTTGGACATGGCAGCATTGGTGGAATCACAGGGTCAGCAACTTAATAACATAGAGAGCCATGTAGCGAATGCAAGTTCGTTTGTTAGACGAGGGACTGATCAACTTGAGGATGCTAGAGAATATCAAAAGAGTTCCAGAAAGTGGACTTGCTATGCCATAATTCTTGGTATTTTATTCATTTTTGTGCTTCTGTTTCCTCTCTCGATATCGATTTTTCCTCATTTGTTAAAAAAGTAACGCATGCAACACTCTTTCAGACTTTAGAGCATTAGCTGAGATCCTTTCAAGGATGTTGTGAGATTTTTCATGAAACATAGGATCCATAGAACAGAACAAGGTTAATGTGATTTTGTTTTTTTTTTTTTTTTATGGATTCGCATAGATTAGGAAGAGAGCAAGGGGAAACAGTAATGTCATATTGTTGTAATATAATAGTAGGTTGACACATCTGAGGAACGGATACAAATTCACATTTGAATAGGCTTTGTTCTATTTTTAAATGTTCCTCCCTGTTTAATGATAATGGTAGAAGAACTTTTTGTTGAACAATTGGATATTTTAAGATAAATTACACTGTTCATTTCAAAACACTACAATTGATTACAGAAAAATGTCATCGAAATTTGATTAACAGAAAAGTCTAATTATAGTCTTAGATATAGTAAGTATTGATTACTTCTTTAGTCTTTAATTTCACAAATGACAAAACTATCATTTTAATCTTAAATTTAGAAGAACTTTTTGTTGAACAATTGGATGTTTTAAGATAAATTACACTCTTCATGCCAAAACACTACAATTTGATTACAGAAAAATGTCATCTAAATTTGATTAACAGAAAAGTCTAGTTGCAGTCTTAGATATAGTAAGTATTAATTACTTCTTTAGTCTTTAATTTCACAAATGACAAAACTATCATTATACCCTTAAATTTATAAATTTTATTTATTCTAGACCTTTGAAATTTTATATTCCATTGACATTTTGCATAAAAATGGATAGAAGTTAATGGCATTTTATAAAAGTAGAAACTAAAGTTAGAATTTCGTGTAGAATAGAGTAATCATGGCTGACAATTTGAGAGAGTGGAATGGAAATTCAGTCAAACTGAATTCAACCTAAAAATGGATGTGTTATGTGTACTCAATATTCTTAATGAAAGGATCTGGCTTTACTTTTGCAACAAAGGTTAATTATCTATTGCCATTCAAGCTTCTATGTTGCGCAGAAATATTAAAGGTTCGATGAATGCTCGTGAATTGTTATAATTCTGTACAAATGGCATCTGGAATGATTTTATTTATATTTGCTGCAGCCATTTTCTGTCATGGATCTGAGACTACTAGCCTCATTGTTAACTAATATTTCCTCTCCATTATTACATTTCACGGCCATACCCTTGCTTTGATTTTCTTAATAAATTGACAAACATGGCTCCTTAATAACATACTAAAAAGATGCAAAAAAATTACTTACTACCGGCACTTTAAACAGTTTTTGGTCACCTGAGAGAATAATTTTTGTCGCAACTTTAGTTTAATTTCTGTCTTCTGTCTAAAACTGACGAAAATTATGATTTTGGTGTTAAAGTGACAAATTATACCACAGGCAAAGAAAGTAATCTAGTAAAATATCGCAGTGGTAAACTATAATCTAACCATGAATTAATAGGTATACCAACTCTTTTTGACTTGCAACTTACTGAGAAAATTTTAGGTAACTGTCGTTTTCCTTACAATGTTATATAATGTACAAACAATCCTACTTTTTCTTGAATCATTTGACCCCCAGAAGTTCAGAACTAGATATGAAGCGCGCACTATTTTACATTTCATCAATTCATCAGGTCTTTGGTAAAAATACTTAATAGCTGTGATTTATGGTAGGGTACTAGTTCTTATAATCGGACCTTCCTTCCACTAAAGCATCATTTGTACCAGTGTATCAACCATATCGTATTGTCACCAAGACCTGTTACTAAACATTTTCTTTACTTCTATTAGCATTTCAAATCACCGAGAAAAAGAAATGAGAAGAAAATTATTAAGGATACCAAGCTTGTTATTAATTAACATGATCAATGCAAAATCATGGAAGACTAGTACAAGATTGCAGAGGTCATGTAGATGTTGAATGTTTGGGAAAACCATACCACCAAAATGCTTTGTATTGCCTGGGCTATATAAAATTAAAAAGGTAATGGAGATAAATATGTTGTTGGGACTAGAAACAATTTTAAAAGATGATGGTGACGGTTTTTCAGTAATTTTTTACATCTTTGGAGTCTACTTTCTTGTAAAGATCGGATCAATTATTGCATAACTACGGGTTAGAGGCTCTGATGATATGTACTGGTCCTGCACACCAAAAGCTATTAATTATGTCAATTATTTGAAGGATCTACCTCTCTGTGTTATAGATTCAGAGTAGTGTTGAAACTCATTTATTGGTATAATAAAAGAACACAGAAGACAAACTACTGTAAACCCCAAGCTTCTGTAACCTTCAACCTCGCTAAGAGTACAGAGAAACTCAAATGAAACAACTGCAGTAAGAAAACAAAAGCTGAAATCCACAATATATAAAATAAAGCTTCAATGCTCAGCACAAAGCTATCATTCGTAAACATCCAGGATCCAGCATTAAAAAAGTATAAGCTGTCACCAAATAGAAAATTCCTTTCCAATCAACAAGATTAATAACCAAGAGAAAAAAAAAAAGGACGTTCTGATTTACTTTACAAGCACTGGCCACTCAATCATGTGCCAGCATTAGGCAGAGCTGCCATAAAGGAATTGTAAGAAGACTCAAGATCAAAGTGAAGCTGCCGTGCCTGCTGTTCAGTTAACTCATCAGCAGCACCCATCTTGGATAACCTTGCAATCCATTCCTTCATTTTGGTTTTCCCCTCAAAATCAGGCGGCAGAATCGTCAACTTATTGAGTGAACCATAAAGGTCTGAGAGCAATGGATGCACCTGATCCACAGCCACCATGTTAAGTTTAAGGGAATCCATTGCAGTAATAAAATTCTGCACACACTCAGCCACAATGGCAGCCGAGGTGGACGCCGAGGCGGCCGCAGTTGCGCGATGCTCCACGGTAGCCGGCACACCAGACACCACAAGGCGGTTAATTGCCGCCGGGCACTCCATCTTGTAAGTATCTGCAAATCGCTCAATGCTAGGCACAGTGTCTTTAAGGGTGGAAGCTAAGGTTTTGAAATGTGCTATGAGCTTCTGGCACTCTAACTCATACTCCTGTGGTGAGATTATATCTCTAACATAAGCTTTCTCAAGCCTCTCCGTGGCTTTTATAATGGCATAAAGCTCCGCAAAGTTATCATACATTTCTCTCTCGCGCTTGTCATTCCAGAGCTTAACCTCCATAGTAGTCATGACTATATGAATACACTATATTCAGATCAAATTACAAATATGATGGTGAAGGATTGGAGAAGAGAACGGGACACGCGCAAAGAGAAGGAACCTTCTTCACTGAAGAAAAATCACAAGACCCAAAACATAACACATGTTAAATATTGCTAATACCACAACAGTACAAGTGGGATCTAACAACTAACATCATTATTTCATCACACCAAACATCAAAATGCAAACAAAACAGTATCTAAAAGGCCCAACATAATAAAAATTCTAAAATTCTCAACTTTCTCTCTAATAAACAAAAACTAACTCAATACAATCAACTAAACAGCGGTATCCACTCTCGATTACAGAAAAGTTTTTCTCTTCATGTTTGAAATTAAGGTAAAAAGCGGTTTTATTAATATTTAACGATGATGATAATAATTGGAAGTTCTAGGTTTCTGAAATTTTCCAAAAATTTCTCAGTAACCGAACAACGGGAGCATAAACATTGACGAAAACAAACAAATCAGCTTAGATAGACACGAAAAAACCTACGAACAAATCCAGCCCCAAATCACAAGAAACCCGAAATTCCGAAAAAAAAATTGTAAGGTTAAAAGCAATGATCAAGAGAAAATAAAGAAAAATTATAAACATATAAAAATAATTAGAAGAGAGAGAGAGAGAGAGAGAGAGGGGCTTACAAGAACCAAAGACGTTATCGAATGGTGTGAATGAGGTGTGTTGGTTATGGTTTGTATTAAGAAGGGAATGGATTGCATGAGATAAATCGAGTGCGGTAAGGTACACGGTAAAGAGAAAAAAGAGAAAGAGAAAGAGAGGGGTTGCGTGTAGGCTCCCACATATTATTATTGCTGCACCGCTTACGGCATCGACGTGTAGCAGTTGAAAACCAAATAACTGGTAAGTAACGCAATGCTCAAATCTCAATGCTCCTACTTTTCCCTCCTCTTCTTTTCTCATTAATACAAAATCTGTCTTGCCACTTTTCAATTTTTTTTTCTGGGACTCATCAATTTAATTTTTTAGAGTATTAAAAAATTTAAATTAGTTTTTTAATGTTACAGTGTAGAGATTAGATAGATAAATTTATAAAATTTTATTAATTTAAAGATTATTTGAGATAAATAATGATAATTTATGACTAAATTGATTATTTGCTTGTTTTTGTTCGGTATTTGACTATTTGCTATTCTTGTTGCAGCAAGCTATCGAACGAACGCCCCACTGAAATCACCGAATTTCTGTTTTCAATTTCATTATTTTGAACCTAACCTACCAAACTATTTTGAACTAAGTTATTGTTTTTACTAGAACTTATAGTTATACATTAATTTTGTACAGCTTTTATTGGAAAATTTATATAATTAGGCTATTTTGATAAAAAAAATTATTAATTTTTATTAAAATATGTCTAATTATAAATTATTTATTAAGGGATCTGATATGCCGCAGTCGTTCACTTGTGTTTACGTTTAAAAAGTGAAAGTATCGGGTCAGGAATATCTTCATAAGAGAAAAGACATATAACCCAATTAGAAGTGAAGACTCATGTCTCTTATAATAATACACAGTATGTGTTCGTATGCTTGAAACATTTGACCCAGTTACTTGCAAGGTGAAAACTTCAACTAAAAGGGCTTTCAATTTCATTAAGTGAGGTATTGTGTTTTGATAGGACAAATTTTATTTAAACTCTAGCCACTTGGGAACAATCACTTTAGAGGCGCTCTAGATT
The DNA here is from genome assembly GCA_026586105.1 of Hylodesmum podocarpum. Classification (NCBI taxonomy): domain Eukaryota; kingdom Viridiplantae; phylum Streptophyta; class Magnoliopsida; order Fabales; family Fabaceae; genus Hylodesmum; species Hylodesmum podocarpum. The sequence continues at coordinate 6,048,581 of JALJEV010000638.1, forward strand.
TTGATATCTTTACTTTGAATCTAATTGGATTATGTGTCATTTTTTAGTTGGAGGAGCACAAATCTCATTTAAATGCGTGACACATGGGTTAATCACGCTGAAGGCGCCTTACTCTACAACCCGTTCAGTTGAACCACGAGGCTGAAGATGGTATAACGCCTCCACTTGATCATGATCTCGTTGTTCTCACTTGCTCTCCACTTTCTTAATCGGTTTGTTTTTATTTCTATTTCTTATTTTTACTATTTTTTCATTTGTCATGTCAGTCTCTTGTCTTTTGACTTGTGACTGTAGAGTAACTCTTTTTCCACTTTTGGAGTCTTTCATTCATTCTCATTTTCTATTTCGTTGAGACCTTCTGATATTATTTATAATAATTTATTTTATTTTTTAAATTATTAGTTTTATTAGTATAAAAAACTATTAAAAAAAGTTAATAATAATAATAATAATAATAATAATAATAATAATAGAATAAATTTATTTTCCTGAAAACGTATTAAAAAATGTTAATAATAATAATGATAGAAATTCCTTTTGGTAGAGTAAGAAATTTATTAGATTAGTAAAAAATTTATTTTGTTAGTATTAGAAATCTATTTAATAGAATAAAATTTGATGGTCGTTATAATTTTAAAATTTAAAGTATATTATTGTTTAGAAAATTTGAAAATTTGTGTTTAATTAAATAATTTGTTTGGAAAAATAGTAATTAAAAATATTTAGTGTGGAGTAATATGTTTTACGTTAGGAATCGTAGAACTAACTTATTAAGAAATGTAAATTGTTTAATGTTAATATTTTTATGTTAAATAACTTTGTTAGTATAGGAAGTTTATTATATTAGTGAAAAAATTATTTTATTAGTGTTAGGAACTTATTTAATAGAATAGAATTTATAGGCGTTATAATTTTAAAATTTTAAGTATATTAATTTATTTGACTATTTTAGAAAATTCGTGTTAATTAGATAATTTGTATGAAAAATAATAATTAAAAATATTTATTTTTACGCAATATGTTTTATGTTACGAATGGTAAAAATAAATTGTTAAGAAATATCAATTGTTTAATGTTAATATTTTTTTGTTAGATATTTTTGTCTGAATAGAAAATTCATTAAATTAGTGAAAAATTGCCTAATTCATTTAAGTAAACATATTTATTGTTATATAATATTTTTAAAGTAAAAAATTTATTTTGTTAGTGTTAAATGTATTTATTGTTACGTTAATTGTTTTAAGTTGTTGTTAAAATGATAAATTGATTATTATTTAATAAGAATGATTAATTTATTATATTTAAACTTTAGGTAATGACATCTTCTTCGAATAACGTTATAATCGATTTAGGTTTTATTAGGGGTGATGTCTTATGGATGCAAAAATGTATACGAGTATGTGTGGAACAATGAGGAGTTTCAGAAATTACAGACGAAAAATTATTTTTAATGTCATTGTTGAGCTCCTTTATGAGGCATGATTTTACTGGGTGTGCAAGCTTGCTTATATGAAGATTGATCTAAGGTTGTCGTATGCATTTATTAAGAGATGGAGACATGAGACTCACACATCCCATATGCGGTGTGAGGGGTGTACCATCAATATGGAGTATGTTGCGGTGTTGGTGCATTTACCAGTTGATGATAACCTTGTCATTGGTCTACACATGATGGGTGGGCTGATCTTGCGGAAACTTTGTTGGGTGTGAGGCCAATACCGCAAGAACTAAATGGGTTATATGTCAAACTAAGTTCACTGGCACATCATTTTGGTGACGTGACTCCTTTTATTGGGGATGTCAAGGCATTGTGGCGGTATACACACTCATGGATTTTGCGCTTTATTGGTGGAGTCAAGTTTGTAGATAAAATTAGTTCTCGAGTGTCATTGAGATATCTCTAGTTTTTGGTTGATTTAAGAGAAACAAAAAATTATGTATGTGGAGTGTTGTACCAGGATATTTATACTGAAAGTTGTGTAATGTCACAAACATGAATGTAGTGTCGATCGGTGACATGTTGGTGTTGATTCAAACATGGGCATATGAACGATTTACTTGCTTAACACCAAGTGTCATCGCACAACATCTTGACTAGACACCATTTGAGTGCAAGTATTTAAACATATTATTATAGTTGTCATTATTTATAAATTTTTACTAACAATGCAATGAAATTTTAACATTATTTTGTAAGTGGCTTCCTATGCAAAATAATATTTCATTAATGATGGTGCTAATAGCGTTCGATGCAAATTTGTTAGATCAAGATGATCAAGGAGGAAAATGTTAGATCAAGAATGTCCCTAAGTTTTGACTAATTACAGAACAGACGAAACAAGCCATCAAGACTTGACAAGACGAAACAGGCAACAGACGGAACATGATCCTTCAAAATTTGAAGTGTTACGTCTGTCCAAGAGCCAAGCCATCAGACGATACTGGCACAGACGAAAGAAGACTACTCAAGTTGAAGACCTTCGTCTGTCCAAGAGTGAAGCTTAAGACAAAAGGACGAGATGAAACAAAGAAGTTTGAAGACTCATTTCGTCTATCCAAAAGTGAAGTTCAGTTGAAGTCTCGCGCCAAGATTTAAAATCTAAAGGAGTCATCATGAGAAGAATCCAAGATCTGTATGGGGATCTGCGCTTTCACATCCAAAGTCAAAAAGGTCTCTACCTTTTTGTCACATATCTGTACAAGTCGGTAAAAGGGCTGCGCACGCAATTCAGTCGAGATATCGCCGCAACTCTCATCTATCAATCAAGGACAATGACAACCTTTTTGGAAAGTTCTCAAGAAGATCTCCAACGACTCTCAACGGCATTCAAATGAGTCTAAGCTATTTGAAGAAGATGCCTATAAAAGGACTTCACCACGACGAACAAGTTGGCGAATACGCTTATATCTGCTATCTTTAAGAATTCGCTCACTACCAAGCTCGTTATTGAAAACACTCTGCGTAGAGGAAAAACTTTGTTTTTCTACATCTCTTAAAAAATCCACATTGTGTGGCATTTTAGCCTTTGAGGAGAGAGCTGTATTTCAAAGAATACCTTTGTATTAGCTGTGGTGGAGGTGAGTTCAAAGAATACCTTGTTGGTTTGCTTTGAGAAGGTGGGATCAAAGAATATCTGTAATAGCGAGGAAGTGGCTGGGTTCAAAGAATACTTGTAAACCATTTCACGGTTTGTAGTGAAAACTCGTGGTTCTTTGGGTAAGCGGACGTAGTCTTGTATAGACGAACCAGTATAAAAATATCTCGTGCATTTATTTTATCTGCGCTAGTTAACTAACGGGGATAAATATACTTTAACGTTTATATATTAAAATTAATTTTTTAAGATAAACACTGTTTCGTCTGAACAAGCTTTGAACTCACAGACGAAACCCACAGACGAAAGGTACAGACGAAAGAAATTTTTTTTTTAGAAATCACAATTTAACCCCCCTTCTTGTGATTTGTCTTTTACAGTTTGGTATCGAGCTCGGCCTCTAAGGGTTGAGCGCTTTAACAGCTTGCTAGAGGAAAAGATCCGGCATGGACTCACAAGGACCATCATTCTTATCCGGAGGAGCCTCCATGAACAAACCTCTAGCGTTCTCTGGAGATGATTATCCCCTTCGGGCGAGATCGCATGGAGATGTACATCAAATCCACACGGTCAGGCTGTGGAATATCATTACCAAAGGAGATATCCCTATTGTCAAACCTGAAGGAGAATGGGGAAATGAAGAATACTCAATGATGGAGCTGAACAACAAAGCAAGATATGCTCTCATGTGTGCTTTTTCCAGGCGAGTACAACAGATTTTGTGCCTACAAAAGCGCAAAGAACTATGGGATGCTCTAAAGATCTCATATGAAGGCACAGAAGATGTCAGAATGAGGAAAGCTGCTACTCTTCAAAGAGAATATGAAATGTTCTCTAAGAAGAAAGAAGAATCCATTGATATGATGTTTGGAAGATTCCAAACAATATTGAATGGACTCACTGCTCTTGGCATCACCTTCACAAAGGCCCAGAACAACATGAAGATATTGGACAGTCTTCCTCCTCCATGGGAAGCTATGTCCTTTGCTATTCGGTTAGGCGTGACATGAAGACATTAACTCTTGATGAGTTAATAGGAGCCTTACGAGTACATGAGGTACTCTTGTGTAAAAGAGATAAGATCAAGGTCCAAGAACCTATAGCGCTTCCATCCGTTAAAAACATTCCTAAAGAAGAATCTGTCAAGAAGGACAGTAAAAAGAAAGCAAAGATCTTAAAGGCTGATTCAACTGAATTAGAATCGTCTGATGGTTCGTCTGAAGACGAAGTCTCTCTCATGGCCAGACGATTCAAAAGAATGATGATGAAGAAGGGAAGAGGCCAACGCTTCTTCAAGAAAAAGGAAAAGAAGCTCCCTGAAAAGTCATAAACCAAAGAAGATAACACAGAGATTGTGTGTTATGAGTGCAGAAAGCCGGGACACATAAGATCAGAATGTCCCAGATTGAAAAAGAGGTGGAGCTCTAGAAGAGATAAAGGAAAGAAGAGCTTGCTGACATGGGAAGACCTTGACAGTGAAAGCTCAGAGGAATCCTCTGAAGAAGAAGAAACAACAAACATATGCCTCATGGCTGGAGATCATGTCTCAACAGAGGTAAATTACAATGAAACTTCTTCATCCTCTTCTTCTGAGTCTTAGTTAGAATCAGAAGAAATATCATATGATACTCTTCTAGCTAACTCTCATTTTATTGCTCAGCAATACAAAAACTTGCAAAACCAAGCTAAGACAAGCTTTGGAAGAGAATGCAGTTTTGAAATCTGAAATTGAGTTTCTAGACAAGAAAATATCAAGTGATGTTTCGTCTGAGTCTGAAAAGGACATTTTCATTCTTGAAATCGAAAGGTTAAAGAAAGAAAATGAGTCATTACTCAATGACTTAACCAAGTTTACAAAGGGATCCTCCATTCTTAAAAACATTTTAAAATATGGGAGATCACCAAATGATAAAAGTGGACTTGGTTATGTTAAGCAGACAGACGAAAGGAAAAATAAACCTGTTTCGTCTGATAAAAAAAGAGGAATCACAACAAGGTTCCTAACGTCTACAAAAAGGCTCAAAACAAAAAGAAGCCTTTTGTAACTAACAAGAAAGGACCCAAAAAGATTTGGGTACCAAAGTCACTTATTGTTCCTGTTGCAGATATCCTCAATGGGAAGAGACAAGACTTAATTTGGTACCTGGGCGGTGGATGCTCACGACATATGACGGGAGACTGTCTATGTTCCAAGACCTCGAGACCAAGTAAAGGTCTGTCTCATACGATTTCTGGTAAAGGTAAAATTCTTGGCATTGAGTGTTGGTAAGACACCCAATACCTTATCGAGCGTATCATACGTTAAAGGCCTTAACTTCAATCTACTTAGCATAAGTCAATTTTGTGATAGTGGATATGAAGTAGCTTTTAACTCTGATGAGTGTATAGTGAAGAACAAAGATAAATCCATTCTTTTTGTTGGGAAAAGAAAGAACAATCTTTATGAGGTTTGCCTTTCTGACCTAAGTGATCAGAATGTAACATGTTTGATTTCAGCAGACGATGAACGAGATATTTGGCATAAAAAACTTGGACATTTAAGTCTCAAGTATATTTCAAAAATTTCTAAGAAAGATCTCGTAAAAGGTTTGCCAAAAATATCTTGGAAAACCAATCGTCTGTGTGAATCTTGTTAGCATGGGAAACAACTCAAAGCTTCTTTCAAATCTAAAAATGTTGTTTCCACGACAAGACCATTAGAACTGTTACATATTGATCTCTTTGGACCCACTCAGACTGAAAGTCTTGGAGGGAAGAGATATGGATTTGTCATTGTAAATGACTATACTAGATTCACATGGGTATACTTCCTAGCTCATAAACATGAGTCATTCAAAGTTTTTGAAATATTCTGCAAACGTGTTCAAAAAGAAAAAGGAATATGTATTGCGTCTGTAAGGAGTGATCATGGAACAGAATTTGAAAATTCTGAGTTCAAAGCCTTTTGTTTTGAAAATGGTATATTTCACAATTTTTCGTCTCCAAGAACTCCTCAACAAAATGGAGTTGTGGAAAGGAAAAATCGTACTTTACAAGAAATGGCTAGAACTTTGTTGCATGAAAGCTCTCTTCCGAAATATTATTGGGATAAGATCAACACTTCCTGTTATATTCAAAACAGAATATTGATAAGACCAATCTTGAATAAGACTCCATATGAATTATGGAAAGGAAGAAGACCCAACATTTCTTACTTCCATCCTTTTGGATGTGAATGCTTTATCCTTAACACCAAAGATCAACTTGGAAAGTTTGATTCAAAGGTGGTTAAAGGAATCTTTCTTGGATATTCCAACACATCTAAGGCCTATAGAGTATTTAACTCTAAGACGCAAGTTGTAGAAGAATCAATACATGTAAAGTTCCAAGATAGCTCAAAGCCTGATAAAGAAATATCAGACCTAGAAAATTTGTTTGATAATTTACAGATTAACCCTTCTGGTCAAAATTTAAGACAAGATGATAAACAAGGGTCAAACGATACAAGGACAGATGAACTCTCTTCGTCTGATACTCATCTACAGGGAGATCAAGCCCCTGCAAAAACATGGAAGTTTGCATCTAACCATACAAAAGATCTCATCATTGGAGATAGATCTCAAGGTGTTCAAACAAGATCAAAAGTGAAGTATATTTCAAGCTATGCTCTTGTATCAGATCTGGAACCAAGTAATCTTGAAGATGCTCTTCAAGACAATGATTGGATTTTGGCTATGGAAGAAGAACTTAATCAGTTCACAAGGAATGATGTATGGACCCTTGTTGAAAGACCAAAGAACAAAAACATCATCGGAACCAGATGGGTGTTCAGAAACAAGCTTGATGAAGCTGGAAAAGTGGTAAGAAACAAAGCAAGGTTAGTAGCACAAGGGTACAATCAACAAGAAGGTATTGATTTTATTGAAACCTTTGCACCTGTAGCTAGATTAGAAGCTATCAAAATATTACTTGCTTTTGCTGCTCACAAGAATATCGTTCTATATCAAATGGATGTAAAAAGTGCTTTTCTAAATGGTTTTATTGAAGAAGAGGTGTATGTAAAACAACCTCCTGGTTTTGAAAGTGTGTCTCAACCGGACCATGTTTTTAAACTTAAGAAAGCACTATATGGTCTTAAACAAGCTCCTCGAGCTTGGTATGATAGACTCAGTACTTTCCTTATTAAAAATGGTTTTTCAAGAGGAAGGGTTGATACAACTCTCTTTAAGAAAAACGTTTCAAAAGACTTTATTATAGTCCAGATTTATGTAGACGATATAGTCTTTGGAGCTACTAACAACTCTCTTTGCAAGGATTTTTCTAAGATAATGCAGGAAGAGTTTGAAATGAGTATGATGGGAGAATTGAAGTTCTTTCTAGGACTTCAAATCAAACAGATGAAAGAAGGAATCTACATCTATCAACAGAAGTACACAAAGGAACTTATCAAAAAGTTCAAGATGGAAAATTCCAAGCCTATGAAGACCCCAATGCATTCGTCTGGAGCAAATCTCAACAAGGATGAGTCAGGTAAGTCTGTTGATCAGACGGTATACAGAGGTATGATTGGCTCACTCCTTTATTTAACTGCGAGCAGACCTGACATTATGTTTAGCGTTTGTCTATGTGCGCGTTTTCAATCTGATCCCAAAGAATCTCATTTACAAGCTGTAAAGAGAATTTTTAGATACCTTGTTGGAACAACTAATCTCTCTCTGTTTTATAAGAGAAATAGTGATTTCAGTTTAAGAGGCTTTTGTGATGCTGATTATGCTAGAGATAAAGTGGAGAGAAAAAGCACAAGTGGTGGATGCCAATATCTTGGATCATCACTAATATCTTGGTCAAGCAAGAAACAAAACTCCATTGCACTCTCAACAACTGAAGCAGAATACATTGCTGCGGCAGGGTGTTGTTCACAAATACTATGGATCAAACATCAACTTGAGGATTATTCCAGGTTTGAGAATCATATACCAGTATTTTATGATAACACAAGTGCAATCAATCTCAACAAAAATCCTATTCAACATTCAAAAGCTAAACATATTGAAATTCGTTTTTCATTTCATAAGAGATTATGTCCAAAAAGGTATTTTCGATATACAGTTTGTTCAAACTGATTTTCAATGGGCAGATATATTTACAAAAGCTTTAGATGAAACACGATTCAATTTCATTAAAGAAAATCTTGGAATTATTTCTTTGAATGATTGAAAATTGTTTAAATCGAGTTATTGATTGAATTTGTTCCGTCTGTACATTTCGTTCCATCTGTACATTACTTCGTGTTAAGACGAAACATTGCGTCTGATCAAGTTGAATAGTTACTGTGGTAAAATTCAACAGACGCAACTTTTACTTTTTAATAAGTTTATCTCAAGTGTGCAGGGACAAATTAAAAAGAGCAATAAATGTATTTGTCATTTATTGCACTATTCTAGGACAATGATAAGCACGCGCCGTGAATTGCAGAGGTCAAATCAATCATTGAAAAGGCAATGATGTGGACAGGTCAAATCAGGGGAGAATTTCAAAATCTGTTTCGTCTGATGAATTGCAACAGTTTTTATTCCTTACTTATAAATACTCTTGAAACATAACTCTTTTACTCTCTACTGCAATTTGAAACTGTTTGAATTCTCTGAGACCTAAATACTCACTAAGCTTTCATTCTCTCTTTTCATATCTCAACAATGGCCGCCAAGAACACCAAAGCCACCAAAGCTGCTGAAGCGACTTTCTTCGCACAAGACTTGTTCTTGCCAAGCAAGTGGATATCAAGGGAAACTCTGGAGATAGTTTCAAACAGAGTGGTGAAGATGTTTGACCACACTGGATGGATGAGCTTTGCTGAGACCAAAGGCCTATGGCTGATGGAGGCATACGCCGAGTTTTGGAGCGATGCCAGAGAGTTTGATGATGGGATTGTCGGTACCATTGACAACAAAGAATACATCATCAAGTGGATAGACGATATCCCCTAGTAAAGATGAAGGGGTTAAGGTATCGTCTATGTAAAAGATAAACACAAGAAGGGGGGGATGAATTGTGTTAATTAAAAAATTTTATCCCTTTCGTCTTTGGGTTTCAAAGCTGTTCAGACGAAACAAAATTTATGTTGAAAGATTGATTTTAGAGAACAGACGTTATAGTGTGATTATCCCCTGTTAGTTGATCAAACGAAACAAAAATAAACACAATTATTTTTATACTAGTTCGTCTATTTAAGACTACGTCCAGTTACCCAGCAACCACTGAGTTTTCACTACAAACCGTGAAATGGTTTACAAGTATTCTTTGAACCCAGCCACTTCTTGCTATTACAGATATTCTTTGATCCCAGCCTTCTCAGGCTAAACCAACAAGGTATTCTTTGAACCTAGCCTCCACAGGCTAATACAAAGGTATTCTTTGAAACACAGCCTCCTCAGGCTAAAATGCCACACAAGTGGACTTTGAAAGATGTTTAGAAAAACAAAGTTTTCCTCTACGCAGAGAGGTGTTTACAATAAAGCACAATTACAGATTTGAGCGAATCCTTAAGAGATAGATGAAGATAAGCGTATTCGCCAACTTGTTCTTGAAGGTGTGAAGTCCTTTTATAGGCATCCTCTTCAAATAGCCGTTAGACTCATTTGAATGCCGTTGAGAGTCGTTGAGAAATGTTATAGAGAGCTTTTTCAAAAAGGTTGTCAGCTGTACTTGATTGATTGATGAGAGTCGCAACGGATATAGCGGACTAGGTTGTGCGCGCAGTACTTTTTCTGACTTGTACAGAGATGTGACACAAAGGTGAAGGCCTTTTTGATTTTGGAGTGTAAGCACAAATCCCTATACTGATCTTGGATGCTTCTTTTGAGTACTTCTTCAGATTTGAAAACTTGGCGCGAGACTCCAATCTTGACTTTACTTTTGGATAGACGAAATGTGTAATCAGTTGAAGTTGTTTCGTTTCATCCTTTCGTCTTAAGGCTTCACTCTTGGATAGACAGAGACTTTAGCTTTGACAGTCTTCTTCCGTCTGTGCACGTTCCGTCTGATGTCTTGGCTTGTGGACAGACGCAATGCTTCAAACTTTGAAGGGCCATCTTCCGTCTGTGCTGGTTTCGTCTGTGCTGTAATTAATCAAAACTTAGGGACATTCTTGATCTAACAAATCTTGATCTAACATTCTCCCCCTTTTTGATGATTACAGACCATACCACGAAATTCTGCAAAAGACATGGTTAGACAGAAACAGCAGTTTGATGAGCCAGATTTACATCAAGACGATGTTTTCTGAATAATACCTCTTTATGATTTATTGTTACATCAATGTGATGTAATCAGAGTCGAATATTACAATGGTATTACAAAGCAGAAAACAATAAAGAATTACAATGTATATTTGAGCAAAAAAAATTTTACAATAATACAACAGTATAACTTCCTAGGACGATACTCCTTGTTCTTGTTTCTCCCCCTCAGACGAAGCTTTTCTTCCTTGCTCCCCCTCAGACGAAGCTTTGTAGAATTCCTTCTTTCCTTTGGGTTAGGCTCTCCCCCTTGGATTATGCTTTCTTTTCTCTCCCCCTTGGGCTGTGATCATCAAAACTCTAATCAAGAAGAAGGTTTTGGCTTTTTGTTCAGCAGGGTCATGACAACGTCTGTAAGCTGCTGCACTTGAGACGATAGAGAAGCGTGATTTTCTTCAAGTTCTCTGTTCTTTGTTTTCAAGTGCTCACAATCTTCTTCCAAAGCCTCATATTTGTGCTTCAGAGTCTTATACTCCTCAGCTTCTTCAATATGAGCTTCAGCAACCTCCACCAAATCTTCAAGTTGTACCATTGGTGTTTGAGGTAGTTCCACAAAAGGTTCACTATCATCAATGATAAGCACTGGCTTTTTCTTCTTCAGATACAGTGTGAACAGTGGAAGAACAAGGTAGGCAGAGAAGGTCTGGTCCCATTGATGAGTATACCACTTGGTTGGTATAGATACTTCAAGCAGTGGTGGTTCCTGAGAATATACAAATGCACTACCAGGGAACACTCTGCCACAGACGGAAGAGTCTTCATCAAAGATGGTTCCAGAGCAGTGGTCAGCTACAAACAAAACCTTCTTTTCCTTTCCCTTAGCCAGATATCTGATCAAGCATGGTCTTTTTCTGTCTAAGACGATAGAGTACTTTGTTTCGTCCGTCACCAGAGAAGAAAACTGAGAACCCATCATGAAGGGACAATATCTTCTATCCTTCATAGCTTGGCGATCGACGTGGGAGATAGATATGATTCTTTCCTTTGCTTCCCTTCGATATGCACCAGTTATCAACTTGAAAGGTAGATTGTAGTCTTCTGGGAGGGAGTGAGCAAATTCTTCAGGGTCTTCATACTCATCTAGATGGAGAGAGTAGCGTGGGTTGATCCCAGAACAATGTGGTCTCGTCCACGGGAGCACAATTCCTAGAGAGTGGCCTAAACCAACATACTCTGTTTGATTGAGAGGAATTGTGAATGACATTGGATCATGACGATCTATGGCGTCAAGATGCCAGTGTTTGCAGTTCTTCGGCTCATAGCGGAGAGAGTCAATATCACCATTTGTACAGTGATGAAAAACTGGTGCATTGATCTCGTATCGCAACCTCCACTTTGGATTATTTCTTTGTGGAATGTGGGGTTCATAGCCAAGCGTTGGTCCTTCAATCTCCGACGCAGCAAGATGATCCTTATATGCCTTTATGTTTTCTAGTCCCTTGATATTTAAATTATCCAGAGTGTCCCAGGGCAGACGCTTCAACCAGTTGCATTGCTCCTCTGGAGAATAAACAACATTTTCATCAAAAACAGCTGGCTTCAAGGACTTATTGTATATAATGGGGTTGACAAATCTCCCCAGCTGGAATCCCTTCTTTCCTCTGTACTGATAAGGGTTCTTCAGCTCTATGTATGGTGTATTCTGTATGTACAAGTCTTCATCGTCTGCTAATGAAGCAGGCTCAGACGATTCAGCTTCATTGGAGGCTTCATCAAACTTCGCTCCAATGATCCAATCTGGCTTGATTGGTCTTTCAGCACAGGTGCTCTCGGCAAATCTTCTCATGACTAATTCGTTTAGGAACGAATAGTCCATCTTGTGCTTTGGGGGTAAGTCTTCTGGATTAAGTACTTCAGCATGTACTCTTCCCCTTGATGCCTCCACTCTAGAATCTTCTTCATCAGACGAAGAACTTGCATCTTCAACAAGTATGATATCTTCAGACAAAATCTCCATCGTCTGTGTGTGGGATGCTTCCTCAGACGCAGCAAGTAACGTCTGTGCAAGGTGAGCAGCATTCAGCGGAAACGCAACTATAGGGCTTTCCCTAAGTTCATCTTGGAGTAAAGGTGAAGGAGAGACCTCCATTGTGGAGATTTCCTTACTCAGCATGGTTTCCAACTCCTCCGCAAGCTGGGCATTATCTTTCTGGATCTGGGCTGTCTCTTCACTGTTCATGCACTCTGAGATTGCTTGAGTAGATGCTCCCTCAGATGATCCAATGCCTTGAACACTCTCGAGAAAGATCCTTTCTCTTTCAGCTTGAAGCAAAATAGAGACTCTCTTGGCCTCTTTCAGCATTCTTTCTTCGTCTGTCTCACCAACTATAACAGACGCAAGCTTTTGTTTCATTTTCTCCTTGCCTTTAGCAGCTTTCTCAAGTGCAAGCTTCCTAGCTTTTGCTTTTTCTTCTGCGTCTTTCCTTTGTTTTTCTTCGTCTGTTAGTATCTTCACAGACGAAGCACCCTTAAACGATACCTTAACCCCTTCATCTTTACTAGGGGATATCGTCTGTGTCTTTGTTTTAGCACCAATATGCTTGATTCTGATGGTCCTTTTCTTCTTCTTGAGAGGTTCCTCAAGAACATCCTCAAAAGGAACTTCAGATATTATCACAGAAGGAGGAGGTTGAGGTTGGTTTGATGTTTGGGCTTGTGATTGGGTTTGTGTTTCGGACGGTGTTTGGGTTTGTGTTTTGGGTTCTGTTTGGGATGGTGTTTGGGTTTGTGAGTGAGAAAAGAAGCTTGGAGATAGATGCATCTTTGCAAAGGTGCTTGCTTTCACTTCTTTTCCCTCAGGGTGATAGACGACGTTAGTGGTATCAAACCCTTGGTTAATGATGATATTTGTGAAGAGAGTGGCGTAGGGAATGCTAATCTTCCTACGAATGTTCCTATTCTTCAAAGCACTCCTCCAATGGTCAAGAATAATGTGTGGGAGACTTATTCTTCCTTTTCTCAGACAATAGAAAATGCAGAATCTGTCTCGAACACTTACATTATCCCTTGAACCAGGCCTTGGCGTGAAGATATTATAGAGGAGGTTATGGATGATTCTTGCAGTGGGAGCGAGTTTTCCAGATCTGAAGGACTTGGGGTCTTCAGAGTTGGGTTTCTTTAAATAGATGATTTTGTCAACATGCTCCTCTGATTCATTCTTCACCCAGTTGGGGTTATAGAAGCGTCCTTCGGCCTTGCAATTTCCGGCCTCAGCGATGGTATCAACAGTGATGATGTATTCTTTGTTGTCAATGGTACCGACAATCCCATCATCAAACTCTTTCGCGTCGCTCCAGAACTCAGCGTATGCCTCCATTAGCCATGGGCCTTTGGTCTCAGCAAAGCCCATCCACCCAATGTGGTCAAACATCTTCACCACTCTGTTTGAAACTATCTCCAGAGTTTCCCTTGATATCCACTTGCTTGGCAAGAACAAATCTTGAGTGAAAAAGGTTGCTTCAGCGGTTTTGGTTCCCTTGGTGTTCTTGGCGGCCATTGTTGTTGTTTGAAAAACTAGAGAGAGAAAGGGTTTTGTGAGTAATGGTTTTGTAAGTTCTTCAGACGATAGCAATAGTGAAATATTGTAAAGAGTAAAAGAGAGAACTTTCAAAGGTATTTATAGGTAACAGTTAAAAACGATTGCAATTCTTCAGACGAAAGAGATTTTGAAAATTGCCCCTTTTTATGACGTGTCCATTGAAAACTGTCCTTGATTTGACATATCCAAATCATTGCCTTTTCGATGATTGATTTGACCTCTACAATTCACGGCGCGTGCTTATCATTGTCCTAGAATAGTGCAATAAATGACAGACACATTTATTGCTCTCTTTAATTTGTCCCTGCATACTTGAGATAAACTTATCAAAAAGTAACAGTTGCGTCTGTTAAATTTTACCACAGTAACTATTCAACTTGATCAGACGTAATGTTTCGTCTTAACACGAAGTAATTTACAAGACGAATAAAATGTCCAGACGGAACAAATTCAATCAATAACTCAGACGAAACAATTTTCAATCATTCAAAGAAATAATTCCAAGATTTTCTTTAATGAAATTGAATCGTGTTTCATCTAAAGCTTTTGTAAATATATCTGCCCATTGAAAATCAGTTTGAACAAACTGTATATCAAAAATACCTTTTTGGACATAATCTCTTATGAAATGAAAACGAATTTCAATATGTTTAGCTTTTGAATGTTGAATAGGATTTTTGCTGAGATTGATTGCACTTGTGTTATCACAAAATACTGGTATATGATTCTCAAACTTAGAATAATCCTCAAGTTGATGTTTGATCCATAGTAGTTGTGAGCAACACCCTGTTGCAGCAATGTATTCTGCTTCAGTTGTTGAAAGTGCAATGGAGTTTTGTTTCTTGCTTGACCAAGATATTAGTGATGATCCAAGAAATTGGCATCCACCATTTGTGCTTTTTCTCTCCACTTTATCTCCAGCATAATCAGCATCACAAAAGCCTCTTAAACTGAAATCACTATTTTTCTTATAAAACAAAGAGAGATTAGTTGTTCCAACAAGATATCTAAGAATTCTTTTTACAGCTTGTAAATGAGATTCTTTGGGATCAGATTGAAAACGTGCACATAGACAGACACTAAACATAATGTCGTCTCCGCTTTAGATTAAATAAAAGAGTGAGCCAATCATACCTCTGTATATCGTCTGATTAACAGACTTACCTGACTCATCCTTGTTAAGATTTGCTCTAGACAAATGCATTGGGGTCTTCATAGGCTTGGAATTTTCCATCTTGAACTTCTTGATAAGTTCCTTAGTGTATTTCTATTGATGGATGTAGATTCCTTCTTTCGTCTGCTTGATTTGAAGTCCTAGGAAGAACTTCAATTCTCCCATCATACTCATTTCAAACTCGTCCTGCATTAGCTTTGAAAAATCCTTGCAAAGAGAGTTGTTAGTAGCTCCAAAGACTATATCGTCTACATAAATCTGGACTATAATAAAGTTCTTTGAAACGTTTTTCTTGAAGAGAGTTGTATCAACCTTTCCTCTTGAAAAACCATTTTTAAGAAGGAAAGTACTGAGTCTATCATACCAAGCTCGAGGAGCTTGTTTAAGACCATATAGTGCTTTCTTAAGTTTAAAAACATGGTTCGATTGAGACACACTTTCGAAACCAAGAGGTTGTTTTACATACACCTCTTCTTCAATAAAACCATTTAGAAAAGCACTTTTTACATCCATTTGATATAGAACGATATTCTTGTGAGCAGCAAAAGCAAGTAATATTCTAATAGCTTCTAATCTAGCTACAGGTGCAAAGGTTTCAGTAAAATCAATACCTTCTTGTTGATTGTACCCTTGTGCTACTAACCTTGCTTTGTTTCTTACCACTTTTCCAGCTTCATCAAGCTTGTTTCTGAACACCCATCTGGTTCCGATGATGCTTTTGTTCTTTGGTCTTTCAACAAGACTCCATACATCATTTCTTGTGAACTGATTGAGTTCTTCTTCCATAGCCAAAATCCAATCGTTGTCTTGAAGAGCATTTCAATGTTATTTGGCTCCAAAGTTGATACAAGAGCATAGCTTGAAATATACTTCACTTTAGATCTTGTTTAAACACCTTGAGATCTATCTCTAATGATGAGATCTTCTGTATGGTTTGATGCAAACTTCCATGTTTTTGCAGGAGCTTGATCTCCCTGTTGATGAGTATCAGACGAAGAGGGTTCGTCTGTGCATCTATCGTCTGTCCTTGTATCGTCTGACCCTTGTTTATCATCTTGTCTTGAATTCGACGGAAGGGTTAATCTGTAAATTATCAAACAAATTTTCTAGGTCTGATACTTCTTTATCAGCCTTTGAGTTATCTTGGAACTTTACATGGATTGATTCTTCTACAACTTGCGTCTTAGAGTTAAATACTCTATAGGCCTTAGATGTGTTGGAATATCCAAGAAAGATTCCTTTAACCACCTTTGAATCAAACTTTCCAAGTAGATATTTGGTGTTATGGATAAAGCATTCACATCCAAAAGGATGGAAGTAAGAAATGTTGGGTCTTCTTCCTTTCCATAATTCATATGAAGTCTTATTCAAGATTGGTCTTATCAATATTCTGTTTTGAATATAACAGGAAGTGTTGACTACTTCTGCCCAATAATATTTCGAGAGAGAGCTCTCATGCAACAAAGTTCTAGCCATTTCTTGTAAAGTACGATTTTTCCTTTCCACAACTCCATTTTGTTGAGGAGTTCTTGGAGACGAAAAATTGTGAAATATACCATTTTCAAAACAAAAGGCTTTGAACTCAGAATTTTCAAATTCTGTTCCATGATCACTCCTTACAGATGCAATACATATTCCTTTTTCTTTTTGAACACGTTTGCAGAATATTTCAAAAACTTTGAATGACTCATGTTTATGAGCTAGGAAGTATACCCATGTGAATCTAGTATAGTCATTTACAATGACAAATCCATATCTCTTCCCTCCAAGACTTTCAGTCTGAGTGGGTCCAAAGAGATCAATATGTAACAGTTCTAATGGTCTTGTCGTGGAAACAATATTTTTAGATTTGAAAGAAGCTTTGAGTTGTTTCCCATGCTGACAAGATTCACACAGACGATTGGTTTTCCAAGATATTTTTGGCAAACCTTTTACGAGATCTTTCTTAGAAATTTTTGAAATATACTTGAGACTTAAATGTCCAAGCTTTTTATGCCAAATATCTCGTTCATCGTCTGCTGAAATCAAACATGTTACATTCTGATCACTTAGGTCAGAAAGGCAAACCTCATAAAGATTGTTCTTTCTTTTCCCAACAAAAAGAATGAATTTATCTTTGTTCTTCACTATACACTCATCAGAGTTAAAAGCTACTTCATATCCACTATCACAAAATTGACTTATGCTAAGTAGATTGAAGTTAAGACCTTTAATGTATGATACGTTCTGGATAAGGGTATTGGGTGTCTTACCAACAGTCCCAATGCCAAGAATTTTACCTTTACCGAATCGTATGGGCATTGGACCCTTTACTTGGTCCGAGGTCTTGGAACATAGACAGTCTCCCGTCATATGTCGTGAGCATCCTTTGTCCCAGGTACCAGCTTGAAGTCTTGTCTCTTCCCATTGAGGATATCCTTGCAAAGAACAATAAGTGACTTTGGTACCCAAATCTTTTTGGGTCCTTTCTTGTTAGTTACAAAAGGCTTCTTTTTGTTTTGAGCCTTTTTGTAGACGTTAGGAACCTTGTTGTGATTCCTCTTTTTTTTATCAGACGAAAGAGGTTTATTTTTCCTTTCGTCTGTCTGCTTAACATAACCAAGTCCACTTTTATCATTTGGTGATCTCCCATATTTTAAAATGTTTGCAAGAATGGAGGATCCCTTTGTAAACTTGGTTAAGTCATTGAGTAAGGACTCATTTTCTTTCTTTAATCTTTCAATTTCAAGAATGAAAAGGTCCTTTTCAGACTCAGACGAAACATCACTTGATATTTTCTTGTCTAGAAACTCAATTTCAGATTTCAAAACTGCATTCTCTTCCAAAGCTTGTCTTAACTTGGTTTTGCAAGTTTTGTATTGCTGAGCAATAAAATGAGAGTTAGCTAGAAGAGTATCATATGATATTTCTTCTAATTCTGACTCAGACTCAGAAGAAGAGGATGAAGAAGTTTCATTGTAATTTACCTCTGTTGAGACATGATCTCCAGCCATGAGGCATATGTTTGCTGCTTCTTCTTCTTCAGAGGATTCCTCTGAGCTTTCACTGTCAAGGTCTTCCCATGTCAGTAAGCTCTTCTTTCCTTTATCTTTTCTAGAGCTCCACCTCTTTTTCAATCTGGGACATTCTGATCTCATGTGTCCGGCTTTTTCGCACTCATAACACACAATCTCTCGTGTTATCTTCTTTGGTTGATGACTTTTCAGGGAGCTTCTTCTCCTTTTTCTTGAAGAAGCGTTGGCCTCTTCCCTTCTTCATCATCATTCTTTTGAATCGTCTCGCCATGAGAGAGACTTCGTCTTCAGACGAACCATTAGACGATTCCGATTCGATTGAATCGAGCCTTCAAAATCTTCTTTGTCCTTCTTGGATGATTCTTCTTTAGGAGCGTTGTTGACAGACGGAAGAGCTATAGGTTCTTGAACCTTGATTTTCTCCCTTTTAC
The DNA here is from genome assembly GCA_026586105.1 of Hylodesmum podocarpum. NCBI lineage: Eukaryota > Viridiplantae > Streptophyta > Magnoliopsida > Fabales > Fabaceae > Hylodesmum > Hylodesmum podocarpum. The sequence goes on from JALJEV010000638.1 coordinate 6,067,110, forward strand.
ATAAGAGCACTTCATGTACCCTTAAAGCTCCAATTAACTCATCTAGAGTTAATGTTTTCATATCTCTTCCAACTGAGATAGCTGTGGACATAGCTTCCCAAGTAGGTGGGAGACTATCCAGGATCTTCATGTTGTTCTGGGCCTTTGTGAAGGTGATTCCCAGAGCAGTAAGTCCATTTAATATGGTTTGGAATCTTCCAAACATCATATCAATTGACTCTCCTTTCTTCATAGAGAACATTTCATATTCTCTTTGAAGAGTGGCAGCCTTCCTCATTCTCACGTCTTCAGTGCCTTCATATGAGATTTTGAGAGCATCCCATAATTCTTTAGCAGTTTTGTAGGCACAGAATCTGTTGTACTCTGTTCTGGAGAGAGCACACATAAGAGCATATCTTGCTTTATTGTTCAGCTCCATCATAGAGTATTCTTCATTTTCCCATTCTCCTTCAGGCTTTACAATGGGGATATCTCCTGTGGTGATTATGTTCCATAATCTATATTGGGTTGACTTGATGTACATCTCCATCCTGTCAGCCCAGTAGGGATAATCATCTCCAGAGAACGCTGGAGGTTTGTTCATGGAGGCTCCTCCGGATAAGAATGACGGTCCTTGTGAGTCCATGTTGGATCTTTTCCGCTAGCAGCTGTGAGGCGCTCAACCCTTGGAGGCTGAGCTCTGATACCAACCTGTAAAAGATAAACACAAGAAGGGGGAGGTTGAATTGTGTTAATTAAAAAATTTTATCCCTTTCGTCTGTGGGTTTCAAAGCTGTTTAGACGAAATAAAATTTATGTTGAAAGATTGATTTTAGAGAATAGACGTTATAGTGTGATTATCCCCTGTTAGTTGATTAGACGAAACAAAAATAAACACAGTTATTTTTATACTGGTTCGTCTATTCAAGACTACGTCCAGTTACCCAGCAACCATTGAGTTTTCACTACAAACCGTGAAATGGTTTACAAGTATTCTTTGAACCCAGCCACTTCTGGCTATTACAGATATTCTTTGATCCCAGCCTTCTCAGGCTAAACCAACAAGGTATTCTTTGAACCCAGCCTCCACAGGCTAATACAAAGGTATTCTTTGAAACACAGCCTCCTCAGGCTAAAATGCCACACAAGTGGACTTTGAAAGATGTTTAGAAAAACAAAGTTTTCCTCTACGCAGAGAGGTGTTTACAATAAAGCACAATTACAGATTTGAGCGAATCCTTAAGAGATAGATGAAGATAAGCGTATTCGCCAACTTGTTCTTGAAGGTGTGAAGTCCTTTTATAGGCATCCTCTTCAAATAACCGTTAGACTCATTTGAATGTCGTTGAGAAATCTTCTAGAGAGCTTTTTCAAAAAGGTTGTCAGCTGTACTTGATTGATTGATGAGAGTCGCAGCGGATATAGCGGACTAGGTTGTGCGCGCAGTACTTTTTCTGACTTGTACAGAGATGTGACACAAAGGTGAAGGCCTTTTTGATTTTGGAGTGTAAGCACAAATCCCTATACTGATCTTGGATGCTTCTCTTGAGTACTTCTTCAGATTTGAAAACTTGGCGCAAGACTCCAATCGTGACTTCACTTTTGGATAGACGAAATGTGTAATCAGTTAAAGTTGTTTCGTTTCATCCTTTCGTCTTAAGGCTTCACTCTTGGACAGACGGAGACTTTAGCTTTGACAGTCTTCTTCCGTCTGTGCACGTTCCGTCTGATGTCTTGGCTTGTGGACAGACGCAACACTTCAAACTTTGAAAGGTCATCTTCCGTCTGTGCTAGTTTCGTCTGTGCTGTAATTAATCAAAACTTAGGGACATTCTTGATCTAACAAATCTTGATCTAACAGTCTAAGGTTGCTTCGTCTGTGAAGATACTAATAGACGAAGAAAAACAAAGGAAAGACGCAGAAGAAAAAGCAAAAGCTAGGAAGCTTGCGCTTGAGAAAGCTGCTAAAGGCAAGGAGAAAATGAAGCAAAAGCTTGCGTCTGTTATAGTTGGTGAGACAGACGAAGAAAGAATGTTGAAAGAGGCCAAGAGAGTCTCTATTTTGCTTCAAGCTGAGAGAGAAAGGATCTTTCTCGAGAGCGTTCAAGGCATTGGATCATCTGAGGGAGCATCTGCTCAAGCAATCTCAGAGGGCATGAACAGTGAAGAGACAGCCTAGATCCAAAAAGATAATGCCCAGCTTGCGGAGGAGTTAGAAACCATGCTAAGTGAGGAAGTCTCCACAATGGAAGTCTCTCCTTCACACTTACTCCAAGACGAACTTAGGGCAAGCCCTATTATTGCGTCTCCGCTGAACGCATCCCTTGCACAGATGCTACCTGCTGCGTCTGAGGAGGCATCACACCCACAGACGATGGACATTCCGTCTGAAGACCTAGTGCTGATTGAAGATGTTGATTCTTCGTCTGATGAAGATCAACTTGAGGTTTCAAAGGTCTATGCCTGTTGGGAAAGGTCACATGCTGAAGTGATTAATCCAGAAGACTTACCCCCAAAGCACAAGATGGACTATTCGTTCCTAAACGAATTAGTCATGAGAAGATTTGCCGAGAGCACCTGTGCTGAAAGACCAATCAAGCCAGATTGGATCATTGGAGCGAAGTTTGATGAAACCTCCAATGAAGCTGAATCGTCTGAGCCTGCTTCATTAGCAGACAATGAAGACTTGTACATACAGAATACACCATACATGAGTCAAGAACCCTTATCAAGACTGAGAGGAAAGAAGGGATTCCAGCTGAAGAAATCTGAAAACCCCATTCTTTACAATAAGTCCCTGAAGCCAGAAGATTTTAATGAAGATTTTGTCTATTCACCAGAGGAGCAACGCAATTGGTTGAAGCGTCTGCCCTGTGACAAACTGGCATCACTAAATATCAAGGGACTGGAGAAAATAAAAGAATACAAGGATCATCTTGCTGCGTCTGAGATTGAAGGACCAGCACTTGGCTATGAACCTTACATCCCACAAAGAAAGAATTCAAGATGGAAGACTCAGATTGAAATGAACGCTCCAATTCTTCATCACTGTAGATTTGGAGACGATGAATCCAGCCGCTATGAGCCAAAAGATTGCACACATTGGCATTTTGACGCTCTAACTAGCCATGATCCTTTCAAGTTCACAATTCCACTTAACCAAACAGAGTATGTTGGTTTAGGCCACACTCTAGGAATTGTGCTCCCATGGACGAGACCCCATTGCTCTGGGATTCATCCAAGGTACTCCATCCTCCTCAACGAATATGAAGACCCTGAAGATATTGCCCATTCCCTTCCTGAAGATTACAATATACCTTTCGCATTGATGGCCAAAGCATATCGGAGAGAAGCTAAGGAAAGAAACATTTCCTTTCTTCATATAGAGCGACTAGCTGAGAAGAACTACAAAGATCTTCCTCTTTTGATTGGATCTCAGTTTTCCTCACTGGTGACAGACGAAACCAAATATTATATCATCTTAGACAGAAAAAGGCCGTGCTTGGTAAAATATTTGGCTAAGGGGAAGGAAAAGAAGTATTCGTCTGAAATCACTGCCAAACATTGCTCTGGAACCATCTTTGATGAGAAGGACTCCTCTGTATGTGGCAAAGTGTTCCCTGGCGCTGCATTTGTATATTCTCAGGAACAACCACTTCTTAAAGTATCCATTCCAACCAAGTGGTATACCTATCAATGGAACCGGAACTTCACAGCCTACCTCGATCTTCCTCTTTTCACAATGTGTCTGAAGGAATCACCCAAAGTAGTCATCATTGATGACACTATACCTTTTGTGGAGGAGCCTCAAACACCGCAAGTGCCAATTGATGATGTGGTGGAGGTTGCTGAGGCTAATGAGGAGATGCCCAAGGCAGCTGATATTGAAGAAGCTGAGGAGTATAAGACTCTGAAGCGCAAATATGAGGCTTTGGAAGAAGATTGTCAGCACTTGAAAGCAAAGAACAGAGAACTTGAAGAAAATCACGCTTCTCTATCATCTCGAAAGAAACTTACGAGACGTTGTCATGACCTGTTGAACAAAAAGCCAAAACCTTCTTCTTGATCGAGTTTTGATGATCACATGCCCCGAGGGGAGAGAAAAGAAAGCATAATCCAAGGGGAGAGCCTAACCCAAGGGAAAGAAGAATGGTACAAAGCAAAGTCGAGGGGAGCAAGGAAGAAAAGCTTAGTCGAGGGGGGAGAAACAAGAACAAGGAGTATCGTCCTAGGAAGTTATACTGTTGTATTATTGTAAAAATTTTTTTGCTCAGTTATACATTGTAATTCTTTAGTGTTTTCTGCTTTGTAATACCATTGTAATATTCGACTCTGATTACATCACATTGATGTAACAATAAATCATAAAGAGGTATTATTCATAAAACATCGTCTTGATGTAAATCGCTCATTAAATCGTTATTTCTCGTCTAACTATGTCTTATGCAGATTTTAGGTGGTATGGTCTCGTAATCATCAAAAAGGGGAGAATGTTAGATCAAGATGATCAAGGAGGAAAATGTTAGATCAAGAATGTCCCTAAGTTTTGACTAATTACGAACAGGACGAAACAAGCCATCAAGACTTGACAAGACAAACAGTGAACAGACGGAACATGATCCTTCAAAATTTGAAGTGTTACGCCCGTCCAAGAGCAAGCCATCGACGATCGGTAATGGACGAAAGAAGACTACTCAAGTTGAAGACCTTCGTCCGTCAAGAGTGAAGCTTAAGACAAAAGGATGAGACGAAACAAAGAAGTTTGAAGACTCATTTCGTCTATCCAAAAGTGAAGTTCAGTTGAAGTCTCGCGCCAAGATTTAAAATCTAAAGGAGTCATCATGAGAAGAATCCAAGATCTGTATGGGGATCTGCGCTTTCACATCCAAAGTCAAAAAGGTCTCTACCTTTTTGTCACATCTCTGTACAAGTCAGTAAAAGGAACTGCGCACGCAATTCAGTCTGAGATATCCGCTACAACTCTCATCTATCAATCAAGGACAACTGACAACCTTTTCGGAAAGTTCTCAAGAAGATCTCCAACGACTCTCAACGGCATTCAAATGAGTCTAACGGCTATTTGAAGAAGATGCCTATAAAAGGACTTCACCACGACTAGAACAAGTTGGCGAATACGCTTATCTGCTATCTTTAAGAATTCGCTCACTGCCAAGCTCTGTTATTGAAAACACATCTCTGCGTAGAGGAAAAACTTTGTTTTTCTACATCTCTTAAAAAGTCCACATTGTTTGGCATTTTAGCCTGAGGAGGCTGTGTTTCAAAGAATACCTTTGTATTAGCCTGTGGAGGCTGGGTTCAAAGAATACCTTGTTGGTTTAGCCTGAGAAGGCTGGGATCAAAGAATATCTGTAATAGCCAGAAGTGGCTGGGTTCAAATAATACTTGTAAACCATTTCACGGTTTGTAGTGAAAACTCAGTGGTTGCTGAGTAACTGGACGTAGTCTTGTATAGACGAACCAGTATAAAAATATCTGTGCATTTATTTTATCTGCTAGTTAACTAACAGAGATAAATATACTTTAATGTTTATATATTAAAATTAATCTTTCAAGATAAACACTGTTTCGTCTGAACAAGCTTTGAACTCACAGACGAAACCCACAGACGAAAGAAATTTTTTTTTAGAAATCACAATTCAACCTCCCTTCTTGTGATTTGTCTTTTACAAAATTAGATTTGTTTAAAACAAATGAGGCATGGATTTAATTATCTCTTCACCTCTTGATTGATATTACCTCATATTTGGTTTAACATAATATTTTTGACAATTGTCATTTTACAATTTGCGTGGCAGCCATATGTTGGGTGTCGTTTTTGATGTTACCTCAAATTTGTTTGGATGGTAATACAATATGAAGAGATGTGGTGTCTCTTATTTGTTTTCAAATTGGTGAGTGACATCAGTCAAACAAGGTGATGTGGCAATTTGGCCTCAAACACTTTATTCCTTCTATGTCATCTCAATCATAAAGTTTGCATCAATTAACATTGAGAAACAAAGAAGACATTAAGTAGATGACATTATTAGGGTCAATACTGAAGAATTTGACAAATTGACTCTAGTATGTTGTTGATGATGAGATATCACAAGAAGAACCATTAAGTTATAATGATGATTACATGATGTGGTTAAAAAACAAAAATGTATATTGATATGAAAAATGCACAAGTGGCGTTTATGGTATAATTTTTACAACATTAACTTAATTAATTTTCATTTTTACATAACTTTTTATGCATAACTAATAAATGACATTTTCTTCAGGGTGGCGTAATTGATACCTTATTTTACATGGCATCACTAGAGGGTTAGCCAACATGTGGTCCAAATGAGTTGTTCGATATAACTGAAAGGATGAGTGTTCTTTTATGTGAGTACGAGTGTGTGGTACAATCGGCCACAAGTGTGCCACTTGGAGGCTAGAGATTTCCGATCCACGAGACTCACATCTTACCTACTAGTGTAGAGATGCATGGTCTGACATGCAACCAACCGGCCTTGGAACCTGAGTCTTATGTTATACCTCCTATGCTAAAGAAGCTACCTGGGATGTATTTCACACCAAACCAGTTCACCTAGCTGCCACCATATATGTCACATACCTTGTCGCAGGACCTTCACTATCCTATCTGCATACTCACAGCGGTGCTAGTTTATCTTCGCAATTGTTTCCTTAGAGTCATTGGGTTATTGAGCATCTTTTCGGTAAGTCATCTATGCAAGGAGAAGGCCTTGATGTCAACACTTCTAGCACACCAATTGGACTATTGTGGAATATTATGGATGATATTCCGCACATGGATGGTTTATTTGGTGTTGATTTACAACCATAATTTAGTAGAAGACAACGCCCAAGAAGAAATCTAGACAGTAACACACGAAGATGGGATAAACCATGTGGGATGGATAAGAGGCATGACCACCATTAATTTTGTTCTTTTATCTATTATTTTTAATATGTGATTCTTTTATTTATAAAATGGATATTTGTTATTTCATTTGTTCATGAATGAAATTATTTAATCATTTGTTCAATTAAGTTGAAATTTAGTCATAGACAATTTTAATAAGTACGAGCATCGGTAAAGAAAGTAACATTTATCGACAATAATGTGGGAAAATTAAAGTAAATGAATGTGTAAACTTTGTTAATTTATAGCATGTTGGGAGTTGGAAGGACAAAGACGTCTGTTATGTCCCTCTTAACCACATCTTCTGCATTTTTGTCTCATTTAAGACAGTTCAACTCAATCCATCTCATTTTGAATTTTGGTCAATTTTGGTCTTCCTTTGCCTCAAATGGTTGATGGATAAAAAATTATTTTCTTCTCATGGTCATCAACGGGTGGAAATACATCCTCGTTTCCTAAAGGTCACCATTCACTTGAATGTGCCTTCAAAATATATTCATTTTTAAAGACATCATCGACATACCGAAAGAAGTTGATACTAATATATTCACACACAATAATAATATGTGAACATGAATAATGAAAAATAGTGAATCAGCCATATTGGCAATATCTATCAGTTAGATTTATTGTTCATTTGTCTGTCACGTTGTCTCAATGGATTGAATGTCTCTTCCACCTCAAATCTTGTCTGGTGAGTGTCATAAATACGAACAATGTGCAAACATGCTTCTTCTTGATTTTCCTGTATAGCTTATTATTTCTGAACAGTAGATATGACCACATCTTAACTATTAACGCACCTGACGACCTCGATCTACAAAATACTCACAATAGTGACTAATGACTGGAAGTTGGCTTGAACAAAGTTGTGATTGGAAGATTTCTACAACCTTTTAGAACTTTATTTGTACACTTGGGAAGAATTGTGGTCATGTGTTCATATCGGTGTCATTCCTTATCGTATGTCATACTCCATTTTTCTTTAAAAATTCCTTAAATCCAAGTTGAGATAACAGGATTCAATTCACAAAATTTCTCAAGATTCTTGTAAAAAATGTATTTACATGGAGCATAGCTTACACAAAAAAAAACATGAAATATACAAATAGTTACTCGTATAAAAAATTTATTATCATAAAAAATTATTAAATTATAATAATTGAATATTATTTTTGTTTTGTTTTAAGTTCTTAAATTTGTGATTAAAATTACTTATAATGTGTTTGATGCAACAAACATAGTAAGCATGAGGTTGACTTCGTCTAATTACTTCATTGTTAATCGCCGACTTGATGTTCCAATGTTGATTAGAGATTAGGCAAATCCCCAATTTATTTGTCATATGTAGATGTAATGTGACGTCTCTTGCCAAAAAAGTTATTGGCTTCTTCCTACATTAGCATTAAATAAATATTTCATATTTTCAATATATAAAATTAAAATTATTTTTAATTTATGCTAACCTGCACTTATATTTTAGAAACAACATTATGTTGCACGTGAAGGCATACATTATGATGATCTTCGTTTGTATCAGAAAAAACATAATCTTCATCATTAAAGTTTAACCTTGTACAAACTCCTACGTGAAGGCATACATTATGATGATCTTCATTTGTATCAGAAAAAACATAATCTTCATCATTAAAGTTTAACCTTGTATAAACTCCTTCGTAGGAGTTATCAATTACACTCACATTATATACATACACACCACATGCAACTATTTCTATACATAATTCCTATAGGACTCATGTCCTCCTGTTGAAAATTAATAATAATAACTTTAACATCTTCGTTAGCTATATGTAGTGCGACATATTTTTTTTCTACAAAATATCTTGTTGTGATAGAACCAATAACTTCATTAAAATTTAACTTAAATTTATCATGTATTCTTTTTTTTTTTAACTCATTAAAATTTATTCTACGTTTGATTTGTAAAGGTCTTCTAGATCTTTTAAACGTTATTCCTTCACTGCTCAATAATCTTACTATTAATGCAGACAACAATAATAATTGGAGAAGTCATTTCTCCACAAATTATCAACAACAAATAAATATTTTCATTTAAAATAAATTAATTAATTATTAAAATAATATGAAAATATATAATCAAAATTACCGTAAAAAATATTTACCTCGCTATTATTAAATATTAATAATTTTAATTTCACACCTACAAATTAAAAAATGACCATATTTTATTAAAACAAATTAAAATTACTATTAAAAATAAAAAATAAAAAAAAAATGGAGTTCCAATTTCCTTGCCAAAGATATATATAAGTTATTAAATGCGCTAGACACACTCCGCGAAAAAATGGGATTTAGCCACATGCACATGGACATGCCCCACGAGGATCCAATTCACATGGATATAAACTCGCCAAAGCTTGCGGTATGACCACTGAGGTTCACATCTACGTGACTGAATGCGTCATAACCCTCAACGCGACTAACTCTAAGTTTGTCATGTGGCTGAAGCCGTTTACCGTTTGAGCTTGACCTTGTAACATTATACCATGTGGTTAAATCTTTGTGTTTCACTTTTTTGTGAAAACTTCAAGTTTCAGAATACTTTCACTTTTTTTTACACTAAAAATATATATAATTTTTCTAATACTAAATGTGTTCGATCTCCCAGTACCTTCAACAAAATTGACCTAGCATATAATAAATTTTCAATTGACCCTAAAAATATAATTAATATGTGAAATTATACGCTTAAGGTACATTTACCTTTTATTCTATAAATTAGTGTCATAAAAAAATGTGAAATAAATTCAACAATATTAAAAAAAACTTATTTAATAAATATTATAACTCTTAAATTTTGTCTTTGAGTATTTACATTTTTTACGGCTAATACATACCCTACTATAACATGAATCACAACTAGCTTATCTTTAGTGAATAAGAATTTGGGTTTTCCTTAACAACAATTAACAATCGAATCATGGAAGTTCCACTAACAATTACATGATTACACAATTAAGATTAATGTTGATGTGCATTATTGCTTGATGACATTGATGACAAATTACTGTCAACTTCATCTATTTAGATTTGTAGGTTCTAATTAAGACGTGGAACTCATCTTAAACTTAATTTTACCTAGTTTATTTTAAAAGTATCAATAAGTTAATTCAAATTTTTAATATGAATACTATCTTCAATAAATATAATTAAGGATAATTTAAAAATTTTAATTTAATTTGTATTTAAGAAAATTATATACTAGAGGAGGGACTATCAAGTTAGGAACTAGTACCATTTTTTTTTTACTTAGTTTTGTTTGTTATACAGTTTGTCGCTAAACACATAATCATAAACCTCGGGCATGGTGCTTTAATTTAATTGCTTTTACAGTTATTCTCAAGCTATAAATTCCCCTTAAGTTTATGGTTAGTGAATGCTTTTTTATTTTTAAGGTTATAGAAAACTTTTAAAATCTTCTATAATAAGTTAAATAAATTTATTTCAGCATTTGTTAATCTCGACTTCCATTTATAAATACAAAAGTAAAATAAAAGAAAAATTATTAACTTTTACAATTTTAAAAAAACTTTTAAAATGTAAATAAAACAAGAGAAAATCATATGAGATTTATTTTCTTACATTCTAGACTGGTTTATATATAAATTCTTTTCAGAGCATTTGGTTGAATATCTTTAAAGCTTAATTAGGATTTCTAATAGACAAATTCTCACATTTCTTATACCCATCTCTCCCCCCACGGATATGAAAGATTCTTCTCATCTAGGAATGTTAATAAAAAATTAAAATTACAATTATAACCTTATTAAAAATTAAGAACCCTTAAATTATTTTTTTTCTAATCCTTATTCTCTTTCTCTATTATCTTTATCTTCCATCTTCAATCTATATAGATTCGACATTGTTCAGTTGTCCTCATTGTTCCACTGTCGTTAGAACCGTTCGCTCGTCTCGTCGTTCCAATATTATTTACTTGTCTTACTTCATTCCTCGTCGGTCAGGTAAGTCTCATCATCCCTCATTGTTCTTCGTTCTGTTATTATCGAGTTGTTTCATTCAACTACATTGTATATTTTTTTTGTGTTCGATTCTGCCAGCAATTTTCCTCAACTTGAGATTTCCGAAAAGGAAGCTTTTATATTCTCATGGTGAAAGTGCATTTTTTTTATTGTTTTCAAATTTAAAATGAATTTATTAATGATATTTTCAATTTTAAAATTCAGAGTATTTTTTGGAAAATGAAATAATATTTTAGAGAATGTTATCATGAACCAAACACAGGAATAATGCATCTCTAAAAATGTTATACAAAATTTTCAGAAATTTAGTTTACAAACCAAAAATAAATTATTCATGAGGAAATTATTCCTAGAATTAACATTTTTGTGTCATTGTCAAAAATTATTCTTAATCCGCGAACTAAATACGCCCTCTTTGTTTATTTTTTATTTATAATTAACACTCAATAGAATTTTGAGATTTAAATGAGAAGAAAAAAAAAAGAAAAGAAATTTTAAAATTTCTTCTTTAAAATTTAATTTTCCTTATTTTCATTCTTTTTTCTCTAATCAAATAAAAGATAACTCATCCTCATTTGCGTTTTTCTTTCTTATGTTATTTCCTTTTTATTAAAATACTATAAATATAAAAATAAAATGTATAATTTATGAAAAGACAAAAAGAAAAAAAAGCTAATCAATTACTTTCAATTAATAATATAAAAATTTTATTTTATTTCTAAAATACTCGGATTTAAGATTTAGGCAATGGTATATGTTCAATGATATTATTATAACTATTAGTAATTCAAGAGATAAATTTTGCGACCCATGAGTGAGTTGTATGGTTAATAAATATGTTCACTCTAATGAAAAATAAGTGATATGTCTCGTTAGTTTACTTCAAAAGTGAATTAAAGATATAAAAAATTAATATTGATACATGAACTTAGGTGGTTCATAGCAATAAATTAAAGTCACGCAGTTGTCGTGTTTAAGTGAAGCAAAGTTTAAAAAGGCAACACAACAGAAAAAAAGAAGATGAAAAAGTAAATAAAAAGAAGAGCACGACCTGGACCTAACAGATGGGATTGCTGTTGGTGTCGGTGCACAGTGCACTGATTCATAATCGTCACTACATCATTCTTGCTCCTCCAACCTCACTTCCTCACCCAACTTTCAAATAAACGATTCTGCACCCTGTAAAGAGTTTAACTCAACCCTTGATTTATGGAATAAAAATTAATCTCCTTTTATCTCTTATGTACATCCAATAGAATATATTTATAGGGAACGTGATACTCCTTGAGCTTTCTCTTTCTCTGCTATCATATATTCATATGGTTCACTACCTGCACCAACTCTGTTATTTCTGATGCCATCCCTGTCCACTCTTCTTCTATCAGAATTTTCTATGCTGCACCCATGTGGGAGGGACACAAGAGCCTGTTTGTTTTTCTTCTGAAAAACATATTTTTTGTTTTTTAAAATTAAAAATTCATTTTATAAATAAAATACTAAAATCCGAGTATTGTAAAATTATTTACAAAACAGTTTTTTTAATTAAAAAAATAAAAAAGAGTCCTTATTGTTAACCTTTGATTTTATTTTTCAATCTTTACAAAATTAATAAATTTTTTATCACTCAACTGTTCTAAATTTTAAATGTTAATTCCTTTAAAAAATAAATTCTAAAATAATAGAAACAAAAAAAAAATATTTACCTCATAAAAATACATGGATAATAAATATTAATTACACAATTTTTTTTTCACAAAAGAAACACAATTTCCTGAATTATTGCGATTAGAGGTTAAAGACCATCTTATTTAATTATAAATTTAATCTTGTTATATGAATTTCGTTATTTTACTTTTTATATATCGATATTTTTCAAACTTTTAATACTAGGTTAATAGTAAGAAAAAATTTTATAAAATAAAATGTTTTATACCGGTAATGAATTACAACTTGTAATATATTTATATTAATTTTAATAATAAAATGATTATAAATCATAGAAATTAAGTGATTGTGTAAAAGTATTTTATATTATTATTATTGCATACTTCTGTAGCCTTTAAAATCGTAAAAAAAAAATCATCAAATTATAGTTTTTATGAATAAATTTTATTTAAAAGAATTAATCTGAGTCTTACGTGTTAAATTTGGTGCAAAAGCTAAGTGTAGGTTAAATGTGTAAAACCTGAGGGAGAAAGAAGAGGAAGGGTTGGTGGAAACACTTGATGAAGTGCACACGTGCTTTACCTAAAATTCTGATATTAACGGAACTCAGAAGTAGATTTAATGCTATGAATAGAAGGGTAGCGGTGATGAGAGTGATGATGACCAACGCCATTCATGGCAAGTGTGCCCGTTCGATTCTATTCTGCATTACAAAATATTTATAGAGGAGACAGGTACGTCAATGTCTAATCTTTTATACTTATATTATACATTATAAAACATAATTTTTTTTATATATAAATAAAAATGAAGTCATTAAATAAGTAAATTAATATGATAAAAACAAAGATTACATTTGTTTCCATAAAGGAAAATTTCACGTTGTTGATAGGCACATATTTAATTTAAAAGAAATGTATAAATATTTTTAAGAGGATCTCGCGTGTGATAATCTAATTATAGAAATCACGCAATTACTTATTTACAAATATTTAGAAAATTAAATGCATATTTAGGAACCTATAATCAAGTTATATTAAAAAAAAATTAGATAACTCTCTCTCTCTCTCTCTCTCTCTATATATATATATATATATATATATATTGTACAATAATATATTATTTGTAAGTATTTAGGAAATCATGTTTACACGTTTAGGAACTTATGATTATATATGAATGAATTTTTTGACAAACGAGAGTTTGTTAGAGTAATTTTACGAATTTAATATTCGATCTATAAAGATTAATCTTTAATGATAACTGGAGAATATTTTTATAATTATAACTGTCATATCTAATTTATTAACTCTTAGTATCTAATTATTAACGTAATAAATAAAATATTTTTTGGATCTCATAGTTGTTAAGAGATCTTATAATTGTTAATATTTTTTGGATCTCATAATAAAGTTATTAAGAGATCTCATAATTGTTAAGAGAGTTCATAATTGTTAAGAGAGGTACATGTAATTTTTATTTTTATTAAAAACTTACCTATTTATATATTAAAATCTGATTTGAAATTTAATTTTAATTGTGTTTTAAATTTATAACTAAAATTTATATTTTTATTTTAATCTTTAATTCAACATTATATATGTTTTCTTTCCTAGAATTTAAAGATAACATCAACGTGCAATAATAATAGATGAGATAGATATTGATATGTTTTTCTGTATTTTTAAGTTTAGGTCAATGTATGTAGTTACGTTCTTTAAGTAGTCTTAATCGTGAAAGTGAGGATACATGTGAATGTTCTTTAATACTTAAGGAAATAGAATGTGAGTATTTAATAAAAGTAAAAAACCTAATGATATAGTATAGAGATACTTCCCTAAGTAAGAGGTATTTATACCTTATCCGATTGACCTAGTGTGAACATGTGACAACCTTGTGTCATACGCTACATCGATGTATTCTGCTCTGATTGGGGTGCATGTGTACAAGTCTATAAGTCGACCTGATATAGTTACGATAGCTTATGAAAGTTAACGGCAGATGTAGGTACCAAGTTACATATAGGACATGAGTTAACTCTAAAAGGGAGTTTAGCTTCATGTAGGCCAACCTCATATCTTATTAAAACCTACAAATATTTACGAGAATAAAACATATCCACTGTATCAATCAATCATATCAACTGAATTCAGTACGGTACACCAAAAAAGAAAATATAAATATAAATAGATGAAAAATAGTAACAAGTCATTTAACCATTAAAAAAAAGTTAACAAGATGAATTATATATTACTCTACTAGTATAAAAAATTATACTGGCACCACATAAAAGGTAGTGGGGTACCATGTATCGTTCTTATTTTTATAGTTATTTTTAACAAATTTTAAAATTTTTAAAATATAAAAAATTACGTTAAAAGATAATTAATTAAAAAATAATTAATATATATGATAACGATCGACACCGCAGTGTTACCATCTTTAAAATACCTTATGATGGCACGGCCCGAATTTGCCTAAAAGTCAATAGTTTACAAGTTAGAAATATAAAAAACACAAACTATATTTAATCACTCCTAAGCCTATTAAAGATATAGGAAAAATAATACAAATCATTATTTTTAAAATATAAATATTTAAATAATTATTTAAAAAAGAAATTGAGTTTAAAAAGTTTTTCTATATAAATTATATAAAATAAGTTTTTCTAATTTATAAAATATAATTATTTAAATATCTTGAATTATATTCAAAGTATAAAAAATAAGTTTTTCTAATTTACTTTCATTATAAATATATTTTTAATCACTTATTTTTATTAAAAGAACATGTTTTAAAAAGTACTTAATTTTGTTTTAAAAAACTTTTATTTTTAATTCATTTTAATTCTTTTGTTTAAAAGTTTACATATTAATAAATATTCATGTATATCCATGAATATCCGCTTAATAGATACGATTGTGATGCAAATAATAGGGTTATAAAAATATTCATTGCATCAATTGTTACCCTAGCTGATACTTCAATGTTGAGTTAAAGATACTTTTATTGGGGTTGAATTAAAGATAAATCGAACGAGAAATTGTTGAAATTACTTTAATCGATATTAGTGAAGATATTCCGAACAAAATGTTTTTGAAAAATCTTTGTTTAAGTGTAAGTTTGAAATTATTCTAATCCGATATTAAGTTAAAAACACTCTAAATGGAAGTTGAATTAAAGATACTTTGCTTGAAATTAAAATGAAAATACTTTAGATAAGATCAAGTTGAAGATATCATGGTTGTGACAAGTCAAAGGTACTTTACTACAAGCTGAGTTGAAAATATTTCTGACTTAATTGCATCTTTTACTTTTACTATAATTTCACAAATTTTACCGTCAAATAAATTTCTCTCCACATTTCACCCACAAGCACAAGCCTGTGCATTACTATTTAGTTAGATCTCTCTTAAATTATTAATAACTCTATCAAATAATTTCTAATGTTCCTGAGATTTTAAATGCAAAATTCACCGAGTTTCATAACCTGGAAAACAATTGTGTGAGATTATATTATTTGGAGGGAAAAGGGGGGAAGTAAAATTAATATTAAATAATTTGAAGAAAATTTAACGAAAAAACACAATGTATTTGCACGAGGTTAAAATGTATAAAAGAAAAATGTAGAAGCAAAATTTATGAGATTATGAAAAAAATGTTATTAAATCAAATATTTTCGTGAAAAGTTTTAAAAAATATTTTTAAAATAGTAATAAGTCGTGGGCAATTGAAATCTTCCAACCTAAAATTTTCTTTTAAGTGGGGGCAATTGATACATGTATCCTCCCAACTTAATAATTATATATATGTTTTCTTTTTTATAAACAATTTTTTTTCTTTTTTAATCAGATACAATTTTTTTCACCACTCTCACTTGTCTTTCTCCTCCTTCACATCCTTCCTCGTCTCCATGAATGTTGCAAACCTCTTTAAACCTATATCTTTTGTTATTAGCTCAAATTCTTGATAAAAATTACCTTTTGAAGTACAATTTTTTATTTCAAAAATATATTTTTTTAAAACATAATTTTATATTTTAAAAAGTACTTTTAAATATAATTCTATTTTTGAAAGTATTTCCTGGGACGTAAAAATATATCAACAACAACATACTAGGGAATGTGAAATATAACCAACCATGTTGAACCGCCAATAAAAATCAAAACAATAATGAAATCAAATGATAAAAAAAAAGGGACCAATATTACATTGATTTCACCGTGTCACAATGTTAATAAAAAAAATAATGACTAATTCAATAAATGAAAATATGAAGTATATAATATCTCGATACACTATATATAACAATTAATTAATGAAGATAGAAATATAAAAGATATGTTTAAAGAATAATGAGAATATAAAATTAGGGTTTAAAAGAAAATAAAAAATGAGTATAAAAGTAGGCTTTATATTAGGAGTATTTTTATAATAAAAATATATTTGAAAAAAGTCTTGTATTAATTAAATAGAATATATATAATATATCAATATTCTTACGTGCTGGGTGAGTTTGGAAGTTTTAAACCCATTATTAGGTGGGTGAGTGGGCTAAAACAATTAAGGCTAGTGGTCCAACTAAACTACAACCTACCCTAAAGTTTAAGGCCTAACCTCTTCTACCCAGTGCGGTCATAGACCGGAGAGTCTTGACGAGTCTACGTATAACGTATACGAGTACAAGAGCATTAAAAAGTGAGAGTGAGAGGACTGTATTGAGGTCTGCGAGGAGAGGAAAAAGAGAGAAAAAAAAAAGAAAAAATGATTTTATTTACTCATTTAGTTTTTATGATTTTATAACCTTTAAATTTTGGTTTTAATAGTTTACAAGTAATATTTTAATTTCGTAGTTTATATTTTAATTTTCTTTTCTATCGTTAGTTTTTAATTTTCTTTTTAATTTGATCATCCTTAAATTGATCAAATATGTATTATCTGAAACTTCATATTACAGGGTCTGTCACGTAGAGTTTTGAGATGCCTGTTCAAAGTGAAACTTGTGACTAAGCCTATATCATTTTATCAGCACACTTTATTGTAACATCGGCACAACTAAGGAAATCATGGTCAAGTCCTATCACCAGTTTAAGAATAATGTATGTCATGTATATTTGACTATGGTTAGGGGGCATAATATCACTAACACGTCACCCCTCCTCGCCTATATATATGCATGTGTACCTAAAGTTAGTAGATAAAATTAAGATAAAAAATCATCTTATATTCATACATAACATTTTTGTCATAAATATAACTTGACAATTAGAATGTCTTTTACATATATACTCCCTATACATGAGGAGACTTATACAAGAGGAGACTGACCCGTCATACACCTCATGGAGTATATCACACCCTCTTCAATCACTCTTCGTCTCATGTCATCCCACAATGTTTCTTCTGAATTCTGATAAGAACAACACAAATAAAAAAAACTCATTTTGATAAGAACAACACAGATAAAAAAAACTCATGATGTCATAAATATTTTAAAGATAAAGATGAAAAGTAAATTAAAATATGAAATATATAAATTAAAATATTACTTACTTTTAAGTTATAGAAATTAAAAGATACAAATTACTTATTATAAGAAGAATTAGTAATTTTTTTTTAAAAATAGGGAGCTGCCAAGTAAGTTACGTGAATAACATTTTGTTACGGGTTAAATGTCACTTTTCTTATATTAAATTTTGGTGTTTTGTTATTTAATGTTGAACAATTCTTTAACATAAAATATAAGTCAGGGGATTAGATCATGTGTACCCTGATAGTCCGTGAATGTTGTGAGAGATGAGGCCATGATTTCGATGATGATCGAGTTCCCGTTTAGGGTGTATTGTTATGATGGTAGAGTTAAGGTGACAGAGGAGAGAATAAGATTGGTGTGTGTCTCTTTACCTCTGCCTCATAATCTCTTTATATATACACCCAAGGGGAAACCCTGATTAGGTCATGAGGATAATTATGTCCATCAAATAATTATCAATTAAATACGTGGGTATTCATAAGGTCAATGATCAATTAATTAGATAAATGATAACTTGGGCCACATAATAAACAACGAGTCTTACATTCTCCCACTTGGCCGAGTAATTATTTATGATGAGCATTAGGTAAGTCTGATCAGATTTTAATACTCATTTTAGTTTTAAACCGAAGCTGTAGCAGAGAAATACAGTCATTGAATCGATATTCAATTCAAGACCCCCATTAATCATACTACAATACCAAATTAAAAACTTAAGTAGACTAAAGATCAAATTGACAAATAAGCCCTCAACAATAATTTGTGTATAGTTGTTGTCTATATGTATCTAGGCATGCATAGACATATTTAGAGACAGACAAAACAAAATAATGAGGAAATTTTACTATTAAACGTAAGTAAGTACAATATGTAATTAAATAAGATATTTAGAAAAGCCCATCTTCGAAACATGTTCTTCGAAAACTTTAGGTGGGAGACCTTTAGTCATCGGATCCGCAAGCATATTTTTAGTACTTATATGCTCAATACAAAGTTTATTTTCCTCAACTCGTTCACGTATGAACAAATACTTTGTATCAAGATATAAAGCAGCGCCAGTCGAACTGTTACTGTTCGAGAAACTAACGGCAGCTGAATTATCACAGTAAAGCTTCAATGGTCGAGATATGGTATTAACTAATTTGAGTCTAGTGATGAGATTTCTAAGCAACATCCCATGACAGGTTGCGTTGTACAGCGCAATATATTCTACCATCATTGTAGAAGTTGCAGTCAACCCTTGCTTATGACTCTTCCATGAGATAGGTCCGCCTGCTAACATAAAGATATACCCCGAAGTGGATTTCTTGTCATCTTTGCACCTGGCAAAATCAGAATCAGAATAACCAACCACTTCTAAATTATCACTTATTTTGTAAGTCAGTTTATAGTCTTCTGTCCCTTGTAGATATCGAAGAACTTTCTTAGCCGTTTTCCAGTGATCAAGACCAGGATTAGTCTGATAACGGCCTAACATTCCAGCACTATAAGCGATATCTAGACGAGTGCAGACTTGTGCATACATAAGGCTTCCAACCACTGACGCATAAGGTATCATTCTCATCTGTTCTTTTTCAACCTCTGTTTTCGGACATTGAAATAAACCGAAAACATCTCCCTTAACTACTGGAGCTACAGAAAGAGAGCAACGTTGCATGTTATAACGTGTAAGAACACGCTCAATGTAGGTCTTTTGAGATAATCCTAAAACCCCATTGACTCTATCTCGGTGTATTTCGATGCCAATAACATAAGAAGCCTCTCTGAGATCTTTCATGTCAAAATTACGTGAGAGTAAACGCTTAGACTCATGCAACATGTCTAAACTATTACTTGCCAATAGAATGTCATCTACGTAAATGACAAGTATAGTAAAGTTGCTCCCACTCATCTTGAGGTAGGTACATTGATCCACTTGGTTTTTTACGAAACCTTCTGACTTCAAGACTTGATGCAACTTTAGGTACCATTGACGTGATGCCTGCTTCAACCCGTATATGGATTTCTTCAGCTTACAGACTAGATGTTCTTGACCTTCAGATTTGAAACCTTCAGGCTGTTTCATGAACACTTCCTCATCCAAATCGCCATTTAGGAAAGCTGTTTTGACATCCATCTGATGTAGTTCTAAGTCAAAGTGAGCTACTAGGGCCATAACGATCCTTAAGGAATCTTTACGAGAGAGACAGGAGAAAAGGTCTCTTGATAGTCAATTCCCTCTTTCTGAGTGTAGCCCTTTGCAACCAATCTCGCTTTGTATCGTTCAATGTTTCCATTTGGATCCAATTTTGTTTTGAAGACCCATTTACATCCTATGGGTTTTACGCCATTGGGTAATTCAACCAAATCTCAAACACCATTTTTCTTCATGGAGTCAAGCTCGTCAATCATGGCTTTATTCCATTCAGGAGACTGATCACTGCTAATGGCTTCATTATAAGAGGTAGGATTAGTAAACTTTCCAGCATCCATTTCTTCTTCAGTCAGGTAGGTAATATAATCATCAAAGTTAGTAGGCCTTTTGGACCTAGATGACCTCCTGAGTAGATTATCGGGTTGAGCATTATCAGGTTGAGCATTGTCAGCATTGTCTTGATAATGGTCATTTGAGATGCCTTCATTTCTAAGTACATTCGGAGTGGAAGGTGGTGTAGTGTCCTGCGGAGTGGTGTCGAATACAAGAGGAGTAATTGGAGGTAAAATAATCGACAAGTCTCTCCCCCCGCATCTTGTACTTCTTGCAATTCATCATAAGGGTCTTCACTGCTCCCACTGACCTTAAAGTCCTCAAGGAAATGAGCATCTTTGGTTTCTACGATACGAGTGACGTGGTAAGGACAATAAAATCTGTAACCCTTTGAGTGAGAGGGATAACCAATGAAGTAACAAGTTACACTTTTCATGTCGAGTTTCTTTAAGAAAGGATTATAAAGTTTAGCTTCGGCGAGACAACCCCATACTTTCATATATTTTAGACTCGGTTTCCTTCCTGTCCAGAGTTCATAAGGAGTTTTAGGGACAGCTTTAGAGGGAACCCTATTGAGTATATTAACGGCTGCTTTTAAGGCCTCGGTCTAGAGGAATAGGGGTAAACCTGAGTTGGCTAACATACTGCGTACCATGTCCATTAGGGTCCTATTTTTTCTCAAGCAACACCGTTCATTGAGGAGTACAGTTTCTGATATATTGGTTCACGATCCTCGGCCCTTACAAAACTCATAAAATGGACCAGGAGCTTGACCCACATCAGTATGTCTACCATAGTATTCACCTCTTCTATCTGATCTCACAACTTTTATTTGACGATCAAGTTGTTTTTCAACTTCAATTTTATAATCTTTGAAAGTTGTAAGTGACTCAGATTTTTCCTTAATAAGATACAAGTACATATAACGAGAATAATCATCAATATAAGTGATAAATGAATTATGTCCAGTTATGCCAGTGATAGAGTAAGGACCACTAATGTCAGTGTGGATGAGCTCAATAAATTTGAACTCTGGTGGTACCTTTTTTATTTCTTGATGTCATTTTACCTTTGAGGCATTTGACACATGTTCCAAAATCATTGAAATCGAGAAAAGGTAACACTTCATCCTTCACGAGTCTAGACAAACGTTCTCGTGAAATGTGGCCTAAACGTTGATGCCACAACATGGACGAAGTTTCTAAGTCTCGCTTTCGTTTTCTCTTTAATAATGTCTGGTTAATATTATACGACAACAAAGATTTGGAAAAATCATCATCTAGTTCTAATTTATAGAGACCACCATCCAGATAACCACAACCAAACACTTGAGAATTTAAACTAATAGTAAGTCTGCCATGACCATAAGAAACATCAAAACCGTCTATGTCTAACTTTGGCCCTGATACTAAATTCCGAGTAATCTCAGGAATATATAAGGTATCATAAAGTTTAATACACAAACCAGTTTTCATTATTAATTCTAAGGTTCCCACGGCTTCGACAGCTAGTTCATTTCCATTCCCCAATTTAAGCGTTCTCCGGTTTCTTTCCAGCTTCTGGATTGTAAGGAATCCCTGAAGTGAGTTGGTTACATGAACCATAGAACCAGAGTCAAACCACCAGTATTAGTTGGAACATTTAAATTAAAGGACTCAAGTATCATGTAAAGATGATTACCTTTCTTAGTCAGCCACTCCTTAAAGTCTTGACAGTCTTTCTGTCTATGTCCTTCCTTACGACAGAATTTGCAGTAAGACTTCCCTTTGGAGTTCTTAGAGCTGGAAGCAGCACTTGCATCATGTTTCTTGACCTTAGAAACTTCTTTCTTATCGACATTGCCCTTCCTCTTCTTTGGATTAGCAGTCATGAGATAAGCCACATCTGGTTTGTCCAGCTTCAGACGCTCTTCTTGTTGTACGCACATAGCAATCAACTCATTCATCGACCACTTAACCTGTTGGGTGTTGTAGTTGACCTTGAAAGCTTCAAAAGATGCTGGAGGAGAAGTCATGATGAAGTGCACTAAGAAACCCTCACTGATCTCCATGTCTAATCCCTTAAGCTTGCGGGCCATGTCGTTCATCACCATGATGTGCTCACGAATGCCACTATTCCCGTCATATTTCGTAGTCACCATCTTCAAAATAAGAGTACTGGCATGTGCCTTAGAAGTTGCTTTGAATTGTTCCTCTCCACAGAAGCCAGAAAAGTTTTAGCATTAGTTGAATCTGGAATAGCTCCCCTGATGATTATGCTGATGGAATTTTAATGAGCATAAGAGCCATTCGGTTGCATCTCTCCCATCTCTCATGTACTATTTTATCTTTAGCAGTACTTTCATCAGTGAGAGCAGGAGGGACATCCTCTCTCAGTGCGTAATCAAAATAAAAAAGTTAGCATCAGTGAATCCTTCCATGAAGAAAAGTTCGCACCATTCAAAGTTTCAATTCCCATATTTGGGGCTGATAGTGAATTTAGATGAGAGAAATAAAACACTTAATTAAACAAGAACTTATGGTGATCTGAGGGGTAATAAATTAAGGCAGACGAAGACAAGGACCATTATATTATAATAAAGTTGTGATAAGAGTCTATTATAACACCAAAACAATAGACTAAATTAAATTCTACTTAAACAAATGGCTTTCACTTTGGTTATGACCAATTATTTAAGTATTATGAATAATAAAATTATAACGTACTATTTGAATGTAACACATCACCTTTGGACAGAAATGAGATATCCAAATTTTAATGCACACATATGCATATATATACTTAGTTCACAATACACAATCATACCACATCATCTTTAGACAGAAGTGAAAAATCATGTATTTAAGGCGAATGTCATGCAAATATTTGTTTAAGGATATGCACTAAGTGAAAATGCTTAATCAAACTTGAATAAGTTTTTATAAATGTAACACATCACCTTTGGGCAGAAGTGTACTCTAGAGTATTATTTAAGTCAAGAAGAATAAATTAAAGATTTCATCAAAATAAGGATGAATAATATGAATATATATTTTTTTGGAATCAGTAAAACCATAAAACCATAATGTTTTGATCGGAAACATATCCCTTTTGTTAAAACCCATAATACTCGAACAAATCGGAAACGGAGTGGAGAAACACAAAATCAATTTTAGTTAGGGCTAAAACATGTTTCAGATCTGAATCCCAGTATTTAGAAAATAAAACAGAATTGATTAATCAACATAATGCTCTGATACCAGATGTTGAACAATTCTTTAACATAAAATATAAGTCAGGGGATTAGATCATGTGTACCTGATAGTCCTGTGAATATATATAGTGAGAGTGATTAGATCATGTGTACCTGATAGTCCCGTGAATGTAGTGAGAGATGAGGCCATAATTTCGATGATGATCGAGTTCCCGTTTAGGGTGTATTGTTATGATGGTAGAGTTGAGGTGACAGGGGAGAGGATAAGATTGGTGTGTGTCTCTTTACCTCTGCCTAATAATCTCTTTATATATACACCCAAGGGGAAACCCTGATTAGGTCATGAAGATAATTATGTCCATCAAATAATTATCAATTAAATACGTGGGTATTCATAAGGTCAATGATCAATTAATTAAATAAATGATAATTTGGGCCACATAATAAACAACGAGTCTTACAGTTATATAATATTTAAAATATTTAATTTAATAATTTAAGTTCATATTTATTATATTTTAATACATTCTAAGATTTTTTATTTTCGGATATTAGTACATCATGTTTTTAAATAATTTTGTTTTGATATATCATATTTTAAAATAATTTCATTTTATTACACGAGGTTTAAATAACTATAATAATTATACAAAGGAATTATTACTAACATTTTGAGAAAACATGAGACAAATAAAATAATAATAGTCAGAATTTAAGAAATAGGTCCCGAAATCAATTATATGATGGGGAAGTGTTAGCATATCAAGTCTGTTACAAGGACACTTGCTTTCAGGCATGGCAACACTACTTTGTTTACCTTGTCCCTGCTCTCGAAATCCGGTGAGTACACAATTTATAACCCTTCCGTGCCTCAATGTGGTCCGATACCCCCATCCCAACAACTCATTTTATTAATTATATTCATTCTTTTATATATGTCTACATAACATGTCAATATTCTATACATAGTTTTTTGTATAACTTATAGTCCCTATAACAGTCATAATATTTCATATGCAATTCTATTTATAGATTATATATCTTTGTAACAAATCCATTTCCATAAAATCTCCGCAATAATATAGAATTCCATTTAGAAACACATTAATTCAAATACTTAAGTGTCTAAGAGTGACTCAGATTCAAAAATAAATATTAAGTCATACAAGAAGATCGCAGGTAAAACCAAATTCATCAATAAGTGTTTCATCTAAAATAAAATGAACTAAGTTCCAATATAAAAAAAAAATAATAAAACAAATTTGAATAATTGTTTAGTCCAAATTACACAACATGTATCATTAAATGTTTACTCCTCCAAGTGAGTTGTAAGGCTACCATCCATCATGTCGCTTGTATGAAAAGAAGTTTCACCTACGTAATCAACAAACAAATATAAAAGTTAAATATAATCAAAAATAAAAAATTAAATATAAATTAACTTCTCAATAAAGTATATACCTTCACGATGAAATCATTTCATTGTTTATATTAGCACTTTGTTCAAGCATTTTAGAGTTAATTTGTAAATACAAATATAGGACAATATTAAAAATTATTTACTAATTTTTATTTTCAAAAAGATAAGAAATAAATATTTAAGTTAAAGTTATTATTATTCTCTATACTCCAAAACTAACTTCTAGTAGACATTAAGATCTCTAAAATATTCTAGTGAAGTTGAATAAAATAAAGGCTTAAAATTTGACCACTAATGCTAAGATTAGAAGCTACCTTTGAAATATGAATAATTAAGATATCTTTTACAAATGCTTGAAGGGTTGGATATTTAACTTTGATATTTTGTTGTGGTGGGCAAAACTTCCTCTTTCAAGTAGTGATCCAATTTTGTTTTAACATTGGAACTTCTACCCATTTTTCCCTTATAATTTACCTATCATACTCATTCAATTCATCATTATCAATATTACTACCATCAACTATTGAAAAGGTATTAAAAGTTTATTTATTCATCTTTATCTCACGGTCAAACAGTAAATTATAACACAATTGTTTAATCATCCTATCTTAAACAAAAGACTCGTGAGGATACAATTTTTATAATTATACTCAAGCATATCCATCTTATACCTAGAATCCAAAATAGTAGCAACTTTCATTATATCATGAATCATAGCTCAATATTTTTCAAATTTGATGAACATCTTTCTATCATTTTTTAATCAATTTATTGGAAAAGAAAATCTATTGATTGATTGCCAACTTTATTTCACATATCTTAGAAAAATAGATGTTAGGTGTTGGAATTTGTATAGAAGAAACCAATTTGGTCACAACATTAAATACTTTCAATCTCCTATGGACATTCTTTGCTAATTGTCAATATGAAGTAGATGGCAAACTAGTATACTAGGACTTTCGTTGCTTTAACTTACTAAACACAACCTCATATGATATAGCAATTTCAAGCATTTTATAAGTTGAATTCCATTTAGTGACAATCTAAAGTCAAATAATTGATCTTTAATTGTTTTGCTATCTCCTCAAATCTTTACTTTCCTCTTATGTATTGATGTCAAGTATGCTACACTGTCCCAAATCTTTTTTACTCATATTTCATCATTTCCAACGCATCTTTTCCAATCAAGTTTAAGATATGTGTACAACAACACATATGAAGTAAAGTCTCATCCCTTAATAAACTTATTAAATGCAAATCTTTAATTTTGTCAATCATGGCATCATCTGTTCTATGATTATCTAGAGTAACAGTGAACAACTTAGTGTCAATGTTCCAATTAATCAAACATTCAACTAACACATTGCAAAGTTTTTTACTTGAATGAGGTCCAAGAACTTAAATAAACATAAAATATAAAGTATAATCATAGTTAAATTCAATCATTCAAATATGTGAAATAGTATAGATAATATTCTATCATTTAATCATATAAAATATAAAAAAGGAAGATTACCTCAAAATGTGACTTTGCATATACTAAAAGTCATCAATGTAATGGGTTGTGAGACCATGTACCCCGTTTTTTATTACTTAAAGTCAACATATATGATATAATGGTCACCTTCCTTTAAGACTATTTAACAACTTCAAAGTTATTGTCCTATATTCCTCGTAGATCTTGAATATTTCCTATTTTATTTTCTACACGGAACTTGAAATACAGATTGGAGAGCAATTGAGTATCGCTTAAAACCAACACCATCCACAATTGAAAGTGGATATTCATGCATAATAATTGTCTTTCCAAGCTATGTTTTTGCATGTTCTGCATCATAAGTTCTTGCATTCAACTCTTGTTTTCCTTGGACAACCTTCGGCAAAAGAAAGTTTGCCCTTTGTTCTTTTTCATAACAATCTTGTACTAAATACAAATTTCTTTATGACTTCATAAATGCTTTGTACTATTATTTGATTTTTCTCCCAAAAGTTTCTTATAATAATTAGATTGAGCCTTGTCTTTTCCATTAACTTTAACTTTTTTAAAATGTTTCCAAATCTCACTTTTAAGCCTATCTCATGTTGTTTGTGTCGTCTTCTCCAAATTATTATTTTTGGTGAAGTGTCTACATCTTATATAATTTAAATGATTTTGAAATTTCTAATTCTTTGTTTCTGTTTGAAATTTCACAACACCAAAAGAGCTCTTTAGAAAAATAATGGAAAACTATTGTAAGGTTTGCAAACTATAAACTTCTATAATCCTTGGAATGCACAATCTGAACTTCTAATGCACTAAACCTACATGGAATAAGGTTGTTTCCTTTGCATCAAACGGTCCTTCAATTAAACCCCATTGATTTCCAAATTTACACATTATTTGATTGATTTAGTTTTCCCGTGTTGGTGAAGCGGAAAATACTATATAAAAAAAAATTCGCAACAAAAAAGGTTTTATATTAGTGTATTCATAACCCATCACAATTCTAATTTAGTAATTACACATTATAAGAATTTTTATTGGTGTGTTCAAAACACACAGGCAAGAAGATTTTCAATATTTACGAAGTAAGAAAGTTCTATTGATGTATCCAAAATACACGTCACAGAATAAAATAAATATTAATAATTAAATATGTATAATGAGTCCATACCAGATTACTTAAGTGGACATTCTATGTCATTTATCTAACTCATTCTTTTCTTTTCTTTTTTCTCTTTTTAATTTACAATAAATTTATTCATGTTAAATCTCACCACCATGAATGTATCTAGAAACACATTGTAATTACTTTTATCAAATAATGACGCTTTTCAATACGTTAATTCCAAAGCAACTGGCGTATTACTTCTCCCTTACATTATATTTAGCGTTGTGGTAAATAAGCACTATGTCATATTTTTGAAATGAGAACGGAAAGGGAAAAAAATTAAAAGAACTAAAATTTTAAAAAAAAATGATAGGGAAAAAACATAATTTACTAAATATTTCAAACTACTATCCAATTATAAATAATTATATATAATAAATCTACTAATTTATAACAATTATCTTACAAAAATATATTTACATAATTTTTAATTAATATATAACATAAAATATAAATTTTTTTTACATTTACGATAAAGAAAAATTAAACTCGACATATTTTACGAGGTTGAAATATTGACATTTTATTTGATCAAAGGTTAAGTTAAACATTTACTTAATTTTAAACCAAATGGAAAGTATGATAGTGTTTTTTATTATGTAATGTCAGAGATGTTAATAATTGTTAATTTTTTTTTGTGAAGGATTCGAATAAGCAACATTATTTTTTGCATTCATCCTTAAGTAACATTGAATTGAAAGGTAATTTGAATTGATTATGAGAAAAATTGAAAGGTAATTTGAATTGGGGTGGCCCTGGTCTGAAGAAGTTAGTTGTTAATTGAGGTTTAGGGTATTTAGGAATCTTATTCTTATGCGTAGCACCAAACTCATCTAAGGAGAAAATTGTGTTTGTGTGTGTTGTTTTGGTTGTACAAGATGCATACAGATAGAGGTAATGGGAGAGTGAGAGTGATCTTTCTTGTGTTGCTGATGCTTCTCCCAACTATTGTGGGTTGGGGAAAAGAGGGTCACTATGCCATTTGCAAGATATCACAGGTATGGTAACCATACCTTAAATAAACTATTACATGAAGGCTCACTTATAATTTTATTTGATGTGGAACTTTGGGAGTATAACCAATTTTGGGGTTTTACTATATGTTTCTTTATGTTCTGATCAAATTTTTCTTGGATGTTTGAAATTGTAGGAGTATCTTAGTGAAGATGCTCTATTTGCTGTGAAACAATTGCTTCCAGATTCTGCTGAAGGTGATCTTGCTGCAGTTTGCTCTTGGGCTGATCAGGTTCGGTTCCACTATCATTGGAGTAGTGCTTTACATTATGCTGACACCCCAGATTTCAAGTGTAACTATGAATACTGCAGTGAGTTTGTTTGCCTCTTTGGTATGTTGCTCTGGATGAAATTCTTGTGTACTTGAAATTGTTGTTTGTCTTTGATTATTTTTATAGGAGACTGTCATGATTCTTACGAACGGAAACATAGGTGTGTTACTGGAGCAATATACAACTATACAATGCAGCTTAAATCAGATTATGCTGGCACTTCATCTGGATTAAACTGTATGTATTCTTGGAGTGTATTCTTAATTTGTTTGTTGTGTATGAATGTAGGTCCTTTTAAATTTCTGTTCTCTCTCTGCCTTTACAATTACAGATAATTTGACTGAGGCGCTTATGTTCTTGTCGCATTTTGTTGGAGACGTTCATCAGGTTTGTTCTTCCTAGTCCTATTCAAAATCTCATCATAATTACAAGTTATTATTGATTTAAAAAGTGAATATGATTTTCAATTTTTCTTTTTTGTCCTTGATTTTGCATGAGTGGGGAACTAGAGTTTGAGTTTAACTGTGGATCGGTTAGTTGAGAAATGAGAACTTGAATCTCTGAAACTGAAACAAGCATTGGTGGGAATGAGTCTTTCAGTGTGTTGTGTGAAAATTAAAATCACATGGTTATGTGTCTTTTTCCTCTAAAATCTTGTGCTTCAAAGGATTTTTTTTGTTCCCATTTTCTGGTGCAGCCCCTCCATGTTGGTTTCATTGGAGACCTAGGTGGAAACTCAATAACAGTTCGTTGGTACCGAAGGAAAACAAATCTCCATCATGTAAGTATCTAGATTCAGATTCTATGCTAGTTGACAATTTGACGCTGGCTGATCACTTTCTGTAATTTGGGCATTCCCCCTGTTGTTTACAGAGTGTCTGTGTGACTCTGTGATTGACTGAGAATGTATTTTTTTTTTTCATTTCATATTGTCTTTTATCAAAGATTCATAGTTGTTTAAAAGAATTTTTACCTACATAGAACTCCATATGATTTGGTAGAAACATGCTATATGGGCAAGGAATAGACTGAGGATTTGTATCCATTTACAAAAAAGGGGAATGGATTTTAATTTCAATTCTGTTTATGATTTGCAGTTTACACTGATGCCTACACTCAGCATTTGATGTCAAATTTAAACATACCTTTATTGTATTCTCAGACAATGTAGGTCATAATGCTCATGCAATCTGTCCCTGTCAAAAGTGCAATAAATTGACTGAATTCAGTGATTTTGGTTTTGGTCCAGGTGTGGGATGACATGATTATTCAGTCTGCTTTAAAAACATTCTATGATTCAGATCTTTCTATCATGATACAAGCTATTCAAAGGAATATTACAGTGAGTTTTATCTTTCCCTATTTTCTAATGCATTTATTCATGCTTATTACTCTGCTTGGACTTGTAATGTAGATATGTAAAGGCCCAAGAAGCTGACTCTTATTTTTATTCACTTTCTGTAGGATAATTGGTCAAATGATGCATCAGTATGGGAACATTGTGCACACAATCACACAGCCTGTCCAGATCGGTACATGCATAATACATTTCCTGTCAAACCTTTTTATCATTTTGCTCTCTAGTTTTGTCTGATTGGTTGCTTAGTATTAAATTTGTTATGCTTCCGTTGCTTGGTAGTTGGTACTTGATAGTCAATATTTTTATGTTCATATTTTCTTCTTTGGTGAATATATTTTTATATGTATGTTGACAGATTTATATTCATTTCTTGTACTTCATTATCATAACACTGCACCTGAAAACATGGTGAATTGATAGTGTTGGAAGTACTTTTCCTAATCAATCACGATACTGATTAATTCATATGTACATTTGCTTGTATATTTGGATAGTCAAGAGCTCCCTTTGCTTTTCCATATTAGCATATTACTAGCATTAATAATTACTCTACTTCTTGCATACAACTGACATAAAGAAATTGCATATCATGATTTGATTGGTTAAAACTTACAATTCAGGTATGCTTCTGAAAGCATTGGCTTAGCATGCAAATTTGCCTACAGAAATGCTACACCAGGAAGCACTTTGGGAGGTATTTCCTATTTCTTATATATAGAAACTCCGTAATCTGCATTTCTACTGCGGGTATTGCTGTTTTTGAGTCACCTTGTTTGATATGAAAAGGCCGAAGGGACTATTTCCCTCATTAGTGAATCTATTTCTTTCCTTGCTTTTCTGTGTTGTGCTCTTTTCTACTTTAGGAGGATTATTGGTCCTAACATTGCATTCTGTTTTTCTTCAATTGAATACCTTTTCATATGTAACAATAGAAACAAAATCTGAAGTGGGTAATCTATCAGATTCTTCTCTGTACGTAGCCATTGCTATTCAACACTAGATGATTACTTTGCAATTTTTTATTTGATTTCATGAAATGTGAAGGATGAACCCTCATTCTTTGTTATTGTATTTTTTCATTAAATAATGTAGATGAGTACTTCCTTTCTCGGTTGCCTATTGTGGAGAAAAGGCTGGCTCAAGGTGGTGTGAGACTTGCAGCTATCCTCAACCGCATTTTTACTTCTAAAACCAGAATTGCTCAAGCTTGATTTGGACTAGGCACTAGGCACATGAAGTTACCAAAAGCACTATAGTCACGTGTTACCACTGAGGTCTATAATGGCCTCACAAAAATTAGGGGTCATGGTTCAGAGCCACTCTGTATTAAGTAATGAAATTAATTTTGGAGCATTGTAGAAGCCACCATTTTGTACCTATTAGCAAATCTTGTTTCACCAACCTTATTGTATATTCAGTTGCTTTTCGGCAGAAGGATCAACGTTGGCCATTGCTCCACCAATTTTATTTCGTAGTCAACCAGCTAATTCACTTACAAAACATATATATATATTTTAATCTCTCTTCACAATTTTATAACCAGATGTCTGATTCCTTTCGCAGAAAAATTATGATATAAACATGGTGAAAAACCCAACGTAAAGCTAGTCTGCAAAGTCATCAATTTATTAGAACCAATTTTTATGAAAGAATTGAATTCTTAACAAATAAAAAAATATTTTATTTTATTTATTTGAACCAATTGAGAAACACAGAGACGTGGAGTTTATTGCAAGACTCATAGTAAGTTCTCAAACATTTCACCATTAAAATTAAAATTCGTTGAAAATTTTAAATATTATATGATAACGTAGGGTCCATTAAAAATAACTTAAAAATTGATGAAATAAGTTAACGACACTCTAAAATGGACGAGAGCCACATTCGGACATTCCCTTGGGCCTAAAATTAAGTTTTTGAATGTTCTTATTACAAAATTAAATATGCAGTAAAATTTTGTATAAAAAATTATTCAAAATTACATCAATTTAGAATTAAATTTAAATAAATTTTTAATGTAAAAATAAATACCAAAATCTATTTAATTAATCCTGAATTGAAAATCAAATATGTGGAACTAAACATGAGAAA
This sequence comes from Hylodesmum podocarpum, assembly GCA_026586105.1. Taxonomy (NCBI): domain Eukaryota; kingdom Viridiplantae; phylum Streptophyta; class Magnoliopsida; order Fabales; family Fabaceae; genus Hylodesmum; species Hylodesmum podocarpum. Next base: position 6,099,711 of record JALJEV010000638.1, read on the forward strand.
CACAAAACTATGGGGTCTAGAGACATATCATTATCAACCGTTGATCAAAGTTCAACGTGTCCCCACCTAATTTCTATTACGCCTTCTTTGACCGGAATTTTTGCTCTTTGAATCCTTTTGAATCGGCAATATTCATGACTTTAATAGTCAAAGATGAAATGACTCAAAGTCTTATCTGTCCTCTCACCTTCTAAACACGAAATCCATTTCATAGGGACAAAATCGTCTCTCTGTTGAAGCAGGTGCCGCATAATAAGAATAAGAAACAGAATATACTATAAAAAGTAAATTCTTTTTCTTCCTACAACCTCGGCACCTGCCAGCATTTTACTTTGAATTTTCAATAAATTCCTTCTATATGTTATGATAAAAATGGTGGAACTATTAGTAACTATCCAATATTTTTCTTATTTAATATTCTCTTTATATGAATATATAATATATTAGAGTATCTAATTTTTTTAATAACTCTCTGTTTATGTCAAATAAAAAAAATTGAATTGTTTTATTTTAGGAACATAGAATCCATGTTTTCCTTTACTTTGTTAAAAACTAAATTAAGAATGTTGTGGATTCCTAATTTCTTGCATGACAAGTAGTAGTTGGCGTAATTTATGAATGAGATGGCAATGGGGGGTATAAGTATAACATTTCTCCTGCACGCATCATATTTAACTCTTTCTACTTAAACACCAGAATTTGGCACACAAACAAAAGCATTAAGAAGTTCTTGATTTTTCATCTCAGAAAGTTCATTGCCAAACAAAAGGTTATTTTTCTTAAATATAGATCATGAGTCTTATTTATTTATTTTTTCTTTGATTTTCATATGCTGCTGCTATATAGTACAACTCCTCATCATTTTTTATTTTTTTTTCATATAATTGCATGGTATGGAAAACTTATTGAGGAAATAAGCTGCTCTCTCTGCTAATGTATTTTTTATTTCTTTGATCATTGTTATGGTTATGTGTGGTTGTGTAGTGAGTCTGTGACAAACCAAATTTACTGGCAGGTAATCAATTTGCAATGCTTGATCTACATGACAATATAATCATTTTCTGCACACAATATGTTTGATGGCACTATCAAAAATTAAATTTTGACGTATTTTTAGTGTCCATGGTCTATCATATTCCATATATCTGTCAAATTCAATGTGCCAGTTACTTGTGTAAAATGATTGTGAAATCAGTTACAATTTTTGGAGTTTCTAAACTTTATGGGGCTCTCTGTGTGTGTGTCGGCCAAAGGCTGATGAGTGATGACGAATGATATATTAAATTTTTGTTTTATTGTCCCATATTCTTGGAATGATGGTTGCCAATTTTGTCACGAACTGTAGGTTTCTTTGCAATCCTCAAACTCCCTTTTGTCTCTGCTAACTCTCTGAAGCACTTTATTTGCATACCTTGTATGTATATAGTTTGTTATTTCTTGTAGAACATGCCATTCTTCAACTTGCTGCTGTTGAAGCTTGAAAACACTAAATTCTCTGAACTTTAATCTTTTCAGAAAGCTTTGAAACTGTAAAGTCTTGCCCCAGGAACTTGTTCTCTAACAATGGCATTGGCAAAGATTGCTAGGGCCAACCTGAGAGGATCAAGAGTTGCTTTTGGCAGTTATGTGTGTGAGAAGGATATGTTCAATGTGGGAAGATACAGAAGCAGATGCTATATACCTTCCCATGAAAATTTCAAATCAGATGATAAGTTTTCCTGTGTTCCAAGAAATAAGGAACAGAACTACATGAACTTTTCAATGAGGGGAATATCAGGGACTCCATACCATCAAATTCCTTCTGCTAACACACAGACGGTTATAGAGGAGTATGAGTCAGAACTGGAGAATGATCAACCAAGATATGCAGGACTAGAGGCAACAAAACCAGATGAAAAGCCTAGAGTGGTTGTTCTTGGCACGGGTTGGGCCGCGTGTCGGTTCCTCAAAGGGATAGACACCACAATTTATGATGTTGTGTGCATATCACCAAGGAATCACATGGTCTTTACTCCTTTGCTGGCCTCAACGTGTGTTGGAACTCTTGAATTTAGATCTGTTGCTGAGCCTGTCAGCAGAATACAGGATGCATTAGCAAGGGACCCTAACTCCTTTTTCTTTCTAGCTTCCTGCACTGGAATTGACACAGGCAAACATGAAGTGAGTAAAATGCTATACCCTTTGGCCTTTCTTTTCTTTACATTCTTTGGACATTAAGAATTTTGTGGAATGATCAATTAGATATATGAACTTGTGTTTGTACAAAGTTTTTCTATAAAATTCTGCAAAGCATTCTGAAGTTTTTCTACTGAAATACCTACTCATTTTTATTCATGTCAACAGATCTATTGTGAAGCAGTTAACAATGGTGGACTGCCTCGAGAGCCTTACCAATTCAAAGTCGCGTATGACAAGCTTGTAATTGCAGCAGGATCTGAGCCTCTAACTTTTGGTATCAAGGGGGTAAAGGAAAATGCTTTCTTCCTTCGTGAAGTGTACCATGCTCAAGAAATAAGGAAGAGACTTCTCCTTAATCTGATGCTCTCTGAAAATCCAGGTAGATATTTCATATTATCCATAAATCCATCATAGTTTATTTTTAAGTATCCTCGATATAGTTTATTATTTTGATAGAAAATAAACCTTGGTAAGGCAAATACATCTCTCTGTCATTCACATTCTTTCTTTTTAGTATTATTCTTCTGCAAGAGCCATTCAAAGTTGTTATACAGGATTCATATTGTTCATTTATTCACTTTGTTTGTATTAATAACTATTCAGTTGTCATTTTCTTGCTGAAGCCTAAACTAAGAACGTTTTCATGTAATAACAGGTATATCGGAAGAAGAAAAGAAACGCCTTCTACACTGTGTAGTTGTTGGAGGTGGTCCGACAGGAGTGGAATTTAGCGGTGAATTGAGTGATTTCATCATGAAGGATGTTCATGAACGCTATACTCATGTCAAAGATTACATTCACGTCACTCTCATTGAGGTACCTAGCTGAACTTACTTCCATATATTAAAGCCGGTTTATGAGTTGAGGTTAAAATTGGTGACTCAACCTTTATGTTGACCTTCTATATGATTAGGCAAATGAGATACTGTCATCCTTTGTTGTTAGCCTGCGGCAATATGCAACAAAGCACTTAACAAAGGTAATCCTTTTGAGTTTTGATCATATATGTTAATCAGCCTAGATTAGCCACTAGCTCACGGTTTTAAATTTCAACATTAAGACCGAGACATTCAATCTTTGTGTCAGTCCGGGGTCCGTCTTATGAAAGGTGTAGTGAAGGAGGTGCATCCCAAAAAGATAGTTCTGAGTGATGGAACAGAAGTTCCTTATGGCCTCTTGGTCTGGTCTACAGGAGTTGGTCCTTCTGAGTTTGTGAAAACACTAAATCTTCCTAAATCTCCAGGTGGACGGTATGTGCATCCCAAAAAGAAAAGACGTTGTTGCTCATTTCCTATCTGTGATCCTTATGTAATTAATGTTGTTGATTGGTACAGAATTGGTGTGGATGAATGGATGCGTGTTCCCTCTGTGGAAGATGTCTTTGCCCTTGGGGATTGTGCTGGCTTTCTTGAACAAACTGGAAGGCCTGTGCTTCCAGCTCTAGCTCAGGTTAGCCTTTATCCATTATGTTATGACAACTGATATGAATAAAATGATCAAGAAATAACCACATAAAGTTAAACCTATGCTGATCTATAATGTCTGTCTCAATGAGAAAAATCCCAAAGAGGGTGAATGGATGTACTTGTCAGTTGCAGATGACTTCTATTTGTGTTTACTCCTGAGCATGGAATGATATAAAGGCCCTTTTGGTAGCTACTCATGAGACATACTAAAGAATGTCTATTGATATGCACTATTCATGTGAAATATCATTTTTCACAATATGCAGAAACATAAGATAATTTTCCACTGGATCTAGGCTTAGTCATTCCCTCCAATTGGCAAGGCTAATGACAGAGCAATGACATTATGCACATAAAAAATAGTAGTTACCAGCTACTAGGCATTCTAGTCATAATATATTTCCATCAAATAATGAAAGCTTCTATTCCATTTTGAGATGGATAAAAAGCATCACGAGCTATTTACAAAAAGGAATGTGGGAGTACTAATTACCAATGCATTGGTTAATTACAGGTCGCTGAAAGGCAGGGAAAGTTTCTTGTAGAGTTGTTCAACGAAGTTGGAAAGCAGAATGGAGGCAAAGCTTTATCAGCAAAAGGCATGCCACTTGGAGAGGCTTTTGTGTATAGACATTTTGGGAGCATGGCATCAGTAGGTCGCTACAAAGCACTTGTTGATCTACGGCAGTCAAAGGTATAATAATAGAATTCTAAAAAGATAAAAACTTAATTAACCTTAATAATAATATAAGAATGTTTCTAATTCCATCTTTAATAGCTTAGCAGGTAGAGTAATTAAACTTATAAGAGAAAAAAAAATAAAACTAAGCAAAGTCAAAATAATAGGTTATGATTTTGTGCTACATGTATATTGTGTAGGATGAAAAGGGGTTGTCACTTGCTGGTTTTGCTAGCTGGATGCTATGGCGCTCTGCATATCTTACACGTGTCATTAGCTGGAGGAACAGGTTTTACGTGGCAGTGAACTGGGCCACCACATTGGTCTTCGGCAGAGACAACAGTAGGATAGGTTGAAATTTCATTGTGGAAGCAGCAAAACCAGACAATTCTTTTGTTTCATTATTTTTGGCCAAGATGTTTGCCCATTCGTTCTTTTGATCTTTCTATTTGCTGTGAATTAGTATAGTAATAGATAAAGATAAATTGCATTATTGAAATATATGTTACCAGATGTCCTTGTATAAAACAAGGTTATTAGAGTTGTTTATAATTTCTGACTTAATATGAGGGAAATTCTTTTCATCGTTTATAAGAAGAGAAGATTTCATTATTGATTTTGTTCTTATAGTTGCTTAAACTTCAGCTTTTAAGTCCTTACACTACAAATATTTTTAGTTTTGTTTTGGTCCCTTCCCTGATATTAAAATGGAAGTGTTTGTACATATAGGGATTGAAGGGGATGATTTTTAAGTTTATGACTTAAAAAGTAAAGTTTGTATAACTACAAGAACCTAATCGGTAATTAAACCTAATAAAAATAAATAAATGACTAACTTTTAGTGTAAACATGTGCATATGTTTTGCTTTAATTAGGAATGTGTGTTGAGGTGGAAGAAATTTTGGAAATGTTAGCTTTGCCGTGTCACCAAGAGATGGAGTTCCAGTGAATTATTTGTGTATAATCATTTAGTTCATTCGAGGGTTACAAAGGAATGTGTGTCTTTAGAGTTAAATAATACCAGTTTCGAAATATGAAACATGTATCTTAGATTAGATCATTAACGTTTGAAGATTCAGCTCCATTAACGGTGGATACTCTTCCCCTTACTTTCGGTTTCCCTGATTGACTGTCGTTGGTGTCTCTATTTCTTTCGTTGGTGATACCCCTTTTATTATCCTATTTTTATTATTTTAAATTAGTTAATTAAATAAAGAGAAGATTTTAGTAAAATAAAACCTTATTTCATAATATTCAAAGGATTATTACATAAGTCTAATTAGTTATTTAATTACATTCCTTACTTATATAACTTTTATATTATTACTTGAATATTCTCTTGCCCAAAATAAAACTCCTTCAAAACATATAATATTACATCTTCATAATACCTATGTTTTCTTCATTCTTATAAACCCCACTCCTTCAAACATAGTTTAAGTGGTAAACACAAAAGTAAAGGTGAACTTTCCTTAAATAAAATTTAATTCATTGGAATATGAGTAAATAGACTTGTAAAAAAAAAATTCAATGAAAATGCTTTGAAATATTTTTACAAGGAATAATCTAAAAGTTTTTAAAAGTATCTACTAAAATCTATTTTAGTATATAGATTCTTGCAAAACCTTTTTAAATGAATTATGGTAGGAAAATAATCATTATAAGAACACAAAGTCTCAAGAAACAATACAATCAATTAGTCACTCACAATCATATGCTAGTCACACCTCATGTTTCTAAATCTACATGATGCATGCACCTTAATCATTCTCTTAGGACGTAATGTTATACCATCCATTAGATAGTCTGAGGGCGTTTCATTCTCACACTCTACAGACTCACCAGTATTAGACACTTGTAAATTGTTAGAGTTCCTCAATATTTAACAGGACTTCCACTGCTATATGAGATCATTATAAGCTAGGGAATTTTCCCACCAAGAACACTCTTAAGTCATAGGCATTCCTCTGCCTCCTTGAGGAACCATATTTACAAACTTATGAACTCAACTTATAACTATCCAATCACAAATGCAGCATGTTATCATGACCTTGAATTGTATAATGACTTTCACTATTTTTAAAAGTACTAACTTTTTCTTCATGTAGTCATTTTCTCACCATACTCTAAATATTGGCTATACACCAAACAAACTTAGAATATTTCCCCTCCACTAGGCAACTCCAACTGGTCATTACATAATCTACATTCTTCACTAATTCAACAAAATCATATCACAATGTGCATCGCCTCTCAAAACTATTCAAGTCACCAAGTGATTGCATATCATGAAACAATCATTTCACATTCCAATTAATAATCACACATGTATACTTTCATGCATTCAATTATTTCATTCAAAGTTATTTAACATATATTCATCATTAAGATTATATTACATCATTCATTTTAATCTTTTCATTCAACATATTCCTTAATAAATCATATCGTCTATAGTATTATTAAAAAGAGAATTTATTAAGAAAAAGAAGACAAAAAGTATTTATAGAAAAAAGAAAAGAGTTAAAGTCAAAGTCAAACTTAACAATCAAATAAGTAAGATTAACTAAATAAATGTAAGGAAAACAATTCCTTACTAATTTTTCCTAAACTTCTTTTTGTCTTTCTTTTCTTCTTCTTTACTCCTCTCGTACTTTTTCTTTATTGGTTTCTCTACGCTTCTGTAAGGTGAATTTTTACTTAGGATAAAGAAGACTTAACAAGGATTGATACAGAAGGTTATTGGGTCAATATAGATGTTTTGCTGATTTGTATATCCCAAATGGAAGCTCTTAAACCATATTTATAGGTACCCAAAGTTAGTCATTAAAGATTTTAAGAGTTAGAGAGAAAAAATGACGATTTTATCATAAAAATTTCTAATGTCAATGTTGTCAAGATCTCTCACTTAGGCGAGAATCTCCTCGCTTGAGTGAAAATATCAGAAAAAGATTTATGAGATTTTCACTTGGGCGAGAGTCTTTCCAAGACTACTCTCACCTATACAAGATTCTTGATTTAATTTTTTTATTTTTATTTCATGTCTTCCTATTTTTTGTCAAAATTTCTTTTTTAATTATTTTAAAATTTTGGATGTTACACTACACAAGATTCTTGATTTTAATTTTTTATTTTTATTTCTTGTCTTCTTATTTTTTGTCAAAATTCCTTTGCTAATTATTTTAAAATCTTGGAAGTTACACTGTGCCATTGATTGGTAGAAACAAATATAGACCAATGTGATGAGAGTGAGGAGAGGCCAAATCATTTCTTGACTTGAGCCAAAGAGGTGAATGAGGCAGAGGTTTGTGTCATCCTTCTAAGTAAGAGAGCTCCATAGCAAGTTGCAAAGACTCATCCAACGTGTTACAAAACAATATTAAATTATAATTCTAAATCTTAAATTAAATTAAAATGTTATCATTTATGTGACCAACATTAACCGGATAAAAAGTCTAAAATAGACTCTTTTGATTAATTATTTATCAAAATAAGTTTAGTTAGAAACTATTTACTATAATAAATATGTTTTGTCACGTGTCATCGGTTATGAAATAATCGATATAAAAAATGTCCCTTTCTACATCTACATTGGTTATAACCAATGTAAATAAATATAAAACAAATGATTTTTACATCGAATAGTAATACGTGGTAAAATAAACCTATTTTAGTAAATAGTTTTTAATTAGAATCATTTTGATAAATATTTAACCAAAAGGATTATTTTAGACTTTTTACCCACCGGTAATATCAACTATTTGCATCTCTTAGATAATTAAGAAATCGATCTGTCTTACGGGTAAAATAGTCTGAGGCAAAAGATTGCTAGTTACCTGATGCGCCCTCTCAATTGGGTTGGGGGAGGGTGTGATACGTCAAAAGTTGTCTTACGTAGCATAACGGAGACGTGGCTACTGAAAGTGATAGCAAATGTAAGACTACTAAAATTAAAATGTTAATTCTAATCTGTCTTACTTGAATTTATAAATTTTAATCTCCACGAACTTGAACCCTAATTCCAATTGCAATATACAAACTAAACATGAAAATTATAATCAAAACTCAATTTTGAAGGCTCGATTCCAAATCCAATTTCATTCGCCTGTAGGTTACCTAGTCTATGAACACATCCGTATACGAAAACAGGAGAAAGCAACTTGTTGCATAAGTGGGAAGGAAAGCGAGTACTCAATTTCTTTAAAGATAACACCAAAATATTTCATTCATTGCAACATAAAAGTATTCACAGAACAATTGTAACAATAAAAGTGAAGGTACAAGGCATTCACAATCCATCAACTAAACTTAGACAAAAATGCCCAGGAATCTACTACAAATGACACTACCTATCAAAAAGAAACATTTGTGTTGATTTCCAACTAACAGTAACACTTCAATCATCTGCACCTCAACAAGGAATCCAGCAAACAACCTATATCTTGAACCTTTTAAGATAAACTATAATGCCTACTTTTACAACTTTCAGTGGCAACAAAAACCAAGACAACAGTTGTGTAACACCAAGCTTTGCCTCCGCCATAGCCTAACTTCCCCTTACAAGACAAGATCTCAGGGTTCCTCCTTTGTAACCAAGGGGGAAAAACAAGGACCAAGAGCACAAGAATGGAGAAAAAACACTCTCAACACATAACCCACTTATCATTCTATCATAGAGTTAGAGGTTTTATCCTAACCTCTAGCTAATAATACATCCAAATTACCAGAATGGGAATTGGATGAAGAACTGACCAAGTTAGTTCTTCTCACAGATCTGTCACTATGACCTCTATCTTCTAGTCCATATGGCTGCTCATGATTAGTTGTTACCTGATGTGAATGAAGCAATGCTATCATGCTAACTGCAACCAAAGCAGCATTAACCACTATTCCACCCATATGATCTAATCCAAGTGATTTCTTTGCAAAATTGAAACTTGAGACAAAAATATTGACAAGGATATTTGATCTCTTTGCTTTCTCTGTCACAAAATTGTCAGCAGAACAGGTTTGTCCATAAAGAATATCAGGTGCAATAAGGCAGTTTGGATCATGCACATCTCCAACAAAAGCAAGAGCTTCTTCAATGACTTTATATTTTTTACCATTGTGTTCTGCCAGCCTCATTGCAAGAACAATTCTGCTCTGTTCTAAACGTGCGATTGCAGCATCTCTCTCAACACGTTGCTGTGTTTGAATAGTCTACAAAACCATACAGAGTGAAGCACCAAATTAGAACATACATTAAAATATCATGTAACATAAGGCCCAACAAAAAATGCTATTAAAACAAGTAAGTTTGCAATTAATTGACAATTAAAACTTCTGAAGTTACTGAAGAAACTAGAGGAAAGACTGACTATTGAATAGTCTTATATTGTTTCATTTTAAGCAGTAAATTTCAGCCCATTAACCAAACCATAATCCTTTTAACTGTGTCAACCTTATCCCTGATGTACAAAACTGCCTCTCCATGGAACAATTATTTCCTTTTATTATTTTGTCCTGTATTTGGAACAACATTTATGAATACATGACTGATAGTGTATTAGAGTTCAAGTGATTCAAATCATGTCATGTTTACTTCTACTAGTGAACAAGTTCTATTCCTAAATGGGGCAATACTTTATTCTGGTTACAGTCAGATCTGTTTGGTTTTTTCTACATGGTTTGCTGCATTTTGACTCTGCTTTCATCTATTTGAATGTTCATCTTTATTTGATTTAGTTGTCTACTTCCCTTACAGCTACATTCTGCTTTCTAAGCCAATTTGAGCTACATTCTATAGCTCAATTCACCTCAATATACCCAACAAGTTTTCAAAGATTTTGGGATTCCTAAATTTGAAAATCTGCTATACTAGCTTGTTTTTGTGTATGTTTGTTTACGTATACACATACACACATAGTTAGAGGTTTGAGCCTTGTGAATGATTGTTTGATTTTTTTTTTTCAGATTGTTGTTCCTACATTGTCTCTTCCACAGTTCCACCTTGACTACACAACAACCTTACTAGATAAGTTGAATCTCGCTGTTAGCCATTTAATCCATCTTCTGATTTTGTTATATTTAAATTTTCCAATAATGATGATTTCATTTGTTACTCCCACGATGCCTAATTTTCATTGTTGTATGTCCAGCTGTGGTTTATGTAGCCTACATTATATTGTTAGGGTATTTGCTTTGGGGGTGTTCATTTTGTAACAACAAAAACATTCTTATCCTACTATGTGAAGTCGTCAGCTATGTTCATTTCATAACAAGCTAAGACAAATTTCAGCTAGAGGGGAAATGTTAGAATATTAGTATTATGCTGGTGTTAAGCAGTGTCAGCTGTCATGCTGGAGCTAAGCTTAATTATTGACCTAGATTAATTATGAGCATTGTTTGTGTTTTGTAGCACTGACATTTACCTGCCACTTATTATTATATCTCACTTCCTCTTATCAGACAACAATTTACTTTTTCCCCATTACCCTGAATTCATTTGTTGAATGCCACAGAAACAACAATAATGATACATAGAATGGAAGATTGTTGCATGCATCCTAATAACTCAAAAATTTGCTGGATGTACCATTGGATCAGAAATCAGGACTTAATGCGACAGTACCATTTCCTACAAATATGATAGGGCATGGATCATACAAGGTCCATTATCCAACCTCAATCCATTTAGATCAATGAAATGCCGATATTTATGACCATTTTCTCAAATATACTCATGTAACAATTATATCAATGCAAGCAATAAGATCATGGTTCAAGTAACCTTAACTGTGTTATAGTATCTAATTTACAATGACATTAATAAAGAGGTAGATTCCATGATGCCTTAAAAATTGCTCCAACTCTCCAAATCTAGAACTAATACGTATTTTTTCCAATGAAAATATTTTATTTTTCCAGAAATCATTAGATTGTGGACCAAAGAAAAAAATTGAAAGGATAAATACTTATTACCAAATCATATCATTTGATGTATATTTCCAACACTTGGAAGGGATAAATACCCGTAAACAATAACCAGAAACAAAAAGACCATAAACAATTTCATCAAAACTCTTGACAGTGTGTTTTATGATTACTTTACTTTCAACAAGCAAATGGAACCTCATTAATCAAAGCAGATCCTCAAGAAGGTTCTTCATTTTGTATTCTCAAATCACACCTAGGGGTCATGTTCACAAATCCTAATGTTCAACGCACAGCTAAACTGACTCAACAAATATAAAATTCCACGATAAGCAAAATGACACCGGAAACAGAAATTAACATCCAATTTCATCAAAATTTCAAGCAATAAACACAACAGGAATTCAATTGAAACCTGTTCACGACCAAATTAGAAGGCAAAAAAGAAAAAGAAAACAGACAGACATGAAAGAACTCGAGCTGGTCTTCGAGGTTCTCGAGGGCGGTCCTAATGGCGTTGAGACTCTTGGCTTCGCGAACGGCGGAGTCATCATCGTGTTGGGAGACAGCGAAGTCTTTAACGAAGACGAAATCGGAAGGTGCAGAATTAGTGTTGTGAATGTGACAAGTGTTGTTGGTTAGGGTTTTGACGGAATTGAGGAAGTGGGATCTGGACACGGAATGAATGGCGTCACTGAGCTTGTCGTGGATATCCCAAATCTTCTCCATAATGGCTTCCACTTCCTCCATCTGCATATCCCATTTCATTTCTTCCCGACACACTCACTCTCACAGTTACGCGCGACAACGCAACCACACACAGTTATAGAATTTCAAAATCACTGAATCCAAAACCGCTTTTTTTAAAGCCAAAGCTGCAAAATGTTATTTGCATTTATTGTGCCTCTACTACCACGAAAAGAATTTCCTGTCTCCACCTCATGTCGTTTATGAGCCCAATGGTTTACGCTTTTTTTAGCTTTATTTTTTTTAAGTGAATTATTAAGAATATGTGTCGTTTTCATATATCCCAAATTACAAGTCAGAAATCTCTGGAAATGATGTAGAGTTTGAGTATCAACGATGCTACCATACTTATTTATTTATATTTATATTTATATTTACATATACATGTTATTTTATATTTATTAGCTACTTCGACCATTGATTTTACTAAGCAGGTTAATAGAATATCTTAATAACTTTTAACTACTTTTTAAAGTTAATTAAGAATAAGTTTTATTCACTAGTTTTATCAAATATAATTGGATACAATGAGTAGTTTTTTTTAGTATTGGAAAATATCATATAGTCATTATTCGGTAGTTTAGTTATCATTTATCAAAAAGGATAAAATTTTGATAAGTTATAAAATATTTATAAAATTTGTGTTATGTTGGAGGTGTTATTTAACTGGGCAACGACTTTAATAAATTTGAGTCGTTTCAAGAGTGGGATCCACGTAGCATTGACTCATTGATGGATGTTCGGAGTGTTATTAAAATTATTATAGGAGTTGATGATTTCAGTGGAGTTGTTGCAGGTTTAAATGACTTTATTCTTACCTAAAACAAATGGATTAGTTTGAGTGGGTGAATTCAAACGGGAAGTGAAGTTGTCTCAGGGGTCGACGACTTCACTTTCATGGGGGACTACTATTTAAACCCACGAATAAATATCTTTTTTTACTCTCCTCAAATTTTACTCTCACTTTTATCTCTTAATATTTCTTATAAGATTGCATCATTGTCATCAAGTGGTGTAAGAATTAAATGCGATCCTGTTGAAAATGACATTTCATGGCTCCAAAAATCACATATCTCATAGCATGTGTGGAACACATGAGAGAAAAAGAGATTGTAACTGAGACGGATTGTTCCCACGTACATGGGAGAACGCATTATTCTAGATGTTATTGTTGATCTTCTTCATGAAGCTGGTTTTTTTTAGGTTTCCAAATTTGCATATATAAAGATACATCATAGGCTACTAAATGCATTTGTCGAGAGATGGAGGTCGGAGACACACTTTCAACATGCGTTACGTTGGGGAGTGCACCATTATTCTCCAAGATGTGGTTGTATTGGTTGGTTTACCAGTTGATGGTAAACCTTTGATTGCGGATGCACACGACCAATGAGTGGATTTGGATGAAGCATTGTTAGGTGTTTGGCCGAAACCAAATGATATGAAGGGGTCCACGGTGAAGCTTAATTGGTTCGCCAACACTTTTGATGACATTACACCATTTTTGGGGGATGTCGAGACATTGCAATGATATACCCGTGCCTAAATTTTATTTTTCATTGGCGATGTTGTGTTCGTTGATAAGAGCAGTTCGTGACTATTGATGAAGTGGTTGTAGTTTTTGATTGACCTTAAGAAAACAAAATCTTATGTTTGGGGAAGTGCCGGTTTAGGTAATCTTTACCGAGAACTTTACAACCCTACCAATATTGACGTCGCGTCTATTAGTGGTATGACATTATTGGTGCAGTTGTGGGTATAAGAGAGGTTAACATTCATCACACCACATGTCATTGCGCCTCGGATAGAGAAATATCATTTTATCACATGTATTTAAATTTTTTATTATAATCTTTATTGTTTCTAATTTCTATATTTAAATTTTTTATTGTAGTCTTCATTATTTATAATTTTATTAATTAAAATTTTTATCATAGTCTTCATTATTTATAATTTCGTTATTTAAAATTTATAAAGGTAATTAATTTTATTTAATTTTTTTAGGTGACTCTCAGTACTAAATAATATATCATTTGAGTTTGTAAAAGATAAAACACAAGAAGGGGGTTGAATTGTGTTATTCAAAGATTTAATTCCTTTTGTCTGTGGGTTTAAACAGGTTCAGACGAAACAATTCTTATCTTCAAAAGTTGATTTTAATAGACAGACATTACAAATAGATTATCCCTGTTAGCCACAAATTTAGAGAACAAAAACACAGATATTTTTATATTGGTTCGTCTATTCAAGACTACGTCCAATTATTCAGTAACAACTGAGTTTTCACTACAAACCGTGAAATGGTTACAAGTATTGTTTGAACACATCCACTTCTGGCTAATACAAGATATTCTTTGAATACAGTCTTCTCAGGCTAAACAACCAGGTATTCTTTGAACACACAGCCTCCTCAGGCTAAAACACCACACAAGTGAATTTTGGATAGTTTTCTAGAAAGAAAAGTTTTCCTCTTCACATAAAGGGATATGCAGTAAAGCACGAAATTAGCAGTGAGCGAAATCACAGTAACTTAGAAATTTAAGCGTGTTCGCCAGCTGAAACTTGGAGGAGTGAAGTCCTTTATATAGGCAGAGTCTTCAGATGTCCGTTAGAAACAGAAGAATGTCGTTGAGCTTTCTCCAAGAGAAGTCCAAAAAGGTGTCAAAGCGCAATCAAGTGATGGGATGGCGTGTGCAGCGGATTTGATGGCTTGCTCAGTCCTTTTTCTGACTTGTACAGAGATTTCCTGGAAAAGGGTGAAACCTTTTCGTGTTGCATATAAAAGCTCGAATCCCCATACTGATCTTGGAAGCTCTCAAAAGTAACTTAGAAGATTTGAATCTTGGCGCGAGTTACTCAGACTGTACTTCACCTCCTTGACAGACGATGTGAATTTTCAGTCTTAAGGTTAGCTTGTAAGCTTCGTCTGAAGAATTTTGTCTATCCTTTCGTCTAATGTCTAGGCTCGAGAACAGACGAATGACTTCAACTTTAACTTTGAGGAGTCATCTTCCGTCTGTGCTTGTTCCGTCTGACTTTGCTTGTAATGCTTTGTCTGAGATGTTCCGTCTGTGTCTTGTAATTAATCAAAACTTAGAGATCCTTGATCTAACAGAGTTGATGTTTTTCGACACAAATTAGATATCTTAAAAAATATTGAGGTAATACAAATTTTATATATTTTAATTTCGTTATTTTTTGTTAAATGGTAAATTAGGAGACTTTAATTAATTTTAATTATTATTTGTTGCATGTGTGGTGTCGTTTTTCAGTATCTACCTCAAATATGTCTCGATGGCATTGTCATCTGGAGATTTGTGGTGTTACTTTTTATTTTCAGATTGTTGAAATGCACTAGCCAGATAGGGTGTTGAGGCAATTTGGTTTCCGCCAGTTTATTCTTTCTACGTTTGTCTTAACTTTAGAATTTGCATCAGCTTACACTAAGAGACAAGAATGATAGATATTGGGTGACACTATTAGGATCGGTATTGCAGATATAAGAGAATCGTCTATAATATGTTGTTGATGGGATACTAGACGATGGCACAATGAGTTATAATTATGAGTACATGGTCTGGTATTGTAAAAAGTCAAAATTGTATATTGATTCAAAACATGTGCATGTAGCAACTATGATAATAGTTATTTGACTTATATTTTAATTTAAGTGTAACTACGTTATTGTTTGCATGCCTTTTAGGGTGAAGTGACAAATAATTTGTTTTTTATGGTGTCATGGAGGGGTGGTCAACTGTTACACAAGATCAGCTTCTAAAGATGACGAGTAGGATGATAATTCTTACTTGTGAAGTTGAACGTGTTAAGCAGCCGGTCACTAGCACACCACTTGAACCTAAGAGGATTCTTATGGAGGAGGTTCATATACCATTCAGTAGTTCGAGACTCGTGATCCATCACGCAACCATCCGATATTGGATCCTCAGCCGCATATTATTCCTCTAATTCTAAAGAGGGGCCATGTTATGTATTACACTCTCACTCAGTTTACTCAGTCGTCGACACAGATGCCTTCGATGTATAGCTACCCTAGTTCAGTTAATCTGACACCACATCTAGAGCATATGTATAGTGGGACACCATCTTCTCAGCATTATCTTAAGGTAGATTGGGCTATTGAGCATATTTTTGGGACATCTCCGATAGTGACACAGAGTCTTGATGTTACCACCTCTCATTGAAGCCAGAGAGTGCATTTTCATGCATTGAAGCTAGACAAGAAGTTCAGCATATGACTCAATCGAATCATCATACATCATGGTCATTGCTTTTTGTTTTCCTAACCATGTCATCCTATAAGATATTTATAATTAAAAATATTTGCAACTCTCTCTTCAACCATTCCAATTTTTATTGACAAATCTTCCCTGATCATTCCTATTAATAAGTAAACATGTAATGCAAGTTTCAAAAATAAATTAAAAAATAAGTTTGAGCTAATTGATAACGAAAATTTCAAACTTAAAATGCATATACTGATCAAATATGAATTGAGATTTACGTGGTCTTAGGTCAAACTGGCGTTGTGACAAGTATGTGATTCACCCCATTGTGTGACTTTTAATCAATCTATCCTTCTCGATTGACTAACTCACATATAAAAAGAACAGAACAAATTAGTATTACTTTAAGAGCATCAAACAACATACCTATTTGATTTAGATTTGACCACTCTCATTATTTGATGAACATTCATCAAATAATAACATTCATCAAATAATGTTAAGAGAAGTTTGCACATCGGTCTTATTGTTAAATCTCAAACCAACAAAAAAATTCTTGTCCAAGTTTCAAGTTTTAAGGAACACATCACTGTAGTTTTAATTTATATAAGTATAATGTGACATATTTCTCCACAAAGGTTGTTGGCTTCCTCCCGCATTATCATCAAATACATAGTTCATCTTTTCATATGAGGAGTTTAATAAATTTAAATTCATACTAACCTGTTTTTCTTTGAGCAACAACATTGGTTACACGTTAAGACTTAAACTGCTATTATCATCGTTTCATTCATCATCATCTGATTCGGGAAAATTGCTTTCAAAATCTTCATAATCGGATGATGAATCAACATATGAACCTGAAATGATATAATCTCCATCGTCGTCGCTAAAATTTAATCTCGTACAACCTCTTTCGTAGGGGCTAACAACATTTGACTTAAATGCATCACCAACATTATACGAAGACATCATCTGCATCATGTGAAAACACGCCACCTATAATAACTACTTCTACACATAATTTTATAAGGCTTATACTCTATTGTTGAAAATTAGTTATCATAATTTGAGCATCTTCATCGTCAACTATTTATAATGCGACATATTCATTTCTTACAGAAAAATCTAGTTGTAATAGATTTAATAACTTCATTAGAATTTAACTTAAATTTATTATGTATTCTTTTTTTTTAACCAATTAAAATTTATCCCCCGTTCCATTTGTAAAACCCTTCTAGTTCCTGCGAACATTACTCATTGATCACCTTCGGTAATTCTACCATTAATGTAGACAACAATAACCACTATTGACGCCTTCTTTTTTCAATTTATCTACAACAAATAAATCAAATAGTATCAAATATTAACAATTCAAAAGTGGCAAAAAAAATAATAATTACCTTACTATTCCAAATATCATAAATATTCTCTCATATCTCCACTTATATTCTACAAAATAAATAGACTATTTATTTTCTTCAACATAAACAAAACCAAAATTATAATAAAATTTTACCTTCTGCTTGTGGGCTGAGATTGGAAGGAGGGGGAGTGTATGTAAATTTTTGGAGTCACCAACGGGTGCAATGAGAGCAACAACAATTTGTTGCATGATTGAAGTTGTTGTAGGTGTAAATGACTCCTTATGGATTGAAGTTGTTGAAAAGCCTACAACTTTACTACACTAAAGTTGTTGTTGGCTTGGACGACTTCACCTGGCTCAGTCCCACGCCATAGTAAAGTTGTCGTGAGTCTGAACGACTCCTTTCAAAACAGCATCCCAATTGTAATAAATTTGAAACTCGCCCTAAAACGGTAATGTATTTTTAAAAATTGTCTAATTAGGACAATTACTTTATCATGTATCTATTGTTACATAGTAATAGACACCTAATAAATCAATATATTATAGAAATTTATACTTAGGACAATTATAGTCATTCTTAGTCTTTTCTTCAATGTTTTTTCATACATTCTTTTCCTATTAAGCATACAGGTTTGTGATTCCTTCTACCTTTTTGTCTTTTATTTCTGCTACCATTCTTCTTTATCACCCTTTATTCTAGAAGTAAGCAAAATTCAATCCAACGTGGTGACCAATCCCTCCTTGGAAGTTTTGGGTGACCAATCACATAATATAAGATCATGTAGTTAGAGCGATTACAGATATTAGAGCAACAAACCATATGATCAAAGCTCATGAAATTCAGTATCAAAGTTTTATGTAGATAAAATAAACATGAACATATAGCAAATAACTCCCTTGAAATCCTATATTCATTCAATTAAACAAGGTTTGTACAAAGAGAAAATGATGCAATCTCTTAGGGAAATTGGTGTTGATCCTCCAAGACATTGCATTATGTCGCCCCAATCTTCATTCATCAATATTTCATCAACTCAAATACTCAAGAACCCTCTCGATTAGACAAAGTAACTCACAGATTAACAAGTAACAAAAGGGAAAGAAATAAAAAATGGCTAAGGAAAGAAATAAAGAACGACATGCACAAGATAATAAGGTCAAAATGTAGAATCGTCATTATGGATCAAGGTCCATTGATAAGATTTAAAGGTTTCTTAAGAAAACTGTTGGGAATTCAGCCTGTTTAAACAACATAGTGTATAGGGAGAAAAGAAAAGAGCACATAAAAAGATTAACGTGGTTCGGTGCCTCAAGACCTAGTCCACGATCCCTTTGGGATAAAATTTACTATGTGTAATTTTTTAACGGAAAAATCACAAACCCTCACAACAAGTGTAATTTTTTAACGAAAAATCACAAACTCTCGCACCAATGTAATTTTTGGACGGAAAAACTACAAACCCTCGCACCATATAGTTTTTGAACGGAAAAACTACAAACCCTCGCCAAATATAGTTTTTGGACGGAAAAACTACAAACCTTCGCTACATGGTTTGACACACACTACCTAAAACCTAATACACCACTAGATTTAAGGATGTGGTGCAAGTGAATAAAACCTAATACTCTCACTTATATAGATTTTTCACCATCTCTCTTTCTAATACTCTACGATGTGGGACTTTGAATTAACACAAGACTCAACAAATCTCCCCTTAATTTAAAGTCCTACACTTCTACACTAATCCTTCATTACATCAAAACTAACAAAACTCTTCTAGAGCAATCTTCTCTTGCAATAGTAGAATCTTCTGACTTCTGAAGCAATCTTCTCTTGCAGCAGAATATTCTGACTTTTGAGCAATCCTCTTTTGCAGCAGAATCTTCTGACTTCTGAGCAATGCTCCCTTGTAGCAGAATCTTTTGACTTCTGGAGCAATCCTCCCTTACAGTAGAATCTTCTGACTTCTGGAACAATCCTCCCTTGCAGTAGAATCTTCTGACTTTTGGAGCAATCCTCCCTTGCAGCAAAATCTTCTAACTGGCAAAATTATTCTTCTCCTTCAAGTTTTGCATCTTTTGATGTGGGACTTTGATTGTATCCCAACAAAAACTTAGTGAGAACACTCTCTATGATAAAATAACTCTATTATCAAAATATTGACCAAAAGTGTACAATAAGTAAAAGTTGACCAATTTAAAGAGAATTATGATGGGCCTAGACTTCAGAGTGCAGATTATGTGCTAGTCACATAACCTTTTAATGAGCTGAAATCGCTCTTTCAAATCTATTGCACAATTTAAATGATACAATTTGCATGCAAAAAAATGGCCTAAACACTTAAGCAAAATGTTGTTGTAGTCCGGGCTTTGGTGTCTTCATAGCTTTTGTAGCCCCTTAAGTTGTCTTTAAAATGACACCAAGTTCAGCTTAATCGGAGTTTTATAACTCAAATTATGCTCGAAATACTGAACCTGATAAGGAGCCCAAAACATCAGCAAATTATTATAAACCCAATTTTAAAAAAAAAAATAAGGTATTCATTCTCCTTTGTCTTTGACTTGAGCATTGGCCTCATTCTCTAACTCCTAACTTCTCTGAGATAGTTTGTTGAACTCTTGGAAATGGTCCTCCATCAGAAAATGAACTAAAAGCGAATAAACACTTCTCATTCTTTCTCCTCCTTTTATAACATCGTTGAAAAGAAAAAGAACAAAGGCCATCATGGCTCTTGAGGAGCTTGAGTAGAAGGAGCACTTATGGATGGCTCTAAAGGTGGTGGTGGTTGTGCAATAGCTGGTTCTTCAACTGGGAGCCGTGGTTCTGGTACTTGCATCGGCTAGCAATTAGATTTTGTAGAGACCGGTACCCATGAGAAATGAGTGAAGACCTTAGTGAGACAAGCTTTTGTCCTTACTTCCATCCTAGCTTCCACCATTTGAATTACTTCATCAACATTAGGTCAAAATAGTACACAAGAAAAGGCAATTTAAATAAGTTAAAGTTTATGCAACTATAAGATCAAATCAACAATATTAGGTCAAAATAATGCATAAGAATCCTATTTAACAAGGAGGAAAACCCAAAAATACTAATGCAACAAACACTTCCGAGAGAACGAGTTGTAACGGTAGTGCCAAAAATCTAAATGGCATTTTGTAATGGAGCAGAGATAAAAAAAAAAAAAAAAAAAAAAAAAAAAAAAAAAAAAGAAATGAAAGTTGTGGATTTAAAAATGGTTCCCTGTAAAAGTGTGAATTGGTGAAAAATTAATTAGGAAAATGGAAAGAAATTACATAACAGAAAAAGAGAAAAAGAAGAGAAATTCGTGAACCGATGGAGAGTAACAGCCTATTGAGTTTTGAAAACTGACGTGGGTGGTTTGTTTGATTTTGGAAGAGGGTGTGGATAGGAGAAGAAAGAAAACAAGCAATCAAAGAAATATAGAAAAAGCATGTTTGAAGAGCAACCAAATCAAGGGACAGTGAAAAAACCAAGTATTTGGGGACTTTGTATTACACTGCTGCTATTACCTTCTTTTTTCCCTTGGCATTTTGAATTTTGTATACAAGAAATGCCACATGTTGTATTTAATGTAAATTTAAGGCTTAATTACTTATAAGAAAAAGTTTTAATTTATTAGTAAAAGTATTTTAAACTTAAAGATGCTTTTATAATAAAAATTAAAATATAGTTTGTGTCCTCCTACTTAAATATCATTCCGTTCATCCAAATTTTGATATTGGTCAATAAAGTCACAGTAAATTAGCTGCCCTTATTTGTCATATTAATAAATGAGATTAAAAAATAATAAATTAGTTTTTATTTTTAATTTCTTGGAAGGGCTTTTGGCATATAGGAAACTCTTTAAATTTTCATATATTTTAGTTTGAAAGTATTAGTTTTTCATATTTTGTGACATTTTAATAAAAATAGTAATTCCGAAGAAATATTATTTATTGGGAATCATTTTTAGTTCACTCTCCCGAGAAAAGATTTTCTTGGGAAAGGTCGTAAATCCAACTTTATCAAATTAATTTTTCTTTTATTGATAAAAAAAAAGTGCTTAACTTTGTATTAAGTCATATGATGCCATAACTAATTAAAGTGACAAGAAAATTTTAAATGAAATTTAAGCGTAAAAATATTTTATTCCTAAGAATAATGTTTGACTAACCAAATATATTTCACCAATTCTTAGGAATCATGATTCGTAATTCATAGAAAATATAAAACAACCCAAAAATTTTGAGCATCGAGATGGTTTCTTTTTTCCTTCATGTTGCACGTACATGAGTTCAAGTTTGTTAGTTTGCAAACAAAATTTTTATTAGTGTTTTCTAATAAGAGGATTAGTTCACGTAAAATATCATTCTCTACAGCCAAACACAGGAACAGAGGATTGGTGCAGGGTGAAACACATAAAACGTGAGGAAGTAAAGAAGAAATATAAGAGAAACGGAGTTGAGAATAAAAATAAGTAAGAAAGATAAAAAAAAAATTATATTTTATTATAAATTAAATGATTATTTAAGAAAAAAATAAAGATATAATTCCTAAATAAAAGGAATAATTATATTAAAAATGTTAAGTTGAAAGGTTGCATGGCAAGTACATTTGACTTAAGAATCATAAGCCCAATACTTCTGGCTCAGTTGGCGAGTCCAACAATTTTTTTTACAAAAAGCATAAAATACGTCTAATTAAACAGATAGAACACTTTAAAAATTTTAGTTTCAAATGGCATATATAGATAAGTTGAAATTCCTACCATGGCTGCTAGCTTAAAAATGGGGCCAAAATATTTCTCGTATTAGAATAAACTTTACACTATCACAAAGATAACTATAGATTAGAATGGTATTGACATGACATCCATAGCATTAACCAACAAATAAACTAATTATGAGCTTTGTACAATTGTTTTAGTTCACAAATACAAGATGATCAATTCTTCAACAATTGTTCCATAATGGTAAAAAAAAATTATGAAAATAAGTGAATACATCGTGTAGTGATGGTAGAGAAGACAGAGGAGACACCATGAAACAAGCACACCCCAACTCCCAAAATCACTTTGCCCCTCTTTGGAATCAAACGCCCAGAAATTGTCCTGTTGGAGTTGGACCAATAACTGCCGTTGATTATATCCCTTCTCGTCATCACCACCACACCCACATCCATCTTTGTCTTCATTTTGCTCTTCTTCCTAGTTTAACCTCTTCAGCCACGAAAATAGACACAACAACAACACTCACACACAACACAACACTTTGTGGTTGTAACATGTAGTTCCTAGTGTTCACTTATATAGAAGGGGAGTAAACTCTATTTACAAGAATGCCCCTCCTTTTTCTTGTTATAAGGACGATTTTGACCTTCCCTTTGTTGCTAGCTCCGTGGCTTTTATCTAGAGTAATATTTATATAATCAAACAATTATTTATAAAATATAAAAGAAAAAAAAAAGTTAATAAAAGAAATATTGATGTGTTAATTCACTTATCGACTAAGTTCGCTGCATAATTACTCCTTTTATTTGTTACGTGGGGCAGTGCAATACCATTTTTTCTTAGTCTGATATTGACCACTTCGTGTCACACTCAAACCACTCTTTGTTATATTATATTATTCAACTTTTCAATCTTCACCTTATATATATTTATCGAACAAAGGGAAAACTAATTCTTATTTAAAGGAAGAAAAATTAATTCATCATCAACCATAACTTGTATATCAATAAACACCATTCATGTAATATGTTTAATCAATATTGTGCTAGACTTTTTAATATATATGTATTTTATATAATACATAAATTTAAGAACTAAAATAAAACTGAAAAATATTTAATATTTTCTTAATATAATTTAATGAGGGATAAAAATACTTGTTAACAAAATTTAGTAAGTTTTGCTAAGGTTTTATATATAATGTGTCTCAACTTTAAACTAAAAATAAATTAACATCTCTTTCACAAAATATTGTTTATAAGGAATAAAGAAGTACATTAGCACTCGTACTAACTTGTCCTCTGATAACACTACAAAACAATCATATATAAATGGATAAAATTGAGCAAATAATATATGTATGAAAATATTAAGTAATACATGTATGTGTGCATATATACAAATAAAATATGATTGTTGTTTGTTCATATTATAACAAGGTCAAAAGTCAATAATTATCAATACCACGGCTTTGAATTGTATGGAAAGAATAAAGAAAGAAGGAAAAGTCCATGGTCAACAGTAGTTAACTAGAGCAAATCCTCTGGCCTTTGAATGTTTAACAAAAGCCAACAGATGTGAACAGGGAAAAGTAAAAAAGGGGTAAATAGTCAAGATGCTAATGCTCATCAATGAGTAAACTAAGATGTATGTTTTTATAATTTATTTTTCAATTATTAATCAATTTTCATTTTCTTAAAAAAAGTTGTGCTGTAAGTATTATATTATACAATTTTAAAACATATTTTAATATATAATATTTTTTGTTAAATTAGGTAAAACATATTTTTTCTTAATTAAATTAATAATTTACAATTTTAAAGCTCCCATCATATATATGGGAAAAATAATTATATTCATAAAGATAATTAAAATACTATATATGATGGTTTTTAATTTTAAAAGCTGACGTATCCAGAAAAAATAAATTAAAATCGAGATCATGAAATGTATAAAATAAAAGATATTTCTCTCGTAAAAGTTTTAAATACGAAATGCAATCTTTTATATAGTTGATCTCCTAAATTGATCGAGAAAGGTAGACGTGTATATATGTATATAAAATAATATAAATGGTATAAATACACACAGTTTTTTAAATTATATCATTTTATATAATATACCATTTATAATCTTATTATAATTAATTTAATTGAAAGATTTATATACTTAACTTTGATTCATCCACCTATTATTAAAGTGGGTTAAAGAATTTTATAAAAGAAAAAAAACGAGTAAGATTCAGTTTCGGTGTGTGGTATGCTAAGCATAACATTAAAAATATAATAAATAAAATTCAAATTCATATATTAAGATTTAAATAAAAAAATTACTGATGATTAAACCACAATACTCTATTATTATAAGTAATATAAAAAATTGTATCTACATTTAAAATAAATAAACCTTAAAAATAAATATTTTACAAAAATAAGTCTTTATAATTATGTTTAGAAACACTGGTCATATTAGACATTTTAAATAATTCAGATAAAAAATTAAAGAAAATAAAATCCAATCAATTACATTTTAGAGTTTAGATTCATAGAAAACAGAAAAATGAGAAACTTGGTTGGTCGAGCCTATGAAGTGAAGTGAAGAGTGAAGAAGACGACACCATAATGCTGGTCCCGCGTGCCGGCTATATTTAAATGTCCACTACAGTGACTTTAATTAATTTAATGTCATTATATGAATAATTCACTAATCCGGTGGTCTGGGACAGTCAGATAAACAAAATAATTAAGTAATATGAAGAAATCAAGATAAGCATAAGCCTTATAAGTATGTTGTGATGATATATAGCACTACTGCTTTTAGTTTTATTGCATAAAAATCACGTGCACCATTCCTTCAAATAGAAAAAACACAAAACAAAACAAAACAAAACGAAACGATTCTGATTTTGGAGAATCAAAACTTTTTAGGTGTTATTTTGTCGCTTAGTTAAATATGCCCCACCTACCACTACCATTATTTTCATTACTCCATATGCAACCCACCTCAGCTCAATTCCTTAGCACTCAGTTTCAATTTTCAACCCTACCCTGATAACTACTTCCTGCATATCCAAACACTCATATTTCAATTCTACACTCATAATTATTTCCTTTTTTCCTTTATTTTTTGTTTAATTTCACTTTTTAAATATAATTTTTTCACACTACATATCTTTATAAAAGAAAAAGTCAATAGTTAATATAATTTTTTCACATTACATATCTTTATTTAATTGATAAAACTAAATCCTACGTTAAATTTCTCGACACATTTAGTTTAAGTTTAAAATCCGATAAGATATTATTAGAATGGGTTTTTAATTATAATATTATCTGAAAGTTCCTAAACGAACTTTTATTTTTTTGAAAAAAAATATCATGAAAATGAAGGAAAAGTAGGCTGCTAAATGGACTTAATCAAAGAGGAGGCGTAGGTTTATTAATTTGTTTTAAATTAAAGGTTTATTGCGGTACTCTGAATCTTGCAAAGGTGGGTCCTTGATACAATGTACTGCAAACCTTAATATTCAAATACGTTGGTTTAAGATTATGTTGGATTCTGTTAGGGGAGGAATAGATTCGTACAATTAAAAAATGTTAGTAGTAAGATTATAATAACAGTTTAATTAAGTGATAGTTGTTCACCTCATTGTTAATCACAATTATTGACCAC
Organism: Hylodesmum podocarpum; assembly: GCA_026586105.1. NCBI lineage: Eukaryota > Viridiplantae > Streptophyta > Magnoliopsida > Fabales > Fabaceae > Hylodesmum > Hylodesmum podocarpum. Next base: position 6,125,714 of record JALJEV010000638.1, read on the forward strand.
TATTATATTCAAGACAACTTGTGTATTGTCGTTTTGCTAGTTTTCTTAGCCTAGTCATGCACTTAATTTGACATGACCACAGTTTGACATGACCGTTCTCCTACCTTACAAAATCTAAAAGGGAAACATTTATTAGATAATTGAATCTAATGGGTGAAAATTCAAAATTCAAATTAAAAAATAAAAATAAAAAATATACTATTGCTAATTTTTTAATCATTCTGTAATTAGTGATATTCATATTGAATTATATTTGTGCATATATACTTTTTTAAGAATTCGATCGTCTATACTGATGAAACAAACAGCATGAAGTTGCAGTACAGGTTTTGTACCATTTTTCTTTTGTACAGGTTGTGTACTTCGATCATAGATTTGCTCAACTGTATCAAAAATTATTTGTAATTATTATAAAATAAATAATTTAGATAGATAAGATCGTATAGTATGCTGTTTTTTATAAACTGTACAAGATTTCGAACATGAGATATTGGAATCTTTCTGGCCGTTTCTTGTACGATGCAGTACCGTCATTTTTTTTAATCTTTTTTTTTTTTCTTTCCATTTTTTATTTTTTTATTTTTTGGAAAAATAAATCTCCCCTCTCTGGCTCAAAGTTAGAGACCAGCTTGGTTTTTAAAATTAATGTATTTTAGCTTAGGTTAACAATTACAATTTATGATAATTAATTTTCATAATTTTCTCTTGAAATTCAAATTAAGTAATCAATACATTAATTTGGGATTGGTTTTACATTTTTAAAGGTTATGAAATTTTAACAATTAATTTTAAAAATAAATTTCACTTGGTTGCCTTGTGATCTGTGAAACTTAAATTCATACATAGCAGCAGATTGAACCAAAAATGATACTCAGAGGGGATTAAACAAGTAGCGATTGGATTGATTGATAAGAAAGAAAGAGATTTACATATGAACAGATGATAGAAGGGAATTAAAAACCCCCCCAATTTATACAAAAAGAAAGAAAGATCAAAATTTTTGTGGCCCAATAATTGGAAGCTAGTGAGCAACTCTAGTTCTAATATTGCGAGAGAAAATGGAAGCAACGGAGTTTGCAAGGCCAACAACGATTCCGACTTTGACTTGTCCACGCTTTGGAATTGGACGCCCAGAAAACCTTCTTGGGATGGTTCTTCCATTGATGATAGCACCTGCCATTTCTTTTTGTGAAGAAAATTACAAGGATGAAGAGAACTGAGTCTGAGAACAAGATCTTTAATGTTGTTGCTGTTGTGTTGTTGGTGTGGCTGTGTTTGACGTTGCATTTATATAGGACTGAGGTTGACAAAATGACCCTTGTATTGGGCTATAATTAAAGGTGTGCCACTGGTTTGGTTTTGACCATTTGACGGTTTTGACCCTGTCTTGGTGCCGTCTTTTCTTGCTGCGCAAGTGTTACCCTTGGTGCGGACACAAAACCACACAAACAAACAAAGTGTCATAGGAGTTTCATTAATTCATCTAGATTTCAAAATTAAGTTATATATTCACCAAATTTGAACATTTTTTTTAAGTAAATAAATTTTCAATAAATGTTTATATTATAGAAAATTAAGGAGTTAAATTAAAGTAAATTTTATAGATTCAAATTAAATCAACTTATATTTATCTTCAATTGTTTTTCATAAATTATCTTTTTTTATTTTTCTATAAACCTGCTTGAACTAAAAAATTTAGTAATATGCTTTATGATTGGAAAATCTTTGATAAACTATAAGTTAGTCTTAAAATGGAATGAGCTAGCTAGGAAGAGTTGGTGTAAATTATTAGAAGCTAAAAATTTTCATTTTCCAATCATTATTTTTTGTTAATAATGATAATTTCTGCCCTTGGTGAACAATTGTATTTGCATTAGTTTTAGAACCATATTTATATATAATTTCATATTTGCATCCAATATTAAGAAAACAATGCATTTGTATTCTCAAGAAATTCACCATGATCATAGTCATACAATATTTTTATTTTCTTAAAATCTTGTAAATATTAAATCTCATAGTTATGATTGATATAATTTTACTCAAAACCAAAATAATTTATTAAATTAAGAAAGAGTTATAGGGAACCAGTATACTTTTTTCTAATTTTTTAAAAGATAACTTAAAAAATCAGTCAAAATAAATATGCCTAAAAATATTTAAAATTTTGAAATATAAACATACAATAAATTAATCAAACAAAACTTCAACACAATCACTTAACCACAATAACAAAACAAGTATGACATTCAAAGTTTGTCTTAAATTACTTAAAATTCATAGGAACTATATCTGAGTGCAAATAATTTCCATCCTTTTTTCTGCAAATATTACAATCACATTTGCATATATTTTATCTCTATTTTCTTGTCAATATATCCCTTTGTGGCATGTTCGATTCAACTTAAAATTTGAAAATAATCATTTTTACTTTTTACTACTTTATAATTAAGAAAAATAAATTATATCTCTTTAAAATAAATTAAATCAAACTCAGGAGAGAGTGTGAGTGTGACTATTCATGAAGTGGGCAACACAAATTTCATGTTCGCTGTCATAAGTCATAATGGCAGGAAAATGATCAATTTGTCCATAACTCTATTCACCTTAAATTCGATTGATTTATTACATTGACATTATTTCTCTTAAAACCGTTGAATAAATAGAAAAATATAGATATTATAGGTAATATTCTTTGATAAAAATAAAGTGATGAAAGAAAAATAAAGATGTTACTTGAAAGTTATAACTATGTATATTAATCTAATACATTGCCTGTAGACTTTTTCCATCACTCTAAAACTTTACAATGCAGATAGACATTTTCCATCGTTGGTGTTGGTGAAGGACAAATGATGATGAAATCGTTTGGTCCCATGTAGATAGATACCCAGCACTATCAACTAATTAGGGAAATAAATCATGACTGTGGAGTCCAAATTTTGAGGGCATTAAAATCACGTTCCTCACGAGTCCAACGAAATTTGAAACAACAATGAATCCAAAACAAAATTCGTGATTTGATAGGATGTCAGATTATCAGCCACTCTTAAATTCAAATTTCAAGCTTCTCATAATTTACTCAATCAATGAAATAACATCAATACAGTTAATTTCTTGTATGATTCAACAAGAAAGACTTGTATATATTGTTTAATAATAAATTATTAATATTTGAGAGAATTTAATGTCTATGTATTTTTAAATTAAATATACTGGAGTAAGTCTCGCGTCGTGCCATGTTTTGTTAAGAGTATTATGTGATATGATAAATATTTTTATTAACCATTTTATATATTATATGAGAGTGTGTTAAAGTGAATAAAATCTTAAAAAAGAGAGGAGTGAGATATTTATTACATATATTTTTTGACACACTAATATTTATCACATATATATTTATTAAGTATCTTGCATTAGAGTGTGTTGAAGTGAACAAAATTTTAAGAAAATAAAAATAAAAATATTTATATTTATTTATTTCAATTTACTCTAATATACCATATTTAATAAAAATATTTATTATAAATATATTTATTAAACATCTAACTATTGTTTATTAACAGAAATATTTATTAATTTCACATATATTAATTACTATCTTTAACTCTTCCGAGTCATCCATGATATTAGTGGCTATCAATGTAATAAAGTATTAATAATAAAAATTAATAACCTATAAATAAATATTTCGTAATAATCTCATTACACTTTATATTTTTTTTATATTCAGATAATAGATAAGAGCATAAACTAAAATATTTTAAAGATAAAAAATAATAATTTATTAAATTTCTCAAGAATTACTTTATTACATAGACTAAGTGTTTAAATATACTTATGTTCAAATAAAAGAGTAAAAGTAAATGATATATATCAATGAGCCTAATTAAAAATACCAAAAAAATTGTTTAATCATGAGAGTAATGGTGAAAGAAAAAACAGTGAAACGGCTAAACAAATCTGTTCAGAAAGACACTGGGGAGTACGAAATTGTATTCGTTAAATTCGTACCACAGTGATGTACGTCGAGAATCCAGAGCTTATTTTATACTTGTAGAATTTTCAATTCATATTTATTTATTATAAAAGCAAAGAGAGCTTACCTACACAACCAATTCGTGAAATTCTTACAAACAACATTTCTTAAAAATAGCAATGATGCTTTGTTCAAGTTTATGGAAAAGTACGCTTATATAATCAATTTAACATTTTAATTGAGAAACAAATTAACACTATTGTTTTCTGCCATGTTGCATAATATTCACGTGGAGAATCTCATTGATAGTGGTTACTACTGTAGTACTAATAATATCTTATTCTTATTCTAGTTAATGGCTAAATAATGCTTTCTTCTGCTTCTGAAAGTTATGTTTTTGATTTGAAAACCAAAGGTGGCCACACAAATGGTACAGATTCAATGTTTCGTGGACAATTAATGGAATCGATTGCTTGTGTAAGCAATTTAGTAAGCCACCCAATAAGTGTAATTAATTAATGCATTGTCTCATATGTTACATTGCATATAGACATGTTTTAAGGACTACTATAGCCATCTTATTATTCTATGCAGGATTATTCCTTTATTTCTATCTTTAAAAGGGAAATTTGTGTTTATGTGCGTCTTATTTAAGATTTTAAAATAATAGTAATTATTGTATGTATAAATGTTCTTTTTTATTTAATTCTTAAGTATTTTACGTGATTATAATAAGTAAAAGGAAAAATGAAAATTAAGGTTATATTATGAAACTAAAAGATAATTTCAATGTAATTGAAAAAAATTAATTTTACTCTTAAAAGTTCAAACCATGCATGAACACGTAAAAATAATTAAATGAAGGAAATTAAATCATTCATTTTTTCTTACAATTTAAAAAATGTAATAATGAATTTTATTCATTCATAAAAATAGACTTTTAATATAGATTAATTTTAATTATTTAGATTAGTTACAACGAATTACACGAATTAATCAAATTATAAAATTGACATTTTCTAGATTGTTTAGAAACTGATGTAAAATAATCGTTTTCTAAATTAATTAATTATAGCACGGACTGGTATAAGAAAATTCCACATTAAAATTTTACCTGTATTCTAGATAGTAGGCTTTATGCATCAGTTATCGTCGTAGCTAATTTGAAAAAAATCATAAAAATATTATACTTAAAAGTACACTTTTATAATCAAATATTACACTTTTACAATATATGAGTTTCGAATAATAAGTGATTGATTCGAATAATTGAGTATTTAAATACGCAATTACGATTTTGAATTTTACTTAACAATTATATTGCATACCAATATATATATATATATATATATATATATATATATATATATATATATATATATATATATATTAATCATGAAAATAGTTAAGTTTGTTAATTTTAGTTAATAATGTCATAAATATAAATTTTATTTTAAAAATACTTATAAGATTAAATGATTCAAGTAGTGATTAAATTTAATGACCAACCCATAATTCACGGAATTTTTTTCGTGCAGCTTAATTATTTACAGGTCAATGAATGTATTTAGTTGTATGTGAAATGAATGAATGTCACGTCAATAGACTTTTGCATAAATAAATGTTTCAGGAAAATCTATAATTAATGATTAATACATTTAGAATTCGGCCAACATTTATGATTATGATAGAAAATACATTAATCTATTTCTTATGAATTAGCAAAATTTCAATATATATATATATATATATATATATATATATATATATATATTCATGTTCAATAAAAAGAAATGCTTTCAAAACTACATACTATTATTTGAAGAAAAAAGCAAGTTTTAAAAGACTATGTAATGAACTACAAACCTCTGTACACTACTAATCTTTACATATTATTTATTCACAACGAAACTAAATATATAGTACTCTGTAATTAAAGAGGACGTGATAGTAGTTATTAGTGAATTAACTAACCAAACACTTCTTCACATAATCTATTTCCTTTCTAATGAAGCAACTTCATTTAATAAATTAATTATAACTTTCTTCTGGTGATTTTTGGCAATTTTCTTCGTCATAAATCTAACTTTGTTTGATAAATTATTGCGAATTTCTTCATAATTTACATAAAAAGACACACACACACACACTAATAATCCACACCAATAGGTTTAAGCTAAATTGCTAACAAGGAAGTTCGTTTACTGAAATAAATGATTTGTAAGCTCTAGCATGACTACAGTAAAAATAGCCCAAATCGTACTGGGCTTAGTTTTATATTGCTTTTGAGCTAGCTAGTTACTGGTAAAAAAAGAAAAGGATCAATGGCGGTGTTGTTTAACAAAAAAATAAAAGTTTGTTGTTCTTTCTTAGAATTTACATGGAAGTGTGAATTCATCACTAAGTTGAAAATAATTAGGTCATTCCAATATTAGTTACAAGGAAGCAAACATTTTAACAGTTGCAGAGGTTTGGATAGAAAGAAAAGGTTTTATTTATTTATACCAAAATCAATTCCTTCTATTATAGTTGACAGGTTTCAATAACGTGTAAGATTTAAAATTAATTATACTCAAAAAAAATTTTAAAAAAAGGAAATCAGTCACGGAAATTAAAATATTTATTACTGTTATTAAATAGAGCAATTATAAGATACCCATACTACAATCGTTGTTATGTTTCTTAAAGAGTTTGATTTGTACTAAGAATATTGTTATGCTATTTGTATATATCAGCAGAGTTTAGACACATCAAAAGTAATGTTACCAGTCAAATTTTTTTTATCCATCAGTAATATTAAGTCAAATCTAATGCGCAGCTGATTGTGTTTGGGCACGATGATAGGATTCAGTGTTCTCAATTTGATTTTGATACGTTGGTGGGAGTGTATCGGCAAAACATTCCATTACTTAAATGAGATTCTGTTTTTGGGTCTACTTTTGAAAGAACTATTATTATTCATATAAAGAACTTTTGATTGGGTATTTATTTATTATTTGTTGATGGGTAACGGATTTATAGTATTACGAGAGAACATGTATCGTGAATTATAGAAACTGTCATAGATATAATAGTCAACCAACTAATTCATATAATATATATAATATATATATTTTTAATTAATTTTTATTTTTATTTTTTTCTTCTTTATATTTTATAAATAGTTATTTATTTGTGTATTGGGTTTGTCCTATAAACATTTTTGTTTATCTATTTATTTATGGTATCAAAATAGTGCCTCTAACTTAATTTACCGTCATAAAATAATAACACACTAATTAAACATGGTTGACCCAACTAATATTGAAAAAGAAACATCACTATTTACTACCTGATCCTCTGGTCTTGCATTATTCTGAGACACCAAGACTCACCCGGGTTAATACACCATTAGATGGTCACAACTACGGGGAGTGGATTTGTATAATGCGTCTCAGCCTTATCATGAACCCATCACATGTTCATGTAACATGTTGAAACAAGTTACTATTAGAGAAGAACAGCGAAAGTTCATATCTAATCCTTCAGTAAGAAAGACAGATGGAAGTTGCAATTCGCCGCTAGATTTCATTGGCATCACATGCTATACAAATCCGTCGCACGAGACTTGCAAAGCCCTTCTTCTCGCCGCAAAGAGTTACACTGTGACCAAGCAGGACATTCAATAGAGCGATGCTATTATTTCATTGGCTTTCCTGCGGGACATAAATATAAAAAAACGTGAAACCAAAAAATATGAAGGTAACAATTCAAAATGTTGAGGTGAAGAAGAAATCAATCAATGAGAGATCATAGCCTTTCTCCGCTATAAAGATGGTAACGATCAAACATGCAAATACAATAGGTGTATTTACACCCTGCTGTAACACATTCAACGTTATGTTGGATTGTGGACAGTGGAGAAATGGACCATTATTCATATTTCTCACTTACTCAATAAAAATAAGTCCTCTCATAATTTCATTGGACTTCCTAGCGGTTAAAAAGTCATTGAAAACATTGTATCATTTCAATTATCACCAAATCTGTCTCTTCATAGAGATTTTCATATTCCTAAATTTTGTGTGAATTTGATATCTATAGGTAAATTGACAAAAAACTTGATATGAGTAATGATATTTTATTTAGATTTTTGTGTTGTGCAAGATGAGGAAACGAGGAGGAGGATGACGGGTCTGGGCAAGTATTTTAATGGTCTTTACTATCCCACGTTATCCCTTTATCCATCATTTATCTCATATCTCTAACCTTTGGCACCAATGCCTCATACATCCATCTATTGCTCCTCTTTCCTCTTGCATTTCACAACCTCTATCTCATTTAAAAAAATTCTAAACATTATTAAAATAACTTGGCGATGTCTAGGTGTACATGTCATTTCTGCTAGAGATATTAGACAATCACAGCTAGGATAACAGTGTTGCAATGAGAGTCACTTTTTCGTCACGATGATCGGCCACATTGAAAGTTTTCCCCGCTACGAATACCCCTGAACCAATCGTGTTAGTTTCATCCATTCTTACTTTTTAAAAACATTTTCATTTCACTTTACATTCATGATAATCGTTGTCATTTTCTCGAAATATCATGCCTCACAAAAGCATGTCCACTAGGGGTAACCTCACTGTTTCTCCACCGCAGTAGAAATTGATCCCTCTCATTTTCAAAAACCTACAATCGATTATCATGAACCCAAGCAATTTATCAATACAACATGCCCCACAAAATAATCTCTCAATCTACACCACTATTTCCCCATAACAAAATATTTAAGACAACTACACAAACTAAAATCAACACACAACAATAAACAAGCGAAAATAAATCTCAAGATTTTATCGAAAAAACATATCATAAATAAAAGAAATAATTATGATGAAAATAAAATAGTTATAACATGATAAGTAATCAAATATTGCATTGAATACATAACCACGTAATTGAGATTGAAATATAAAAACTGAAAATTAAGAAAAAAAAAAGGAATAATTATCAACAAATAACCCAATATAAAATTAATATAAACACCATAATCTAATAATTAAAACAACAACACTATATTTTATTAGTCCAACCAAGCCAACCATAAATTATTCATAATTTTGAATAAGAAATCATTATATTCTAATTAAGAGTTAAATAAGTAATTTTAATTCAAATAATTAATCCTACTCTAGAAACAAAGAGAAATTAATTTCTATTTAAAGACTTTACTATCTAGGTTTGGTTTTATTTTTTTATTATATTAGTTGTTAATGTCTCATATTTGTTGAGGCTCTAGTTCAAATGCCAATTCCGTCCATGAGGAGTGTTTCCCTTTTTTTATTATTATATGAAAAGCTGGGTTGTTCGTCATTCACCCCTTCCCTATTTTTTTTTTTGAAGCAAACAGTGGGCTAGGCCCATTGGGTCAACTTCACTTGGGTGAATCATCACTTATAGCTGGGCATAGATTGCCTACCTTCCAAACTCAAAACGGCAAGGTCTAACTGTTTAAGTTGTCGGTAGCGGCGACGTCCTCCCCCTTCTTTCATTGAACTATCTCCCCGTCTCGTCGTTCATCACACGCTAGTCACCCAACCTGCAACCGCTGTCGCCATAGTCTTATACGAAGACCCTTCTCAACCACAAACGTCAATACTAAACATCCTACAAATAGCCACACCCGTAATACAACCACACCAACCCACCTGACAAGAATTAAAGGTATATGGGTAAGAAGCCAAGAGAAATATGTAGTTAATGTATTAATTTTTATCATTAAAATTGAAGCCACCCTAATGCACAATATCACTAGCAGGAGATAATCAAAGTTTGATTAAAAGGGAATTACAACAAAGAGAATCAAAGATTGGAACAAAAGGAAGCACAGTAACAAAATAAAAAAACTAAAAAGAACCAACGTTAATTCAATAAAACTTAATCTTACCTAATCAGATTAATTACATAAAAGTGAATAAGAAAATATTGCATTATTATTATTATTATTAAAATTGAGAACACTCTAACGTCAATCAGTGCAAGGAGAAAAGTTGAGATGACCAAGATCCTAATCTCTATTTTTAGTCAAAAGTTTCAATGTTCTTTTCTGAAAAATTTGTAACGTATAAAATGTAAGGGATATATAAGAGTGATGAGAATAAGGGAACGAGAAAAATTAATTAAATAGAATTTCCTGGTGAGAGTAAGTAGCAATCACCCACTCCCTCGGATATATCCATTTCCTAAGGATATTTTTTGTTTCTATTTTATCTTTTATTTTATTTATTTAATTATTTTATTTTTAAAAAACACAGTCGTTACACTCTAAGCCACTTAAGTGGTCATGTGACTAACACATTACTCACTTAGTATAAATACCCTAAATCAGATTTTGTGGACACAACTTTTACACTTAAGCAAATTTATTTTCAATTACAATTAAGGATTTACGTTTTCTTTCTCTCTTCTTTTGTCGGCCAAGCCCTACTTTCTCCTTTGTCTGCACTTTTCTTTCCTTTATTTTGTTGCAATTTCAATTGATGATGATGAGTAGCTAATTCCTTAGTATCAATTTGGTTTGCATTACTCTTTCCTTTCAATCCTTAAGCTCAATTGTTCTCTGTTACTTGTTATAGTTTTGCATAATTTTGAATTTAATGCATGATCCAATTGGATGATAATGAGTTGAAATTATGTTTTAATCTCAAATTCTATATGTTGATTGACTGTAGTTGTAGATTCCCAAATTTAGTTATAGTCGGTTAGGTTTTGTTGCTCACCATACGATTGTGTTAGTTTAGCACACCAAGTGTTCGATGAATTTTTTTTACAATTGTGAAGTGACGAGATCATAATTAATACAGGAACTCCAATTTAATTAGGCCAAAAGTGTGATTCTACATTCATTTAGGTGCCAGTGAGGGAATGAAGAGATCAAAGGCAGATCGTATTTGATCATTTAATCACATAGTTTTTCACTCAATTTACTTGATTTGTTCCTGCTTTGATTGCTAGTTATTGATTCGGTTTTGCTTCCTTTTATTGCATTTAATTATTTTCTGCACTAAAGCTCCCCTTAATTCAACTTTAATTTTTGGCTTAAGAGTTATGGAGAAGAATGATCTAGGTTGACTATTTATTACAAATTTAAGTCACCTAACTAATTTGATTGCGTTCGAAGCATGTATCAAGGCACCATATCTGTTGCACTTTCTTTACTCTGCACACGTGGCTGAAGGCCCACATGATAGAATTAGGTGGGAGGTGCCACACTCGTTGTACTTTCTATACTCCACACCACGTAGCTGAAGGCGCTCCCACATGGGGTGCATTTTTAACCTTAGGCACTTCGCCCGTTTGCGCCTCCTTCTATACTAACCCTCGCCTGTTAATGTTTTGAACTAGTCTCAATCTTGTAGCTAGTTTCCTAAAGGAAATTATTTCCATCAATTTGTCAGATATTATTTAAAGTTAAAATATTTGATTGTTTGATTTTAATCACAATATTTATTTTAGACACAACAACTAAAAAAAACCTTTATTAATCCATGACTTAAACTTAAGAGGGAGTATAACTCCAACTTTTGTAGTTAGAGTAAGACCTAATTTTGAAAAGATATTGTATTTAAATAATCATGAAGTTTATAATTATATGTGTTATTGTTAAACTTTAAATAATAATACATTCTAATTTTTGTGTTATGATAATCCTCACCCTGAAACTTCATTCTCATGCCTTATACTTAGACTTTACTCTCATTCTCACTCTCTGACTTTGTTCTCTATTAGCTATTATCGTCACCAATCTCGTTGCTCTCACAATCCATTTTCACAACCTCATTTTTCATTGTTTTGGTTAGTGGTCTATTTCTCACCCATTATAGGGTTTTGTTATTAATTTTGATTTTTATTTTCATTTCATTTTTCACTCAAGGAATTGTTTTTGTTGTTCCATTTGTTTTATCCAATATTAGTTAATTTGTGTTTCGGGATTTGCAATTTGAGTGTTTTGTATTCTGGGAATTTTTCTTTTGTATTAAGTTCTTTGTTATTGTGGTTAGAGATCTATTTCTCACCTTCAATGTAGGATTTTGTAGTTGATTTTAATTTTAATTTTCATTTCGTTTTTCACTAATGGAACTGTTTTGTTGTTTTATTTTCTCTAATTATTGTGAATTTTTGTTTAGGGATATTGAAAGTGTACCGTCCCATAATGATGTGACAGGAGGTCAATCATCATAAATGCACAATGTCAACATTACAAAGCTTAGGATTGGCCTACTCAGCCAATGCAACTCTAGTCGACCAACCAGAGTATAACAGATATCTTATAGCCTGCATGACAAATTAGTCCCTCCAACATCATCATTACTTGCAAGATAGTTGAGTTGGTCCAACGTCACATCCACCCACATCACAGTCAAATACATCACGTCGGGGCGTGTGTCTCGAGACCACTTGCCTACTCAACTTAGTCAACCCACTAATCTTTAAATCTCTCGTTCATCACCAGGGAGTACACTCAAAACCCTTACACTCTTTAACCTTAATTCTTTCTAAAACTTCCTCATTCTCTCTCTAAATCGATCACGAACTTAAACATTTCAAATATAACCCCCCATTTTCCCAAGAAGAACCTAGTTCGTTTACCAATACCTGAACTCTCCTCCCAAGACCTCCTATCTGAACTCTTCAACCCATCTTGAACAACTAAGAGCTTGGACCCGAAAGGAATAGAAAGAATGAATACATTAGTGGTACTAAAGAAGGTGAATCTACGGTGTGTTTGTGAGATTTCATATATATTCCAACAATTTGAGCATATATTTTTTATTGGGAGTAACATATTTTCAATTTCTATAATAGAATATATAGATGACACTAAAACAGACGTAGTTGTTGATCAAGATAATTATTTAAGTAAAATGAAGTTATACGAATAGAATATGAACTAATGATAGCAAAGAATGTCATTTGGAAACATAACACAAATAAGATTGTTATTGAGAAAGAAAGAGATCGATTACTCAAAGAATATGCTCGTTTCACTACATTGCATAACAAGGAAATAGTTATACAAAAACTTGAGCCTTCCAAATCACTTTTCCAAAAAATGTTGGAGGAATCGATGGAAGACAAGTTCACTTTCGAATATTAGTTTAATTTTTTTTTTTTCATTTAAAATATTTTCAAATAAAAATAGAATAAAACAGTGAAGCTACACATGTGTAACAACGGTAGAATAGTATAGCGTGGTTCATGTACGGGGACTCCACCAAATTAGTATGCGAGAGAGTTGATGAAATCATACTTCCATAGGCTTAACGTCACGAAGAATAAAAGCACTTATCTAACAAGTAAGAAGCGCTTCACATCAATGTTACTATAGGCTAAGCACTCCAGAATATTCAAGTTTTCAGCTCTTTCTTCTTTTTGTTATTAATTGACATTTTTCCACTTTTTTTGTGTTCATACTTCATAATGCCGTCATGTGTATAGCACCATCAAATGAGTTTTCTTTGCTTTCGGTAACAAATGCGTCTTGTTTTTTCTTCCTTTTCAGACTCACATTCGTGCACGCAATAAGCAATGGATTTAAATCAAGTTACAGGGTCGATTAGTAAATCCCCTAAGGTTTTGCTAAAAAGTGATCAAATTTTATCATAAACTATAACTTGTTTGTACAAAAGTTAAAATTATTTTTTTAAAGAAGTTAAAATACACGTTTTAATGTAATTTTAGTTGAGATTAACCTATATATTTACATATCAAAATTAATTTTATTCAATTTTAAGCATGCGCGACAAAGTCTCAAATCATAAACATGAATCTCAACACTGTATAAGATGACATGTTTTATGCCAATCAGTCTCACACATGGAGTAATGTAGAAAGAAATCTTGCTTTTAGATATACTCTATTCCTTAATAAAGTTGCTCTCTGGTCCCTATTTCTGTGATGTTTATTGTCAATTTGTGATGAGCCATAATTATTGACCCAATTGGCTCACTTATTAGTTATATTTATGGTTGTGGCTAAAGTTGGGGTTTAAAATACCATGATTGGTATTATGAAAGATATAAAGTAGATTGAGAATGCTTTATTATTATATTATTATTATTATGGTGAGCTCATTATGACTCAAATCTTACACAAGACAACGGTATATACACAGCAGAGGAATCTACTTTCTTTCGTGTCCGAAAAGGGAGGACAAAAATACTTTGAAACTGAACGTGGATGTGTAATTTTGTACCACGTACACCCAACCTTGCTTATGCATGCATGTATAGTATACATATTACCTGAATTTATAAACTCATACTTAAGAAGGCTTCTAAGTAATTCTTTTAATAATTCTTTAACCAAATTCATGCCCAACAAGAGATACTTTAATTACATTTACATAATTTCACCTGCACACAGTTCGACCCATTTGAAAAGGAAAAAAAAGTCTCTAATTTGTCGAGTCAACTTAATCACAATTCACTGTGTAAAATTACAATTGAGTTTGATATATAACAAAATTTTTACAAATTATAAAAAATTTTATTTGCGATGATGGTGTAGAAGTTTTACATTATATATAATCTTTTAATTCTTTGAAAAATAACTCAATTAAGATAATATTTAATAAATTCTTATTATATATGAGTTGATGTTATAAATACCTGAAATTTAATTAGTTATTTGCGTTTAATATACATGTTGAAAATTGTTTATGTAATTTTAATGCGTTCGGGTGAATTGCTACGTAAGTACTTATAATATATTGTCACATTTAAAAAATTAAAAGAAAAAGAAACCTCAATAAGAATAATGGAAAATTTAGAATTAACTAAATAAGTAATATATTAATATTATAAATATCGTAAGAATAAATAAAATAATTATTCAACATTTACCTATTTTTTAGTTCTTAAAAAAATTAAGTATCAATAAAAAAAAATTCTGTGACGCGCAAAGAAAATTTACTATATATAATATCAATAATTTTAAAAATTGAAATGTTTAATAATTAAAACATGATTAAAATATAAATCAAAGTATTATAAATAAAACCATATATTATCATAAAATCATGATATAAGCATAAAAAAATCACCATTCACATACATAAATAATATATGTACACGGAAAATAGTAAATCATTATAAAATTCAACCACTGCAAACCACTGTAGAAGGAACCATACTAGAAAGTTACTAATAACTTATAAATGAAATTGCTAGTTGGGGTTATATAAAATATAAATATATTTAATTAAATTATGTTTTTTTTTCTAATTTATCATACAATTGATTTATTTTGATGTTATATATGAAACTTTAAATATGTTACTTCACTAGTGAATCCTTAACCTCTTCTTTTAATAGATTTCTACTTGAGACAATCCTGCTCGAACTTATGATAAATTCTTTCCTAACTCAAATATATAGACCTAAACTTTCTTCAAGCATAAGTTTTCTATCACACATAACTTTAAAAAATTTCATTTACAAAATCCTGACTAATAATTACAAGACACATATGGATAACTCTATTAAAACGTAGGATATGAAAGTATATGTACAACGTAAAGCTTTGACACATGATTGAAAGTATTTGAGTTGTGAGATTAAATTCCTTATCACCACAAGGAGTAACAAAGATTAGTCTTGTTCTCAAATCATACGTTTATGACTTGAACCTTTGTCCTCTCTCCTTGTTTATTCTTTTATTCTGTCTTTTGTCCTTTGTCCTTATTTAATTGCACAACATTTATCATTACAAAAGATCCCTTCTAAATTTATGTAGAAGTGATCATTAATGTTTTTGATAGTAAAATTGGTCCTATAAATACTCTCGTAGGCAGATCATGGTTATTCCCATCATTTGACAAAACTTCATTTGCCATTATCTCTTCTCTAATGTCACAAACTCAACATAGCTCCATACTACTATTGGTAACCACCAATTACTAACCACAAACTATATTAGTAGAGGAAGAACTTTTAAGTGTACTTGACATGCCTTTATATTGTTCTACCTTAGGTGCAAAGTTCCCACTCAGCTTAAGACTTGGAAGGAGAACTGAAAACAACACACTCAACCATATTAAAACAACAGATTCTTGCTTCTTGTCTTTGCACCATAAATTTACCAACACCCTCCCTAGCCACATTGCTTTTGTGTCAAAATTTGACCAAAGTTCTTCTTATCCTGTGATGGAGGAGGACCAAAAAATGTTTGGTATTGCCTCAGAAGCAGAGGAGTATTGCAAAGAGTTAGATATTGCTGTCAGAACAGTTCAGATGGCATGCTTCCTCTGTTATAAACTGCAACACACTTTGTTTCCAAATCACAATTCACCGGCCACAGTTGCAGGTCAATGTTCTTAATCTTTGTAGCTTGGTTGAACCTTTTGTTTTTATATACAAACTAAACCCTTACTATTTAACCTTAAACAAGTTAGAGAACTTAATTGATATAAATAACTTTATAAGTTTGTCTTTTATTTTATGTATTTAGAATAAGATTGGTTTGCATCTCATGAGTGTAGACACCTAAAGAAAGAAAATAAATAAAGAAAAAAAAGAAATAAATAATTGGTATGATGTGATTGTGATGTCACAAAAAGTTGAAGCTATGTAACATGTATGATTATTGTTTGGTTGGGAAGGGAGTTATTACTCTACTCTATATATTTATGCATGCGATGAACAAAAAAATGATAATAAGAAGGGAAATATTTTTATATTAAACATTTAATACTTATCATGTGTGCATGCCCTTTCTACAGGTGAGCTTCTTCCAAAAAATTTCAGGAAGAAGAAATCTAAAAGAAAAAAAATATATTTCTCAAAGATAAAATTAGTTTTTTTATTAGTTAATATCAGAAATACTCTTTTTCAACTATTTTAAAAAATGTAAATTTTTTTAACCAAGAAAAAGTTTATTTAAACTTTTAAAAGAATATTTTTTTTTTTAATTTCTTCTATCAGCTATCTAGCATATATGACTGCTGGCTTCTTGATTGGTGCTTAGAAATATTGTCTGATACTACACAGAGGACATAATTTTCCAAATGAAAAATTATTAGTAAGAAAAGTCACTGAAATTTGGAGAGTTCAAGGACTTCAAAAAACTCTTTTTTATTGGACTATGGCAATAGACTAATAGCAGTGCATGCTATCATGTATACTGTAATGGCTTTGTCCTGTTTCATAAGCTAACTGATCTGACTCAATTTAATTATTTACCTTAAGATCTACTAATTGGAAATATCGTACTTTAGATTCATGAATATGACTTTTCTTTTGTCGTTCACTGCTCCATTACCCTCCAAATGATGAAGTGAAAAGATATAAATTAAAACATAACATTTTTTTTTTTTTTGTAATTTTGTTTATAAGAGAAGAAATTACACTTGAAGGAAAAGAAGGGACAATTGAAATGGGGGAGGTAGTATCCTCTCTAAAAGGAATACAAAAAATAGGTAAAAGGAAAAGAAAAATTGCTACTAGAGGTAAAACAATTTTTGAAGACAAAAGACCTCTCTAGTCTCACTTCACATCTATCAAGGAGAGGCCATAGGAGTTTGTCCAAGCAAACACTGTGTTTAGTTGCTTTCATTGCATAAGTGTCTTCAGGACTTTGGAATTAGCCTTTCAGCTGCAAAAAGGAGAAAAACTAATTATACTCTGGAATTTGTGAATAAAACTAATTTTTTAGAGCAGAATTAATCAGTCGATTCAGGGCAGCTATTGAATTTATACTCAATGATTCATACTTACAATCATGCTTGAATTGAACTCTTCATCATGTTATTTATATAGGTTGGAGTGTCAAAGCAATTGTCAGCTGGATATTGTATGAGAGTTTAGGGGGTGAAAATGTCTCTATTGTAACTGAAGAGAATGTTCAGACACTATCCAATTTCAATACTAATGCATCTGAGCTGTTAGAGGCTGTGGTCAAAACTGTGAATGAATGTCTAGCTGAAGCTCCTAGATTTGGAGTTGAAGAGCCAAAATCAGCTCTTGGAACTTCAGAGGTTCTTGAAATCATAAGTCACTGCAACTCAGTTGCAGGTTCTTCTGGAAGATTTTGGACACTTAGTCCTCTTGATGGTACCATGGAGTCTGCATGTGGTGATCAATATGCTATTGCTTTATCACTCATAGAGGATGGAGAAGTGGTGCTTGGAGTTCTTGGCTGTCCTAACTACCCTATGAGAAAGGACTGGTTTAGTTATCATAACAGCTATCTTAGGATGATATCTAAGTTGACACCTCCAACCTCTGAAACTTGGAATGAAGGTTGCGTAATTTATGCTAAAAGGGGTAGTGGCAAGGCTTGGATCCAACCACTGCTCCATGTCAACAAGAAGTTTGTGTGGCCTAACTATGCAAAACAAGTTTCTGTCTCTTCCATTGAAAACCCAGTATTGGCCACTTTCTGCCAAACAATTGATAAGGCCAATTCAAGCCATTCTTTCACTGAAGGACTGGCTCACAGTGTTGGTCTCAGGTGCATTTTTATTTCATTCTATTTCAATATCAGCCAAACTTTTCTTTGTTTTACTTTTTACCTTTTGTGATATCACAGTGTTTTACTTTACTTTTTACATGCAGTAATCAGCCACTACGAGTACACAACATGATGAAATATGCGGCAATAGCATGTGGGGATGCTGAGGTTTTCTTCAAGTTTTCTAGGGCTGGTCACAAGGAGAAAATATGGAATCATGCTGCTGGTGCTATCATCATACAAGAGGCTGGAGGCATGGTAACAGATGCTAGGGGGCATGCCCTAGATTTCTCAAAAGGTTTAAATTTAGAAAGGCTTGATCGCGGTATAGTCGCTTGTGCTGGAGCCACATTACATGAAAAGATCATTGATGCTGTTGATGCTAGCTGGGTCTCTTCTTGTCTTTGAGGCTGTTTCTTATGAGATATATATACTGTGATTATGTGAATTATGTTATACAAGGTATCATAGAAATTCCTCTGCTTATGAAAATGAATGTTGATGTATTGGTGCCAGCTTGCTAGGCTGAAATTACTATTGTTTGAAATGTTGTGGATAAAATGCTATGTCTGTTTCTTTGTACTATGAATTGCATTTACTAAGACATGAATGCTCTTGAAGAGAGATTCATATACCTATAATGAATGTGAATGTGACAAATTGCTTAACTTATGGTTAGTATCCAAAATAGTTGGTCAGTTACTGTACCAAGTACTGCATTGTAGATTTGAGGCAACGAAATTTATCCGGTTGAGAATAGTGTACCAATTTCAATGCAATTCTTCAATTATTTTTCTTTGCCACATAACTTGTATCACTCCATACATTCATGAGCCGCAGACTGATAAACGTAAGTTCCATCCACCAAAAGATCATAAGAGCCAAACTCTCCCACAGCAATTACTTACACGTTTGCTTTCACCTCAAACGTACTTTTGCACCAGTAACTCAAACATAACTTTAAACACCGAACAAACTCATGATTTTTATTATTTTGCCAGGAAAAAAATCATCCAATAAATTATAAATATATATGCTAGGACGAGGTCAGGACAAATGTCGCAAAGCACCAACTTGGTGGACACCTTTAAGTAAGATATTGACCATCCAAGACAGATAGAACTAGCATCTGAAAATAGTCCAAGAGAACCTTTAAACTATCAAGTGGATCAATTTCAATAAATTATAATGTTTTAACCAGCCACTATCATGTCCAAGCTCACAGCTTACAATTTACACCAACAAACCACATTAATAGGTAGCGTGTTAAACAAGAGCAAAATAAATAAATAAATAACAGCTGTAAACAAAAATCATGCTCAGTAGACTATTTTTGTTCACAATTTCTGTGTGTGGAATACGATATACAACATTGATCCATGCATCCATGCACAAGTTATCCATACTGCCTTCACGTGATTTATGAATCATATCGCGGCCCTCATTGCTCCCCTTGCAGCCTCCCGTTTCATCTCCGCAGCCTTACCGCTGCCACGGAAGTACATGTATACTTGCTGTATGACCACAAACAAAACAGTGAGTAGGTATGTGGTAAGACCCTTAGCCACATTTTAAGATAGTATTAGAGTCTATAAGATTGTTTGTTATTGTTGTTGATCCGATAGTGGCCCGACAGTAGGTGGCACGATAGGCCCAACAACAATAAATAATCTTAGAAAAGGCTCTAATACCATCTTAGAAATATAGGTCAAGGGTCTACCTCAATCTTACAAAACTAGCTTGTTAGGTGAGGATTCCCTCCCGCTTATATACACTAAACAGGCTATACCTATAAGCGATGTGGAATCTCCAACATAATCATACCTGAATGACCCAAATGCTGATCAATGATTCAATGCAGAATAATCCAAATCCAACGAAGTAGAAAATCTACAAGACAAATGGAGAAAATCATTCTGTAGTATTTACAAAAGGATGATGCATTATGGGCCACCTTAAATTAACATATGGTGCAATATGTATAAATTTGTTATGACTTTGACAATTGAAATAATATATGGGCTACGTTTTCTTACCCCAATCAAAGCATGGTCACCAAGCACATCTATGGCAGATAGAATGCCCCTGTATCAATGAGTAGACAGTGTCAACCACTAGATTAAAAGAATGGGAATAACTTTAGCCTCTTGAACATACGAAACACACCCCCGTTAAATCCCAAATTATACCACAGTTTCCAACATATCAACAGATTAGGTACTCTTAGTCAGTCTATGCCACTTACATTTTGATATAAACATGTTACTTGATTAAAACATTACATATCTCCGAGGATCGGCACCTTTCAATGCCCCCCGAATTCCTCACAAATGACACCATCCCCCGCTCTCAACCTCTCCTACTATTTATAGGCAATATACCATAATTCTTCTCAATCTCAGCAGAACCAACCAACATATATCAATAACTAACCTCTCACTAAACACTAACCTATATCTAACACATTTCAAATCAGATAACTCAAGTGAAGGGTAATGATGCACGTGTCCTAAAGTCCATTTTTAATAGATATGTCATTTACTTCTATTTTTGAGAAGGGAAAGATAAAAAGAAACATATCTTCTGTAAGGAAAATGAATTTGAATGCAAGTCTCGGTGTAACAAAAGAGCTATATGACCATGTTAAATAGAGGTATGAAGTCACGTACGTCAGAGATTTCCCTTTGAAAACTATAGGAGGAGCAACTGCAGCTAAGATGCAGAATCCAATGTGAAGCTGTAAGCAGAAGAAGAAATGAAGATGATTAGTATTTTGATAGGTATCAATTTCAGAAATAGCCGTTCTGTATACAATCAATCAACATAAAAGAAGTTTCTTGAGCAATTCCAGGTGCCCAGGGACTCCCAAAGGAAATAAACTTCTGTAAACTAACTCCCCCCCACTACCATCCAGATTCCCCACTATATACATACTCTGTTTCTCTCTCTGGCAGTTACCCCCTTACCCTTCCAAACCTATTGTCATTTCTATCATTTTTTCCAGTTTTTGAAGCATAGCTTATGCACATCAAGAAGTATAATCCATTTACCAGATAAAACAGGAAAAACCATCCAAATTTCAAAGCACTTTCAGTCCTGCAAAAAATAGAAGCATATTCAAGATCAACAGTGTGCCAAATAAAAAAAAAATGAAAATATGCCATGCATATTTGCCCATTGTTCTCATGAATCCTTCAACGCATTAAGAATTTTTTTTTGTTGGGACTGACATCACGATTCTCATCAAAATTTGTCAACACCCACAATGGTCTGACACTTGGATGAATTTTAAAAAGAAATGAGGAAAAAATAAATGGAAAGGGAAAAGTTCAACTACATTAAAATATTAAATTTATTTATTTCAGTAATTCAAAACCTCTGCAATTTGGATAACCAAATGTGATAAAACATGATAACAATCAAACCCCTGAGGTTGAATCATTAAAACTCAAGTATGCCTCTACTCTAAAACAATATTTAGTATTGCTATAAAAGTTATAACATAAATGCTCACTAATTGCCTCTGCATAATATTTTAGAAAATAAAACAACTAAATACATATTGTTGTAAATAATAGAAATATCTTAGAAGGATTTGAGATATATTTTATTTTCCGCATTTATTATTTCCTAAATTAGGAACAGTTGTTTCCCTATAATAGAAAGATTAGAGAATGTAATTGGTGTGATAGAAATTAATAGAAAATTATAGGCATTCAACTTGGTATCAAAGCTCCCGACCTTGGGAGCTCTAGAGCAGCATTGTAGCTGTTGTTGAAGCTTCCGCCGGCATTAAAGCTGTCGCTGTTGTGGAAGCCCCCTTTGAAGCTGGTGACAAGCCAGAAAGGTGCGCAACCAACATGCAGGGAGTCTGACAGCCCCACTCACCACTGACTGCCCAGACAGGGTCGCCAAGTCCTCCTCTCCCAATTCCAAGGGGAGGTATTGTCCAGATCTGAGCTGGTTTCCACAGATCTGAGAAGTTCCTTTTTTGTGGTTCAGTGTTCACTGCAATTGAATAATGGCTGAAGAGAAGTTTGTTCCATTGGGTCCCAATGACTCACCCATGTCATGGGTCCATGCCAACTTGATGGTCGGAATTATCTACAGTGGGCCCAATATATCTGGAGAATTCTCAAGAGACATTTGAAGCTGAATCATATCGAAGGGCAAGGTCCGCTCCTGGATGACCCAAGGCTTAAGGCATGGGATAACAATGACTTTGATGTGGCACTCTATGGTTTCGAAAGCAAGTCGGAATTATATGTTTTACTCCTCTACTCGAGAAACGTGGGATGATTTGAGTGCAACCTTCTCCTTGAAAAAAGACTCTGCTGCCTACTATGATATTCAAAGCAGAATTTTCAATACCAAACAAGGTACCCTCTCTCCATGTACGAGTATCATGGAATCTTAATGGGTTGTGGATAGAGTTAAATCAGTACCAGATTGTGAACATGTGCAAAACCGATGCTATTGCTCACACCAAGGTTGCGGAGAAAGGAAGGATCTTCAAATTCCTCGATGGCCTGAACCAGGAATATGATCCCATTCGGGTACAGGTCCTAGGGAAGAAGCTTCCCTCACTACTGAGGTATTTTATATTGTACGAGGGTAGGAGACTTGGAGAGAAGTCATGCTTGATGGAGGAAGCTCCTACACAAGTTCTGCTATTGCAACAGGAAAGGGTTCCTACAAGGGGTCAAACACTGGAGGAGGTTCAACATCTAGGGGGAAAGCCTCTTGCAAAGAGTAATCGTGGAAAATACAGAACAATATTGCAAATGGTCAAGACATACTAAGGAGACATGCTACAAGTTTCTTGAACAAATTGGAGGAAATAAAGAAGCTTCACAAAAGTCGGTCAACTAGACAACCTCAGATCCACCAGCAAATCAACCTCAGCTTGAGCAGGATATCAAAGCCTTCAAGGAAGAGATTGATCAACTTCGAACAATGATTAAATCCTGGAATAAGCCTTCTAGTTCGTGTACCTTGATCATGAAGGTTAAGAAATTTTTCTACACCTATGGTTGTGCGTTGTAGGATATATGGGTTATTGATTTAGAGGCAACAAATCATATGACCCCTTACCCTACTTTCTTTGCTTCATATTCTAGCATGGTCGATAGACAACTTATCACAGTTGCTAATGGAGATAACGTGCCAATTGTTGGCTCTGGCAGCATTCAACTAGAACCATCCATTTTATGAAAAACTTGTTACATGTCCGAAAACGGAAACCCTCTATTTCATGGAAAAACCTGTTACGAGAAGACAGTAGGGTGCAGATGGACATTCACTATGAAGCATAAACCTGATGGGACAATAGACCAATACAAAGCAAGATTGGTGGCAAAGGGATAAAGGGACAATTGTCTCTGTGGCAAAGATGAATACAGTACAAGTCATCCTTTCCCTGGCATCTCTCTTTGGTTGGGACTTATAATAGCTAAATGTTAAAAATACACTCCTTTGTGGAAACCTAGAAGAAGAGGTTTACATGGAGATCCCCCGATGATTTGGAGTTCAAAATGAAGAAGGCAAAGTGTGCAGACTACAAAAGGCGTGATATGGGCTCAAGCTTCCTCGAGCCTGGTTTGGGAGGCTCATACAAGTCATCCTTTGGATACAAAAAAAGTCAAGGTGATCACACTCTATTCATGAAACATTCTCTTACGGGCAAACTCACCATCCTTCTAGTTTATGTGGACGATATGATCATAGCAAGTAATGACGAAGAAGAAAATTTAACCCTAAAGAAGCAACTAATAACCCAATTTGAAATGAAAGGCCTATGGAAACTGAAATATTTTCTCGGAATAGAGATTGCATATTCCAAGAAAGGCATTTTTATCACTCAAAGGAAGTATGTCTAAGACCTCCTTCAAGAAACTAGAAAGTTTGGATGAAAGACCACAGAGGTTCCAATTGAACAAAATCATAGGATTGGAAGTGATGCAGAAAGCCCACCTGTGGAAAAATCTCAGTATCAGAGATTGGTAGGTAAACTGATTCACCTATCTCACCAGACTAGACATTGTCCATGTCGTCAGTGTGATTAGCCAATTTATGCATGACCTCCAAAGAGACATATGCAAGTAGGTGGCAGGATCCTCCTGTACTAGAAGGCAAGTTCAGGGAAAGGTTTGTTATTCAGGAGTGAAGGCACCTTATCTATTGAGATGTATACTGATGCAGACTATGCAGGGATAGAAGGTCGACTTCTAGGTATTGTATGTTCCTGGGGAAATTTGGTGACTCAGAGGAGCAAAAAGCAGAATGTGGTAGCTCGGTCTAGTGCAGAGGCTAAACTTTGAGCTATGGCACAAGGGATTTGTGAAGGACTATGGTTGAAGATCATTCGTGATGACCTCAAGATTAAGGATAAGGATCCTATGAAGCTATTTTGTGACAAGTAGTCAGCCATCAGTGTTGCTCACAATCCAGTTCATCATGATAGAACTAAACATGTTAAGGTTGACAGGCTTTTATTAAAGAAAAATTAGACAGTGGTCTTATTATTACTGCTCACATCCAGACAGGACTTCAAGTGGTTGATGTTCTTACTAAAGGGCTTCCTACTAGTAGATTCCAGGAGCTTAGAAGTAAGTTGGGAACGATAGATATTCATTTACCAACTTGAGAGGGAGTGTTGTAAATAGTAGAAATATCTTAGAAGGATTTGAGATATATTTTATTTTCTGCATTTATTATTTCCTAAATTAGGGACAATTGTTTCCCTATAATAGGAAGATTAGAGAAAGCAATTGGTGAGATAGAAATTAATAAAAATTTGTTCTCTTTTCAACTCATATAAGCATTAAAAACTTTACCTAGAAGCACGATATAATGGACGATACCACAGAACATAAGCTCCAGGAACGCCAGCTATGAAGTAGATAATGGAAAGAAACCATATTTTTACACCTACAACAAACAAAGCCAAGTTCCAGATGCATGAAATTTGGCAATGTCAGATTTGTAATTTGAGCTGTATAATAACCCAAGAAAATCTTCTATGTATCTAAAAACTCACCTTCACCCTTAATCCAAGCTGCAGTAACAGCAACAACATTCCATAGAAGGCATAACACTAATCCTGCGTAACAAAACTGTTTATCAATGACAATGAACCACATCTCAAGCTTGCATTGACTTTGGTTTTGGGTATAAAATTAAATGACTTACAGAACACTCATGATGGATATATTTAATGCAACCAAAATTAATTCAAAACATGTGATCATGCTAAGAAAAAATAAATAGAGAATGCATTTATCAGGTCATTATCTTGCTCAACAAAACAGATTAGTTCCAAGCATCTTTTCAAATGAATCATTTGGACAAAACTAGTCATTCAGAGCATCTCACCTCTCTTAAAGGATTTAGTTTTTTTTTTTTTATATATGTTTCACTTAAAAAATGTTGGGAGCAGAAAATAAAAGGTTCCCAGTTGCAACTTTCTAGTATAAGGTTTAAAATTTTTTCCGTTTGAGGCCAATAAAAAGATAATTAAGAAGCAGTATAAATCAAAAGTTACCAAGGTCATATTTACCCAAAAAAAAAAAACAATAATCAATGTGCATGAAATAGCCTCAGCAGTCAGGAACTCCTGGCTAAGAAACAATACTGTACTAGGAAGTAAGGAACCAAGAACACCCCCATCCCAATAAAATAAATATAGCATACCTAACAGAGTAGTAAATGCAACATATTGCAATCTTTGAAGATGAATTGGAATTTCATTAGCAATGTCGTGATGGATTATTGGGAAAAACGGTGGCCAGTTCTTCTCCTCAATAACAATTCCAGCTGCAAAACAAAATGTAAATACCTACTAGAAGAATTAACTCAAGCAGAACTAAGATTAGTACATATAAATCAAAGACATGTATAGAATTCTGCCGTATTACCATTTTTTAACTATTTAACTGAATGCCAGCACAAACAAAAACCAACCCCTGCCCCCCCCCCCCCCCCCCTAGCACACAAAACTTAAAAAAGAAACTAGCAACAAAACAATGTTTTTTAAAGTGATTAAGCAGGCAAACTTCAAATACAGAATCAGGAAATGCAAATCACCTCGTGCAGCAGCGTCTTCCCTCCGTTTCACTTCCTGAATTTGATAAATCAAAAGACATAAAAATACATGTTAATATAGGCATTCATAGTTGACAAAAAAGTAATTACACAAATCTTTAAGTGTAAAAAGTTAATTGAAAAAAAAATCAGTATGAAAATTCTAAATATTGAACAAATTTCTATAATACAAATTTCAGATGCCCTCATCATATCCAAACTTCAGGTAATATAATTAATCAGATTCAATTAAAATTCTTGATTTGTGTAGACGACACATGAGTAAATGAGAAATGATTCACTTACTTTAGGAGTATAGGAGTAAGTGATGGACACCTAATCCACTCAATAATTTCTTATAGAATATAATTCAACAAATCAAACCATTAAATATATTGTTTACCCAAAACCCACTAACCACTCGTCTAGTAAATTGTTCCCAAACCGGAAATGCTTTCTCCAGGACTTTTCAAATTGTAACTCTACCAAACAAGTATTTTCCACTGTTAATACCTTAAAGGTAGAATACAAGAGAACCAAGGTTAGTCATGGAGGACAAAATGACCTCTCAAACACACAAGTTGGAAATTGAAGAGAGTGAGAAGAAATGAGAATGGAACTCTACAAAGGGGGAAAAGAAGACCTCTCAAAGGGGAAAGTTTTCCAATCTCAGTAAATATCTACCAACAGAACACTGAACTAACAAATAGACAACAAGAAATCCCATTCTATACCTGTTCCCTTCTTCTCAATTCAGCTTCCTTGGATTGAAGTTCCTTCTCTTTCTTTTTCAAATCCTGATGTTGAAATAGACCATAATTAGAAAAAACACAGCCAATTCATGCAACAACACATTATAAATGGGAAAAAGAAAAACTATGGATTTCTGCAACCTCGATCTTGTACATACCGTTGATGTATCAAGAGGTATATCAACTGTTGCACCAAAGCCATAATTATAATCAACAGGCTCTGGCTTAAGAGGTGAAAGCCTTGAATTTGTGGCAGGGGCAACACTTCCAGGATTCTGACATTTTAAAAGCATTACAACATATTAAGTTGAAAAAGATTTACAAGCTTTTTATCAGCATCTGACATGTAATGTAACTATCAAAAAAATAAATAAATAAGGCTTGCCATGAACCTAGAACCCAGAGTTCAGCTAGAATAAGGATGTAGCCATTACAAGGTAGTAAAAACTTAAAACTCAAATTTTCCCTTTCGTTAAAGGGATAAGATGATTTCATAATATTTTTCCATCCAATGAGGATATTTTATGCTCCTGATTTGTTAATTACTCCTATGATTCAAATCAAATTTTTCTTAACTTAAGTGGATATGCTAAGCAAACCAAAGTCCAATATTTTTGGTGAAATACAAAGCAATTGAGGATTAGAAGCATCTAGGCAAAGCAATAAGAGCTACATCAGCTATAAGAACAAGATTACTACATTCAGGAGGAACATTAAAGTCCAGTACTCCATCATCACCATGATAACATTCTTGGCCAACTTGTCAGCTGCCTGGTTTGCTTCTCAAAGGATATGATTCCAGTCCAATTAATACAATATGTGTTTGTTTTGATACTCACAAAACAACTTAATATAACCTGTATATTATTATTTTCCATCTGTAGTTACACATACACCCCACTAATCAAAGGGGAGTTTTCTCTCGTTATCTCTTCTAAATAAATAACTACCAGGAATTCCAGTCTCTAGTTAATATTTGATCCTGTGTGTTCAGGAGATTAACATTTCTTCTTTATATTAAGAACGGATTTAAAAACTTCAAGAATCTCATGACCCTAATAGCACAATTACTTCATGCCAATTCTCTAAAAGTTATTAGACACTCTAAAGTTAAGAAACATATTATCAGCATCTGCATCTGCAAACAAATCTCAAGGACATGCGAAAGATACGTCTAGAAAGTTTGAGCTTAATTCTAAGGGCAACTTCTTAAGGCCAAAACATTGTCAAAAAACACCAAACCCTGCATGACGAAGAAGACAGAACAAAATCTATAACCACCTTAAAATAGATACACACAAAACAACCCAAAACTGGTATCCTCAACCACATCAACTATACTACCAAACAAGTCAACGGAAAATCAACAGCAACAACAGTTAAAAAACAATAATTTTGACCAAAATAACATGCATCAAGACCCCCAGAACAAGATCAAATCAAGTTCAACACAAAACCGCATACCCAGTTCACAAAATCTCAACTTTGACAAAAAGCAGATAAAATGAAGAACTTACAGAGAAGGGGTTAACTTCTTCTTCATCGAAGGGGTTACTTTCATAGCGACCAGCCATGAGAAGTGGAATGCAGAGATCTGAGACTCTGCTGAAGAGATTAAAGTCAAATGGGTAACCAAAAAATAAAGGATTTTTGGAGTGATGAGATTTGAAAGAGTAATACTTGTTACAGAATTAGAAGGTGAAGAGTGAAGAAGATAAAAATAAGGGCTAAGAAAGAGGAAAAATCCAGTTACACAGACTTGTCTTCGGTCAGCTTAATACAGAACAAATAAAGACACAGTTTTCAACTTTCCTTTCTCACTATTTTATAAATGGAAAAAAAAAATTTGAAATTTGAAAAAAATTGAAAAGTTTAAATTTAATATACAGAGAGAAAATAAATTGGATTAACTTTTTTCTTAATATAGTTAACCACTGTTATTCGGACAATTTCATTTCAAAGAAATAGACAATAGCAAAAATTATTCTTAAAATACCTAACTTATGTTATGAAATGTGGTTTTAAAATTTATTCTACTATTTTTTCTTTTTAGTATTTCAAAGATTAAATTATTTAATGTTCGTATTTTTAAAATAAAAATTGTGGTTCGTTCTAATTTTTAAGCATCAATATTTTAAAGTCATTTTATATGTTAATCAATAAAAATTATTATTTACATGATTTTAAAGTAAATTTTGTGAAAGGTAATATAATCATGAATAGTAATTTTCAATTGGATAATAATTTTTTACATGGTGAAATTATTTCATTTATTTTACTCGTTAATTTATCATTATAGAAAATAAGATTTAAAATAAATTATACATGAAAGGTAAAAAATATACATTCTGTCTAGTTTCTTTTAGAGACTTGAAGGTGATCAGTGTTTAAAGGCTAAAGAAAGAGGGAAGAGGTGGCAAATTTAAATATTCCCCTTATCATTTCTAAAAACAATTATCTGTTAATAAAAAACATAAATTTTTTAAGAAATAATTTGATAGACAACCAGTTATAAAATGTGAAGAAAGAGAAGTAAGTGTGTGTATAAAATATAAAGAAAAAAAAATTATGTATATATTTTGTGAATGAGTTAATTGGTTAACTGTATTACAGTTATTAGTGAAATAAAATTAAATTTTTTAATGCTCTAATTACATAGTTAAGCATAATAAATTTATTAAAATTATAACCGCATTTCAGAACAAAGGCGTAATCAAATGTTTTTTTGAAATAATTGTATGATACATGTGGCTAAAGAGAAATGGTAATCAATCTTTTTTGTCCAAATATAACTTTTGTATTTTGTTGTAAGAAAGAAGCCAAAATTTTCAAATTGTGTTTTTGCTGTTAGAAAGAAGCCAAAATTTGAAGTTTTGGTTCCATCAGATCTTACAGAACTTTAATTCAAATCTCGTGATTCACCTAAAACCGATAATAAATACATAAGACATATATATGTAACTCATAATCGAATAAATTTGAACAGATAGTTAAAAAGTAGAACATCAAAGAGAGAGGTGAAATTATTCTTAAAAGAAAGAATGACAGCTCTTAACATCGGTTTACATTTGTGTCAAATGTTTATTTACTTTTCAAACTATTTAACAAAAAAATTTGAGTAGGATTACGTGATCAATTCTAACACGGAATTAATTAACCACTTAACTCATAAAATATATATATATATATTTATATTTTTTATTTTTTATTAATTTTCTTTAATTCATATTGTATTGGGTATCAAATATTTAAATATATTATTACTTAGTGAAGAGAGAGAAAAAATACAATATTTTTACAATTATTTAAATATATTACTTAGTGTGTGGGTCCCACTGTTATAAAATTGCTTCCATCTTAATTAATAATATTACTGGTAAAGATTGTTGTTCACTAACATGATAATCATTCTCATGTTGAACTTCCAAATGCATAATTCCAGACACAGTTTCAACTTTTTCGAATTTCCTTTGTGTAAAGTTAAGTATAGCCATTATCTTAAAATTTCAATGGAAGTTGTTATGGATTGTTCAAATTTCAAAAGCTGCAATTAATATCTCAAGTGAAAAAATAAAATGGTTATCTTTAACAGAAAAACAAGGACTTTCTTAATTTGATTAGAACCTTTCGATGTGAGAAACAAACGTTTGAGAGAACAAATCAAAACACAACCTCAGCATTTAGGCCGAGTGTAACATTCGACCTAGGATGCAAACACTTGCTAAAGTTGGTTAAGTTAATCATTTGATCAAAGGGTCCAATTACCCACTAATAAAGATTATTCATAATGAATTTCAAGTATATCTTGAATCCAACCCTTACTTTCTGTAAGCATAAAATATAACATTTACAATTGAACAATTGAGATTATTACATAATATTATGATATGTCCAATTCTACTGTTTAAGAAATGCCTATTGGCTGCTACACTGGCAATGAAATGCAATTTAAATAGGTGTGGTGAACACCATCTTTTTATAAACTAAGTAATTGAATAAATAAGCGAACTTGAGTAGTCCAGTTGATAAATCTCAGCAAAGTACACCAGCTCCCACATATAAAAAATGTATGTTGAGCATGGTTCAGTTGATTAACTTAAACTACCAAAAACAAAAGCACTACAAGAAGATGGAAGCTTCTTCATTATAGCTCATTCATAAAAAATAAGATTATTTATGATAATTACATTCGGATAAGAAAATAAATATCAATGAAGGACTTGTATGGTAAAATTTAAAAAGAAAGAGAGAGAGAGAGAGAGAAGAGGCCGAAGCATTTGACATGAATGAAAAGAACAAAAGAATATAAAGAAATGTAAGGTTCCAAAATTGAAAGAATTGAGAATTCATTCAGCTTCAAGAACTAAATTATGCCTATAAATAAAACTAATGTCCTATGAACGAAGAGGAGCTAAATATCAAACCAGATTTGTTAGAACAACGGCCAAGAGAACTGGTCATCATTCTGCCGCCGCCTACGACTCGTCATGCGTTTTTCCTGGCTATCAAATGGCTTAGTCCAGCTTCTGTCCTCAGCAATAGCTTGATTCCACCGTTCTTCAAACACTTGAAGTTCCCATGTTGACTGCCTTCGAATCTGATCATTCCATGTTTCAATGTAAACAAGGTCATTTCATTTGCAAGCTACTTGGTGATCAATACAAGACTTGGTCTGGAAACAAGTTAAAATGCCTCACCTCAACTCGTGGATCAAAGGCTGCCGCACCATGTCTCTGATTATGAAACAAAACCAACAAGAAAATGAAGTTAGGATTAAGTATGTTAGTAAATGAAATAGGCTTAGAGGGAATAACTCTGAGTGCCATTAAAAACAGTACCGGAGTTGGCTTCCTACTATTCAGAACCTGCAAAAAGAATGACAAAATAATGAATACAGGGAAACAACAATCATCTTTTGTAAAATAACAGAAAGTTGAAAAAAGTGTCTCTATCAATGCTCGTTCCTAAGGGCTGTCCCTGGGAGTTTGTAACCATTGACTATATGACTTTAATGATAAAGATTGTGTACTAATGCTCTTTCTAGGAAGCAAAGACAGTACATAAGCATGGAAGCTGATGATACAAAATTAATTAAAAAGTTGGAGGGAAAGGAGCTAAATACTTTTGTTGTATCTTGACCGCTACCGCCCAGAGTTTGTATTCCCTTGTGAATAACATATTCACTATCAACAACTCCCACATTTTGAGTGCGATCTCCCTGAAAAATGACATAAACATCACCGCTTATGATACTTATCATGAAGTAAATGAATTTCATGATATACTAGTTGAATTGAAACATGATGCATTCCAAGAATACATTATGTGATTCTCACCTGCGCACAATATCCCATTTTCATATCCAATCCCCATCCATGGACAAGGTCATTCTGAGAAAATGAACATGATAATGATATTATAAAAATTGTACACTATTTAGATCTATAACCAATCTAAATAAAAAAAAATGAATACGAAGATTACAAAAGAGAAAGAGTTCATAATGGCATCGACCAAAGTACAACGCTAAACAAAAGAAAGTCCAAGTTAAGTGGAGGAAAATTTATTTTCAGTTGTTAGAAGAGGGGAGAAGGTTAATCCACAGCCTCATCTCCAAGAAACTATGCAAGCTTTTTGTAACCTTGACAAACTTAATGGCTGAAAATATTAAATAGCCAGATTTCATTGAAAGAAAAAATAAAACAGAATCAGTGTTAGGTCCATAACAAGTTAATCTAGAAGACTCACGCAATGTATTAGGACCTATGATAAGGGAAATAGGGGGCAGGTTAGAGTAGAAGTGTTCATCATAGACAATGAGAAACAAGAGTTGATTAAGGGGGAGTGGGGTACCATGGAAGTAATGAGTACGAAGAAAGAAGTAATGAGAATGACAGGGTAGAAAAAAGAGGGAGGGAGCCTAATAAAATGTAGTGAAAGATTAGAAGAACTACAATTTTTTTGTAAAGGAGACAAAACTTTAAATAACTTCAAAAGAATTTCAGATGTTGTCTAGGGTTAGAATTTTTACAATTCCTATCAACCATGGAAAGCTACCTGTATAAGATGCCAAGTGCAATACCAAGCAGATCTAGAGAAAACAGGAGCCATGCCTTCCACAAACCTGCCAAGTTGTATTGAAAGTTCTGAGTCATTAATAACATGACTATAGATAATTAGATACGACCAAAAATATCATAAAACACCAAAACAGGAAATATTAATTTTGCTAAGCTCCCTTTTCCATCAAATGACTGGTTAAGTTCAAACATTTTTCACCTTGATGGCAGAAAGAAGGATGATAACAAACACATGAATAAGATCCAGAACAACATCCTGAAAATATACACAACATAACCAGGTTTAAAGAAAGTAACAGTTACCCTGTGCAAGGAGGCCCTTTACTTGCATCTGAACACCTAGTATTGCCTCTGAGTTCATAGACTCTTCTGCATGAATGAAAACTCAAGCTTAAGAATGACAATTGGTTAGAAAATAAAGTACATATCAATCGCCTCTAACAACAAGTCACCTATGAACTTTTTTGGTCCTAGCTCTAACTGTAATTCTATGATGTATCTCTGTCGAATTTGGGTCAAGAGCTGGTTGAGATATCTCCAATCCTTCTTTCTTCACAATTTCAATATATCTGCAAAAAGATAGATGCCCGTGTTAATTCACTCTTTCCTGATGATAACAAAAAAGTCTCATGAGGTGGATTGACTAGTCTTTAAAAGAACAACTTGACATAAAATAAAATAGATTAATTTCAAACATCTACTGTGACAAAAAGAGGATTCTCCACTTGGAATATAAATTCTTTTCTCCAAATCCCTGATCTTGCTTTTTATAGTAACAATAAACAGAGGAGAAACATGTTACTGTAAATTGACTACACAGGCCGGCCACTTACACCCACTATCTTCTTTTAAGTAACTTGTTTAGAAAATTATTTTCTACATGTTACACTTTTCAAATGAATTTTTCTTCAATTTTTAATAAAAGAAAAAACTATCATATTACATAATTGAATAAAGTAGGACCAATTTTTGTTAAAATAATGGTATCTTGGGAGCCTCAGCTGCCAGCTGTTATGTAGAATGAAAAACCTCTGTATTAGAAGACAAAAGCAGACCAATGTCACTATACCACCACCAGAGAAGTGAAACAAAACTATTAGTCATACCTTGATGGAGAAAAATATTTCACCCCTAAATCCTCGTCCCAGAGAAAGATATAGTCATAAATAGAAACTATATTCGGATGTAGAAATCTTTTCGCAAACCACCTGTGAAAGAACTCAGGAATTAATATCTAAATTGGGAAAATTAAACCATTGAAATATATATAAATATATATATTTAAATCAAAAGCATATATGTAGGGCAGAAAATGTAAGATAACCAGCAGTCTGGTGAACACTGCAAACCAAAAAGGGATACATATCCAAACAATAGTAACAGAGCCAAGGTCAGGCAGCAACACATTACCCAACTCTTTGATTCACATGGATACAATGAGGTATTATGTTGCTCTGCAATTTTTATGTTTTTTTCAATGAGTGGTTGTTCCTAGGAAGAAAAGGGAAAATAAATCTTTGATTTCAATACATTGAAAGAAACCAAAATATTTCCCCAACTTCAAAATGATGTTTACATAGCCTAATTGACTCGTTGAGTCTGTAAGATTTTCAATAAACCATCTCTATGATAAAGACATGACAAGCACCATATATTGCTAGTTTCCAGAGAAGATTTAAAGCAGTCTCCCTTCAATTAAGATACAGTAAACAATTTAAGTTTTCAGGCAGAAAAAGGAACCTATATGGTCAGTCATGTACCACTTTGTTTGGTTTTGAGCAGTTATGTGTATGACCTTGCTACTCCAATCAAGATCCCACCATCCATCCACATTGGCATCATAATGGAATAAAATAATTGTAAAATTGTCTGGAAGAAACTGAAATCAATGAAATTGGATTAGAACTGCTGATTAACCATTTTGATAACCTCGTGAATCACTAAAAATACCTTTTTCACCATGGCATCTACGTTATCCTTTTGTTTAATACCAACTGAAACTGCCAGCAAGTTACGATTGGAGTAAACACTAACCTGTAATCAAATAATCACCACAAAGCAATCATTAAATTAGCTAGGTAAAGTGAAGTAGCTTTGCTAATTGATGGTGTGCCCATTACAGTTCACCAAATCTGGCCACCATCTGCCAGTTTAAATAGTTACAAAAGAAATAAAATCGCAAAGATGCTGCTGACCTTGGACCTCTTATTACTTGGTGACCATAAAGGCCTTAACTCAAAATCTGAAGTGTCATGTATTATACCTCTTGGTAAGCCTTTCAGCTTTCCAGAAGTTTCATGATATTCCTGCAAATTGGCATCAAAGCACTAATATGAAAAAAGAATGTGCATCCAAGTTATTTATATCAAATCAATGCAAGAATTGGAAAGTGGGTAGCTGCATTAAAGTTTTGATAGCAGCCATAGCCATCATTCACTATAACCTGCAGAGCCCTTGTCCAAAATGTACCAAAGCTTAAATTTGGAAAGATTCAAAAAACTGATTAGTATCATAGTATACCGTTTCTATGTTTTCTTCTTCCTTCATGCTCCACTGTTTATCTACCTGATAATAATAAATGAAAACAATAAAGGAAATTTTAAATTAGAACAGGATTTACACAAATACAATGTCATGTAATGGTGCATTATAAGAAAGGCAAAGCTCGAGAAGAGCTGGAAAAAACTTTCAAACAAGGCGGTAGGGTTTTTGCTAATATACTTTTTTGACATCGCATGATGTCAAAATGTACCAAAGCTTAAATTTGGAAAGATTCAAAAAACTGATTAGTATCATAGTATACCGTTTCTATGTTTTCTTCTTCCCGCATGCTCAACTGTTTATCTATCTGATAATAATAAATGAAAACAATAAAGGAAATTTTAAATTAGAACAGGATTTACAAGAATACAATGTCATGTAATGGTGCATTATAAGAAAGGCAAAGCTCGAGAAGAGCTGGAAAAAACTTTCAAACAAGGCGGTAGGGTTTTTGCTAATATACTTTTTTGACATCGCATGATGTCAAAATGTACCAAAGCTTAAATTTGGAAAGATTCAAAAAACTGATTAGTATCATAGTATACCGTTTCTATGTTTTCTTCTTCCCGCATGCTCAACTGTTTATCTATCTGATAATAATAAATGAAAACAATAAAGGAAATTTTAAATTAGAACAGGATTTACAAGAATACAATGTCATGTAATGGTGCATTATAAGAAAGGCAAAGCTCGAGAAGAGCTGGAAAAAACTTTCAAACAAGGCGGTAGGGTTTTTGCTAATATACTTTTTTGACATCACATGATGACAACAAAGAGTTTTATCATTTAATATTTTTGAGAACAACTTCACAAATTTCCTAATCAAAAAGAATATTAACATCGTAACACTACTCTGGATAAAGCACCAAGGCAGTAAAAAATGATCCTTAACTGATGCAGAATAAAAATTTAATCAACATTTTTTACCCTAAGTTATGACATGATCTCATACCTCTTCTTGGTAGGATTCATACTTTAAAGTCCTATACACAACAAACAACATTACTGTACAGACAACTGCCATAAAAGGCAGTTGTTTCATCCTCAAACTTGATTTTCCCTGTTCCAAGAAAAGTCACATTAAACGAGTAAAGTTACTAACAGAACTCCTTAATAAAAATCTATTTCGAAATATCATAAATTCAAAAGTAATGACTTAAAAGAAAACAAGACAAACCATTAGGCAAGACACTCTTTTTTCCCGGGGGGCACCTCCATATTGACCTCATAGAAAAATTGAATCTCTTATTCAGCCTTCATCACAAACTGCTTGATTTAACAGAAAGTATCAGAAATTATTTCATCTTACAAGACACAAATGAGGAAAAGGAAAACGATTGCTTTTGACTTTTAGGCTAAATCACTGACCAAGACCAACTCAACCCTCAAGGTCCAAAACAGAGAAAAATTTGCATAGAACTGCCATATATACAATTATGTTCACTTTTATGCAGGAGATTGAGGGCTAACAAGAGGTTAGTGAGGTGTTCATGCACATGCTGCAGTGTGACAAGAAATAGCATATACATGTGAATTTGAGAAACATGCTTAGACTATAGGCAATGATCATGAGTTGCTTAATCTATACACGTTATCTATACAAGCCAAACCTCCACATAAAAACAGCCATAAAAGACACGAATTAAAGCAATTCCAAAACTGAGATCACATGATACATCACATAAGTACCCCCAGGAACACGAAAACAGAGTTGCATGCATTGGATTTAACCGATACAAGGATCACACGAAAAACAGAAACCAAAATAGGGGAAAATACACAGCTAAAGCGAAAAGATTGAACTATACCTCAAAACCAAAATTCCATTCTACACAGCAAAGTTCAATTGCTATAATAACAAAATAAGTTCTTTTTTTCCTGGAAAGAAAAAAAAAATGGAGTCATTCTATAAAATTTCCACACAAAATAACAGAGAAACAACTCTCTGAGCCTTTCAATTAGATCAAACCCTTCAAGAGTTTCATTCATCACCACCAGCCACATATATAAAAAAAGTAAAGTTTCACTCTCGCCCCAAAATTAAATAAACAGCAAAAGGCTTCATTGGCATCAAAAATCGAAACACCATTTTCAAGAGACAATAAAAATTCAAAAGTTTCAAACATTTGGAGATCTTTCCCTGAATCAAGCATTCTGACCCAGTAGAGAAAATAAGCGAAACAGAGCAAGGAGAGGCAATGGGAATGGAGAAAAGGCTGAGAGAACAAAAGGGTATGAATGAAAAAAGAAAAAGGAGGAAACTTGAAGATGAGAGAACAAACCCAGATGCAGAGAATCGAGATGAAGAGAGAAACAGAGATGTGTGAAGTGAGAGCGTGAAAGAGGGATGAGTGAAGAAAGAAACGTTTGAGAGTGTGGAATGAGTCAGTGTAGTATTATTATATGCAATATGCAATATGCAATATGCAATATGCATGCGTGGTTAAGGCCTATGTAGCATTTGGGGTATTATTGGGAACTAGCTAGTTTAGCTTGGCTGTGAGGAAATTACCTATGCAGAAACCACACAACATTAATATTATTATGTCATGGGATAACATAAGACCATGTTTTGTTGTGTTGCATTGAATTTATTTGTGCTGTCTCATTCACCCTTGTATTATGAATCCACCTTTCATCTTTTGTGTCCTTCACAACTTCATTTCTCTTCTTTTACTTGTATCAATTCCCTCTTCTTATTCCTTCAATCAGATTTCTGTCTATTGTTATATATTTTTCTTTGCATTCATAATTAAAGATATTGCTGAACTCAATCTGATGAAGTTTAAACAATTATATTATTATTTCATCATAAGTTATTATACATATATATTTATTATAAACAAAATATTTAAATATCTTAAACTTTATCTCTTTTATAAGTATTTTTAATTTTCATTTTCTCATAATTATTCCTTAAACTTTATCTCATTTACATATATATATATATAGACACACACAATAAATTTAATTTTATTTCAATTAGTGCTTAAATTTTGTCATTTTTTTTTGTTGTAAATAATCACCCTAAACTTTAATATGGTAAAATTTAAGGATTAAATGGAACAAAAACAGAATTCATAGTAATACCTATTTACAAAATAAGGTATAGTTTTAGGAACAATTATAACAGGATCAAAATCAAAATTAAAGATAACTATTTGTGAAAGACTTAATGTTATAGTAAAGATAATTTCTTTTATTAAATGATAATATATAAAAAAAAATTATACTTATAATATATGCTTATAAATTTTTGTTTATTTATAATACGCTATTAAAATGGAATTAAGTGGTTTTTTTTTTTCATTTTGATGTATTGATTCTTTTATTATGTTCAATAACTCTCTTAATTTGATGCAATATACCAAGATTTGAGGTCAACCAAAAAGTATTAAACATTCACGATATAATATTTAAATTAAAATTAAGTAATATTATTTGAAAGAAATGAAAAGTTGTAAATAAAAAATAAAATTAAATATTCAATGTATAAAAATAAATTGTTTGGCTTAACAAGCGAAATGACTCCTCTTAAGTATTTTTTTTTTTTTACTAGAATAAGAATTTAAATTTATAATATAATAGCGGATGCATGGTAGATTTTAGAAGTAACATAAGACTTTGTTCATTATTAATTAAAAAGAGTAATAGATGCTGTTAGATTAAATTTAAAACATGTATATTAAAATCTGTACAATTGAGAATAAAGTTCTAAACTTATTTAATTATTTGTAGAGAAAGGCATTCGAGCTTTGTACACCTTTTTCTTTCTCATAATATTCTTTGTGTACTATACACAGAATTGTTTATACAAAGAATCGAAAATCTTCTATGTTCCCCTGTAGCATGGAAAACAATGAAATAATTTGGCAAGAAAAACTTGGACAATTTTTTCATGAAGCTGATTCCAAGATTTGAAGCTTCTTTTTTGTCACAGCTACCATAACCACATGATATATGTAGTGGGTTGGGTCGGCATCAATCAAGAATAATTATACTTACCTCATTGAAAATAATAATAATAATAATAATAATAATAATAATTATACATGAATCAGACAAAAATTGGCATCTAAGGTAAAATTTAGATGGATATTTAAATATGAATACGTGGATAGTAATCCATTTTATAAATGGGTGTACATATTCACGAATATAAGTAACTTGTTAATGAACAATTATTTAAATATTTATCATATGAATACAGTTGGTTTTATCTAAATTTATATTTAGAGAACATTATTTACATATTTTTAATATTTTTACTTTTTAGAAATATAGAAAATATTACACACTTATATTATAGGAGAAAAATGACATAAATTTATGAGATTATAAATATATTTTATAAAAATACTGATAGAATAATTTAAAAATGGTCACAGTTATAATTTTATATAATTTTGTAATTTTAAAATTTATTATGATATTTATAATATTTATTTATTTTAAACTCTTAACTAATTTTATTGTCTTAAAAAATATTAACAGATATATGTGAATATCCACATTTATTAAAAAAAAGAAAAAAAAAACTTATAAATAACGTTTAAACGAGCATATACCATGCATGTAAATAATGGTCAAATAAAATGTTATTACTATCATAGTTGAGGAACACGTGATTAAGAAACAAAGTTTCCCGACCAAGAATAACATATAACAAAGGGTTGTGATAACTACGTTAGCCTAACGTAAATTCTTCTCATACATCATATGATATTTATTTGTAGTTGATATTTTTCTTTGTAACTTTATTTCGTTAATAATCAAAATAAGTAGCCAACCGCTAACTCATTCGAAAAATATATCTATTATTTTTTATATTTTATAATTAATTATTTGCGTATTTCAATTTTTTACAAAAATCATTTCCTTTTTGCTTGGTATCTTAATAGTTTAAGAGCACTAAGTTGTGGTCCATTATTTGCGTTGAGACACATGCTTGATATCTTGAGAAATACTATTGACAAGTGGCAATTGATTTTGAGTCATCAAAATTCAAAAGCATTTGCCATCAAAATTCATGAAATCTTAAAGTGCGTTTACCACCGCTGGGGTTTGGTGACATGAAAACCTTTGTTCAATGAATTCAAGCCACCTAGTACAACAACAACTCTCTCTCTCTCTACTACCAATAATGCTGGTTAGTTCAACTAATATTATATCTTTATTTAATATACCCATTAACTCTTAGAATATGTTATAACAATCAATATTATTAGAAGATTTATGTGATGGTGACTAGTATTATTGTATTGACTAAAAGAGATGAGGCCAATGGTTGAAGTTACACCAAATTCCAAGAATGAGGTCACAATTCACAAACCGAGTGCTTGGCTTGTCGCAAACCTAATAGGATCGTAGTTGGTTTGTTGCGTGCAAGCCACGTCTCAACACTACCAATATGCTTCATTTCTTATTTTATTTTTTTAAGTAATTAATATTTAATGTTAATTAAATTTTTATCCCTCTAATTTTTTCTTCTGATTTTCTGTTCATGTTTCAATAAATTATTTTACTTAATTTTCTATCCATACAAATAATCTCTAACATTAAATTAATTATTTCCTGCATCATTATATTAACACTTAATTGTTTGAATTTAATGAAAGAGATAAAAAAATATTAAATAAAGAACTAAAAATTGTTAAAAAGATTTATAGAAATTAAAGTAGTGTTTCTTTCGAGAAATTGTTTTCGTTTTTATTTATTGAAAATAATTTCTATTTTTAGATTTGAATAAATATGTTCATTTTAATTGTTGTTTCTTATTTTTAAAAAATTGAAAACATTAAAAAAAAGTTAACTTAAATTAGTTCAAATTTAATATTATTTTTAAGTTGATTAAATCATTTACGGTTTACACAACAAATTATTTTCATAATGGTTTAATTATTTTTTGATATATTGAATAATTTTAAAATAATATTGTGTTAAGTTCAAAAATACATTTTTAAAATACGTAACTTTTTTCCTGTTTTGCGTGATTCGAACGATGACACTCTGCAATTATTAGATGTGTCACCGTATTAGTATAGTTTTCAAATGAAAATTGTGAAAATAGAATTATAATATTCTTATATTTTTACCTATTTTTAAAATATTTTTAAAAAAATCAACTAAATACATTTTTAAATCTATTTTCTATTTTCAATAAAAACAAGAAACACCAAACCAAACACACTTAAAAAGCCATAAAAGGATAAAAACTTAATTAACTTAATATAAATTATACATCGAATAAATAATGGTCAATTTTATTAAGAATTTTAAGAAGTGAGTATGTTTCTTCATATATATAATTTATTTTATATTGAAAATAATTAAAATTTTACTCATAAACATTTAGTTAAGAGTTAATATTTGCAGTGGCCACCGCCAAATGATGCTGAATTCGAGGGATCAATAAAGAGGGTTCTATAAATGAAGAAAGATAAGATTCTAAAATTATGTGTGTCTTCTTTTATTTTAGCATTCTGATGCTCTGTGCTTCATATTCAATCCCACACCATATGCAATAAATACTTGCACTTATTGTTGTCCACCACACTCTTCTTTATATTTATATTAGCTTAATTATAACCTAACCCTGTAATTTAGTTTGCAACTTACTACATTTGTTGAAAAATTCTTTCA
Organism: Hylodesmum podocarpum; assembly: GCA_026586105.1. Classification (NCBI taxonomy): domain Eukaryota; kingdom Viridiplantae; phylum Streptophyta; class Magnoliopsida; order Fabales; family Fabaceae; genus Hylodesmum; species Hylodesmum podocarpum. Next base: position 6,168,283 of record JALJEV010000638.1, read on the forward strand.
TTAAAACACTTTTGAGAGATCTTATATTGATTTTTGTATTTTGAGGATTCATCTTTGACTATTAATTGAAGAATATTTCAATTCAATAAAAGAAATAATCTCTTTTTATGTCAATAAATATTCTTATTTTTTATTTTCACTTTTAATTATTAAAAATGACATGTTATTTTTATTTGTCCCTATCTTAAAAATTATGTAGGACACAGCGAAAACAAAATATTAAATGAAATGAAAATAAAATACAACAGGTACTATAATTCCCAACCAACCAATCTATTATTTTGCTTTCTTTCTTTTTTAAGAGATTAATATATATATATATATATATATATATATATATATATATATTAAAATACTTTAATTCATTTTAATATAACGCTACCATTAACGTTCTTTCAAAGGAAAAAAACCATTAACGTGACACCCAAGTCAATCACTTTAAGTGCTTATATGGCTACATAATTAGTTTTACGCACCTTAACGAATGTTTCAATATCTTTAAAAAAATGTTTCAATATGAAACATATGATTGACATTAATGTAAATATGTATTTCAATTACATTTAATTATTTGAAATGAATTTTATCAAAAAAATTTAAATAAAAGAGGCACTGAGGACTTATTAGATATTGAAATTCAATTTGAACTCAGCTGGCCAAAATAAATGTCCCATCTCAATGTGCAGTAGAAAGTATATTTTTTTCTTTTAAAGGTTCTAAGTTATACTTCTTTAATGGAAGCTGTCATTATTTAACAAAGGATTCATATATTTTTTTTCTATTATTTCCTTCTCTAGATCTCTAAATTGTAAGCTGGTATTATTGTATATCACTTCCCTTTTCTTTTTGTGTGATATAGTAATTGTTTGCTGGGGAAATTGACACTTAATGGCACACATGATCTTGGATCTTTCTTTGTTACAATTAACACATGTCAACGCAAGGTTTAATTAAACGCAGTCACGTAACCATGTGAAGTGTATGCGTTAACGATGAACACATGAACGAAGTGAATATTTCAAAATTAAGCGTCATCCATCATACATAACATATATACATAATGCAAAGTTTTCTTTTCTTTCCTTTTGCTTTTAAAGAGTTTACTTAAAAAGTTAAAACAATAAAATGCATTATCAAAAGAGAAAAAAAATAGAAAACAATCTTATATTTTCTTATTTGAAAATAATGGAAGGAAATTATAGTAAATTATATAACTCTTCTAAATGTATTTAACTATTGCAATGACATGATTTTAAAGAATGACAGATATGTAAGGTAGCTTACTAGAAAAACTTTATTTCCGTTTTCCTCTTTGTCAATATATACAAGTAAATGAAGTCATAAAAATAAAAAAATATGTTCCTTTAAGTCAAGGAACGTTTTGTATAAGCAACTGTTCTTGTAAGTGGACAAACTACATTTAAGTAATTGTAATAAGCACCGATTTCCTTCGGTTTTAAAATTTTGGATATATATAGGATTTTTAATTCATTCATAGACTAAAAAATATTTAACTTATATTAGAATTCTAAAGTTGCCAATTTTTTTTTTTTTTTTAAAAAAATCATAAATCTGAGCACTCAACAATAAAGAAGTTAAAGAAAAATATTAAAAGAAAGAGATGGAGAAAAATTATAATTTTATGAGTAAGAAATAAATATAGAAATCAAAACAAGAATTTCTTTTTCTAATTTTTGAAATTAATCAAAATTATTTTGAAATTGGGTAAAAAAATATTTCAATCCAACAAATTATATTTTAAAACCAAAAAACGAAAACTGACAACCCTTCAAACTAAATATATATAGCACTACGATAAATGGTTTGGATGAAGGTTAAAATGACCAAAACCCGTCGTTAAAGCCAATGTCTTTCAAATATACATTATATTATTAAATATACATTATGTTAATTTAATTTATACAATGAATTATTGAATAATTTTAAACTAAAATAAATTATTTATAATATATATGTATATAAAGATAAAATGTTGATGGAAATAATCTTAATGATTGAATCAATCATATAATATGTCATATATATAAAATATGTTACGGAATTTCAATGATTGATTCAATGATATAATTATATGTTATTGGATGATATAAATTACATAGTTTCATTTTTTAAAAGATTTTATATCATTTAAATTTTTTTAAATTTAACATATTAATTATTTGATTAAATATATTTTTATTCGTTGATTTTCAATTATTTTTTAAATAATATTTAGATTAATCTTAGTCTCTTGATTTCTTTTGTTTAATTTTATTATTAAATTAACATATAAAAATTATCATATAACTTGCCAAATAGGTTATCATAATTTGTCATGATAATTTTATGTTAAAATTTGGTTAGTTTAAATATATTTTAACAATTTTAAAGTTTTCTAATATTTAACTAGTTTTAAAAAATTGCTGAACATTTAAAACTGACGAATAGTTGTGAAAAATAAATGTGCTTTAGTAAAACTCATCCCAAGCTCATTTATTTTTTCTTGGGTCAACTTATATTAGATTTTATTGTGCAATTTTATGAGTACATATATAAGAAGTGAGTAAATCTGATTTCCTCAATCTAATATAATCTCTCGTTAATACTACTCATGCATGTTGTCCAACATTTATTAGTACTAATATTTACTTAATTTTAAACTATTAGATTCTCTATCCTATGCACCTTAAATGTTGTTTATTAAACTTCTTCACTGAAATAGTTGCATTCAATTATTTCAAGATTGCAACAGTACCCAAGTGCAGTCATCTTCAAATACTTGAATTGTCTCTATCAATCTTCATAATCGATTAATCAAATTATTTTCAGCTCTTCCTTCTTTCATTGTTTTTTTTTTAAAAAAAAATTGTTATTATGCAGTTAATAACTAAGACAGTTACTAACTACTGGTCTTATTATGTACTACTTATTATAATTAGTTACTAACCTTGTTGATTGGTTATTTTTTCTTCTTTAACATATTTGGCAAACACAATACAATGGGCAAGTTTTTCCTATCCTCAAGCCTCTACTTTAAATGAAACTCTTATCTCAATCAAATAGGCAATGGTATTTAGACCTTTAAAATATCAAACACTCTGTTAACATTTATTATTGTATTGTATATTTATCATTTTATCAAATCATATTATTTATTAAACTTATTTTTTTCTCTCTTCTCGATCTTTTTCTAAGTGTTTAATAATATATTGGGTATTTACAAATAGTTTTTTTTATGTCACCAGTATTTTTTTTAGATCATGAATATTCTTTATTAAAGACAATTTTATTCAAGTAGGATAAGATAATTATAATTTTATTGGATGATTTATGAATAGTCGGGTGAATATTTATATTATTGTAAATTTTAATGCGACACTCAACATGTCTGTTTCTTGCTTAAGGAAAATGTCACAAGAAACGTACCTCAAGTTCTTGAGCAAACACTGACATTTTATATAAGATACTCTACCAAAACAAATAAGATACCACATTATACTTTACTCAAAAAAGTAAAATAAAATAATTCCACCAATATTTTTATCTTTTGTAAATAAATATATATTTTTAATATATATATATATATATATATATATATATATTATAGAGCTCAAGTCTGACATTTTATTTAAACAAGATTAAAAAGAAAAAAACCTTAACCTATCTTTCTAATAAATAAGTTAGACTAAAGGCCCGACAAGCGGCAAGAATATGGAATTTTATGTGTTTTGACTTAGTTTTTTTCACTTAAAAAAGTTAAAATTAAAAATAACACTTTTAAAAAATAAGTAGAGATTATTTATAGAGTTTCAAGACCATGCTAAAAATAATAGTTTAAAAAAAATAAGTAGAAAGTACTTAGAGTTTCGAGTCCATGTATTAATAGTAAAATAATTTTATATAGTCATTAATTATATATAAAATTTTATTTGATTTTTAAGAATTTTGATATTAAACCTATCATACATGTTGGATAATGTTTGATTTATTATGTAAAACACTTTATACGATGCATGAATCTTTTTCTCATATTTAATAATATATCTTTTTTCTTTAAAAATATAGCTTAAGTTAAATAGTTGAGTATATTCTGAAATTCACTTCTTTTATATCATTTTTCTCTTTAAAAATAAATAACTTTTTTTAAAGGATTTTTACTGTACCTGTAAATAAATTTTAACTAAGAAAGAGAGGTTTAAATTTTTAGTGACTCAGCACATAAAACAAAGAAAGAAAAAAATAGTTTTTCATTTCGATCAAATCTATGATTTGATTAATCAATATTTGCTTAACCAGCGTCAAATTAACCAAACTTTTCATACAATTATCCAAGGATTCAAGTCAAATCCTATCTGCTTAAAAAAAAGTCAACTTTTAGACCTTTCAAATAAATAAATATAAATAACATTATTGTATTAAATATACTCTAATAGTTTTATGTCAGTTAAGATTCATTAAGCTGTTAGAAGATATATTTTTTAACCCTTTTAAGAAGTTTAATTACTAAATAGGTTTTTTGAGACACATTCGTACTTATTTACGTATTTAATTGTTTTATTTTATTTATTTTAAGTAATAATTGTGGCCAGCATACATAATTAAACAAAATATTTTCACATAAACATACATATTTTTAATAATATTTTTTTTTTCTTTTACCGAAAATACATACAGTAGGATGATGGATTTGTCTTCTTTAGAAGCATGTGCATGACGATGTTATCATTGTTATGTGAAGAAAATCCTGACTCCGGTATATACGTGCTTGGCAGAGCAAATAAGAGAAAGCTATCGTCGTTCTGCATGCATGATTGGTCCAGCTACTGTACTAAACTTTACATGTAACGAAAGACATAATCATTTTTCCCTTAACAAATTCTTTGCGTAGTCCACAAAAGCATATTAAAGAAGTAAATGTTAACAATGTTAGATATACAATTATTCATAAGCCTTAACTGCACAGCTTAATAAACCTTAAGTTAGTCATTACATTATGGTACAACATTCAAAATTTGAAGCGTATGATGTGTGCTTCCTCGCTGCTGGAAATACAAGGAATCCATCAATAATGCATAACCAATAACTTCATGTTAGTCTTTTACACAATTATTTACTATAACAAACTACAAAGTATGAAGCCCTCACTGAATCACCTTCAAGTTTAAAAGCAAATTGGTTAAACATAGAAGTTGTTTTCCTGTGTGCCAACCGCTGACGATGATTTCAAGTCAGTAATTCAACAAAGGTTCTTTTCAAATGTAGTCATGCACTCTTCAGGCACAAGTAAAGGATTCCCTTGGCAACATACTGCATAAATTTAATTGTGCTCCACAAGTTAATCTTCATGAAAATGATGCTTCCTCCTTTGACAGCGATTAACATACCATGTGGCATGCTTCTGTAGAAGCATGCCAATTAGAACCTTGAGGCTTGTGAGCATAATGTAGGTTATTGCTGAAAATAACAGAATCCACAAAAGCCTCCATGGAAGGGGATTGTAAGGAAGGTTAGCTGCGTAAACTGGAGTCAGAACTCGAATGACCTAAGAACAAGAAAGGGGGGTGGGGGTGGGCAAAAACAAACAGACATCCAATCAGCAGCTATAAATAATGGAGAAAAGGGAAAATAAATAAATTCACGCTTACCACACACGCTGGAGCAAGAGGGACAAAAGTCAACTTTTTCTTTGCATCTTCAGTTTGCATATGTAGAGTCTACAAAAATAAAAACAGAAGTTAGCCATATATTCTGAAACATCCATTGAAGAACATAGACAAAAGGTTACTGTAAATTGATGGATATAACACAGCAAATTAAAAATGCAAAATTTAGTTATTCTTGATACATAAATAGAATAGAAGGCTTTCTTGGAAGCCAACAAATGCTGTTGTCTTCCTGTCACACAAAAATACATGCTTATACACACTCCAATTAGTTAGAAACTGCTACAAAATCATAATTAATTTGCATGATGAACTAAGAGATTGCTAGGCATGAGGGCGCACCAATAATTAAGGAGGAGAAAAAGATTTAGAGGGCTTATGCTAGGAGCATATTTAAATAATTATACATTGTGGGCATTATTGGGTAGAAATGGAGCATATTAGCACTGGACTAATAAGAAAATGTAGTTGATCTGAGAAAATTTGTTTGATGAGAGGCAATAAAATGTTAACTTTCGGTTCATCCAGCAATCATATAAACCGTTTAGCACCAAGCAGTTTTCAAAATTATATCACCAGATAAATAATACAAATATGAAACATGGCAGAAATAGCAAATTGAAAATTGGAGGGGGGAGGGTGGGGCGTTTAAAGATTTAGGAGGAACTCATTATATTTCTGTTATGCCATGCTGCCCAATAAAAAATTAGTAACACCAGTCCATACAGCCCCTTTCTCATCGAAAAATAATGAAGGTTGCAGCTAGTGATTTCAAATGCATTTGCATTTGAGTATGAAAGCTGTTGGTACTTTCAAGTATGATTACACGAATCCACTGAATATTTAGGCTTTCAATTGCTACGGTAAAAAAAAATATCATATCAACTTGGCTCCAGCTATTTTTGCCCTTTTCAGCAGTAATTACTAATCACATTGAACAGCTAACATTCACATGAAATCAAATTATAATACCTGTTTACATAGGACTTCAAGAAACTCAGAATATGCAATTGGTGTAATGTTGTTGAATTTTGCAATGAATGAATGCTTGATCACATCGATAGCCATTTCAAATAGATAAACAAAGAGTATGTTCTGCACCATACAAAATAACTATTAGGAGCAAAGACTGAGCCAGGCAAGGAAATTAATTTCCACTTGATAAACATATGCAATATATATTAGGTGCCATAATTTTAAATATTCTTACCATGAGAAAGCTTTCAAACCAGGGTCCTTCAGCCTCCAGAATATTTTGAGCCAGGACAAATAAGACAAATGCTGAGATATGGAATCTCTCAATGGAATCTGCTAGTCAGCAATAAGATAAAGGGAAGTGAAAAAACATGAGACCAAATAAAAAAAAAAAGAAATTCATCTTAAATAATAAACATATTGCAGAACAGGCAAGGAAGGCCCTGTATTCAAATAATCACATTCAAAATAAAAATCAGTCCAGTTTTACAGTTCAAAACATCAAAGCAATTTTACTTGGTTAAGAATATCAGCAAGGTGTATAATTTAAATAATGTAAGTATTGATACTTAGAACAAAAAAATCATCTGGTTAATTTTTAAAATTTATTTGTTATGTAAAAGCCACTCAGTGAGTTGTAATTGAGATTTGGGATATTATTCACACACTAGCTGCTAACGAATTAATTAATAGTATTCTGACAACTAGGCTATAAAATATGACAATTAGATCCTTTTCCAAGCATGAAATCAATCAGAATGATATCCCAAATATGACGCAACCAAAGAAAGAAAAACAACTATTGTAAGAAAGAAAACTCACCAGAGTACACCATACTGTGAACATTATCCTTACTATATTTCTTAAACACGTAGCTTTTGATCTCAGTAAAATTATTTGACACCAGCAAAGCAGGCAGAGCATTGTAGTGAGCAACGATACAGGCTGACAAAGTAGTTGCCTGAACTAATAAGATAAAAGAGTGAACAAGTATAACTAGTCATGGAAACCAACTGGCATTTATGTTTTATCCCTTGGCTTCATACAATAAAATAATTATCCAAACTAGAGGTAAGAAAAATTATCATCCTGGATAAAAAGGATATTTGAAGTAACAACAGCTAATGCTTGGTCACAAATAAATCTCCTTATCCAATATGTCACATTGTCTGCATCTGGGGGACATGTAGCAAGTCCTTCTGCTGAATGAAATAGCATTTGTAATACATCCCCAATAAAACTTTGACATAATTTATCAAATATCTGCAAGATGGTTCAAGGATCAGCCACTATAAGTTTCGGTCCAGAAGTTAAGATAATTATAACACTTATACTAATTTGAGCAGTTGTGAAATAAATTGTTTAAATACCAAAAGGCCACATTATAGATATCCATATATTAAACCATTCATACTGTTCCCTTGTTACTTTTTCATTTCCAAATACCAGTTCTTGATTACTTTTTACATGTCTACCATCAGAAGCTGAGCCAGAAATTTTATTTAAGGGAGAGGGAGAGGGGGGGGGGGGGTAAAATCAATTTTTTTTTCAACTACAACATGTATATATAATATATGTAATAAATTAAATATATAACTATTTTTTTAAAAAATAAATACATAATTATATTCATTTGATGAATGTTTAAACTCAAAACAAAGAAAGTTAAAATAACAAGAAAAAACACTAACAAAGAGTACAAAGCTATTGGAAAATGATAGAAAAAAATTATCTCGTAATATGGTAATGTGGTTAATAATTAGATCTTAATAATCTCTTTTATTTTTACTTGAAAAATGAGCCGATAAATTTCTTTTTAAATATCTTTCAACTTAAAAAGATATATAAAGATAAAAAAATATGAAAATAGAAAATAAAAAACTTCAATTTAAGTTAGGGATAAGAAAATTTATATGTGAGAATTTCAATCATTAAGAAATAAAACTAAATCAAAGAAACGAGCATGAATATAAAACCATACAAATTTATCATTAATTTTTTATATTATAAATTATATCAAGATATTGCTTTTCTTGTCTATCATTAACTCAAATCAATTTTTCATATTTTGATCAAATTTTTACAATGTAAAAGATATGAGTATATAATAATTACAAAGCTATATATGTAATAAATTACACACAAATAAACTCATGAATATATATAACTTTTCAGGAAAGTGCAAAAGAAGTATGATATAATTCAGTTTTTCCTTTTCCTTTAGTGTACATATATTTTCTATAGTGAAAAGGTACTGGTGACATCAAAATAGAATGGGAGAACACGTATGGATATCAAATTCGAAATACATATTATCTCAGTGGATCTCAAGGTTTCATGATTCACAGCACAAAATTCTCATCTTTTACTTTATAGAAATATCCTCTTGCTCACTATCTATGACAAGGAAATGCCTCACAGAAATCTAATTTGAATATCCATCTTGATTTCCAATCAGAGGTCCAGAAATTTGGCATGTATGGGGCATGATTAATCAGTACAACCTGGGTTCAAAGATTAATTTATGCTCACCTCTAAGACATTGTAGATCACATACAATTTGATTGTTTCTTGACCACGGATTATATGATATATAAAGCTGATATCTAAGAAGAAAAATTTAAAAACAGGGAGCATAAAACAAATTTAGTATAACAAAATAACAAATTGAACCTGATCAATGCAAAAAGGATATAGAAGATACAACTATGGAAGCATAGTGTCACTATACCTATTTGCTGCAAAACAGTGACTCCACAAGCCATAACAAGAAAACAGCCAAAATCTGACAACTCAATTGTAGATGGCCTCTTGAACTTCCTGCCATGAGCTTGATAAGATCTCGTCAAACCAACTGTTTAAAAAGGGTGACGGGTAGAAACAATCAACTTGTTCTCTTTTCTTCAATTTTTTTTTTCTTCAGAAACTGAATAGTTAAAAGATTCTACTAGATGGATATTGCTGAAATCACACCTCTAAACCAATGAAACATTTACTGCAGGATTACTCCATCATATAAATCCCCAGTCACAGACATGCTCAATTGACATTTAAGTACCATACGAGAAGATTATTGAAGAAAGATGGCGAACCTTGTTTTCAGAAGCCTCCAAGTGGTCATCACTATCCTTGTGGGCATGACAGTTAACAGTGACAGAAATGAATTGAAGCAGACAAAAAAACCAACATCTATAAGCTGCAACAATGCATTCCATGTTTCAGAAGATGCCATGACACAAACTGTATAATGTCTTAATAAAAATACACAACTATAACATAAGTATTATACAGGTGGTTGGCAGTTTCAGGTTACATCCTTTCCCCAAAACTTAAAACTTCTCCATTTTATTCTGATAATGGAGAAAAAAATACAGCATCTAAACACTGGAGTGTACCCATTGTGAGCTGCAAACAAAGCTCCATTTTATGAATTTTCATTTTCAATGAACAAAAGGAAAGTGTATAAAATACCAATTCACATCTCCACGGCAAGCGGAAGATAGTGTCATAAACTCTTTCTCGCTCCTTTTCATTCCCAACTGTGGTTGTGCTCCACACAGAATTTCCATAGTACACGTTCCCCAAAAAGTATGTCACAGGTGACTTCTTCCCTAAAAACATGTTACACATCACAAACCTCTCTATAAAACAAGTCACAAATTAAAACCCAAGCCACAATTAACACAGTTGTTGAATAATCAAACTACAGATCGACCATTGATTAGTTTAGAAATTAATCTGAGTGATGAACAGATAAAACATAAGAAGAAAACAGACCACAGCTTTAACCCTATCTGTCAAAACTGCTCTTAATTTTTCACTATCCATTCCCTACATTACATTCAAGGAATCGATTGTAACGAAACCAAGCAACATGAATTATTACTTAAATACGAAGAAAGATCTAACTTAATAGAGTTCCAAAACCTATCATTCAATTTCTCTGTCCATAAAAGCTAGTACAAATCAAATCACATCACATCACATCATGCTAATTGAATTCAAGTATACGTATAAAAGAAAAGAGCTTGAAAATAAATAAGATAAGATTGAACGCACAAATGGAATCAATTTGCAATACACTCTTTAACAGGAACGGTTTCGGCGTGCCCGACGAGGCAACACTAACGGAACTAACTTCTCCGGCGAAACCGTCATCAACGGCCGTAACGGTAACGGCTGAATCTGGAAAACAATCACCGCTGGCATTGTGTCTTAGCTCGGCGGAACGAAAATCGTCAGCGGCGAGAGTGGCTGTACTCTGTTCCGGTTGTTCAGAGTAAACGGAAGTGAGTCTTTGCTTACGTTTCTTCTTGCGGTGAGGAAGTGATTGCGGTGGTTCAGCTGCGGTGCGGTGTATCGTATTCATCTGAGTATACCAAACGAAGCTAATTACTCAAGAAATTAACACAACTTAATTATATACTACTTCAATAATATATCTGAAAATTCTCAGAACTTTTACTAACTTTAGGTGCATAATTTCTTGTTATTTATTTTAATTTTCAGATTTTCATATTTTTTATAAGTTCTTTTCTTTCTCGATTTTTTATTTTTGTTTCATCTCTTCATCTACTGTTTATCTCAATCTAAATTTCATGTTTCAGTCATTAAAATTTTGTTTATTACATGTCAGAATCTCACGTCCCAGTCACCGAGTTTGTTTTATCTTGAATTTCAGGTTTGCATGCGAATCTTAATTATGAATCTAATTTTCGATTTGTGTATTTTCATTTTCATTTTTGTCTGGGCACTAATACATTTTTTCTAACTTTTGAGTTAGTATGTGATTTATCTTTGACTCTAAGAATATTTGTATTGATAGTTATAAATTATTAATTTGTTCTTACTACTATAATATTATTATTATGAGTTGTTTTTTCAATTTTGCACGTGTTTTTATCATATTACAATGTGTTTCTTGTGAGGTTTTAATACATTTTTTTATGATTGGATTTCATAGTGATTATTTTGTGTCAAATAATAAGGATGTTGCACAAAGTATTGGTTAGTGTTTTGATGATCTAAGCTATGTTCTAACTTTTTTAAAATTTTATCTATGATGATATAAGTTTTAGGTGATGTTTGATGACTCTTATCAAATTCCTATAGCCTTGATATATCTCTTGAATACTCATGCAACAACATCAATCTTATTAAGCTTTTAAATTTTATTTTTGGCTTGGATTATGCAACCTTGTAAATACTAATTTTTGTATTTCTAACACTATGGCCTAAGATATAAAATCAGATGAAGGTACATTTTCTATAAACATAATTTTTATCATAACGAGAGTTAAAATACGCACTAACAAGGCACTAAAATTGAAGTTGAGGAATGAAATAGTACTACTCTTAGATTATAGATTTAAGAACTCAGGTCCTTTTCCAGGTCCAATTTAAAGATCTACTCTGAAAAAAAAAGAAAGAAAATATGTGATATACGAAGAAATGGAATGATATGAAAACAAAATGAGAGATATAAAAATAAATCATTCACGCACCACACGATAAAGTAAGTGAAATTCATAATAAAATAAAAATATAAGACACAAAAGTACAATAAGAAAAATGAAAATATTATATTTAAGATAGTATAAAAATACCATTTTATTATAATGAATTTAAGAATAATATTTGTCTTTAAATTATAAAACCTTGTAGACAGGAATCAAAGGAAAATATATGATGACCTAGGAAGATACAAAATACTATGAAATCAAAATAACATACATAAGGGAACCAAATTATCCAATACAATACACAACAATAACTACGTTTAAAACCACAATTAATAATCCACGTAGTCAATAAACACAAGTTTTGTTCAAAGAAGGAAAAAATACCAATTATGAAAGAATATAAACACCTCATTTGCAAGAAAAAATAAATTAATATAATAACAAGAAAAAGAAACAATAAATAGTAAAAAAAGGAATTAAAAATTTATGGATTTTATAACCTTAATTTGATATCTAAACAAACACAGACTCTCCAACAATTAAATGAAAAATAATGGAACAGAGAATAAAGAGTTCAAATTAAAACAAAAGAAAAATAGAAACAAATGGAAGCTCCATTTATATTACATTTAATAATTCCATTAAAAAACTTTTTAAAATACTAAAAAAGCCCATTACCAAGAATAATGTTCAATGCTTCCAAACTGTATTATTTTATAGATTATAATTAGAACGTGACATGTTTATACTATTTCCAATGGATATTTTGTTTATTTTATTTTTATCTTCACCTAAATCCATATGAATTTGTTAAGACTAGAGTAACAGAGTTAAAGTGATGAATTCATTAAACTTAGAGGTTGGTGCGCTTTAGATTATGGTCTCAATGACTAGAAAATTGTAGTTAATCCGTGACTTAAATTTTAGGCCATGGGTTTTATATATGTAATCACGATTTTTTACTGTGGTCGATCTAGAGTGAAAAATGTTGCTGCTTTTCATTTCAAAATCCAAGACACAAACACATGTTTGTGTTTTCGCATCATATTTGGGTGCCACAATTAATCGTTTGCTTCAGATACAACCCATCTAAGGATCGAGTCTAATTAAACACCTTGTTGACTATAAAGCATAAACTCCTCTAATTTATTTAATTACATTATTTAAGTTGTAACTGAATTTTAAGTAACTATGATAAATAAATAATCTGAAATAAGTCAATTGAGTCAATGTATGCTGACCCGTAACGCTTTAGAAACTGAACCAAAATTAAATAATCAAGGTCGAATCAATTATTTGGTCCATAGAATTGCACTATTTTTTATTTTATTCTATCTCTAAATGCTCTAAATTTTAATTTTTAAACAAATATTTTTATTTATTTTTTATGTTTTACTTCTTAGATCTCCATTTCCCGGCAGTGTAATTGTGTAAACAATAGGGTACAACATAAAAATATATATAAATTAGTCGTACATAGAAACTAACCGAAAAATTGTCAAAAGCATAGAAATTAAATAATTAATGGGTCAAAATTATTTTAATTTTTAAATTATTACACTTCTTTTTAATAAAATTTTAATTATAAATTATATAAATAATCTTAGAATATGAAAAATTATTGTAAATAATTTATTAATTATTAAAAAATCATTTAATTAATCTCGATATTATAATATAATATTACAAAGACTAGATTGATAAATATTTTATTCTCATCGTCTTGATAGAATTGTCGTCCTAATTTTTTTTTACATAGACCGAGAAAAGTTAATGAATAAATTAGAGAAAAAGATTTATAAAATTAATCTAATCATTTTTAAGAAAATTAATTTTTTCTTAAAATAATTTAATATTAAGGAAATAAATAAAAAGTGAGCGATTATTCATTTAAAAGCTAAAATGAAAATTATTTTTGTTACATGTCATAATAGTTTATTCAACGAATATTAAAATATACAGTTTAACAAGTAATGGTTTGTTCATAATTAATTAAATCAATAAATAATTTTTTTTAATGAATATCAATTAATATAATTTAATGAATATGTTATATGAGAATTTGAATGGCAAAACGGGTCGGGTTTTTCAGTTCCGTGCCTGAGAATAGCTCCACGTCATCATCGATTCCACCCATCGTTGTCCACGTGTATGCTTTTGAAGCTCTTAATCTCACGCCACATGCTCACGTTAGCAAACACCCGAAAAAAACCTAGTTCCCTGACTAAGACTTAGAAAGCCGGTTTCTAGGTGTTGGAAAACCGCTTTTGGAGAAGTGATAAGAGGAAGTGGCGGTTTTGGGGTTTCTTTTGTAAAATAAATAAATAAAAACTTATTAAATGTTGAGTGATGGATTGAGAGAAGGAGAAAGTTTGAAATGAAATAAAAAAATAAATTAAAAGTGTTTGATATCATTTTTGGTTTTCATTTTTTTTTCTTATTTTAACACGATTTATTTTGATATTTATAAAGAATACGTTTTGGTTTTAATGGAAATAGATGATATGTCCGTTAAAATTTTGAAACAATATTTTTAGTATATTTAATTTTTAAATGAATTTGTTTTGATTTATTGAGTTTACATAATAATATTATAAATTTTATGAATTTATAATTATTAGAAGATTAATTTCTTATATTATGAAATGACATTCATCCAAAATCTAAATTACCCGTTGTTTTTAGAGTATTTTCTGCCCAATTTTTTATGATTTTATTGTGATTTACATTCTTAAAATTCATTATAGATAATCTCTCAAGAAAGTCTCATTTTTATATTATAAAATATTATAAATCTTCAAAAAAATTCACAGTACTCTATCAGGTATTTTTGTAAATTTAATATATTAGAATAAAATTATTTAAAAATTTGATATATTAAAAATTTGATATATTAAAAATGATATATTTAAAAATAATTTTAGTAGAGACGTCACCTGTCATTCTTAAAATTTAAATATTTTAACTTAAAAATATTAAAATAAAACTCTTTAAAATCGGAAATATCAAAATAAAAAAATTTAAAGATATTATAATTCAAAACTTAATGTCGTATAGGCATGGTTTTTCAATTTCGCAACTTTTCGTCTTAATTTCTACCTTCATATATTTGTGGAATTTGGTTTAAATTATTTCATTCACTTTTTATTTGATAAATTTTTTAATTATAAATAATAGGATAAATTATAAGAAAATACAACTGTATTATTTGTGTTTAATTTTTATACGCTAATATTACAGAAATTATCAACAATAATCACAATAATTTAATAGGTACAAATTTTAAATAATTATTATAAAACTAATTATAAATTTACCATGTATGACAAAATATAATTATATCTATATGTAAAATTGATTTCTATTATAGATGCGTAGAATATTTATTCCAAAGGAGTGTTTATTTCAAAAGATATCAAATAGAAAGTGAATATATATATATATATATATATATATATATATATATATATATATATATAGTCTTAAAATATTAAATATATTTTTTATTTACCATATAAAAAAGTAAATCATCAATTTACTCTAAAGTATTAGTTTTTCTCCTAAATAATCTTTAAAATATTAAAAATTATATTATATAATCTTTAAAGTATATAAAATATTCTTCAAATTTATCCCTAGAAGAAATTATATATACTACTCTCATCAATTTCACAGGCATGTTTCTTCTCTAATTTGGCTCGCTACAGTTTTCAAGGATCTAAAAGGGTTGCAGAATAGAGAAAGCCATATAAAGGGATATCTAAGGGCTGAACAAATCAATTCAGGACATCCAGCTAGGCCATAAGTCACACCAATAGTATATTTATCTTCAAATATTATCGTGATCAAACGTCATATGCACAAAATTGACTTTAAAATTATGTGAAAAGAAAATACAATGAATTAAGTTTATTTATCTTTTAAAATATAAATAAATTAAGATATATTCTACATCATTTAATATATAATGATAAGTATAACTAGATTAATAATTTAATGGCGTCGAAACAATTTAACCCTAAAAATTTTCTTGCTTTAATTTTATCTTTTTTACTTAATTCACTTCACTTGTACTTGGCCAAGAGTAATGGATGGTTGATTTAATAATCAAATTTTGATCTTCAATAATGTGAATCCCTTTTAAGGTAGATAGAATATATAGGAAATTTTAAACAAACGCAAACAAGCAAACATGAAGATAGATTAAAATAATGGCCGATGATTATTTTATCAAGATAGTGTTTGTTTCAACCAAATTTCTATGATGGTAATATATATATATATATATATATATATATATATATATATATATATATATATATATGACATCCTGTGAATTTAAACTAGAGTACTTCTCTTTTGGTTTAATAAAAATTAACATTTACTGCTTACAAGATTTGGTTGAAGTTACTATAATAGCTGGAAAGTTTTCTACATTGGCCATTGTAATTTAGAACTAACATCATATATTTGAAGTAGCTAATACTTTCCCTGATGAAGCTTCTTCAGGTAGCTTTGATATCCTTTTGAATGCAAACAAAAAAGGGAAATGTTTGTATAAATAAATAACCCTTTTAATAGAACTTTTTTCTCCCTCTTTTCTTTTCCTTCATTGTCCTTGGTGTTGCATATTCTTGACCTGCACTCTCAGCATAGGTTCCATCAACAGCTACCTTTACATCAACCATGTAGTTACCAGAGCGCATGCTTCTTATTTTGACTGAAGGATCGTGCACAGGTGACATGTTAGAGGTGTCGGCAACGTTGCCACCAGAGTGCATGCTACTGACTTTTGCCAAAGGTTCAAGCGCCGCAGGTGATGTGCTATCAGTGTTGGAAGGGCTAACACCACTACTTGAAGACTTGAGTTTTTCCTTCATAGTTTGGATGACAAACTCTCGGAATCGTAGCGCAATTTTATGTTTACGACTAATCGTAGAGTAGAATGTCACAGCATTGGTTGCCAATAATAGCAAATCTCTGAACAGTTCCAGCCTTGTTGTGATTATCTGATTGTATATTCTTGACATTATGATGTCAAAGTCCATGTGAAACCGAACCGTTTCTCTATATCTCGCTCGCATCTGTTATATCAAAAAGATGGTACATTATGAATCATATGATTGTGTATTCCTTTGCCTTAAGGCTTAAAATAAATCTCTATTATTATTATGAAATAGTTTCAAAAGGAATGACATGAAAATATTTAAATACATGTTTAAACAGATGAAAATTGAGTAATAATTAAAAACTAGCAATTTTTACTTATAAAATCTTTTAGTACTTATGCAACTATAGAATGAAATGTATGAATTTCATAATTATTACACCATTTATATTGGTGAAATGGGACCTATAGATTATACATGAAATCTTTTAGTGTTTATGCAAATAAATGAAATGTATGATTTTTCATAACTATTGCACTATTTATATTGGTGAGATGGATAGGTTAAACGTACCTGGCTATCATCCTTTCGACAAAAAGCGGAAGCACCTTCAAAATCCAAAACTAAATTTACGATTTCTTTTAGATCTTTCATTTCATCAGTTTCTATTATTTCGGACAGAGACTTTCTCTTTCTCACCCTTTTTGTTTTTTTCTTGTCCACTGGCGGTTCTTCACATATAGGAGGAGCCGAATCTACATCTAAAACTTTCTGTTGCTCAATGCACCCTGAATGTTCAGGCATAGTCTCACGCATGAAACTCCCAGTAGAGATCTTTTTCTTAGAAGTTTCAACTCTTTCATATCTCTGCGAAGGAACTTGTAATTCTTGTTTGTTAACACCAAAATCATCTACTTTGTCATCCGTCTCAACCTTTAGGGATTCAAGCTTCAACTCAAGAGACCTGAAACAAAGATATTGAGTATAACTACACCAAATAGCTAGCAATCAGAACTGTCAAAAACTGATTTCTACACTAGCTCTTATGGTCAGAATTTCACCACTGTGCTTACCCGGGAGCAGTAGGGTGCAGTATGTGCAAGTCAAACTATGAGATTTTTTGTTTTGGAAATTCCAAAGCTTGAAGAAAATGTGGTTGTGTTTCATAACTTTATTTTGCTTTCTTAATTCTAAGATTTCATCAAATATAGAAATATGGCCATGGAACTTACCCTATCACTTTGTCAGATTGCTCCAAATCTTTCTTAAGCTCTACAATTCTTTTCTTCCTAAGCTCCTCAAACCAAGCCCTGACACTGTCATCTTACCAGAACATAATGAGATATGAAACACAACTTCTGCACTATCTTTAGAGTGTATTTCAATATCTAAATGAATGTACAACGAGATTGGGAAAAATTAAATCAAGAGAGAGAAGAAACAATTACACTTACGTGTACCCAGAATATTGCTGTTGCAACTCTTCATATTTGGCTTTACAAACCTGTGAAAGAAAATATCTCTATCAAAATGGAATCTCATCAAATGATTTTCCTTTAAAAGAGTTAGTAAAAATTAATTATATGTCACTCAAACATTAGTTAGAGCCCAAATAGTGCTAGACTATGTAATATTCCTCCTACAAGTCTCATCAACTAACCACAAACCATTTGTCACAAAATTAACCATCTCAATGTCGCATTTCATTATTATTTTTAAGAGTACATAATTAAACCAGAATGTTGTATCTATAATAAATAACAACATATGCGACACAATCAATGAAATAATTCAATGTATCAATAACGATCTCTAATGCTATCTAGAAACTAAACAAAAATTAAATAAAAGGTTGAATCAATTATTAGGTTCAAAAAATTACAATAATATTTCATTTTATTCTCTATATCTAAAAAGACCAAATTTTAATCCATACGGAATATATATATATATATATATATATATATATATATATATATATATATATATATATATATATATATATATAATAGTCTTTAAGTCTCGGTTTCGTAGCATAAAAAGATAGTCATATGGTGACAAACGTTGGAGTTTGAAACTATAGGAGTTAAAATGAAAAAATTGTAAAAAAATAGAAGACACCAAATATTAATTTATTTTTTAAATTATTATTCTTTATTAAAAAATAAAATAATAAAATTATATAAAGAATCCTGAAAGTATAAAAAATAATTTAAATTAATCCGTCATATTAACTGATATAAAACTATATTGATAAAGTTTTTGATAGTTTAGAAAAAACTGATATTATTTTATTGATTCATAGAGTATATAGAAAAGAGTATAAGTCGTTTATTCATAATTAAATAATAAAATGTTTAGTATTAAATGAGAGAGAGAAAAAAAAGAAGAGAATATTAAATGAAAAGAATGAATATAATTGAATGAAATCATTTAATATAGGTATACCTCGGGTGTGAACTTGCATGGTGGAACGGTTCGGGTTTTGAGTTCGGAAGCGACGATGATCCAATCTCCGATACCGTGTCTGAGAATAGCTCCACCGAGGAGTAGCTCCTCCCATGTGGTCCACGGTATCATCGACAACGCTCTTATCACCGTACACGTGCACGCTCTCTGTTAAAACAAACGCTGAGTAATAAACGCTACCGGCTCACGTTAGCAGACACCGCGCTAGTAAAAACAAAAAGAAAAAAGAAAACACGCTACTTCTCACTGAAACTAAAGATCGATGATAACAGCGACAACAAAAAAAGATGAAACGAAAATGCCTCGTGACTCGTGAGGCGAGAAAACAACTTTGTGCGTGTCGGAAAACATTTCTCGGAGAATTGATTAGAGAAAGAGAAAAAGCTACGGTCGGAGAAGAATTCAGTAGAGTTGCGGATTTGGTTTCTGCATGCTTTGTATAAAATGAAAACAAAAATAAAAATTGAGTAAACGTTGGGAAATGGGATAGAGAAAGAAGAAATTTGATGTGAAATGAAAAAAAAAAAGAAAAAAAAAAAAGAGAGAAAGTTTTAAGAAAATGAAAGTGAAGAAAATAAGAAGAATGGAAGACAATAAGGTTTGATGTGTGTTGAATGTCTGAAAACATGAGTCTCTCAGACGTTATATATTTGGGGAATAGGTTTTAAATGACATTTTTGTCCTTTATTACGTTTTAGTTTTTTTTTTATCAATATTTTATATTTGATTTTTGCGGTTTTATGCATTTGCTTGTGGAAAGTATGAATACCTGAAATTTTGAATTTTCATGTTGAATAATGACCAATTTGTGGTCTCTAGTGTAATGATGGTTATTATTTATTATGGTTATTTAATAAACATTAAATATATTTAATATATTAATTTAATGTATTGAAAAGTTTCAAATATAAGAAAGAATAGTACATTTGTCCTTAAATATAAGTCCTTTTATCTATTTTTTTCACCCATTTAGTTAATTTAGCTGATAATATTAAATTTATTAATTAATGTGTAAGTCACATTATCCAATCCTCGCAAGAAAGGGAATGCATTTATACTAATATGTATCTAAGAATGTTTTGATGATAAAAAGTAGCTAATGCAAAAGACAATTAGAAAATAATCTCTAGAAGAGAGTACAAGAAAATTTGGAAATAAAGAATATTAAGAAAGGAGGGAATAATTGATTTATACATTCAAAATATTTAGTTAATACTCACTCTATACTTATATAAGAAAAAAATATTTATTTGAGAAATACTTATATGAGGTAGTAATAATTTTTTTTTATCTAATCACTTAATACCATTAATTTTTTAATTATAATTCTTGAAATTATTTTAGAATTCTTCATCTGATTCTTTTCATCACTCATTCTTCTCGTCACTTAATGGATCAATGTATGTATGTAAATCATATATTAACCGATACTCGTGAGAAAGAAAATGCATTTATTATAATGTAATTAAGGATATTTTGATAAAAAAAAAAAATTAATGTATGAGCCAATTAAAAAACAGTCTTATAAAAAAGACAAGAAAAATTGAAAAAAAAAAAATCTTAGGAACAGAAGCAGTGACCAATTTATACTATAATTCAAAAACCTTAATTAATACTCACTTTAAAATTTATATAAGTAGAAGTACTTAATGTAACACAAATGAAGGAATGAGGTAGTTATGTGTATTTAATTTTTTATTTTCATATAAAATTTTAATTATATTTTCTAAACTACCCTTAATCTGTATTTATTAGAAATAGTGCCTATAATAAATAGTTGAATAATTTAAGGATACTTCTAGAATAAACATGTTAAATAAAGTTGAGTTAGTTGGAATTTATTAATTAATTTTTTTTTATTGATACATGTGAGTCTAAAGGAGTACCATTTAATTACATCAATCTCAATAAAGAAAAGAATTTTTATTTCTAAATTAACCTATATTAAAACTTGATATTAAAAATAGAAACAAACAATTAAAATGAAACCTCAATTAATAAACCGTATTCAAAATATTCTAACAGAGGTGAAGTCGGTTCGATAACGATTTATATTTAAGATCAACGAATTAATAATTTTCTTTTTGTTTATATTCAAGATTGAGAAATGCAAAGTATATTTTTATATTTATTATATTAAAATTACATTTATTTAAAAAATATTTAGTATGTTTACTATTTTAATACATTCAATACACGGATTTTTTTTATTTAATAATTTATTTATAAAATAATAGGAGAATTTCTAACAAAATACAATTATAATTTGAGTTAACTTTGAAGCATTAATTTTGCAAAAATTATCAACTAATTTTAATTCCTAGCAGGTAAAAATTTTAAATAATTATTGTAAATTAATTAATTTATCAATTAATGGTTTAATATTAATGTAAAAATAATTTTTCTCACGAATTTTTTGTTTCACGAATAATATCAAATATAAAATAAATATATTTAATGTCTTAACATAAAAAATATATTTATTTTTTATCATTTAAAAATAAAATTATTTAATAAACATTTTATTCGTTTTATATTTTAAGACATTAAAATTATAAATAATAGTAAGTTTCTAATAAAATATGAAGTTACTATTTGAAACTAATTTATGTATATCAATAATGTAAAGTTGTTAACTGATTAAAAATTATAAATATAATTTTTGAGTAATCATTATAAAAATTAATAAAGTTTGAGGGTCAAGGTACTCATCCTTTCTTTTTTCTTTCCGTTTTATTCATTATTTCTCAACTTTTTCAAGTTTAAAATCCGTTTTAAAGTTTTTTCAGTTACAAAATTGTTTAAAAATGAAAGTTGTTTGACCAATTTATTTTGTTTGACATCCAAGTAATGACGATTTCATTTCCAATAATATTTTAAAATATTAATTTATTTTAAAAATAATTGTTTGTTTTAATTAATTTTACCACGAATAATTAATTCTTCACAGGTCATTCTAAGCATAAGAGTTTTTTAAAGGAAAAAAAAAAAAAGAATATGTTCACTAAATTATAATTTATTAAATATAGAAAATTATTAATTTTTATAATAATCACTTTATAAGATATATCTAAAAGGAATTCGAATTAACTAACTACATAAATTCTTATATCAACTGTGCATGAAAATTCAAATAAATAAATGATAGAGACATACATTTTGCAATGCTATGAATTTCTTTTTTTTAACACTAGCTGCTTCTGTAGTAAACTGTTGAAATACAACTGATACATTGAAATAAGAAGTGTAACTTTAGTCACACCGACATAACTATTTTACCAATATAATGTGTTGATGGTTATTCAACTAGTTTCCTTTTTTTATGTAAAAGGAATCTACATTTACTGCTTCATAAAACTGTTAACCAAAAAAAGAAATACAATTCACAAAACTCATACTTCAACACAAATAATTAGATGTTTGACCAGTTTGTTAAAACTTTGAAAAATATATACTTATAAAATAGTTATTTAAAAAGTAGATAAATTTATTTCTATCAAAAATAAAGAAGCTGTTATATTAAGGCATCAAAGAAATAAAAAGTTGTTATTTTATTTTTTTAAAAAAATTTTTAACAATAAATTTAAACAAATGGACCCATTACCTTTATTCTAAAATATTTTTCTTAATAATCTATTTTAAAGTATTATGAGGGGTTTATAATGATAGAGTCTTCACAAGACCAGCTTCGGTAATTGGTATGAGAATGCTAATCTGCCTAGGATTTGAATAAACTGATCACTGTAAAATCTTAATGTACAGTGAACATGTTATCTTAGGTTCTGATAACTCCATTTTGTTTAACAAGAGAGCTTGAGTACTTGAATCCAAAAAAAGATACATTTAATTGGATATTGCATATACAAAGGACTTTTGCACAACTACTAAATATAGCAAACTGATACATTTACTCATTTGGCACTAGGCATTGCCAAGGTGCACCAAATTGAAGATAAGCAGAAGGAACAAATTGAAGAAAAACAAAACATACAGTTGAAGACCAGCACAAGTTGAAGACCAATACATTTCACATATCTCACACATATCTCATTTGTTACGTTTTTCTGCCATTAAACAAAGCCGATGACAACCGCCACTTTGGATTAAAAAGCCCAACATGAAGGTTTCATGTTTTGTACATAAAATAGCACCTTTAGCTAGGGTTGTTGTAGCACCAAGTTTAGTTCTTGGGCATACTTGGCCAATAAGCCACCCCTCCTACAACAGAAAAAGGGTAAAAGAGAAACCATGACTCTTGATTGTTCTAGTTGATTTAAATAAATGTCAGTGATATGTAAAGAAACAGGTTAAGAATCAACAAAACCAAGTTGTTTAATAAAACTGAGAGGAATGATTCTTAATAACATCAGAAGCAATTAAACAGAAAACAATCTGTCAAAATGCAAAGCAAATTGTTTGACACACCTTTTTTACAATATGAATATAGAGTTGCAAATTCTACATCTCTTGTTTCTCAAAGGTATTAAAATCATGTCATAAAAGGACAGGTTAGAAATATAGAAATAGAAATTTGTTAACATCATCAGTATAACAACATTGACATCAATATACATATGTGCTAGCAACACTAAAGAAGTGACAATTACCGTATTAATGTTGGAAGAATCGTTCGGAGCTTTTGCAGTTGCATAAAGCACTGGTTGGAGCATTCTCGCCTGTTCTCAAGATTTTGTATAAATTAGGTTCATGGGCATATAAACTTCATGAGGATGGTGGAAAGAGACATTAAGAGAAGATGATGGAGGGTACCTTTGTTCTGCATGTAGATCAACCCCAACAGAGGGAGGTGCTGAAATGGTTGAACGTATTGTTGGACCAAATACTGCTACAAGCTTCAGCAGCATATCCAATGACACCTTCACATGTCTGCACAGTGAGAAAAGAGTTAATGTCCACGAATTCAAAGTGTTTTGTTGAAGCCGCACACTAGATGCGATCAAATATGAAACTCCACATACTTCAACTTTCAGCATTAATTTTCCTAACACCATGTTGATAAAAAATTACCTTTCTATCTTGCTGTCTAGCAAACCTGTGAGCACTGGAAGTAAGCAAGAAAATAAATCTAAGGTGAGAATCTCCATCTTCTCAACAAGGATACTGACAACATCAGCTTGAACCTACATCCAGTGGAAATTATTTTCAGGACTATATATTAAATAACTGGTTAAAGCATTTAATGAAGAACAAACAAAGAGCCAACAAGAGACACATGACCACTTAATAAAAATAAATACGCACAGATTGATCAGGCAGCTTTCTTAAAGCATTGATTGCACCTTTACTATCATTCCGCTCCCAAAAATGCCGCACTACCTGCAAATGCACATTAGAACCAGACAATGAAGGAAATTGTTTCAATTTTCATCATTTTCTGTCCATATACCAGTTTAAGAAAACGAAAACAAAGATGGACCTTACACATTACTATATATATATATAGGCTATAGCCAAACACTATCATAAGTTTTATTGCTAAAATTTATACATACTGGAATTACAACTCTAAACACGGGCTTAGTGTAAAAGCAAATGATAGTCATATTTTATGAGTTAACCTTACTTGTAATTTTGTCAAGCGGGAACGGAGATTACTTAATGTTACATCATGAGTTTCCATCAGACCTTCAATTATTTCCCCATCATTTGCTGAGTTTGAATTGCTTTGACAAACTTGAGGCTCAACTTTCTGACAATGATATATAACAGGATATAGATGAGCAAGTTCAATTCAACTAATCCAATGCATCAATTTGTATTGCAGCATGGCCTAAAATTCTTTCAACATATAGGTTTCGTAGTTAGAAACTGGAAGACCAGGGAAACCAACACCAAAAGAATAGTAACAAATATTGATCAATGGTCCAAAGAGGTGGTCAAGGAGTTCAGTAGAAAATACCTGAAGGCTTATTACTAGAATTTCCTGATATGACGTTAAATAACAAATATCTAAAACTTTAATGCTGTGCTTGTCAGATAGGATTTGAATGGAAAACAAATATATGGTTTACATGTTTGGGCCATATGGATGTTCAATCCAAAATCCAAATAAAAGCATAATTTCCTTTATTTTCCACCTAGATCCCTTCCACCAAACATGCCTAAGGGAGAAACATAAATCACAAATATGCATTTTTCAAGTCTAGCATACTATTTCAATTGGATAGCTTCTTTCTCATAAGTCATAAATTGGAACCACCACAAGTGAGTTTTCTGCTAATAAATGAAGCTAGAGCAGAAAAAGTCAGTGTCTAGATCTAGAGTTCCATAAAGATTTTCTTGTCAAGCTAGAATTTTACCGGGAAGTTACTAGACTTATCAGTTTCATTGGTTGTGTTCGGAATGGTGGGACTATTGTATTGATCTTTGCTGAAAGGAATTTTCCCCTCCTTCTCAGATGTTGGGGTGGTGATAGGAGATGCATTAGTTTGATCTTCTTTGAGAATTTTTTCCCTATTTTCAAATATTGTGGCAGGGCTTGCATTGGTTTGATCCTCATTGGTGGGAGTTCTTTCCCTTCTTTCAAACCTCTCAACCAAAGATCGGGTCCTTCCTTGTAAAACACCAACTGCCAAATGCAGAATTGAAAAATATTTAGTTTCCCAGGGCTTTCTTAGTGCATAAAACAACACTGATGAGCTATGGCCTATGGCAAACCTTCGTTGACATATTTAACTGGACTCTCTTTGCTGTAAGGAGATGACTGATCACCTGAAAGATTATAAAATATTAATCATAAATGACCATATGTTATTTTCCCATATTATTGACCTAAATGCAATTGCATGTCAATTTTTTTACACGAGTAGAACTAAAATATCAAGAGTCTTGGCCAACAGTTTATTCAATATTTTTCAGGAGATTGAAGTCAGAAATAGCAAGTGTAACTTTTTCTTATACAATAAGAAGCATACATAGAAGTTCAGTAAAATCTTCACAGATTTGGTAAGCAATATCCAAATGTAAGATATTTTAGATATAACAAACGGGCAAGAAGTACAATATGATTAGAACTTTGCTTATTCAAGTACATAAGTATAGGATCAAAGTGAAAAGCAGTTATTCAACAAACAAGAAGCCAGATATAGTTCAGGGCAGTGATGTCAGCCACTAGTCTAGGGCAGTGAAAAACAGTTATTCAACAAACAAGAAGCCAGATATTGTTCAGGGCAATGATTTCAGCCTCTAGCTCAGGGCAATTGTGGCACAGTTAACTCATTTTTGGTCGAAGTGGAAACATAAACTAGAGAAAGGAAATTGCAAGAATGAGATTAGAGACGTGTACGATTTGGCTCCATTAAAGGGAGCTCTAGCTTTAGAGGGAATAGTAAGGAATCTCAGTCATTGATGAGAAAATGAACAGTTGATGTTACATGCACATGCACAACAAATGATTGACTTATATTTGATCTGCATAATGATTTGGCAAAAAAAAAAAAAAAAAAAAAACTTACATTTCTCTTGGTCAGAAAATCTTTGTGGCGATAAAGTTTTTTCAAACTTCTCGGTAACACTCTTAATAGGATGCTTATCCTCAACAGATTCTCTGACTTCATTCAGGGAACCAAACTTCATTTGGAAGTTAGGATCTTTTGCACTGTCAGATTTTCTTATATTATCACAAAATGTTCCAGAATCCAAACCTGATGAAAACCCATCAACATCAAATGTTAATGGACACTCGCTTAACATGAACTGGCTTAAGCAACATCCCATGTTTTGTTTTCGAAAAGGTTGCTGAGTCCTTACCATTGAGACTGTCCCTTGACACAATGAAAGACTTTCTAAGTGCTTGCTCATTTGATTTTGCACGAACTCCTGTTGCAGGAAGCATTTCTTTGGATTCCTCAGGGGGGTCTACTTTTGGAGAATTGTAAGACTTGGATCTTGGTAAGGAATCAGGATTCCCACCAGAAGCTTTATATGCAGAAAAAAAATGTTCTTCAATACATCATTGGAACAGTATGCAATTTTTCAAAATTTAACACATCATTGGTACATATATGTAAAATTAAATTTCTATTAGTTAGTTAAATTAAATCCGATGCAATTGCAGCATCCTACTGATTAATGAACTCAGATGTACTTTATGGCTCAAACTTTATTTTGGAAGCTGCATTATTTCATAATTTAACAAAGTCATGTCTAATATCAAGGGAAGACAAAAAGGTCTGAGACTTACAGTCTACATATATATTCTTTATCTCTTTTGACTCATTGTCAGGAGACATACTGCACAATGCAAAAGTCAGTCCCACACCAGCTTCTACTTTCTCCATTTGTCTTCCCTGGAGACCAAGTTTCTGTTCCGTGTTTTCTTTTATCTCAGTTTCCAAGCCGCCACTATATGGCTCAATATGCTGATGCTTTAAAAATACAATCAGAATAATAGCTAACAGAGAATACTAATAGGAAATGTATCTCACATTAGTTTATTGTTATTCATAGACTAATATGGATGCCATGCAGTCATGACATTCATTGTTGACATAATCATAGCCGAAATGCTGGCTTGTGTATAAAACTAGCAATTAACATCATTCAGTTCATAATAGCAGTCATGTAAATAGGAATTCTAAATCATACTTATTGAGCTAAACATAATTAACACAGAGATCAGGATTTAAACTGAGAAATAAATATACTAACAAATCTGGTGAGGGTGAGTCATACCGAAATATCTGACACCCATATTCCAACAGAATTACTGTAGAATGAGCAACCCAAAAGCTTGCCATCATGAATACATATGTCACCAAGTGTTGTCCATTCCATGTCAACAGTATCATGACATATAACAGGTTCCCATGAATACACCTACAATAGATGAGCATTAGATATGATATCTTTATCCTGTTCATGTCGTTTATTGCTATAATCTAATTATTGAAACAAACAATATGTACCTTCAAACTATCTTCAAGTCCAGCAAATAGGGTCCGTCCATCAGGATGAAAAGCTATTGAACATACCCCTGAATTCTAATACAACGTAATTTATACTTATTAGAGTTGACTATTTTATATAAATTTTTGTGAGCCTTTGCGTATGTGCATCTTGGGAAAATAAATGTACAGGCTTACATTAGAAGAAAGGAAGAACAACATATTATATCTATCATGCTATAATGACAACTAAGCTACATCACAGTATATGACTAAAAAGACATTAAGATTTGATGCATCTGAAGGAATAGCATCAGGGCATGATACACCAGCAATTTCAAATTACAGAAAAATATTAGCTTTGAAGTTCGAAGTGTTTTTAAAAAAATATCCAGGAAAAAAAAGAGATAGGTCACAACTAAACTAATCATATTGCATTTAGAAACCATCCACAAGGACCACAACAATGTGATGGCACTGTAAAATAAAAAGTGTAAGGTTATCCATTGAAATCACCTAAGAGTTTCCATGAAAGATAGTGGTGGTATAAAACTGATCTAGAATCTAGATGTATTTCAACAAAATTTCAATTGGTAAGAGGCAAATTTGCTAGCAGAATTTATGGTAAATAATTGAGTATAATTGATTCCTTTCAAACAGAAGAAGAAATCTTCAACAAGTTTAGATACCTCATGTCTGGTAGATCCAATCAGTTCAAAGGTTTCTAAATCCCAAAATTTAACAGTTCTGTCAGCTGAACCTGTAAAGAAATTTGTGAAGTCATTTTGTTTCCGTATATCAATTTATAAACTTTAATAAATAATTTCAATGCATATGTCTTGGTCAAAATAACAGCTTACAAAACAAGAGAACATACATTTACATACACATGACAAATTCAATTACATTCTATAGACTGGATGTGAATTACCGATGGATGAGAAACAGTGGATGTAAAATACTAAAAAGAAAAGGTGCTTTATGTTCTGTGTGAATATACAAATTTTAATAGATACATATTAGTTAATTATGCTGAAAAAGAATTTTTCCTAGAATGCATTTTAGGCAAAATATTTTAAACTTTTGTTTTTTTTTCCCCAAAAATGCACACTCATCAGAACCCAGCATGCATTTTGGGTTGTTACTTGTTAGCAAACAATAATTTGACACCACCCGCAAAACATTATGGGGGATAGATCAGAATGCATTCTAGATAATCCTTAATTAAATTTCTGAAGATGCTCAAATACTTCCTTAGACCAGAAAGCATTATGGGATATAGACCAGAATGCATTATCGAATACACTGATGAAGCATATTATAAATGGAATTGTTGCATAAAATTCCATTAAGTTTGACCAACTATCTAACCTAAGTAAATTTTCATGTAGTACACTTGAAATCACATAATTGTGAAACAATCATTGTAAATTTCTTGCACATGCATCAGCATCTACCACTCTAAGCTGCTCTAAAATGCAAAACTCACCTGTAGCCAGAAGAAACTCAAGAGGATGGAAATCTAGAGACCTAATGTGTCCTTCGTGAAACTTGAATTCATGCAAGAGTTTTCCACCTGTTAGATCCCAGACCTGTACATTGGTGGTAGAACAGTTGTAAAAGTTATAAACAATTTAAAGCTATGCCACAACAAACTCCATGCTATTATTACCTTCACAACATTATCAAATCCACCAGAAACAACCCAACGGCCATCTGGACTGAATTTGATAGTACTGATGCCCTGACTATGACCCTTGTATGTATGAATGCATCCTTTTTTTCGAATATCCCAAATCTTTAGATTAGCATCCGAGGACCCAGATGCAAAAAATTCACCAAATGGATGAAACTCAACAGAAGTGCAATTGCATCTGTGTCCCATAAGAGTGCGAACCACTATACTTCAAGAACAATTGCACATATATTAGTGATGTGTTGATGGATTGGAAATGCACAAACCATACATTTCACCCAAAAATTCAGAAAGGTTCACTTGGACTTATAATAGTTCTCCTCGGTGTGAACCAAGGATAGTTCTCCTAGATGTCCTTATAATCTCATACATGCAATGTAGATAGGGTAATTCAATTCTTACATCAAATAATTGTCTGTTTATGATTGGCATGATTTCAGAATATACTAATTAACTTACTCTTTGCTTCTTCCAAATCCCAAAGCTTTATTGCCCCTGATGATGCTCCAGAAAGAACCAACACTTCTGCTGAGTCAAAAGACACAGATTCTACTGGACTAGTGTGACCACACAAACTCTGCATATATTTACAATAAGATAGACTGTTCAGTTCAAACTTCATCGCTCTAAATGACTCAGCTGTTATCATAAGAAAGCCAAATCCGTGCCACAAAGATAATCGATCAGAGAAAAAAAGTACAGATGATAGATTATTATGATCTACATATGGTAAAAATTTTCACAATCCAAATTTAATCTCATCATTTAATATGAACTGAAAGCAAGTCAATTACTCACGAGTCACAAACAATAACATAAATCCTTCAGTCACAAGCATTGTAACAACATAAATTGCAACAAAGTTCACCTAAGAAATGGACCTTTCATTGCTGATCCTGCCTTAGTCATATCACAATTCACAACCAAAATGCTAAAATACAAAGGAAACAATCAACTTACCATTAAAGAAGTTGGTTTTCCAATCATCCAAAGATTCACCTTGTGATCATCCCCTCCTGTAACGAAAAGGTGGCTAGCTTTTCTTCCGATTTTTAAACAGTTTACATTCCCTGAATGAGCCGCAAATTCCTCTATAATTGATTAGCTAAGGAAAACAAAATTATCAAAACAACCAAATATCTACACTCCAGAATCAATAATAGACTAACATACCAAAATCAAATAAATAAAAAACCAAAGACCAGAATAAATTACAACATCAGTATTCGAAGCTAAACCAGAAAATTTTATTTCTTAAAACATTCAGACAATGGAAATCAAGTAACACAAACATAAAAACTGTAACTTTAAAGTTCCGATCAAGCTCAAACAATTCCTAAGCAACTAAACAGAGAAGAAAAGGCCTAAAAAATCTGAACTTTTCATCATAACTTGTAATTTGCTAATGAGCTTCCAACATTTGCATCACTCTCCCCCAAATCAAATAAAGCAAAAATCTACACGGCACAGTGCCCCCTTCCATGAAAAAGAAAACAATTTGGAAGTTTTGAATGACACAGGTCACCCACATTTCATCAGAAACACAGTCACCAGTAACAACAACCTCAATGAAGGAAACAGAAACCATTTTCTGAGGCATAAAACTAAATTAAAAGAAAAACAAAAACACCAGAAAAGGGATACGTAGTTTGTAAACTGGCTTTGCCATTAGTGTTGTTGGGAAACTGCAAAAGCAGCTTGTGGAGCAAAAATGAAGTTGTTTTCCCCACAAATGAAGCAAATGGGTAAGCTTCTTGAGAAGGTGTTTTGTTTTGGGTCGAAAGTGGTAACAGAAACTGAAGTTTTGTTTGTGTTTCAGTTTCAGAACAAGTTTCAACAAGCAAACAAACAAAGAAAGAAGAACGACAACAAATCAGATTCAACACAACACTCAGAAACTAAGTGTTTTATTATTATTTAATATTATATTGTGGGGAACACGTCAAGCAATGAAAAACTGTTCAGACCAAAATGCCCTTTCATTAGCAACAACTGAACCGTTGCCAATTCATCAAACTACCACTTTTTTTCAATTTAAAAAGAGGCTCCATACATTGTAAGATTTTTTACATTCTCACTTAATTACAGTGTACACATTAATCATTATCATTTGTTATTTTTTATGATAAAATTTATAAATATTATATAAATTTAATTTATGATTGATTAAATATGTAGAATTATTTTATAATACTGTTGAATTTAGACATATTTAAGGAAACTTTTCTATCAAGAGAAAAAAGAAATAAATTTACATTATTTTTTACAATAACAATAAATTTCTATAAAAAATTATTTTTTATTTATATATAGACTCATTTTAACTTATAAAATTATTGTCTTTCTCTATCTATATTTTTTTTTATAAGAATAGGATTATCCTTTAAAAGATAAAATGCTTCTAAATATTCTTATTCTATTTGAGGGATGGTGAATTTTACAACTTTGATTA
Organism: Hylodesmum podocarpum; assembly: GCA_026586105.1. Taxonomy (NCBI): domain Eukaryota; kingdom Viridiplantae; phylum Streptophyta; class Magnoliopsida; order Fabales; family Fabaceae; genus Hylodesmum; species Hylodesmum podocarpum. The sequence continues at coordinate 6,200,795 of JALJEV010000638.1, forward strand.
AAGAATAATAATTTTAAAACATTAATAGTATATATATATATCCATTGTATTTTAGTGAAAATAAGCTAAAATGTAAAGAAGAGATCAACTATAGTTGTTATCTTTTTATATTCTTTTGCATTTTTTGACATTGGTTCCACTAAGTTTTTAAAAGATGTTAGGCAGTCACTTACATTCTAAATGCCTACAAGTCCATATATTTTCACATCTTCCTCTTCTCCTCTCACCTAAAACTTAAGTTCTTTCTTTTACATCTTCAAATATCTCACTTTGAGATTAGAGGTGAATAAAGATTGAATTTAATTAAGTTTAATTAAACATATTGCCAAACTCAATCAAAATATTTTGGTGTATATTAGGTTTGAGACTGTGTGTTAAAAAATAATTGAAAAGTTAAATCAGGTCAATCATGTAAATAAAAGTGGAATATTATTTTAAATTTTAAAAATAAAATAATAATAATAATAAACAAATACATAAAATTATATAATAATAATTTAAAAAATATCATCTTAACTAGTTAGGTCGCGGAGTCCACAGATTTTAAAATAAAACACAAACTTATTGTTCAAACCAACAATCACCAAATTTGAACAAGTTTTATTCGAACATCAAAATCCCAAACTGATATGTTTGGCTCTACTCATATTTTTGAATTACCCAAACCCAATCAACAGTTTATTTGTTATGGTTATTTAACCTTTTATTTTCCTCTAATGTGATTCGTTCTTAAATTGTTATTTTATTAGTTTAAGTTTATTTTGTATTTGACCTTTTATTTAAATTTAGTTTTAACATGATCCTTTATTTTTTTTTTCAATTCGATAGTTTTTTACCACCAAAAATATGACGATTCTTTATCACCAACAAAATGATAACTTGACAAGAATAAACAAATAAAAGTAAAAAGAGAGACAAAAAATCACAACAAAAATCACAATATAATAGAAAGTTAAAATTTTAATTAAAATAAAAACATATAATTTAAGAAGAAAAAATAAATTTGTCGTTTTTAAGTGTTGATCATTGTGGGTAATGTCTAATATCTAATTGATATCTGCGATTGCGTACATTAATTGTTTAATTCGGTGATTTCATATATATTTTAGTTTTAAAGTATGAAACTACATTAAATATTTGAAAAGAATTTTTAGTAATTCATGATAGTTTTCCCCAATCCAAATAAGATTGCCTTTTTGTAGAGGATAAAAAGTAAATTGCATCAGACATAAATGATATTAGTCTTTTGGCTAAGATTTAATAAACATTTGCATCAATAAGTTGTGAATCCATATAATACTGGCCTGAAAATCTTAAGTAAAATATTATATTCGAGATTTTAAAAATATATTAAATAAGAGATTTCATTAAAATATTAACGATCAATCAGTAAATATTCCTCATTATCACTAAAAAAAATAATATTTAATGATACAATGTAATACCTTAAAAAAATATACAATAAAATAGCTGATTTCGGGTATATTCCATTTTATTGTGTTTGCACTTTGTGACTAAGATAATTGGAGTGTGTGTGTGAAAACAACAACACAAAACAAATATTGAGGTTTTTAATTTTCTTGTTCTTTATATTTTGAAGTTCATTGTTGTCAGGGATTAGTTATATCGTTTTGAATTAATATTATTTGCTACATGCATTCAATGCGTATAGATGATTTCTTTTAACTAATATCTGTATCATAAATTTTAAGAAATGAATTGATAATTACTTGATATAGAATAATAAGCTTCACTAAATAGTCATTAAATTTTGAGAGATGCTAATAACATCAATAATGTTTACAAAATATTTTATCATACAAATCCTTGAATTTTTACAAAATTTTGATAGTAAGATTTGAACTTACGATCTCATGTAATTATTTAACCCTCCATGTTTACTAAATCAACCTTAATAACATTTGTTATATATATATTTTTTTTTGGGGTAAAATTTATATCAACCACCGAGAACCGCATACACAAAAGTTAGTTAGCATGCTATAGTATTTTTTTTTTGCAAGTTAACCAATTATAATGAAAAAATTTCTAAAATTTATATGATCACGTAAGTTTTTTAAGTCTCTTTTACGATTAAATAATAATATAAAACTATTTTATTTTACATAGTGTAGCAAAATTTTGAATTCTTAAATATACATGTACAGGTTTATGTTTATAAAATAATTAATAGAATAAAAATCTATATAAATTAATTTGCCAAATTTTTTAGTCAAGTCTTACTTTTCTTCTTCAAAAGTTTTTATGCATCATCATTTTAATTTTTTTTGAAAAGATTTATGTAATCTGTATCACCATATTAATTTTTCATGGCTCTTTATAAGAACTAATGTGAGGGAAACTCAAGGTTGAACATGAAGTATATATACTTGTGTTACCTAATAAAATGGTATGCACACCAAACTTTTCACATGGCATATATGTTTCTTCTTAAGTGGCTCCTACTTATAATAGTTTATTGCTCAATATAGTGTGAGATAGATATACATGTAAGAAGTTGAGCCATAATCATTAATCAACCAAAAATTGGATTCAATAAATTGCTCTCTTTTGTAGTATCTAGCTAATTTAAATTCTATGGCACCAAACATCCCAGCAAAACGTAAAAATCATGACTTAGTTACTGCATTTTTATCATTGCACAAGAAAACTCAGGCATAATTAATAATTTACTAATTACCAAACCATCCATCAAATGCACAACTAGGATTCAAAAAGATGAGTTTTATATAATAATTAAAGAAAAAGAGATGAGTTTTATTCCTACTAAATTAAACCTCAAAATCTAATTGCTTTCCTTTCAAACTCAAATTCAATCTAGAAAATTCTTTTGTTAAACTTACCATAGAAACATATCAAATTCAAGTTAAAAAACACAAATTGTAATGTCACAACTACTTAGTAATATTTTGTATAATCAACTAATTATACTTAATCATTTATAATAAATTTGTTGGCTATATAACAAAATCTTTAAAAGTCTTATATAATCTAATTTATAATTGGTTAACAGTGTAAAATTATACTATGCATGAACTTTAAACTATTTTTTTAATATTTACTTTTTATAAAAATACAACTAATTTATTTAAGAGACAGGAGTGGGTAAAAAGATACTACTAGGAATTGTACTAATTTCAAAACTAAGTTCAATTGGTTATTAGGTTAACTAAACTACATTTTTTAGCAAATAAATGTTGCCTAATTTCATTATTATCCAATTATATATATAGATCGTGCGCTCTCTATCTTTAGTGTGTCATAAATCCGAACGAAACTAAATATGTTTTTGATTCAAAAGAAACTATATATGTTAAATAGTATTTATGATACACAATTAATTGCACATCAAAATCCACTTTGGACGTATTTAATTATATTATATCCTTTTCTTAATATATATATATATATATATATATATATATATATATATATATATATATATATATATATATATATATATATATATATATAATATAATATAACTCGCGCCCAATATAGGTGCTCAAATGCCCATAAATGTGTATTTTTTTTTTTTCTTCCACCAATTTCTTCCCATAAACCTTTGGAATATTTGAACTTTCAACGGTTATTTTTGGTAAATATAATCCTTTATTATATAGATTAAAGTACATAATCTAAAGTGTTTTAATTTATCCTCCGAATTAGATATTTTTAATATTCTTTTTTCTCTTTTAAATATATTTCACATTCTTTTTTCACTTTTATATATATGATCTTTAAATCGTCAAAAATTTATGTCTTTTAACTTGCTATCTTTTATTCTATCTTTAAGCTGGATTTTGATAATTTTTTTGAATGATAATCAATAGTTAAAAATAATCTTATATATCAATTTAAATTATTTATCGTAAATTTAAGATATAATTTATAGATGTAAAATATTTAGTTATTATGAGTATTGGTTCGGAGGCCATTGATTACACTGTTTAATAAGGAGAGAAGAAGTAATTAAAATGAGTAGGAACAAGTAAGTTAGAAAGATAAATAAATAAATAACAAATAGAGTTGAACGCAAGATTGCTTTTAAAGAAAAATAAAGGGCATCGGTTACATTGTGTTTAGTTGAAGAGAATAAAATGAAAATTAACTTTTTAAAATTATTTCTTTTAAAAAAAAATAATGCATACATTTTTACCCTTACCAAAAATAGTTTTTTTTTCTTTTCTATTGTATTATATGGCATATAATCAATTATATATGCATTATACTATATAATTGATTGTATGGGATGGAATATAGACTTGTTATTCTGGAAATCATATAAAGGTAATGAAAATATTTGTTGTTGTTTTTCAATGACTTATCATTACTAGTGTGATCGTGGGGTTCACTTGGTGACATTTTTTAAGTTCAAAGAGAATGTTTTGGCAAAACCATATTAGGTTTACAGTTTCCTCAAAACATGAGGACACAAATTAGTGACAAAGTACTACCATGGCAGTTCTACTATCTACATCCATTTACACTGTTTTGTAGTAATTTGAGTTCACGTACAAATTCTCATCACTTTTAATAATTTATCATCACACTCATTTTATGAGTAAAACCATGCGTATGTACTTCTTATATAGGAACCTAAGCAAACAACCTAATAGATATAATGTCTTATATTTTTCTCCTAACTTGATCAATAAATTAAATCAAAGTAAAGAAAATATTACTATCAACCGTTGTCATGTCAGATATAATATTATTTTTGTGGTCATTTTCAATTGTCTTCTTCAATCTCCTTTAGTTGTCCTTTAACCTTTTACACAAAGAATATTTATTGTTATAGGACACAGCATGTGCAGATGCTTAATGCAAATGGAAGCAAACAATCAACCAATATTTACCTGCAAATAAAGGACCTGTTCATCTCCACCCTCCTTGATGTGCATTTGGGTCCATTAATTGCTTAACGTGGACACACTTTTTAACTATCAAACCAAACCTTAATTAATACTTTGCTTTTCAACTCTTAACTTACATTCGCCAACCACAAGTGCTCTAATAATATATTTTGAGTTCAGGCTACTTCCTGTTCTGATCAAACTATTAATTAATCAAATGCACGTGCTAAATTTAAATTAGAAAAGAATGTAGAAGGAGTTTTCTTTTTTAACTAATATTTTTTTTTTTTACATCAAATGCATGATTGTAGATATCCTTGATCAGTTTTTTTTTTTTTTTAAGTTATTTATAAGTAAAAGATGGGTCAAATATTTTTGAGTAAAAATTCTTAAAACAAGAGAAATATAATAAAAATATGGTTTCTTTTAGAAAAATTAATATTTGTAGTTTATATATTTAACTATTAAGTCCAAGTTTCAATTTAAAAAGAGTTTTTAAAGAAAAAAGATAAAAATTAACAAATCATTTCTATTTATTTTTTTAAGTTCTTATTTTTAGTTTCAGTCATAAGTTTCTTTTACTCTATACAAAATTCCTTAATTGTTTAAAGAATATTATGTGACATTCATTTATGCATTACAAATCTTTTCTTAATTTTATAAAACATTACACTATGTATCTAAGAAGCATAAAAATAATACTAATCGAGAAATATAAAGTGCAATCTAATAAAAATACGAAGTGTGTCATTATAATTTATTCATTTTTAAACCTGATTGTGACACATTAATAAATTGAAAACAAAAATTAAATAGATTAAATTTATTAGTATTAATTAAAAGATAGATATTAAAGAAATTTAAATATAATAATCTACTATGTACTTTTATGTGTTTATTACAACAGTACTTTTATACGTTTAGAAAATGTAATACATTATTTAAAAGATGTAAAGTGTTTCTATATTTTAAAAAAATTATTTCAATTAGCTCAAAAATTCATTTTAAACCTAGATATGGATTAATCAGCCTTATTCACCACTCAGAAACCGTTTAATTATATTGTCCCTACAAATAATTTTAGAGAAATACTAAGATGTATGAACCCATTTTTTAATACTCTTGATTAAAGTTTATAAAAATTATAACATTGATAGTTCTATATTTTATATAATAAATCTCTCTCGTAATTTTATAATTTCAAATAAATTTTAACTGATAAAAAAAAATATTAAATAAAAGTGTTAAATGGTATCTTGATATTTCTAATGATTTTGATCGATTCTTCCGATCTTAAAAGAAATAAGTGAAAGATATAACATGGCAACATATTTTATATATATATATATATATATATATATATATTATTAAATCAAATTTATTTAAAGATAAATTATATCTCTTAATTATTATAATTATATATAATTAAAATAAAAGTTTTAAGTATAAGATAAATGAAGATAACAGATAATTCATGTCTTAGCGTATGATTGAAGCTAATAGAAGTTAATAGATAAATAAAACAAATCAAACAAATATTCTATGCAGATTAATGAGATAGTAGACAAAGCTTCAAAACTAATAAATATTAGTTTTGTTTATTATTTATAATCTAACATATTTTAACCAACTAAATTATATTTCATACAGAATCTAAATTGAAAGTTCATTACTCAAAAGTAGTACAAGGAAGTCAATTTCTCTTTTGTTAAAAGATAAACCAAATCAAAACAAAATAGAGGTTTCTGACATAAAGATCTGGTGCAAAAAAGAAAACACATTTTCAACACTTAATCTTTGTTATTTGAAGAATGTTGCTGCTCTTATGTTGATAGCTCATAAAATTCCATTAAATACATAAGAACATTGAACACGCTTCTGACAGATGGATTAAAGAAGTTGAAGTTAATGAGTTTAACGGCTACTTCTAACTCTCCGTCTATTATAAAAGGCTAAAAATTAAAGATTTGAAGTTGAAGATTACTTTGCAAAAGAACCAAAAATCTTGTAGTTTCAATTTTCAAATCTCTTTTGTAAAAGTCTTTTATCCTTCATTGTAAATTTTCTCTCGTGTAGAATTTATTCCTAGTTAGATAAATTTTTCTTTGTAAACCTTTTATCCTTAGTGGTAGGTTTTAGCTTGAAGAGGTTGTGATCAGAGAATACTTAGAGTGATTAGTATGAAAAGGTTGTGTTCAAATAGTACTTAGGTTGTTTAGCCCGAAGAGGTTATGTCAAAAGAATACTAGGGCTAGCTAGAAAGTGGGTAGGGTTCAAACAATACTTGTAAATCTTCAATATTGGTGAAATCTTAACTGTTGTTAAAGAAACTAGACACAGTTTTTTAATATAAGATGAACTGGTATAAAAACATCTTGTGTTTATTACTGCTTATTTTTATTTTCACCTAATCATCGTCTAATTGAGGCTACTTTGTTGACTAAATATGTTTTTGAGGAAACTTTTCATATAAAACTTTGAAATATTTCATTTGATTCAATTAGACGATACATTTAGAGTTGACAAAAAGTTTATGAATTTTTTTTAACATAATTCAACCTTTTCTTGTATTTTTCTTTCACACGCACATACATATATGTTTGTGAGTTAGGACTGACTTTAACCTTGAGCTAGTGTTTTCTATTTTTACTTTTGTACATGGGCTTGAAATGATAGTTAGACATATAATTATGTTACTTCAGATAATAGAATTACACATCTCATTAATAGAAATGCAATAACATATACAAGACTTATATTTACACCAGTGATGCAAATGTTATCTTAAAAAGGCACGAAGATGTTGATGTCTTGTGTGTTTTAAAGGCACTAGTTAAGCTAGATTGACTTCTTGACTCGAGTTGCTCATTTTACATGTGTCCTACAATGGAACAATTCAGTTCCTATGAAAAGATTGATGGAGGGTAGGTCTTACTCAACAATAATAAGGCTTGCAAAGTTACGGGAATTGGTACTGTTAAGTCAAGATGATTTAGCATCTTAGTTTTGATAATTACAGAACAATTTGTTGTGCCTGTAGATGGAAGAAAGACCTGATCAAGGATCGATCAAGAGCACAAATCAAGGATCGATCAAGAGCACAGATCAAGGATCAGATCAAGAGCTCGGGATCAAGGATCGATTGAAGAAGAGCACAGATCAAGCATCGAAGAAAGAGCCTCAGATCAAGAGGCATCGATCAAGAAGCATCAGATTGAAGGATCAGACTGAAGAGCACAGACTGAAGGATCAGATTGAAGAGCTCGGGATCAAGGATTTTTTGAAGAGCATGACTAAAGCATCGATCAAGAGCTCAGATCAAGAGGCATCGATCAAGAAGCATCAGATCGAAGAGGCATCCGATCAAGCATCGATTTAAGGAACAGATCAAGCATCGAGACGGAATGATCTGATCAAGAGTTGGGATCAAGAGCACAGACGGAAGGAGACGAGATGTTTTTAATGAATTCAACTCACAACCCATTTATTTATTCATTCGTCTACCCTCATTTAATGAAGTTGACGGAGTAACTCGCTACCTAATTCAAATCTAGCCGTTACTCAAGAAGCTTCCAAAGACAGAATAGAGATCTGCAAAAACCTCGCAACACGAAAAGCAAACATGCTTTTTGTTGATGTCTCTGATCAAGTCGAAAAAAGCCTGCAAACATTAATTATTTGATTGATCTCGTCACACGTTTGAAGAACCAAGACAAAGGACTAACGTTCAAATCTTTAGTCTAACGGATACTTCAAGGAGCTCTCTATAAAAGGACTTCATTACTTCAAGAGAAGGTCATGAATCGCATAACAAAGAAAATATATCCAAGCTTCAAGTTTCTCAAGCAAAGTTCACTCGCCCCGAACTTAGAATAGATCTCATTGTAAAACCCTCTCTCGTAGCAGGATAAACTTATTCTTTCATCTTCCTAAATCGTTGCAGGGTGCTCTTAGCCCGAGGAGGCTGTGTTTCAAAGAATACCTCTGTTTTAGCCTGTGGAGGTTGTGTTTCAAAGAATACCTCTGTTTTAGCCTGTGGAGGCTGTGTTTCAAAGAATACCTCTGTTTTAGCCTGCGGAGGCTGTGTTCAAAGAATACCTTGTTTAGCCTCGTGGAGGCCGGGTTCAAAGAATACCCGTTTAGCCCGAGAAGGTCGTGCCCAAATAATATCCGTATTTAGCCAGAGTGGCCGGGTTCAAAGAATACTCATAGTGGAACCTTAGCGTGTTGTCGGGGAACTGGATGTAGTCTTGATCGATTTAACAAGATATAAAAATATTGTTGTCTTCTCTATTGTTTTATCTCGTTAACTAACAGGATAATAACTTGAACAGCTTTGATAATAAAATCAATCTTAAAGAAGAAAACAATCTTGCGTCTGATCAAGCTTTGAAAACAACAGAAGACTCCTCCATTGCTTTGAAAACGATGCTCATTGCAGAAGACTCCTCCATGAACACTCCTCCAGCTTTCTCTGGAAATGATTACCCTTACTGGGCAGACCGGATGGAGATGTATATCAAGTCTACAAAATATAGACTGTGGAAGATCATAACAAGGAGACATTCCCCAACCAAGCCCGAATCGAGTGGGGAAATGAAGAATATACAATCGCAGCTCAACAACAAGGCACGTTATGCCATAACGTGTGCTCTCTCTAGATGTAATATAACAGATTCTCGTGCCTATAAAATAGCCAAAGAGCTTTGGGATGCGTTGAAGATCTCTTATGAAGGAACCGAAGATGTCGACTTAGGAAAGCCACCCTTCAAGGAACCGAAGATGTCGACTTAGGAAAGCCGCCACCCTTCAAAGAGAATACAAAATGTTCTCTATGGAAAGAGAAGAATCTATAGACGGAATGTTTGGAAGATTCCAAACTATTCTCGAATGGGCTACCGCTTTGGAAATTACTTTTTCAAGAGCCCAAAACAACATGAAGATTTTGGACAGCTTACCTGCACCATGGGAAGCTATGTCCACTGCTATATCTGTTGGGAGAAATATGAAGACCCTTACTCTGGATGAACTCATTGGAGCGCTGAGAGTGCATGAAGTTCATTTGTGTAAAAGGGGGAAGCTGAAAATTCAAGAGCTTATTGCTCTATCCAACATTGATGAGCTTGATGGAGAAAAGTCAAGTATGAAGAAAGTAGAATCACAGACTCTAAGATTCCTCTGAAGAAGAAATCTCCTTGATGGCAAGAAGATTAAAAAGATTGATGAAGAAGAGGGATCCCAAAAAGATTAAGAAAGAAGAAACAAGCCACTTGGGATGATCTCGATGATGAAAGCTCAGACGAATCATCTGAGGAAAAGAATGCAAATATCTGTACATTCTATCATCTGAGGTAAATCTTTTAAATATATCTAGTTCATCCTCATCTTCTTTATATTCAGATTCAGAGTCAGGCTATGAGGACATGTCATATGATGTTCTTCTCGCTAACTCACATTTTATAGCTCAAGAATATATAAGTTGCAAATCTAAGCTCAAAAAGGCTTTAGAACAAATTGAAAATCTGAAAGCTATAAATGTCCAATTATCTGAGAAAAATATATCAGATGAATTATCCTCTTCGTCTGATACTGAAAAGAGTCATCTTCTTCTTAGACTTGATATTTTAAAAGAAGAAAATGAACTCTTAAAGAAAGATTTAAACAAGTTCACCTTGAGTTCTTCCAAGCTCGAAAATACTTTAAAATATGGAAGATTTCCTCTTAATAAATAAGAGTGAACTTGGTTATAATCTTGTGACAGACGAAAAAAAAATCACAAATTAATTCGTCTGTATATAAAAGCATACATGATTTTTATTTAAGGTCTCAAACAAATGATCAAGGTCATTCAAGAACCTATGACAGACGGAACCTTACAACTAACAAAATTGGACCCAAGAAAATTTGGGTACCAAGATCAAAAATGATTTTTGTTGCAGATAGAAAGAGAGAATGTATAAAGATGGTACAATCTGAACAATGGATACATGCAATATGTGATCATCAACATGTCCTTGTTCCAAAACAACAGATCATGTAAGAGATCTACCATCTATGGGTCTTGAGAAGACAGATTCACCAATTCACATGGAAGAAGCAAAATTTTTTAAAGAATGCAAACAGGTCGAATTTTAGAGACCTTTCTGAACGTGCTTTAGTGTCAAGAAAAATTGAACCCAAGTGCATTGAAGAAGTGCATTCAAATGTCAATTGAATGGAGCTTGAAATAATGTTTTAAGCAAGGTGAGTTGCTCATGTGTACATCCAATAAAATAAAAAAAAAAAAGACCTTTGATATTAATTTAATCAAAATGCTTTTCAATGATTCAAACTCTCTTACAAAGAATTTAAACAAATCTTTTTTGAAAACTTAGAAATAATTGTTTCATCTCAATAAGTTTTCTTATCTCTGTTTAAATTTCTTTTGTCTATCCTTATAGACAAAACGGTGCTCTGATCATTAGTTGAAATAGTCTATCTGACTCTTCAACAAAAACTTTTTAACGTCATGTTATCTTCTAACATTTCTGTTGAGTGTACAGACAAAGCTCTTTAATGCTTTACATATGTCTAGCTTTTTAAAGCAAGAGGCACGCTATCCTTAGATACACCTCATCGATTTGAAAGAAGGTAATGAGAGATAAGAAGGCCTTGAAGCCTCCGTGGAAAACCCAGAGGATGCAAAAGATTTAAGAAAAGATGTTTTTGATGATGAAATTTCAAGGGGGAGAGAAATGAGAAATAAGGATGAAAGAGAAAAAAAAAAAAAGGATTCAAGAAATAAAAAAAAATGTGTACAACCAAGGGGAAGAAGAAAAAGAAAGATGCAAAAGCCGACTTGGGAGCTTAATACAAGTGCTCACCTCAAAGGAAGTTCAGATGCGAAGAAGACAAGAGGATGAAGAACAAGTTGAGGGAGATTTTGATTTGTTACTCTTTCAAGTTCATGATAAAGATCATCTCTCTAGCTTTGATACATCCTTTTGCTCTGTCTCAAGTGTAAGATCAAGGATTCGCTAGTGTAGTCTGTAATCATCAAAAATGGGGAGATTGTTAAGTCAAGATGTTTTAGCATCTTAGTTTTGATAATTACAGAACAATTTGTTGTGCCTCGTAGATGGAAGAAAGAGCACAGATTGAAGGATCGATCAAGAGCACAGATCAAGGATCGATCAAGAGTCAGATCAAGGATCGGGATCAAGAGCTCGTGGGATCAAGGATCAAGGGAAGATCAAGCATCGATCAAGAGCCTCGATCAAGAGGCATCGATCAAGAAGCATCGATTGAAGGATCAGATCAAGGATCAGATCAAGAGATGAAGATCGAAGGATCAAGGATGAGATCAAGAGCACAGACTAAAGCATCAGACTGAGGAGCCTCAGACTGAAGAGGCATCAGACTGAAGAAGCATCAGATCAAGAGGCATCGATCAAGCATCGACGGAAGGAACAGATCAAGCATCGACGGAATGATCAGATCAATAGTTCAGATCAAGCATCAGATCAAGAGCATGATTTAAGGAGATGATTTAATGAATTCAACTCACAACCCATTTATTTATTCATTCGTCTACCCTCATTTAATGAAGTTCGACGACGAGTAACTCGCGCCCAATTCAAATCTAGCCGTTACTCAAGAAGCTTCCAAAGACGTAATAGAGATCTCAGGCAAAAAACCCTCGCAACACGAAAAGCAAACATGCTTTTTGTTGATGTCTCTGATCAAGTCAGAAAAAGCCTGTGCAAACATTAATTATTCTGATTGATCTCTGTCACACGTTTGAAGAACCCAAGACAAAGGACTAACGTTCAAATCTTTAGTCTAACGGATACTTCAAGGAGCTCTCTATAAAAGGACTTCATTACTTCAAGAGAAGGCTGGCGAACTGCATAACAAAGAAAATATATCCAAGCTTCAAGCTCTCAAGCAAAGTTCACTCGCCCCGAACTTAGAATAGATCTCATTGTAAAACCCTCTCTCGCGTAGAGGATAAACTTATTCTTTCATCTTCCTAAATCCACTCGTTGTGGTGCTCTTAGCCCGAGGAGGCTGTGTTTCAAAGAATACCTCTGTTTTAGCCTGTGGAGGTTGTGTTTCAAAGAATACCTCTGTTTTAGCCTGTGGAGGCTGTGTTTCAAAGAATACCTCTGTTTTAGCCTGCGGAGGCTGTGTTCAAAGAATACCTTGTTTAGCCTGTGGAGGCTGGGTTCAAAGAATACCTGTTTAGCCTGAGAAGGCTGTGCCCAAATAATATCTGTATTTAGCCAGGAGTGGCTGGGTTCAAAGAATACTCATAGTGGAACCTTAGCGTGTTGCTGGGAACTGGATGTAGTCTTGATCAGACGAACCAGTATAAAAATATTGTTGTCTTCTCTATTGTTTTATCTGTTAACTAACAGGGGATAATAACTTGAACAGTTTGATAATAAAATCAATCTTAAAGAAGAAAACAATCTTGTGTCTGATCAAGCTTTGAAAACAAAGACGCAAACGCATCGTCTTAGAGAAAAAGTTTTAAAAAACAGTCTACACAATTCAACCCCCTTCTTGTGTGTTTTTGTACTTTACGCTTTGATCGTAGCTCAACCCTCTAGGGTTTGCTTAGAGGAAAAGATCCGGGATGGCGAACTCCCGAGACGATGCTCATTGCGTAAGGCTCCTCCATGAACACTCCTCCAGCCTTTCTCGGAAATGATTACCCTTACTGGGCAGACCGGATGGAGATGTATATCAAGTCTACAAAATATAGACTGTGGAAGATCATAACAGAAGGAGACATTCCCCTAACCAAGCCTGAATCGAGTGGGGAAATGAAGAATATACAATCGCAGCTCAACAACAAGGCACGTTATGCCATAACGTGTGCTCTCTCTAGGACAGAATATAACAGATTCTCAGTGCCTACAAAAAAAGCCAAAGAGCTTTGGGATGCGTTGAAGATCTCTTATGAAGGAACCGAAGATGTCGACTTAGGAAAGCCGCCACCCTTCAAGGAATCGAAGATGTCGACTTAGAAAGCCGCCACCCTTCAAAGAGAATACAAAATGTTCTCTATGGAAAGAGAAGAATCTATAGACGGAATGTTTGGAAGATTCCAAACTATTCTCGAATGGGCTAGTCGCTTTGGAAATTACTTTTCAAGAGCCCAAAACAACATGAAGATTTTGGACAAGCCTTACCCGCACCATGGGAAGCTATGTCCACCGCTATATCTCGTTGGGAGAAATATGAAGACCCTTACTCGGGATGAACTCATTGGAGCGCCGAGAGTGCATGAAGTTCATTTGTGTAAAAGGGGGAAGCTGAAAATTCAAGAGCTTATTGCTCTATCCAACATTGATGAGCTTGATGGAGAAAAGTCAAGTATGAAGAAAGTAGAATCATGACTCTAAGATTCCTCTCGAAGAAGAAATCTCCTTGATGGCAAGAAGATTAAAAAGATTGATGAAGAAGAGGGATCCAAAAAGATTAGAAGAAAGAAGAAACAAGCCACTTGGGATGATCTCGATGATGAAAGCTCGACGAATCATCCGAGGAAAAGAATGCAAATATCCGTACATTCTATCATCTCGAGGTAAATCTTTTAAATATATCTAGTTCATTCTCATCTTCTTTATATTCAGATTCAGAGTCAGGCTATGAGGACATGTCATATGATGTTCTTCTCGCTAACTCACATTTTATAGCTCAAGAATATATAAGTTGCAAATCTAAGCTCAAAAAGGCTTTAGAACAAATTGAAAATCCGAAAGCTATAAATGTCCAATTATCTCGAGAAAATATATCGATGAATTATCCTCTTCGTCGATATCGAAAGAGTCATCTTCTTCTTAGACTTGATATTTTAAAAGAAGAAAATGAACTCTTAAAGAAAGATTTAAACAAGTTCACCTTGAGTTCTTCCAAGCTCGAAAATACTTTAAAATATGGAAGATTTCCTCTTAATAAATAAGAGTGAACTTGGTTATAATCTTGTGACAGACGAAAAAAAAATCACAAATTAATTCGTCTGTATATAAAAGCATACATGATTTTTATTTAAGGTCTCCGAAACAGTCTGAAGGTCATTCAAGAACCTATGACAGACGGAACCTTACAACTAACAAAATTGGACCCAAGAAAATTTGGGTACCAAGATCAAAAATGATTTTTGTTGCAGATAGAAAGAGAGAATGTATAAAGATGGTACAATCTGAACAATGGATACATGCAATATGTGATCATCAACATGTCCTTGTTCCAAAACAACAGATCATGTAAGAGATCTACCATCTATGGGTCTTGAGAAGACAGATTCACCAATTCACATGGAAGAAGCAAAATTTTTTAAAGAATGCAAACAGTCGAATTTTAGAGACCTTTTACGAACGTGCTTTAGTGTCAAGAAAAATTGAACCCAAGTGCATTGAAGAAGTGCATTCAAATGTCAATTGAATGGAGCTTGAAATAATGTTTTAAGCAAGGTGAGTTGCTCATGTGTACATCCAATAAAATAAAAAAAAAGACCTTTGATATTAATTTAATCAAAATGCTTTTCAATGATTCAAACTCTCTTACAAAGAATTTAAACAAATCTTTTTTTGAAAACTTAGAAATAATTGTTTCATCTTAATAAGTTTTCTTATTTGTTTAAATTTCTTTTGTCTATCCTTATAGACAAAACGCTGCGTCTGATCATTAGTTGAAATAGTCTATCCGACTCTTCAACAGCATTTAACGTCATGTTATCTTCTAACATTTTCTGTTGAGTGTACAGACAAAGCTCTTTAATGCTTTACATATGTCTAGCTTTTTAAAGCAAGAGGCACGCTATCCTTAGATACACCTCATCAGACGAAAGAAGGTAATGAGAGATAAGAAGGCCTTGGAAGCCTCCGTGGAAAACCCAGAGGATGCAAAAGATTTAAGAAAAGATGTTTTTGATGATTGCAGCCCAAGGGGGAGAGAAATGAGAAATAAGGATGAAAGAGAAATAAAAAAAAAAGGATTCAAGAAAAAAAAAAAATGTGTACAACCAAGGGGAAGAAGAAAAAGAAAGATGCAAAAGCTGACGGGGAGCTTAATACAAGTGCTCAGTCTGAAAGGAAGTTCAGATGCAGAAGAAGACAAGAGGATGAAGAACAAGTTGAGGGGAGATTTTGATTTGTTACTCTTTCAAGTTCAGTCTGATAAAGATCATCTCTCTAGCTTTGATACATCCTTTTGCTCTGTCTCAAGTAGAAGATCAAGGATCTCTGTAGTGTAGTCTCGTAATCATCAAAAAGGGGGAGATTGTTAAGTCAAGATGTTTTAGCATCTTAGTTTTGATAATTACGTAACAATTTGTTGTGCCTCGTAGATGGAAGAAAGAGCATGATTCAAGGATCGATCAAGAGCACAGATCAAGGATCGGATCAAGAGCTCGATCAAGGATCGATCAAGAGCTTTGATCAAGGATCAGATCAAGCATCGGGATCAAGAGCCTCAGATCAAGAGGCATCGATCAAGAAGCATCGATTGAAGGATCGATCAAGGATCGGGATCAAGAGCACAGACTAAAGCATCGATCGAGAGCCTCAGATAAAGAGGCATCAGATCAAGAAGCATCGATCAAGAGGCATCGATCAAGCATCGACGGAAGGAACAGACTGAAGCATCAGACGGAATGATCAGACTGAATAGTTCAGACTGAAGCATCAGACTGAAGAGCACAGACGGAAGGAGACAGACGAATGAATTCAACTCACAACCCATTTATTTATTCATTCGTCTACCCTCATTTAATGAAGTTCAGACGGAGTAACTCGCGCCCCAATTCAAATCTAGCCGTTACTCAAGAAGCTTCCAAAGACAGAATAGAGATCTGTGCAAAACCCCTGCAACACGAAAAGCAAACATGCTTTTTGTTGATGTCTCTGATCAAGTCAGAAAAAGCCTGTGCAAACATTAATTATTCTGATTGATCTCTGTCACACGTTTGAAGAACCCAAGACAAAGGACTAACGTTCAAATCTTTAGTCTAACGGATACTTCAAGGAGCTCTCTATAAAAGGACTTCATTACTTCAAGAGAAGGCTGGCGAACTGCATAACAAAGAAAATATATCCAAGCTTCAAGCTCTCAAGCAAAGTTCACTCGCCCTGAACTTAGAATAGATCTCATTGTAAAACCCCTCTCTGCGTAGAGGATAAACTTATTCTTTCATCTTCCTAAATCCATTGTTGTGGTGCTCTTAGCCTGAGGAGGCTGTGTTTCAAAGAATACCTCTGTTTTAGCCTGTGGAGGTTGTGTTTCAAAGAATACCTCTGTTTTAGCCTGTGGAGGCTGTGTTTCAAAGAATACCTCTGTTTTAGCCTGCGGAGGCTGTGTTCAAAGAATACCTTGTTTAGCCTGTGGAGGCTGGGTTCAAAGAATACCTGTTTAGCCTGAGAAGGCTGTGCCCAAATAATATCTGTATTTAGCCAGGAGTGGCTGGGTTCAAAGAATACTCATAGTGGAACCTTAGCGTGTTGCTGGGGAACTGGATGTAGTCTTGATCAGACGAACCAGTATAAAAATATTGTTGTCTTCTCTATTGTTTTATCTCGTTAACTAACAAAGGATAATAACTTGAACAGTTTGATAATAAAATCAATCTTAAAGAAGAAAACAATCTTGTGTCTCGATCAAGCTTTGAAAACAATGACGCAAACGCATCGTCTTAGAGAAAAAGTTTTAAAAACAGTCTACACAATTCAACCCCCTTCTTGTGTGTTTTTGTACTTTTACAGTTTGTATCGTAGCTCAACCTCTAGGGTCGAGCGCTTATCACTGCTAGAGGAAAAGATCGGGGATGGCGAACTCCCCGTGACGATGCTCATTGCGTAAGGCTCCTCCATGAACACTCCTCCGCCTTTCTCGGAAATGATTACCCTTACATCGGGCAGACCGGATGGAGATGTATATCAAGTCTACAAAATATAGACTGTGGAAGATCATAACAGAAGGAGACATTCCCCTAACCAAGCCTGAATCAGAGTGGGGAAATGAAGAATATACAATCGCAGAGCTCAACAACAAGGCACGTTATGCCATAACGTGTGCTCTCTCTAGACGTAATATACAGATTCTCGTGCCTACAAAACAGCCAAAGAGCTTTGGGATGCGTTGAAGATCTCTTATGAAGGAACCGAAGATGTCGACTTAGGAAAGTCGCCACCCTTCAAGGAACCGAAGATGTCGACTTAGGAAAGTCGCCACCCTTCAAAGAGAATACAAAATGTTTTCTATGGAAAGAGAAGAATCTATAGACGGAATGTTTGGAAGATTCCAAACTATTCGAATGGGCTAGCCGCTTTGGAAATTACTTTTCAAGAGCCCAAAACAACATGAAGATTTTGGACAAGCTTACCCGAACCATGGGAAGCTATGTCCATCGCTATATCCGTTGGGAGAAATATGAAGACCCTTACTCGGATGAACTCATTGGAGCGCTGAGAGTGCATGAAGTTCATTTGTGTAAAAGGGGGAAGCTGAAAATTCAAGAGCTTATTGCTCTATCCAACATTGATGAGCTTGATGGAGAAAAGTCAAGTATGAAGAAAGTAGAATCAACAGACTCAGAAGATTCCTCTGAAGAAGAAATCTCCTTGATGGCAAGAAGATTAAAAAGATTGATGAAGAAGAGGGATCCCAAAAAGATTAGAAGAAAGAAGAAACAAGCCACTTGGGATGATCTCGATGATGAAAGCTCAGACGAATCATCCGAGGAAAAGAATGCAAATATCTGTACATTCTATCATCTGAGGTAAATCTTTTAAATATATCTAGTTCATCCTCATCTTCTTTATATTCAGATTCAGAGTCAGGCTATGAGGACATGTCATATGATGTTCTTCTCGCTAACTCACATTTTATAGCTCAAGAATATATAAGTTGCAAATCTAAGCTCAAAAAGGCTTTAGAACAAATTGAAAATCAAAGCTATAAATGTCCAATTATCTGAGAAAAATATATCAGATGAATTATCCTCTTCGTCTGATACTGAAAAGAGTCATCTTCTTCTTAGACTTGATATTTTAAAAGAAGAAAATGAACTCTTAAAGAAAGATTTAAACAAGTTCACCTTGAGTTCTTCCAAGCTCGAAAATACTTTAAAATATGGAAGATTTCGTCTTAATAAATAAGAGTGAACTTGGTTATAATCTTGTGACAGAGACGAAAAAAAAAATCACAAATTAATTGCCTCGTATATAAAAGCATACATGATTTTTATTTAAGGTCTCCTAAAACAATCCAAGGTCATTCAAGAACCTATGACAGACGGAACCTTACAACTAACAAAATTGGACCCAAGAAAATTTGGGTACCAAGATCAAAAATGATTTTTGTTGCAGATAGAAAGAGAGAATGTATAAAGATGGTACAATCTGAACAATGGATACATGCAATATGTGATCATCAACATGTCCTTGTTCCAAAACAACAGATCATGTAAGAGATCTACCATCTATGGGTCTTGAGAAGACAGATTCACCAATTCACATGGAAGAAGCAAAATTTTTTAAAGAATGCAAAACAGTCGAATTTTAGAGACCTTTCAACGTGCTTTAGTGTCAAGAAAAATTGATCCCAAGTGCATTGAAGAAGTGCATTCAAATGTCAATTGAATGGAGCTTGAAATAATGTTTTAAGCAAGGTGAGTTGCTCATGTGTACATCCAATAAAATAAAAAAAAAGACCTTTGATATTAATTTAATCAAAATGCTTTTCAATGATTCAAACTCTCTTACAAAGAATTTAAACAAATCTTTTTTTGAAAACTTAGAAATAATTGTTTCATCTGAATAAGTTTTCTTATCTGTTTAAATTTCTTTTGTCTATCCTTATAGACAAAACGGTGCGTCTGATCATTAGTTGAAATAGTCTATCTGACTCTTCAACAGACGCAACGTCATGTTATCTTCTAACATTTCTGTTGAGTGTACAGGACAAAGCTCTTTAATGCTTTACATATGTCTAGCTTTTTAAAGCAAGAGGCACGCTATCCTTAGATACACCTCATCAGACGAAAGAAGGTAATGAGAGATAAGAAGGCCTTGGAAGCCTCCGTGGAAAACCCAGAGGATGCAAAAGATTTAAGAAAAGATGTTTTTGATGATTGCAGCCCAAGGGGGAGAGAAATGAGAAATAAGGATGAAAGAGAAATAAAAAAAAAAGGATTCAAGAAATAAAAAAAAAATGTGTACAACCAAGGGGAAGAAGAAAAAGAAAGATGCAAAAGCCGACGGGGAGCTTAATACAAGTGCTCACCGAAAGGAAGTTCGAGATGCGTAAGAAGACAAGAGGATGAAGAACAAGTTGAGGGGAGATTTTGATTTGTTACTCTTTCAAGTTCAGTCTGATAAAGATCATCTCTCTAGCTTTGATACATCCTTTTGCTCTGTCTCAAGTAGAAGATCAAGGATCTGCTAGTGTAGTCTGTAATCATCAAAAAGGGGGAGATTGTTAAGTCAAGATGTTTTAGCATCTTAGTTTTGATAATTACAGAACAGTTTGTTGTGCACGTAGATGGAAGAAAGAGCACAGATTGAAGGATCGATCAAGAGCACAGATCAAGGATCGATCAAGAGCTCAGATCAAGGATCGGGATCAAGAGCTGATCAAGGATCGATCAAGCATCGATCAAGAGCCTCGATCAAGAGGCATCGATCAAGAAGCATCGATTGAAGGATCGGATCAAGGATCGGGATCAAGAGCATGTACTAAAGCATCGATCGAGGAGCCTCAGACTAAAG
The DNA here is from genome assembly GCA_026586105.1 of Hylodesmum podocarpum. Taxonomy (NCBI): domain Eukaryota; kingdom Viridiplantae; phylum Streptophyta; class Magnoliopsida; order Fabales; family Fabaceae; genus Hylodesmum; species Hylodesmum podocarpum. The sequence goes on from JALJEV010000638.1 coordinate 6,221,427, forward strand.
AGGCATCAGATCAAGAAGCATCGATCAAGAGGCATCGATCAAGCATCGACGGAAGGAACAGATCAAGCATCGACGGAATGATCAGATCAATAGTTCAGATCAAGCATCGATCAAGAGCACATGACGGAAGGGAGACAGATTTAATGAATTCAACTCACAACCCATTTATTTATTCATTCGTCTACCCTCATTTAATGAAGTTCAGACGGAGTAACTCGCGCCCCAATTCAAATCTAGCCGTTACTCAAGAAGCTTCCAAAGACAGAATAGAGATCTGTGCAAAACCCCTGCAACACGAAAAGCAAACATGCTTTTTGTTGATGTCTCTGATCAAGTCGAAAAAGCTCGTGCAAACATTAATTATTCTCGATTGATCTGTCCTACACGTTTGAAGAACCCAAGACAAAGGACTAACGTTCAAATCTTTAGTCTAACGGATACTTCAAGGAGCTCTCTATAAAAGGACTTCATTACTTCAAGAGAAGGTCGCGAACCGCATAACAAAGAAAATATATCCAAGCTTCAAGCTCTCAAGCAAAGTTCACGCCCAACTTAGAATAGATCTCATTGTAAAACCCCCTCTCGCGTAGAGGATAAACTTATTCTTTCATCTTCCTAAATCCATTGTTGTGGTGCTCTTAGCCCGAGGAGGCCGTGTTTCAAAGAATACCTCTCGTTTTTAGCCTCGTGGAGGTTGTGTTTCAAAGAATACCTCCGTTTTTAGCCTCGTGGAGGCCGTGTTTCAAAGAATACCTCTGTTTTTAGACTCGGGAGGCCGTGTTCAAAGAATACCTTGTTTAGCCCGTGGGAGGTGGGTTCAAAGAATACCCGTTTGCCCGAGAAGGCCATTGCCCAAATAATATCTCGTATTTAGCCAGAGTGGCCGGGTTCAAAGAATACTCATAAGTGGAACCTTAGCGTGTTGTGGGGAATCGGATGTAGTCTTGATCGACGAACCAAAATATAAAAATATTGTTGTCTTCTCTATTGTTTTATCTCGTTAACTAACGAGGGGATAATAACTTGAACAGTTTGATAATAAAATCAATCTTAAAGAAGAAAACAATCTTGTGTCTGATCAAGCTTTGAAAACAAAGACCAAACGCATCGTCTTAGAGAAAAAGTTTTAAAAACAAAGTCTACACAATTCAACCCCCTTCTTGTGTGTTTTTGTACTTTACAGTTTGGTATCGAGCTCAACCTCTAAGGGTTGAGCGCTTAACAAATGCTGCTAGAGGAAAAGATCCGGATGGCGAACTCCCGCACGATGCTCATTGCGTAAGGCTCCTCCATGAACACTCCTCCAGCCTTTCTCTCGGAAATGATTACCCTTATCGGGCGACCGGATGGAGATGTATATCAAGTCTACAAAATATAGACCGTGGAAGATCATAATGAAGGAGACATTCCCTAACCAAGCCTCGAATCGAGTGGGGAAATGAAGAATATACAATCGCAGAGCTCAACAACAAGGCACGTTATGCCATAACGTGTGCTCTCTCTAGGACATTAATATAGCATTCTCAGGTGCCTACAAAACAGCCAAAGAGCTTTGGGATGCGTTGAAGATCTCTTATGAAGGAACCGAAGATGTCGACTTAGGAAAGCCGCCACCCTTCAAGGAACCGAAGATGTCGACTTAGGAAAGCCGCCACCCTTCAAAGAGAATACAAAATGTTTTCTATGGAAAGAGAAGAATCTATAGACGGAATGTTTGGAAGATTCCAAACTATTTCGAATGGGCTAGTCGCTTTGGAAATTACTTTTTCAAGAGCCCAAAACAACATGAAGATTTTGGACAAACTTACCCGCACCATGGGAAGCTATGTCCACTGCTATATCGTTGGGAGAAATATGAAGACCCTTACTCCTGGATGAACTCATTGGAGCTACTCGAGAGTGCATGAAGTTCATTTGTGTAAAAAGGGGAAGCTGAAAATTCAAGAGCTTATTGCTCTATCCAACATTGATGAGCTTGATGGAGAAAAGTCAAGTATGAAGAAAGTAGAATCAATGACTCGGAAGATTCCTCTGAAGAAGAAATCTCCTTGATGGCAAGAAGATTAAAAAGATTGATGAAGAAGAGGGATCCCAAAAAGATTAGAAGAAAGAAGAAACAAGCCACTTGGGATGATCTCGATGATGAAAGCTCAGACGAATCATCTGAGGAAAAGAATGCAAATATCTGTACATTCTATCATCTGAGGTAAATCTTTTAAATATATCTAGTTCATCCTCATCTTCTTTATATTCAGATTCAGAGTCAGGCTATGAGGACATGTCATATGATGTTCTTCTCGCTAACTCACATTTTATAGCTCAAGAATATATAAGTTGCAAATCTAAGCTCAAAAAGGCTTTAGAACAAATTGAAAATCTGAAAGCTATAAATGTCCAATTATCTGAGAAAAATATATCAGATGAATTATCCTCTTCGTCTGATACTGAAAAGAGTCATCTTCTTCTTAGACTTGATATTTTAAAAGAAGAAAATGAACTCTTAAAGAAAGATTTAAACAAGTTCACCTTGAGTTCTTCCAAGCTCGAAAATACTTTAAAATATGGAAGATTTCGTCTTAATAAATAAGAGTGAACTTGGTTATAATCTTGTGACAGACGAAAAAAAAATCACAAATTAATTCGTCTGTATATAAAAGCATACATGATTTTTATTTAAGGTCTCCGAAACAGTCTGAAGGTCATTCAAGAACCTATGACAGACGGAACCTTACAACTAACAAAATTGGACCCAAGAAAATTTGGGTACCAAGATCAAAAATGATTTTTGTTGCAGATAGAAAGAGAGAATGTATAAAGATGGTACAATCCAACAATGGATACATGCAATATGTGATCATCAACATGTCCTTGTTCCAAAACAACAGATCATGTAAGAGATCTACCATCTATGGGTCTTGAGAAGACAGATTCACCAATTCACATGGAAGAAGCAAAATTTTTTAAAGAATGCAAAAACAGTCGAATTTTAGAGACCTTTTCGAACGTGCTTTAGTGTCAAGAAAAATTGAACCCAAGTGCATTGAAGAAGTGCATTCAAATGTCAATTGAATGGAGCTTGAAATAATGTTTTAAGCAAGGTGAGTTGCTCATGTGTACATCCAATAAAATAAAAAAAAGACCTTTGATATTAATTTAATCAAAATGCTTTTCAATGATTCAAACTCTCTTACAAAGAATTTAAACAAATCTTTTTTGAAAACTTAGAAATAATTGTTTCATCTGAATAAGTTTTCTTATCTCTGTTTAAATTTCTTTTGTCTATCCTTATAGACAAAACGTGCGTCGATCATTAGTTGAAATAGTCTATCTCGACTCTTCAACAGATTTAACGTCATGTTATCTTCTAACATTTCTGTTGAGTGTACAGACAAAGCTCTTTAATGCTTTACATATGTCTAGCTTTTTAAAGCAAGAGGCATTTTATCCTTAGATACACCTCATCGACGAAAGAAGGTAATGAGAGATAAGAAGGCCTTGGAAGCCTCCGTGGAAAACCCAGAGGATGCAAAAGATTTAAGAAAAGATGTTTTTGATGATTGCAGCCAAGGGGAGAGAAATGAGAAATAAGGATGAAAGAGAAATAAAAAAAAAAAGGATTCAAGAAATAAAAAAAAAATGTGTACAAACAAGGGAAGAAGAAAAAGAAAGATGCAAAAGCCGACGGGAGCTTAATACAAGTGCTCGATCTGAAAGGAAGTTCAGATGAGAAGAAGACAAGAGGATGAAGAACAAGTTGAGGGGAGATTTTGATTTGTTACTCTTTCAAGTTGATCGATAAAGATCATCTCTCTAGCTTTGATACATCCTTTTGCTCTGTCTCAAGTAGAAGATCAAGGATTGCTAGTGTAGTCTGTAATCATCAAAAAGGGGAGATTGTTAAGTCAAGATGTTTTAGCATCTTAGTTTTGATAATTAGAACAATTTGTTGTGCTCGTAGATGGAAGAAAGAGCATGATTGAAGGATCGGGGATCAAGAGCACAGATCAAGGATCGATCAAGAGCTCAGATCAAGGATCGATCAAGAGCTCAGATCAAGGATCGATCAAGCATCGATCAAGAGCTCGATCAAGAGGCATCGATCAAGAAGCATCGATTGAAGGATGATCAAGGATCGATCAAGATCAGATCAAGGATCGATCAAGAGCACAGACTCAAAGCATCGATCGAGGAGCCTCGATCAAGAGGCATCGATCAAGAAGCATCGATCAAGAGGCATCGATCAAGCATCGACGGAAGGAACAGATCAAGCATCGACGGAATGATCAGATCAATAGTTCGGGATCAAGCATCGATCAAGAGCATGAGAGGAAGGAGACAGATTTAATGAATTCAACTCACAACCCATTTATTTATTCATTCGTCTACCCTCATTTAATGAAGTTCGACGGAGTAACTCGCGCCCCAATTCAAATCTAGCCGTTACTCAAGAAGCTTCCAAAGACAGAATAGAGATCTCAGGCAAAACCCTCGCAACACGAAAAGCAAACATGCTTTTTGTTGATGTCTCCGATCAAGTCGAGAAAAAAGCCAGTGCAAACATTAATTATTCGATTGATCTCTCATTCACACGTTTGAAGAACCAAGACAAAGGACTAACGTTCAAATCTTTAGTCTAACGGATACTTCAAGGAGCTCTCTATAAAAGGACTTCATTACTTCAAGAGAAGGCATTTAACCGCATAACAAAGAAAATATATCCAAGCTTCAAGCTCTCAAGCAAAGTTCACTCGCCCTGAACTTAGAATAGATCTCATTGTAAAACCCCTCTCTGCGTAGAGGATAAACTTATTCTTTCGTCTTCCTAAATCCACTGTTGTGGTGCTCTTAGCCTGAGGAGGCTGTGTTTCAAAGAATACCTCTGTTTTAGCCTGTGGAGGTTGTGTTTCAAAGAATACCTCTGTTTTAGCCTGTGGAGGCTGTGTTTCAAAGAATACCTCTGTTTTAGCCTGCGGAGGCTGTGTTCAAAGAATACCTTGTTTAGCCTGTGGAGGCTGGGTTCAAAGAATACCTGTTTAGCCTGAGAAGGCTGTGCCCAAATAATATCTGTATTTAGCCAGGAGTGGCTGGGTTCAAAGAATACTCATAGTGGAACCTTAGCGTGTTCTTTGGGGAATCTGGATGTAGTCTTGATCGACGAACCAAGATAAAAATATTGTTGTCTTCTCTATTGTTTTATCTGTTAACTAACAGGGGATAATAACTTGAACAGTTTGATAATAAAATCAATCTTAAAGAAGAAAACAATCTTGTGTCTGATCAAGCTTTGAAAACAACAGACGCAAACGCATCGTCTTAGAGAAAAAGTTTTAAAAACAGTCTACACAATTCAACCCCCCTTCTTGTGTGTTTTTGTACTTTACAGCTTTGAGTATCGTAGCTCAACCTCTAAGGGTTGAGCGCTTAACAAATGCTAGAGGAAAAGATCCGGATGGCGAACTCCCGCACGATGCTCATTGCAGAAGGCTCCTCCATGAACACTCCTCCAGCTTTCTCTGGAAATGATTACCCTTACTGGGCAGACCGGATGGAGATGTATATCAAGTCTACAAAATATAGACTGTGGAAGATCATAACAGAAGGAGACATTCCCCTAACCAAGCCTGAATCAGAGTGGGGAAATGAAGAATATACAATCGCAGAGCTCAACAACAAGGCACGTTATGCCATAACGTGTGCTCTCTCTAGGACGTAATATAACGTTATTCTCGTGCCTACAAAACAGCCAAAGAGCTTTGGGATGCGTTGAAGATCTCTTATGAAGGAACCGAAGATGTCGACTTAGGAAAGCCGCCACCCTTCAAGGAACCGAAGATGTCGACTTAGGAAAGCCGCCACCCTTCAAAGAGAATACAAAATGTTCTCTATGGAAAGAGAAGAATCTATAGACGGAATGTTTGGAAGATTCCAAACTATTCTCGAATGGGCTACCGCTTTGGAAATTACTTTTTCAAGAGCCCAAAACAACATGAAGATTTTGGACAGCTTACCTGCACCATGGGAAGCTATGTCCACTGCTATATCTGTTGGGAGAAATATGAAGACCCTTACTCTGGATGAACTCATTGGAGCGCTGAGAGTGCATGAAGTTCATTTGTGTAAAAGGGGGAAGCTGAAAATTCAAGAGCTTATTGCTCTATCCAACATTGATGAGCTTGATGGAGAAAAGTCAAGTATGAAGAAAGTAGAATCAAATGACTCGAAGATTCCCTCGAAGAAGAAATCTCCTTGATGGCAAGAAGATTAAAAAGATTGATGAAGAAGAGGGATCCCAAAAAGATTAGAAGAAAGAAGAAACAAGCCACTTGGGATGATCTCGATGATGAAAGCTCGACGAATCATCCGAGGAAAAGAATGCAAATATCCGTACATTCTATCATCCGAGGTAAATCTTTTAAATATATCTAGTTCATCCTCATCTTCTTTATATTCGATTCGTTAGTCGCTATGAGGACATGTCATATGATGTTCTTTCTCGCTAACTCACATTTTATAGCTCAAGAATATATAAGTTGCAAATCTAAGCTCAAAAAGGCTTTAGAACAAATTGAAAATCAAAGCTATAAATGTCCAATTATCCGAGAAAAATATATCGATGAATTATCCTCTTCGTCTGATACTGAAAAGAGTCATCTTCTTCTTAGACTTGATATTTTAAAAGAAGAAAATGAACTCTTAAAGAAAGATTTAAACAAGTTCACCTTGAGTTCTTCCAAGCTCGAAAATACTTTAAAATATGGAAGATTTCGTCTTAATAAATAAGAGTGAACTTGGTTATAATCTTGTGACAGACGAAAAAAAAATCACAAATTAATTCGTCTGTATATAAAAGCATACATGATTTTTATTTAAGGTCCCAAACAGATCAAGGTCATTCAAGAACCTATGACAGACGGAACCTTACAACTAACAAAATTGGACCCAAGAAAATTTGGGTACCAAGATCAAAAATGATTTTTTGTTATGATAGAAAGAGAGAATGTATAAAGATGGTACAATCTGAACAATGGATACATGCAATATGTGATCATCAACATGTCCTTGTTCCAAAACAACAGATCATGTAAGAGATCTACCATCTATGGGTCTTGAGAAGACAGATTCACCAATTCACATGGAAGAAGCAAAATTTTTTAAAGAATGCAAACAGGTCGAATTTTAGAGACCTTTCTGAACGTGCTTTAGTGTCAAGAAAAATTGAACCCAAGTGCATTGAAGAAGTGCATTCAAATGTCAATTGAATGGAGTTTGAAATAATGTTTTAAGCAAGGTGAGTTGCTCATGTGTACATCCAATAAAATAAAAAAAAAGACCTTTGATATTAATTTAATCAAAATGCTTTTCAATGATTCAAACTCTCTTACAAAGAATTTAAACAAATCTTTTTTTGAAAACTTAGAAATAATTGTTTCATCTGAATAAGTTTTCTTATCTGTTTAAATTTCTTTTGTCTATCCTTATAGACAAAACGGTGCGTCTGATCATTAGTTGAAATAGTCTATCTGACTCTTCAACAGACGCAACGTCATGTTATCTTCTAACATTTCTGTTGAGTGTACAGGACAAAGCTCTTTAATGCTTTACATATGTCTAGCTTTTTAAAGCAAGAGGCACGCTATCCTTAGATACACCTCATCAGACGAAAGAAGGTAATGAGAGATAAGAAGGCCTTGGAAGCCTCCGTGGAAAACCCAGAGGATGCAAAAGATTTAAGAAAAGATGTTTTTGATGATTGCAGCCCAAGGGGGAGAGAAATGAGAAATAAGGATGAAAGAGAAATAAAAAAAAAAGGATTCAAGAAATAAAAAAAAAATGTGTACAACCAAGGGGAAGAAGAAAAAGAAAGATGCAAAAGCTGACGGGGAGCTTAATACAAGTGCTCAGTCTGAAAGGAAGTTCAGATGCAGAAGAAGACAAGAGGATGAAGAACAAGTTGAGGGGAGATTTTGATTTGTTACTCTTTCAAGTTCAGTCTGATAAAGATCATCTCTCTAGCTTTGATACATCCTTTTGCTCGTCTCAAGTAGAAGATCAAGGATCTCGCTAGTGTAGTCCGTAATCATCAAAAAGGGGAGATTGTTAAGTCAAGATGTTTTAGCATCTTAGTTTTGATAATTACAGAACAATTTGTTGTGCCTGTAGATGGAAGAAAGAGCACAGATTGAAGGATCGGGATCAAGAGCACAGATCAAGGATCAGATCAAGAGCTCGATCAAGGATCGATCAAGAGCTCAAATCAAGGATCGATCAAGCATCGATCAAGAGCTCTCAGATCAAGAGGCATCGATCAAGAAGCATCGATTGAAGGATCGATCAAGGATCAGATCAAGAGCTCGATCAAGGATCGATCAAGAGCACAGACTAAAGCATCGATCGAGGAGCCTCAGATCAAGAGGCATCGATCAAGAAGCATCGGGATCAAGAGGCATCAGATCAAGCATCGATTTCAAGGAACAGATCAAGCATCGATTTAATGATCAGATCAATAGTTCAGATCAAGCATCGATCAAGAGCACAGACGGAAGGAGACAGATTTAATGAATTCAACTCACAACCCATTTATTTATTCATTCGTCTACCCTCATTTAATGAAGTTCAGACGGAGTAACTCGCGCCCCAATTCAAATCTAGCCGTTACTCAAGAAGCTTCCAAAGACAGAATAGAGATCTGTGCAAAACCCCTGCAACACGAAAAGCAAACATGCTTTTTGTTGATGTCTCTGATCAAGTCAGAAAAAGCCTCAGTGCAAACATTAATTATTCTGATTGATCTCTGTCACACGTTTGAAGAACCCAAGACAAAGGACTAACGTTCAAATCTTTAGTCTAACGGATACTTCAAGGAGCTCTCTATAAAAGGACTTCATTACTTCAAGAGAAGGCTGGCGAACTGCATAACAAAGAAAATATATCCAAGCTTCAAGCTCTCAAGCAAAGTTCACTCGCCCAACTTAGAATAGATCTCATTGTAAAACTCCTCTCTCGCGTAGAGGATAAACTTATTCTTTCGTCTTCCTAAATCCACTGTTGTGGTGCTCTTAGCCTGAGGAGGCTGTGTTTCAAAGAATACCTCTGTTTTAGCCTGTGGAGGTTGTGTTTCAAAGAATACCTCTGTTTTAGCCTGTGGAGGCTGTGTTTCAAAGAATACCTCTGTTTTAGCCTGCGGAGGCTGTGTTCAAAGAATACCTTGTTTAGCCTGTGGAGGCTGGGTTCAAAGAATACCTGTTTAGCCTGAGAAGGTCGTGCCCAAATAATATCCGTATTTAGCCGGAGTGGTGGGTTCAAAGAATACTCATAGTGGAACCTTAGCGTGTTCTTCTGGGAATGGATGTAGTCTTGATCAGACGAACCAGTATAAAAATATTGTTGTCTTCTCTATTGTTTTATCTGTTAACTAACAGGGGATAATAACTTGAACAGTTTGATAATAAAATCAATCTTAAAGAAGAAAACAATCTTGTGTCTGATCAAGCTTTGAAAACAACAGACGCAAACGCATCGTCTTAGAGAAAAAGTTTTAAAAACAGTCTACACAATTCAACCCCCCTTCTTGTGTGTTTTTGTACTTTACAGTTTGGTATCAGAGCTCAACCTCTAAGGGTTGAGCGCTTAACAGCTGCTAGAGGAAAAGATCCGGGATGGCGAACTCCCAGACGATGCTCATTGCAGAAGGCTCCTCCATGAACACTCCTCCAGCTTTCTCTGGAAATGATTACCCTTACTGGGCAGACCGGATGGAGATGTATATCAAGTCTACAAAATATAGACTGTGGAAGATCATAACAGAAGGAGACATTCCCCTAACCAAGCCTGAATCAGAGTGGGGAAATGAAGAATATACAATCGCAGAGCTCAACAACAAGGCACGTTATGCCATAACGTGTGCTCTCTCTAGGACAGAATATAACAGATTCTGTGCCTACAAAACAGCCAAAGAGCTTTGGGATGCGTTGAAGATCTCTTATGAAGGAACTGAAGATGTCAGACTTAGGAAAGCTGCCACCCTTCAAGGAACTGAAGATGTCAGACTTAGGAAAGCTGCCACCCTTCAAAGAGAATACAAAATGTTCTCTATGGAAAGAGAAGAATCTATAGACGGAATGTTTGGAAGATTCCAAACTATTCTGAATGGGCTAGCTGCTTTGGAAATTACTTTTTCAAGAGCCCAAAACAACATGAAGATTTTGGACAGCTTACCTGCACCATGGGAAGCTATGTCCACTGCTATATCTGTTGGGAGAAATATGAAGACCCTTACTCTGGATGAACTCATTGGAGCGCTGAGAGTGCATGAAGTTCATTTGTGTAAAAGGGGAAGTATTTGAAAATTCAAGAGCTTATTGCTCTATCCAACATTGATGAGCTTGATGGAGAAAAGTCAAGTATGAAGAAAGTAGAATCAACAGACTCAGAAGATTCCTCTGAAGAAGAAATCTCCTTGATGGCAAGAAGATTAAAAAGATTGATGAAGAAGAGGGATCCCAAAAAGATTAGAAGAAAGAAGAAACAAGCCACTTGGGATGATCTCGATGATGAAAGCTCAGACGAATCATCTGAGGAAAAGAATGCAAATATCTGTACATTCTATCATCTGAGGTAAATCTTTTAAATATATCTAGTTCATCCTCATCTTCTTTATATTCAGATTCAGAGTCAGGCTATGAGGACATGTCATATGATGTTCTTCTCGCTAACTCACATTTTATAGCTCAAGAATATATAAGTTGCAAATCTAAGCTCAAAAAGGCTTTAGAACAAATTGAAAATCTGAAAGCTATAAATGTCCAATTATCTGAGAAAAATATATCAGATGAATTATCCTCTTCGTCTGATACTGAAAAGAGTCATCTTCTTCTTAGACTTGATATTTTAAAAGAAGAAAATGAACTCTTAAAGAAAGATTTAAACAAGTTCACCTTGAGTTCTTCCAAGCTCGAAAATACTTTAAAATATGGAAGATTTCGTCTTAATAAATAAGAGTGAACTTGGTTATAATCTTGTGACAGACGAAAAAAAAATCACAAATTAATTCGTCTGTATATAAAAGCATACATGATTTTTATTTAAGGTCTCCGAAACAGTCTGAAGGTCATTCAAGAACCTATGACAGACGGAACCTTACAACTAACAAAATTGGACCCAAGAAAATTTGGGTACCAAGATCAAAAATGATTTTTGTTGCAGATAGAAAGAGAGAATGTATAAAGATGGTACAATCTGAACAATGGATACATGCAATATGTGATCATCAACATGTCCTTGTTCCAAAACAACAGATCATGTAAGAGATCTACCATCTATGGGTCTTGAGAAGACAGATTCACCAATTCACATGGAAGAAGCAAAATTTTTTAAAGAATGCAAACGAATTCGAATTTTAGAGACCTTTTCGAACGTGCTTTAGTGTCAAGAAAAATTGAACCCAAGTGCATTGAAGAAGTGCATTCAAATGTCAATTGAATGGAGCTTGAAATAATGTTTTAAGCAAGGTGAGTTGCTCATGTGTACATCCAATAAAATAAAAAAAAAAGACCTTTGATATTAATTTAATCAAAATGCTTTTCAATGATTCAAACTCTCTTACAAAGAATTTAAACAAATCTTTTTTTGAAAACTTAGAAATAATTGTTTCATCTGAATAAGTTTTCTTATCTGTTTAAATTTCTTTTGTCTATCCTTATAGACAAAACGGTGCGTCTGATCATTAGTTGAAATAGTCTATCTGACTCTTCAACAGACGCAACGTCATGTTATCTTCTAACATTTCTGTTGAGTGTACAGGACAAAGCTCTTTAATGCTTTACATATGTCTAGCTTTTTAAAGCAAGAGGCACGCTATCCTTAGATACACCTCATCAGACGAAAGAAGGTAATGAGAGATAAGAAGGCCTTGGAAGCCTCCGTGGAAAACCCAGAGGATGCAAAAGATTTAAGAAAAGATGTTTTTGATGATTGCAGCCCAAGGGGGAGAGAAATGAGAAATAAGGATGAAAGAGAAATAAAAAAAAAAGGATTCAAGAAAAAAAAAAAATGTGTACAACCAAGGGGAAGAAGAAAAAGAAAGATGCAAAAGCTGACGGGGAGCTTAATACAAGTGCTCAGTCTGAAAGGAAGTTCAGATGCAGAAGAAGACAAGAGGATGAAGAACAAGTTGAGGGGAGATTTTGATTTGTTACTCTTTCAAGTTCAGTCTGATAAAGATCATCTCTCTAGCTTTGATACATCCTTTTGCTCTGTCTCAAGTAGAAGATCAAGGATCTGCTAGTGTAGTCTGTAATCATCAAAAAGGGGGAGATTGTTAAGTCAAGATGTTTTAGCATCTTAGTTTTGATAATTACAGAACAATTTGTTGTGCCTGTAGATGGAAGAAAGAGCACAGATTGAAGGATCAGACTGAAGAGCACAGACTGAAGGATCAGACTGAAGAGCTCAGACTGAAGGATCAGACTGAAGAGCTCAGACTGAAGGATCAGACTGAAGCATCAGACTGAAGAGCCTCAGACTGAAGAGGCATCAGACTGAAGAAGCATCAGATTGAAGGATCAGACTGAAGGATCAGAATGAAGAGCACAGACTAAAGCATCAGACTGAGGAGCCTCAGACTGAAGAGGCATCAGACTGAAGAAGCATCAGACTGAAGAGGCATCAGACTGAAGCATCAGACGGAAGGAACAGACTGAAGCATCAGACGGAATGATCAGACTGAATAGTTCAGACTGAAGCATCAGACTGAAGAGCACAGACGGAAGGAGACAGACGAATGAATTCAACTCACAACCCATTTATTTATTCATTCGTCTACCCTCATTTAATGAAGTTCAGACGGAGTAACTCGCGCCCCAATTCAAATCTAGCCGTTACTCAAGAAGCTTCCAAAGACAGAATAGAGATCTGTGCAAAACCCCTGCAACACGAAAAGCAAACATGCTTTTTGTTGATGTCTCCCGATCAAGTCAGAAAAAGCCTGTGCAAACATTAATTATTCTGATTGATCTCTGTCACACGTTTGAAGAACCCAAGACAAAGGACTAACGTTCAAATCTTTAGTCTAACGGATACTTCAAGGAGCTCTCTATAAAAGGACTTCATTACTTCAAGAGAAGGCTGGCGAACTGCATAACAAAGAAAATATATCCAAGCTTCAAGCTCTCAAGCAAAGTTCACTCGCCCTGAACTTAGAATAGATCTCATTGTAAAACCCCTCTCTGCGTAGAGGATAAACTTATTCTTTCGTCTTCCTAAATCCACTGTTGTGGTGCTCTTAGCCTGAGGAGGCTGTGTTTCAAAGAATACCTCTGTTTTAGCTTTGTGGAGGTTGTGTTTCAAAGAATACCTCTGTTTTTTAGCTTTGTGGAGGTTGTGTTTCAAAGAATACCTCTGTTTTAGCACTGCGGAGGCTGTGTTCAAAGAATACCTTGTTTAGCTTTGTGGAGGTGGGTTCAAAGAATACCTGTTGCTTTGAGAAGGTCGTGCCCAAATAATATCGTATTTAGCCGGAGTGGGTGGGTTCAAAGAATACTCATAGTGGAACCTTAGCGTGTTCTTTGGGGAAGCTGGATGTAGTCTTGATCGGACGAACCGATATAAAAATATTGTTGTCTTCTCTATTGTTTTATCTCGTTAACTAACTGGGGGATAATAACTTGAACAGTTTGATAATAAAATCAATCTTAAAGAAGAAAACAATCTTGTGTCCGATCAAGCTTTGAAAACAATGTGACGCAAACGCATCGTCTTAGAGAAAAAGTTTTAAAAACGATCTACACAATTCAACCCCCCTTCTTGTGTGTTTTTGTACTTTTGAGTTTGGTATCGAGCTCAACCTCTAAGGGTTGAGCGCTTAACAAATTCTGCTAGAGGAAAAGATCGGATGGCGAACTCCCAGACGATGCTCATTGCAGAAGGCTCCTCCATGAACACTCCTCCAGCTTTCTCTGGAAATGATTACCCTTACTGGGCAGACCGGATGGAGATGTATATCAAGTCTACAAAATATAGACTGTGGAAGATCATAACGAGAAAGGAGACATTCCCACAACCAAGCCCGAATCGAGTGGGAAATGAAGAATATACAATCGCAGAGCTCAACAACAAGGCACGTTATGCCATAACGTGTGCTCTCTCTAGGACAGAATATAACAGATTCTGTGCCTACAAAACAGCCAAAGAGCTTTGGGATGCGTTGAAGATCTCTTATGAAGGAACTGAAGATGTCAGACTTAGGAAAGCTGCCACCCTTCAAGGAACTGAAGATGTCAGACTTAGGAAAGCTGCCACCCTTCAAAGAGAATACAAAATGTTCTCTATGGAAAGAGAAGAATCTATAGACGGAATGTTTGGAAGATTCCAAACTATTCTGAATGGGCTAGCTGCTTTGGAAATTACTTTTTCAAGAGCCCAAAACAACATGAAGATTTTGGGACTTACGCACCATGGGAAGCTATGTCCACTGCTATATCTGTTGGGAGAAATATGAAGACCCTTACTCTGGATGAACTCATTGGAGCGCTGAGAGTGCATGAAGTTCATTTGTGTAAAAGGGGGAAGCTGAAAATTCAAGAGCTTATTGCTCTATCCAACATTGATGAGCTTGATGGAGAAAAGTCAAGTATGAAGAAAGTAGAATCAACAGACTCAGAAGATTCCTCTGAAGAAGAAATCTCCTTGATGGCAAGAAGATTAAAAAGATTGATGAAGAAGAGGGATCCCAAAAAGATTAGAAGAAAGAAGAAACAAGCCACTTGGGATGATCTCGATGATGAAAGCTCAGACGAATCATCTGAGGAAAAGAATGCAAATATCTGTACATTCTATCATCTGAGGTAAATCTTTTAAATATATCTAGTTCATCCTCATCTTCTTTATATTGATTTAGTCGAGGCTATGAGGACATGTCATATGATGTTCTTCTCGCTAACTCACATTTTATAGCTCAAGAATATATAAGTTGCAAATCTAAGCTCAAAAAGGCTTTAGAACAAATTGAAAATCTGAAAGCTATAAATGTCCAATTATCGAGAAAAATATATCGAGATGAATTATCCTCTCTTAATCGATATCTTGAAAAAGAGTCATCTTCTTCTTAGACTTGATATTTTAAAAGAAGAAAATGAACTCTTAAAGAAAGATTTAAACAAGTTCACCTTGAGTTCTTCCAAGCTCGAAAATACTTTAAAATATGGAAGATTTCGTCTTAATAAATAAGAGTGAACTTGGTTATAATCTTGTGACAGACGAAAAAAAAATCACAAATTAATTCGTCTGTATATAAAAGCATACATGATTTTTATTTAAGGTCTCAAACGATCGAAGGTCATTCAAGAACCTATGACAGACGGAACCTTACAACTAACAAAATTGGACCCAAGAAAATTTGGGTACCAAGATCAAAAATGATTTTTGTTGCAGATAGAAAGAGAGAATGTATAAAGATGGTACAATCTGAACAATGGATACATGCAATATGTGATCATCAACATGTCCTTGTTCCAAAACAACAGATCATGTAAGAGATCTACCATCTATGGGTCTTGAGAAGACAGATTCACCAATTCACATGGAAGAAGCAAAATTTTTTAAAGAATGCAAAACGAAGTCGAATTTTAGAGACCTTTCGAACGTGCTTTAGTGTCAAGAAAAATTGAACCCAAGTGCATTGAAGAAGTGCATTCAAATGTCAATTGAATGGAGTTTGAAATAATGTTTTAAGCAAGGTGAGTTGCTCATGTGTACATCAATAAAATAAAAAAAAGACCTTTGATATTAATTTAATCAAAATGCTTTTCAATGATTCAAACTCTCTTACAAAGAATTTAAACAAATCTTTTTTTGAAAACTTAGAAATAATTGTTTCATCTGAATAAGTTTTCTTATCTGTTTAAATTTCTTTTGTCTATCCTTATAGACAAAGCGGTGCGTCGATCATTAGTTGAAATAGTCTATCGACTCTTTCAGGCGCAACGTCATGTTATCTTCTAACATTTCGTTGAGTGTACAGGACAAAGCTCTTTAATGCTTTACATATGTCTAGCTTTTTAAAGCAAGAGGCACGCTATCCTTAGATACACCTCATCGACGAAAGAAGGTAATGAGAGATAAGAAGGCCTTGGAAGCCTCGTGGAAAACCCGAGAGGATGCAAAAGATTTAAGAAAAGATGTTTTTGATGATTGCAGCCCAAGGGGGAGAGAAATGAGAAATAAGGATGAAAGAGAAATAAAAAAAAAAGGATTCAAGAAATAAAAAAAAAAAAAAAATGTGTACAACCAAGGGAAGAAGAAAAAAGAAAGATGCAAAAAGCGACGGGGAGCTTAATACAAGTGCTCGATCGAAAGGAAGTTGAGATGCTGAGAAGAAGACAAGAGGATGAAGAACAAGTTGAGGGAGATTTTGATTTGTTACTCTTTCAAGTTGATCGATAAAGATCATCTCTCTAGCTTTGATACATCCTTTTGCTTTGTCTCAAGTAGAAGATCAAGGATCGCTAGTGTAGTCTGTAATCATCAAAAAGGGGGAGATTGTTAAGTCAAGATGTTTTAGCATCTTAGTTTTGATAATTCTGAGAACAATTTGTTGTATTTTGTAGATGGAAGAAAGAGCCTGAGATTGAAGGATCAGATCGAAAACCTGATGAAGGATCGATCAAGCTCAGATGAAGGATCGATCAAGAGCTCGATGAAGGATCGATGAAGCATCGGATGAAGAGCCTCAGATCAAGAGGCATCGGATCAAGAAGTTGAAGCATCGATTGAAGGATCGATCAAGAAGAAAGATGAAGGATCAGATCAAAAGCTCGATCAAGGATCAGATCAAGAGCCTGAGACTAAAGCATCGATCGAGGAGCCTCGGATCAAGAGGCATCGAGATCAAGAAGCATCAGATCAAGAGGCATCGATCAAGCATGAGACGGAAGGAACAGATGAAGCATCGACGGAATGATCGATGAATAGTTGATCAAGCATCGATCAAGAGCACGAGACGGAAGGAGACAGACGAATGAATTCAACTCACAACCCATTTATTTATTCATTCGTCTACCCTCATTTAATGAAGTTCGAGACGGAGTAACTCGCGCCCAATTCAAATCTAGCCGTTACTCAAGAAGCTTCCAAAGACAGAATAGAGATCATGCAAAACCCCGCAACACGAAAAGCAAACATGCTTTTTGTTGATGTCTCGATCAAGTCGAGAAAAAGCTGTGCAAACATTAATTATTGATTGATCTCGTCACACGTTTGAAGAACCCAAGACAAAGGACTAACGTTCAAATCTTTAGTCTAACGGATACTTCAAGGAGCTCTCTATAAAAGAACTTCATTACTTCAAGAGAAGGCGGCGAACTGCATAACAAAGAAAATATATCCAAGCTTCAAGCTCTCAAGCAAAGTTCACTCGCCTTTGAACTTAGAATAGATCTCATTGTAAAACCCTCTCTGCGTAGAGGATAAACTTATTCTTTCATCTTCCTAAATCCTTGTTGTGGTGCTCTTAGCTTTGAGGAGGAATTTGTGTTTCAAAGAATACCTCTGTTTTAGCCTGTGGAGGTTGTGTTTCAAAGAATACCTCTGTTTTTAGCCTGTGGAGGCTGTGTTTCAAAGAATACCTCTATTTTAGCCTGCGGAGGCTGTGTTCAAAGAATACCTTGTTTAGCCTGTGGAGGCTGGGTTCAAAGAATACCTGTTTAGCCCGAGAAGGCGTGCCCAAATAATATCTCGTATTTAGCCGAGAGTGTTTGGGTTCAAAGAATACTCATAGTGGAACCTTAGCGTGTTCTTTGGGAATCTGGATGTAGTCTTGATCAGGCGAACCAAGTATAAAAATATTGTTGTCTTCTCTATTGTTTTATCTGTTAACTAACAGGGGATAATAACTTGAACAGTTTGATAATAAAATCAATCTTAAAGAAGAAAACAATCTTGTGTCTGATCAAGCTTTGAAAACAACAGACGCAAACGCATCGTCTTAGAGAAAAAGTTTTAAAAACAGTCTACACAATTCAACCCCCCTTCTTGTGTGTTTTTGTACTTTACAGTTTGGTATCAGAGCTCAACCTCTAAGGGTTGAGCGCTTAACATGCTAGAGGAAAAGATCGGGATGGCGAACTCCCAGACGATGCTCATTCTGAGAAGGCTCCTCCATGAACACTCCTCCGGCTTTCTCTGGAAATGATTACCCTTACTGGGCAGACCGGATGGAGATGTATATCAAGTCTACAAAATATAGACTGTGGAAGATCATAACAGAAGGAGACATTCCCCTAACCAAGCCTGAATCAGAGTGGGGAAATGAAGAATATACAATCGCGAGCTCAACAACAAGGCACGTTATGCCATAACGTGTGCTCTCTCTAGGACAGAATATAACAGATTCTGTGCCTACAAAACAGCCAAAGAGCTTTGGGATGCGTTGAAGATCTCTTATGAAGGAACTGAAGATGTCAGACTTAGGAAAGCTGCCACCCTTCAAGGAACTGAAGATGTCGGACTTAGGAAAGTTTGCCACCCTTCAAAGAGAATACAAAATGTTCTCTATGGAAAGAGAAGAATCTATAGACGGAATGTTTGGAAGATTCCAAACTATTCTGAATGGGCTAGCTGCTTTGGAAATTACTTTTTCAAGAGCCCAAAACAACATGAAGATTTTGGACAGCTTACCTGCACCATGGGAAGCTATGTCCACTGCTATATCTGTTGGGAGAAATATGAAGACCCTTACTCTGGATGAACTCATTGGAGTAGCGAGAGTGCATGAAGTTCATTTGTGTAAAAGGGGAAGCTGAAAATTCAAGAGCTTATTGCTCTAT
Source organism: Hylodesmum podocarpum (assembly GCA_026586105.1). Classification (NCBI taxonomy): domain Eukaryota; kingdom Viridiplantae; phylum Streptophyta; class Magnoliopsida; order Fabales; family Fabaceae; genus Hylodesmum; species Hylodesmum podocarpum. The sequence goes on from JALJEV010000638.1 coordinate 6,240,245, forward strand.
CCAACATTGATGAGCTTGATGGAGAAAAGTTTAGTATGAAGAAAGTAGAATCAACGAGACTCGAGAAGATTCCTACGAAGAAGAAATCTCCTTGATGGCAAGAAGATTAAAAGATTGATGAAGAAGAGGGATCCCAAAAAGATTAGAAGAAAGAAGAAACAAGCCACTTGGGATGATCTCGATGATGAAAGCTCGACGAATCATCGAGGAAAAGAATGCAAATATCCGTACATTCTATCATCGAGGTAAATCTTTTAAATATATCTAGTTCATCCTCATCTTCTTTATATTCAGATTCAGAGTCAGGCTATGAGGACATGTCATATGATGTTCTTCTCGCTAACTCACATTTTATAGCTCAAGAATATATAAGTTGCAAATCTAAGCTCAAAAAGGCTTTAGAACAAATTGAAAATCTGAAAGCTATAAATGTCCAATTATCTGAGAAAAATATATCAGATGAATTATCCTCTTCGTCTGATACTGAAAAGAGTCATCTTCTTCTTAGACTTGATATTTTAAAAGAAGAAAATGAACTCTTAAAGAAAGATTTAAACAAGTTCACCTTGAGTTCTTCCAAGCTCGAAAATAATTTAAAATATGGAAGATTTCGTCTTAATAAATAAGAGTGAACTTGGTTATAATCTTGTGACAGACGAAAAAAAAATCACAAATTAATTCGTCTGTATATAAAAGCATACATGATTTTTATTTAAGGTCTCCGAAACAGTCTGAAGGTCATTCAAGAACCTATGACAGATGGAACCTTAGCGTGTTGCTGGGGAATTGGATGTAGTCTTGATCAGACGAACCAGTATAAAAATATTGTTGTCTTCTCTATTGTTTTATCTGTTAACTAACAGGGGATAATAACTTGAACAGTTTGATAATAAAATCAATCTTAAAGAAGAAAACAATCTTGCGTCTGATCAAGCTTTGAAAACAACAGACGCAAACGCATCGTCTTAGAGAAAAAGTTTTAAAAACAGTCTACACAATTCAACCCCCCTTCTTGTGTGTTTTTGTACTTTATAGGTACTATTACTATGAAATTAGTTGATAGGGTGATTAGAATATTGTAAGAGGTTAGGCATAAGTTAGAACTGAGTAGGAATCTAAATTTCCCTAGGGATGCTTGACAAGCAAGGTTTTGCGTGCAAGGTTGAGGGTGGAGTTTTCAAGATCACTAAAGGCTCCATAACGTTCATGAGAAGCAAGCTAGAAAATGACTTGTATATTTTCACAGGATTTTATTAAAAAGGGGTTGTGCTATCTATGATTAAGGAAACTAATTCACAAGCAAGTCTCTAGCATAAGAGGCTTAGACAAATTATTGAAAGAGGGTTGAAGGAGCTCAGTAAGTAAAAGCTATTAGGAAAGGATAGTGCTGAATCACTGCAATTTTGTGAACATAGTGTTCTTAGAAAATTGCAGTTGAATACTTCCATGGTGATGTATGAGGACCGACAAGGTTGCCATCACATAGTGAGGCTAGGTACATTTTCTCTATAATTGATGACTTCTTTAGGAAGGCGTGGATCTATATACTCAAGCAAGAGAGTGAAGTTTTGAGAAATTCAAGGATTCAAAGGTATTGGTTGAAACTAATAATGGGTTTGAGTTCTGCTAAGGAGAGTTCAATCAATATTATAGAAAGAATGAGATTGAAATGCATAAGATAATAATAGACACTTCTCAACAAAATGAGCTAGTTAAAAGGATGAATAGAACGATTATAGAAAGGGTCAGGTGCATTTTATTTCATGCAAATTGTTCAACACATTTTTGGGAAGAATTTATGATAATTGTAGCCTATTTAATCAACAAATGTCCATCCACAACTATTGAGATGAAAAGCCCAAAAGAAAGGTGGAGTAGTGATGTAAGCCTTCCATGGAAGTCTCACTTGCTTTGCCCAATCTTCACTTCCCAAGCATAAGCTCCACGGATTACACATTCAATTAGCGGAATAGAAACTCAATTAAGAAGAAGAAATAGAAAATGGAGAAAGTTAGAAGATGATGGAGCGCCATGCATAGCAATAAGCTTTAAGTAGAATTGTCACATGGAAAATGCACCATGATAAGACTCATAAGAGGTTTACTCAAGAAACCTAGAAGAGAAACTTTCTCTCTCAAGCAATATGCTTCTTTCTAAAATTCATCAAAAGTTCTTTACAAATCTGAAAATGGTCTACTTATACTAAGAGAATTGGTGTCAAGCTTGCTATGCAAGGAACTAATGTCCACCCTTGGATTATATTCTAATCTAATGGCCACAGAATGAAGCTTGTGGTGCAAGTTTGATAAACTTAGAGAACAATGATCAATCCTCCACCCTTGGATGTAGATCCTCATCTAATGGTCACGACGCCAAGCTTGCACTTCAAGCTTCTAAGCTTAGCCCTTGGATTAGTATCCTCATCTAATGGTCACGACGCCAAGCTTGCACTCCAAGCTTCTAAGCTTAACCTTTGGATTAAAATCCTATCCAAGGGTCACTAATTCTTTGTTTATTACAAGTTTAGGCCCAAATTAAATCCTTAAAACAATTACATAATTGAAAGAAAATTACTAATAAGCCTAAACATTAAAACATTTCGCTGAAAATTTCAGGAAGCATTCCAACGCTAATTTCAAGCTCATTTTCCAACTAGTTGCAGTTCGAACTGGGTTTTGGTGTCTTCATAGCTTTTGTAGCCCTTGAAGTCTTCTTTAATTTGGCACCAAGATCACCTCAATTGGAGTTGTGTAGCGTGAGTTATGATCGGAATACTGAACCTGGTCAGACAGTAAAAACATTGCGAATTTATTAGAAGCTCAATTTATTAAAGATTAAGGTTGGAGAGTTTGTTGGGCTTTTGGAGATGGATGGTCCTCCATCAAACCCTCTTTCTTGTGGCCAACTTGTCCTCAAGTGGCCTTAGGTTCTCACCTACAAAAAAAATTCCTCCCGGATCAAATATTAAAGACACCCTATCAAGTTTTGTATTTAATAATAAAGTGTATTTCCAACTCATTTTATTAACACAATCAAGAGAATAAACGAAGGCATATAAATGTTGTTTCTTGGTATGATAGAATTTCCAAATGATTCCTTGTTTCTCATTAAGGTCTGGTGATATTAGAAAGCTTCTTTTAGGTGTAGGACTTTGTGATGGTCCCTCCTTCTTAGGTTCCTCCTTCCACCTAAAAAAATAACCATTAAAAGAATCAGACAAGGTTCCTAACTTAGTATTTTCAAACACATTCCAATACCTAAGGTCTTGAGAACCTATTGGGTCACAATTATTGTTGTGCATAGTAGGAATAATAAAAGGAGTAAGAGTTAAAGAAGTTTCCATTTTTGATAATACACAATTCCCTTGTACTTCTCTTCCTCTATCCATGTTGTTCCAAGGTTCCTCTACACACAACACTTCATTTGGAATCACATCAAAAGGAAGTCTGTAAAGATGATCACAAGAATCTTTAATTAAAGCATTCAGTACATTCCTTTCAACATCTTCATACAAGAAGTGATCATTTTGCTCTTTGGAATCCTCCTTTAGAACAACACCCACAACTTCTTCAAGATAAGAATCAAAAATATCAAATGAAGGGTTAGTATTAACAAGTAAAGAATCATTTTTCTCCTTCATTTATTTTTCCAACAATTCTAATTCTTTTTCTTCCAACTCTTTCTCTTTCAACTCTTTTTTCTTTCTCACAAGCTTGACATAAATCCTTTCATTTTTTTCTATCAACTTTCTTTATTTTCTTTCTCTATATTCCTTTCTAGATTCATAGTAATCTTTATCACTTCTTTGATATGAATTATGACACCTCTCTTGTTTTCCTCTTCTCTCATTATGCTCCTTTCTCAACCTCCTTTCAAGTTCTTCCCTCTTATTTTCTTCTTCCCTAAACCGTCTCTCACGTTCCTTCCTCAACTCAATCATCTCATGTTGTAAATGGTTGAATTTTTCGTTCATAAAGTCCATGATCCTCTTGGTTTTGGGTGACATGTCATTTCCCACACTAGGTGAGCTATCCATGGCTGCAATGAAACGGTTAGTACACAAAGAAAATAATAATCAAAGGACTTTGTCACTCACTAAGTGTGTCACTCAAGTATCAACCCGTGTATGCACTCTTAGTGGCTCTTTCTCTAGTGTTCTCTCTAGCCTTTTACCACTCAACTCTCCTCTTAAGCTTCTTAGGTGAACCTCAACTCAAGCACAAATATGACTGCAATCCATGTGAAAGAGGAACAACTCTACTTTCAAGCTTAAGAATTCCAAGAAATGGCTAAACTCTAGACAAAACTCAAGATTCCAAGGGACAAGCAATAAAAGCATAATTTGAAGGAAATAAGCTACTGAAACTCAAGAATGAAGTGATGTATGACAATGGCACAAACTGGACAGCAAGGAATTAAAGAATATGTTGGACCAATCACTAACCAAGACAAGAAAATAATCAAGTACAAACTCAAATTCGGTAGTGATCAATTTAGAGACCGGTTTTGGAGCAAATTTAGGGTTTGCGGCACAAGCAATTTCCAAGTTATTAATGCACTAATTTGAGATCAATAAAAATGATAGAAGTGAAGTAATATATGGCTGGACATGTATCATATACAACAAGTTACAATGATGCAAAAATTTGAGTCAAAACAAGCTAGTCACAAGTACAATTTCCAAGCTACTAGTAACTTTATTAGGTGAATGAGTGTGCTATGTCTTAGCTCTAAGTCCAATTTTCTTGCTCAAATTTTCTTTTATACTTCTTAAAACTTATTTTACTTGTTGGACAGATTCTCAAGTCACCACAATTTTCACTTCAAGTACTCAAAATTTCTAGTACTTTTTCTAGGCACTTTTCTAGCTTTCTTTTGAATTTTCTCACTTTGTTTCTTCTTGTTTTGATTTCTTTTCACTTGTTTTATTTTCTTACACTTGTTTTATTTTATTTTCTTTTGCTTTCACTACTGGACCAAATTGTTTCTTGCCTAAAACAAGCACTCCAAGCTCAATTACTAGTGCTAATGCAACTACAAGGTGTAATAGGGATTTGGACCTATAGTAAGCACTCTACTAGCATGTAATGATGTTGATGTCTCAATTTTGCATGCATGAACTTGAATGTACAGAATTTAAGGACTATATGCAATACCAAAACAAGGCAAACAGAGTATACATAGCATATATCTCACGGTATAGCAAGTTATACACCAATTAGAAGCAAAATTGATTCTAGAAGCAAGGTACAAGCATGAATTGATGACTAACTCAAGGAATTTGATAATTTTCATTTCTAAACTCAAATTGACCGAACCAAGCACTGCATATATGACATATTTTCCAGAATTTTAGATGAATCACAAGATTCACATAGAAAACACAAGGATACACCGAATCAAATTTGACTAAAAATCAAGAAATAAAGCTAACGGATAACTAGACATAGATTTGATTATTTTTCATGACAAAACTTAAAAACAACTCAAGGAACTCAAAGTACTCAAGGAGAATGAAATAAGAAGAAGAAAATTCAAAAGAAAACACAAGATCTATAAGATGAGACTCACAGATATGAAGCTCTACTTGAAGAAGGAACAAGCTCTTGATACCACTTGATGTAAGTCTTCCATGGAAGTCTCACTAGTTTGCCCTATCTTCACTTCAACAAGCATGAACCTCACGACTAAGTGTATGGATTCGTGGAATAGAACACTCAAAGAAGAAGAAAGATGTAAAATGGAGAAGGAAAGAAGATGAGGAGCGTCATGCTAGAAGCAATAAGCTCTAAGTAAAATCGCCACATGGAGAATGCACCATGATAAGACTCATAAGAGGTTTACTCAAGAAACCTAGAAGAGAAACTTTCTCTCTCAAGCAATATGCTTCTTTCTAAAATTCATCAAAAGTTCTTTACAAATCTGAAAATGGCCTACTTATACTAAGAGAATTGGTGTCAAGCTTGCTATGCAAGGAACTAATGTCCACCCTTGGATTATATTCTAATCTAATGGCCACAGAAGGAAGCTTGTGGTGCAAGTTTTATTAACTTGGAGAACAAGGATCAATCCTCCACCCTTGGATGTAGATCCTCATCTAATGGTCACGACGCCAAGCTTGCACTTCAAGCTTCTAAGCTTAGCCCTTGGATTAGTATCCTCATCTAATGGTCACGGTGCCAAGCTTGCACTCCAAGCTTCTAAGCTTAACCCTTGGATTAAAATCCTATCTAAGGGTCACTAGTTCTTTGTTTATTACAAGTTTAGGCCCAAATTAAATCCTTAAAACAATTACATAATTGAAAGAAAACTATTAATAAGCCTAAACATTAAAACATTTCGCTGAAAATTCCTAGAAGCATTCTGTTGGTCCCTATATGAATCTAGAGGGGGGTGAATAGATTCAAGTTCCCTTGTTCAATTTTACTTTTTCTCACTTTTTCCCGATTCAATCTTATCTTGAATTACAAGAACGTATCGAGATATAAATCAGTGGAAAACAAGGGAAAATTGTAAAGCAAGAAAACAATGAATTAAAAGAGATAAGATAGAGAAGAGAGTTTAGACAGAGATTTATGCTGGTTCGGCTTTCGGCCTACATCCAGTCCCAACCCAACAATCTGTTGCGATCGGTTTTCCACTATAAAGATTCTGTGTTCAATACAACCACACTGCACAAACACAAAAACAAATCAAATACTCAAAACTATATGTTCTTCACCTAAGAACATATCTTGATCCTTGATCCCTTCAAGAATCAACCTTTGAGAGTACCTCTCTCAAAAACTCATCAACTCTTCCAAGAGAATACCTTTCTCTTTAGAGTTTAAAACAAAAAGATTACAAAAGATAAAGATCAGATAAGATTACACCTGTTGTGTATGCACTGATCAATGATATCATCCAAACAATTCAACCATTCACACAGCCTTCATCTCAAGAGAAATCTTTGAAACTTTGAAGAGAATTCTTGTAAAAACTAGTGTTTAGCTCTTCCTTTCTTTCTTGGAAAACTCAAAAAGATCTCTCCTCAGAAAACAATTCAAAGAGGTTTCAATTTAAAGCAATTTCAAAATCATTTGAGATGAATTCTGGTGTGGTAATCGATTACTGGATTGTGGTAATCGATTACTCCAGAGAAATTTTCCTTCCCCTGTTTCTTCAAGCACGAAGTAATTGATTACTATGGAGTGGTAATCGATTACTCCAGAGCAGTTTGGGTTCCCCTGTTTTCTGAATCTGTTGGTAATCGATTACAGCTATATGGTAATCGATTACTTCAGCTTAAAACCTTTTTAAACCAAAGTTTTTGATTTCTTTCAAATAAAATGGGGTTCCAAAACTTCTCTAGCTCAAATCACAAGAGTAAAATCAAATTTTCTATGAAACGATTGAATAAAAACCACACTCAAAGCCTAAACTAAAACAATCAATACATTTTAAACTCCTATATACAATCTATCACAAAGATCAAAAGTACAAGTATATCAAAACTAAAACTAGGGATGGCTTCTTCAGCTTCAAGTTCAACAATCTCTCCCTTTTTGGTTTTGATGTACCAAATTGTTGTGTAGTTGATCTTCAATGTAGATGATGGCTTTGATGTGTCCTGCAATGTTAGTGTTTTTCCTTTTCTATTCTTTCAATTTTCATCAATTTCATACAGCTATTTACATACAGCTTTATGAATCATCCAAAACATATCACTATATCAAATCACAGACATATAAAGACAATCATTTGCAAAGCAAATTAAGTCTAACTATTACAATCATCCAATAAAATGTTCAATTGTGTTAATCTGCTCCCCCTAAGTAGAATACTTAAGTAAAACAGATTCAAAACTCTCAAAAACAGAACAAATAATAGTTCAAAAAAAATAATAGTTCAAAAAACAAAGCAATTACAGAGCAATCCAAATACTATGAAGCTATGAAGACTAATGACAATTAATAACTACACTACTACTCCCCCTATTTGGTATATCAAATCAGAAAGTGAGAGGTAGAGATGGAGTTACTAATCTGAGTCGTCATCCTGGTTGAGTCTTTCCATGATTGTTTCCATCAAGTCCTTCATTTCCAGGAAATGCAGATCTTGTCGCTTTCCCAGGTCATCAAGTCGCTTGTTGACGGTTGCTTCCAGTTCATCCATCCTATCAATCATAATGGATTCGAAGCGAGATCGTGGAATGTACTCTCCAGCATTGTCTTCATCCTCATCTTCATGCTCAGGTTGTGCTTCCTCTTGCTCTTCTAGTGTTTCCTCATGCTCAGGTTGTGGAATGGCCTGCTGTTCCTCTCTTGTTATCCATCCCACATCGGTCTTAATAAGTCTCATCATCTTCAATGCTCTATCACCGATGACATGGACATCTTTGACTAATTCTCTAGCTTCGTCAGTGGTGTCAATCTGAAAAATTTCAATTAGTCTAGAGATAAAAAGAGAGTAAGGACACTTATTGTCTAGAAATCTTCTAGTTTTCAACATGTTGTCCATGATAATGTGCGTCCAGTCCACTTGAATCCCGTTCTTCAGAGCAGCAATGAGAGTCATGTCATCCTCACTCAGTTGGGCATGGTTTGCTCCCCTTGCAGCCAAGATCCAGCAAACAGAATAATGGAGTAGTCTATCATCCGCTGTCAGGCCACCAATGTTATATGTTACTTTCTTGCCCTGTGCTCTCCTGGAATTCCTTTCCTCTTCCCAATGTTGGGGGTTTCTCAGAAGGCTCATGTAAAAAGAGTCTTTTTGTAAACCAAACCCTTTTTCTCTGAGTTTGTCTACATGTGCAATAATCCCTTCCTTCCTTATGCCAGCAATTTGCAAAAAGTGAGCAGGGGTTAGAGTTATTTTGATACCTTTAATCTCTGAACTCACTGTCATCCTTTCCATATTCGGTTTGAGGTTTGAGTAGAAAACCCGAACCAAGTCTGGATAGATGAAGCCTTTCATCCCTACAAACCTTTCTAGGTGTTGTTGCTTCAGGAAAGTCTGGAACGTGAAACTCTGATTATCCAGCCATTGTAGGTCAAGAATCTTGGGTGGAACAAGACCCTTGTTAGCAAAGTCAAGGTTGAACCTAGTCTCTTGTCCTTTAGAGGTGAACCACCGGTTGACCCCTGATTCTTGTGGTTGAGGAGGAGGAATTTCTGGTTGCTCTGAGGATGTCGATTTCTTCCTCTTGGAAGATTCTCCTACCTTTTTCTTTTCCTTAATTTCTTCTTGGGTGAAACGGTTTGCCCTCATTTTGATTCTTTTACCTTTACCTTGTTCTTCCATTGTTAAGAGAGAGTGAAAATCTAGGGTTTGGAGGAAGAAGATGAAGGGTTTTTCAGAGTAAGAAGATGAATGGTGAGTTGAAGAGTCACACCTGCACTTCTTATAAGAGAGAACAAAGCCCAAAAGATTAGCCCAAGAACGAGGTAATTGATTACCAGTAGTTGGAAATCGATTATCTTAGTTCCTTATATAGAGGGAAGAAGAAAAACAAGAAACACAGTCGTGGTAATCGATTACGGTAAATTGGTAATCGATTACTCCAGAGGATTTTTTCAAAACATTTGAAAACATGTTCTGTGGTAATCGATTACAGCTCGTGGTAATCGATTATCTCAGTACCAAAATCCTTCCCAGAGTGAATTTCACGCGAAGTAATCGATTATCCTCCCTTGGTAATCGATTATTTCTATCAGAAGAAGGTTTTTCTTGAAAAAAAATTTCACAAAAACAGAGTTATGGATAAATGTAATCAAGTAAAAAGGTTTAGTTTAGATGTTCCTCACTCAAAATGCCGAGGTTTGATCTAAGTTTGTAAAACCTTTCTTTTGGTAAAGTCTTTGTGACTATATTCCCCTAATTGATTTTCCGTGTCTATGAATTCGATGTCACAGTCTCCTTTTTCGATGTGATCTCGAATAAAGTGGTGTCTGACTTCAATGTGTTTTGTTCTTGAGTGTAGTACAGGATTTCTTGTGATACTTATAGCGCTTGTGTTGTCGCATTTCAAGGGAATGTGATCTATCTTTAGCCCAAAGTCTTCAAGTTGGTGTTTTAACCAAATTGCTTGAGCACAACAACTTCCCGCAGCTACATATTCAGCTTCTGCAGTTGATAGTGCTACGCAAGCTTGCTTTCTGCTATTCCACGATATCAAACATTCTCCAAAGATGTGACATGTTCCACTAGTGCTTTTCCTATCCGTTTTGCTACCTGCAAAATCAGAATCACTAAAACCAACAAGTAATGGTGAGGTTCCTTTTGGATACCATAGTCCACAACTTATTGTTCCTTTTAGGTATTTAAGAATCTTTTTCACTGTTAGCCAATGAGATTGCTTAGGTGCAGATTGAAATCTAGCACATAAACATACAGAAAACATAATATCAGGTCTACTGGCGGTAAGATAAAGTAAAGATCCTATAACACCTCTGTATAAGGTAGTATCAACTTCATCACCTGCTTCATCAATCTCAAGATAAGTGTTAGTAGAAATAGGTGTATTTGACACTTTGCAATTAGTCATCTCATATTTCTTAAGCAGTTCTTTAGTGTACTTAGCCTGATGTATGAATGTGCCACCTTCCATTTGTTTGATTTGGAGTCCTGAAAAGAAACTCAGTTCTCCAATCATGGACATGTCAAATTCTTCCTGCCTATCTTTCACAAACTCTTCACAAAGTTGTTGGTTAGATGATCCAAAGATAATGTCATCAACATAAATTTGAACCAATAGAATGTAGTCAGATTTGTTCTTAATAAACAAAGTCTTGTCTACTTTACCTCTGTGGAATCCTTTTGATATGAGAAACTTACTCAGTCTATCATACCATTGCCTAGGGGCTTGCTTCAACCCATACCAGGCTTTATGAAGTTTGTAAACATGTGTAGGCCAAGTAGTATATGTGAAACCGGGTGGTTGTGCTACATAGACTTCTTCATTGATATAACTATTCAAGAATGCACTCTTTATATCCATTTCGTATAATTTGAAATTGTTGATGCAAGCATAAGCCAGGAGTAGTCTAACAGCTTCAAGTCTTGCAACAGGGGCAAAGGTTTCTTCAAAGTCAATCCATTCTTGTTGATTGTAGCCTTTTGCCACAAGTCTTGCTTTGTTTCTGACCACAACTCCTTCTTCACTCAGTTTGTTCTTGAATACCCATTTTGTACCAATAATGTTCATGTTGCCTTTGTTTGGAACAAGTTCCCAAACTCCATTCCTTTTGAACTGGTTAAGTTCTTCTTGCATAGCCATGATCCAAAATTCATTGTTCAAGGCTTCCTCTATGCTGGATGGTTCTACCTGTGATACAAAAGCAGTATTATAGCAAAACAAATTCTGTGAGGATCTAGTAGTTACCCCCTTGTGAATGTCACCAATGACATTGTCAAGTGATAGGTTCCTAGGTGTCCTCCACTTTTTTGCTTGTTCTGGCACTGGGTTTGGTTGAGTTTGCTGATGCTTGTGATCAATATCTATGTTTCCTTCACCTGTTTCATCATCATTAAACAGCAATCTTTCCTTTTGGAAAGTGTTAGTTTCATCAAATCTAATATGGACAGATTCTTCAATGCACATTGTTCTTTTATTAAAGATCCTATATGCTTTACTGGTATTTGAATAACCAAGGAAAATGGCTTCATCAGCCTTTGCATCAAACTTTCCAATAGGGTCCTTGCCATTGTTTAAAACAAAGCATTTGCATCCAAAAATTTTAAAATAAGAAATGTTTGGTTTTCTTCCATAGAAAAGCTCATAAGGGGTTTTCTTCAAAATGGGTCTTATAGAGACTCTATTGAGAACATAACATGCAGTGTTCACAGCATCTGCCCAAAAATGTTTAGGCATCATATGCTCATTCAGCATGGTTCTTCCAAGTTCTATAAGAGACCTGTTTTTCCTCTCCACCACTCCATTTTGCTGAAGAGTTCTAGGAGCTGAAAAGCAGTGTAATATCCCATGTTTTTCACAAAACCTTTCAAAAAAGCTATTCTTAAATTCAATACCATTATCACTTCTTAAAGCTTTAATTTTCAAATCCTTTTTGTTTTGAATTTTCTTGGCAAGTACCTTGAAAACTTCAAAGGCTTGATCCTTTTTCTTGATAAACAAAACCCAAGTAAATCTTGAATAGTCATCTACTATGACTAGCCCATACAGATTTCCACCAATACTAGCTATCCTAGATGGACCAAATAAGTCTAAATGCAAGAGTTCAAGCGGCTGAGTTGTAGAAACATGTTTAATATTTTTGAAAGATGTTTTTGCCTGCTTGGACTTTTGACAAGCCTCACATAGTCCTTCTTTGGAAAATCTTAGTTTAGGGAGACCAAAAACTAACTCTTTAGAAACAAGCTTATTCAAATGCAATATGTCAATGTGTGTTATTCTCTTATGCCATAGCCAAGACAGATTATCATTAGAAGTTAAACATGTAGAGTAAGGAGAAGAATGATCTATTTCCAATATGTAAATGTTGTTAGATCTCTTGCCAATCATGAGAAGTTCATCGAGTCTTTGTTCTTGATGAGACAATGTTCATCATCAAAAGCAATTTTGTAGTTCTTGTCACATAGTTGATCGATGCTCGGAGATTGAACCTTAATCCATCGACCAGCAATACATCTTCTATCACTGTGTTTGCCTTATATCCAACAGTACCGTAGCCTAGTATTTTCCCTTTGTTGTTGTCTCTGTATACAACTGATCCATTTTCTCTTGGTGTGAAGGTGCTCAAGTTCCTTCTATCACCCGTCATATGCCTTGAGCAGCCACTGTCTAAGTACCAAATTGAGCTTCTGCTGTTCAGGCTTTCCTGCAAGAGAAAAAGAACTTATTTTGCAGTTGGTACCCACTTCCTCTTGGGTCCATGCATGTTAGTGCTACAGGTTTCTTTCTTAATCCATTTGTATTTGCCACTGGAAATCCCTTTCTTTCTAATCATGCAGTTATATGATTTATGTCCAGGTTTCATGCAATAAGTACAAGTGAATTTAGCATGCTTAGTGTTTCCAGATTTCATGTGAACATAGTTTGCAGAAATGTTGAGTTCCTTTAGCTTGGAAATATCATTTTCTAACTCACATATTTTCTGTTTTAACATGGATACTTCCTTTTTCAATACTATATTTTCTTTTTCAAAAACTTCAGCTTGATTATAAAGCTCACAAAAGGCAGAATGCAATTCATCATATTCATCCATAATTGAGTTCGTATCACTTACCTCACTAGATGTTTTGGCCATTAAGCACAGATTCGCCTCCTCATCTTCATTTTCAGATGTTGAGGATGTGTAGCCTTCATCCCAAGCTATGTATGCTTTCCTTTTCTTCTTTTCTTTTCTGACATTTCTTTCATTCTCGATTTTCTCACTTGGTGTTGTTGCTTCTTTTCAAGGTTGGACAATCGATCCAGTAGTGCCCAATCTTCCCACATTCGTAGCATGTCACTTTGACTGAAGTATTGTCTTGCTTCTTGACTCCTTTTCTTGGTTGACCGAATTTCTTTTTAGTGTTGTTCTTCATGAACTTTCTAAACTTCTTTACCATCAAGTTCACTTGGTCTTCTTGTGAATCATTTCCGTCTTCAGAGGATTCAGATTCTGTTTCAGTCCGGTCTACTTTGAGAGCAATTCCTTTGGCTCTTTTGTCTTTCTGCTCCTCATCTGCCATTCGAGTCATGTCCATTTCATATTCTCTAAGTTTCCCAAACAGTTCAGCACTTGTCATAGCAGCAAGGTTCTTGGATTCGTTATGGTCATCCTTTGTAGGTTGCCACTTTCTATTCAGTGATTTCAAAATCTTGACATTCACTTCTTCTTCAATGAAGTTCTTGTCAAGTCCTTTGAGATGGTTGATGATGTGTGTGAATCTCTTTTGCATTTCCATTATTGATTCTCCTTGGAACATTCTGAATGTCTCATACTCTTGAATGAGTGTGTTGTTCCTAGCTCTCCTCACCTCAGCAGTACCTTCATGGGTTACCATGATGAGCTCCCATGCTTCTTTTTGTTGTTGTGCAAGTGATATCTAAAAAACTCATCAGAATTCAAGGCAGAGTGTATGATATTCAAGGCCTTAGCATCATTTTCAGCCCTCCTAATCTCATCCATGTCCCAATCCTCAAAAGGTTTCTCTATCTCTTTTCCATTTTCTATTTTCATTGGAACTTTGTAGTCATTTACCACAGCCTGCCAGATGCTTCTGTGAGTAGATTCCATAAAGATCTTCATGCGAACTTTCCAGAATGGATAGTTATCACCGCAGAACAATGGAGATCTATTTATCGAAGCTCCTTCAGCGAAGGGTAAAAAGATTACTAGCCATTACAGGGAACTAAGAAGGATTACTAGATTGATTTACTAGTTAAAGCTCTTGATACCAATTGTTGGTCCCTATATGAATCTAGAGGGGGGGTGAATAGATTCAAGTTCCCTTGTTCAATTTTACTTTTTCTCACTTTTTCCCGATTCAATCTTATCTTGAATTACAAGAACGTATCAGAGATATAATCAGCGGAAAACAAGGGAAAATTGTAAAGCAAGAAAACAATGAATTAAAAGAGATAAGATAGAGATAAGATAGAGAAGAGAGTTTAGACAGAGATTTATACTGGTTCGGCTTTCGGCCTACATCCAGTCCCAACCCAACAATCTGTTGCGATCGGTTTTCCACTATAAAGATTCTGTGTTCAATACAACCACACTGCACAAACACAAAAACAAATCAAATACTCAAAACTATATGTTCTTCACCTAAGAACATATCTTGATCCTTGATCCCTTCAAGAATCAACCTTTGAGAGTACCTCTCTCAAAAACTCATCAACTCTTCCAAGAGAATACATTTCTCTTTAGAGTTTAAACCAAAAAAGATTACAAAAGATAAAGATCGATAAGATTACACTGTTGTGTATGCACCGATCAATGATATCATCCAAACAATTCAACCATTCACACAGCCTTCATCTCAAGAGAAATCTTTGAAACTTTGAAGAGAATTCTTGTAAAAACTAGTGTTTAGCTCTTCCTTTCTTTCTTGGAAAACTCAAAAAGATCTCTCCTCAGAAAACAATTCAAAGAGGTTTCAATTTAAAGCAGTTTCAAAATCATTTGAGATGAATTCTGGTGTGGTAATCGATTACTGGATTGTGGTAATCGATTACTCCAGAGAAATTTGTCTTCCCCTGTTTCTTCAAGCACGAAGTAATCGATTACTATGGAGTGGTAATCGATTACTCCAGAGCAGTTTGGGTTCCCCTGTTTTCTGAATCTGTTGGTAATCGATTACAGCTATATAGTAATCGATTACTTCAGCTTAAAACCTTTTTAAACCAAAGTTTTTGATTTCGTTCAAATAAAATGGGGTTCTAAAACTTCTCTAGCTCAAATCACAAGAGTAAAATCAAATTTTCTATGAAACGATTGAATAAAAACCACACTCAAAGCCTAAACTAAAACAATCAATACATTTTAAACTCCTATATACAATCTATCACAAAAATCAAAAGTACAAGTATATCAAAACTAAAACTAGGGATGACTTCTTCAGCTTCAAGTCCAACACATTCCAACGATAACTTCAAGCTCATTTTCCAAGAACTGGGTTTTGGTGTCTTCATAGCTTTTGTAACCCTTGAAGTCTTCTTTAATTTGGCACCAAGATCACCCTCAATTGGAGTTGTGTATCGTGAGTTATGGTCGGAATACTGAACCTGGTCAGACAGTAAAAACATTGCGAATTTATTAGAAGCCCAATTTATTAAAGATTAAGGTTGGAGAGTTTGTTGGGCTTTTGGAGATCGATGATCCTCCATCAAGTAGTTACCCTCTAAATCTTGGATATTTGAGGACCTCCGATTATGTAGCTTACATTCACAAAAAAAAAGTGAAAGCTAAAGCCACAAGCTTTGAAGTGTGTATTCCTAGGATACCTTCAAAAAGCGAAGGGTTACAGGTTGTGGCATGTGGAAAAAGGTCAACCCTAAGTTCTAATCAGCAAAAATGTTGTGTCAGAGAATTTGAAATGTATCAGAGAAAGGAAGCATCAATTGACCAACTATCAGGATCAAACATTGATGATAATGTTTTGATGGAAGTGGAATCAATGTTGGGAAGGCCAAAATCAAAGGTCAATGTTGAGAATTAGGAGGATGAGGTTGCTCAAACCCAACCTGATTTACGCAATTATCAATTGGTCAAAGATAGAAGGAGGAAAGTAATTATTCCTCCTCTACGATTTGGCTATGTTAATATGGTTGCAATTGCACTAAATGTAGTAGAAGAGGTCGAGACTGATGAGCCAAGGAATTATGTTGAAGCCATTAATGATAGTCAAGAAATCTTTCATTACAAAAGAATGACACTTAGGTTTTGCTGGAGAAGGCAAAAGGGGCCAAACTGGTTAGTTGCAAGTGGATCTTCAAAATGAAGTAAGAGGTTTCAAGGATTGAGAAGGAAAGGCTAGTTATAAGAGGATTCACCCAAAGAGAAAGGGTTAACTACGATGAAATGTTCTCATAGTTGTAAAACACTCTTCAACTTGTACCGGTTACTCAAAACAATCTAGAATTGGAACAATTAGATGTAAAGGCAGCCTTTCTGCATGGAGAATTGGATGAGAAAATTTATATGACTTAACTAGTGGGATTTATCAAGGAAAGTGATGAGAACAAAGTGTGCTTATTAAAGAGGTCACTCTATGGTCTCAAACAATCACTTAGGCCATGGTATAAAAGGTTTAACACCTTCATTTAACAAAATGAATTCAAGAGGTGTAAGTATGAAAATTGTGTGTACCTAAGGGATATTGATATTGAATCCATCATCTACTTACTGCTCTATGTGGATGATATGCTAGCAGCTTGTAAAAGTAAGGATCAAATTGAAAGGTTTAAGGAAATGCTCAAGGGTGAATTTGAAACAAGGGATATGGGGTATGCTAGTAAGATTTTGGGAATGGAGATTTTGAGGAAAAGCACCAAGGACATCTTGACTGTTACATAGAAAAGTTGTATAACTAAGGTATTGAAGAAGTTCAATATGGACAAGTCAAAGGCAGTGACAACTTCTATTGCTCAACATCTCAAACTTACACAGGAATTCACCAAAGACAGAAAACGAAACAACCTATATGAAGGAGATATCCTATACAAATGCAATAGGTAGTTTGATGAAGATCATCGTATGTACAAAGACCTAATCTAGCTTACTCAATAAATCTAGTAAGTAAATACACAGGAAAACCATGAAAACTACATTAGGAGGTTTTGAAATTGATCCTAAGGTACTTGGAGGGACCAATTGAATCCGGATTACTTTATGGAAAACACGAAGAAAGTGTAGCGAATATGATCATATTTTATTACTCAGACTATGCTGGATGCATTGGTATTAGGAGATTATTGACAAATTATGTGTTTCAGTCTTATGAAAATACTTTTAATTGGAAATGCAACCTACAAAAATTAATCTTATTGTCCATATTTTGACTGAAGTAATAAAGGAGGTAATGTGGATGAAGGAAATAATTGTGAGTTTATAAGTTCAACATGGAGTCGCTAAGGTGTTCTGTGATAGTGAAAGTGACATTCATTTGACTAAAAATCAAGCATGAAAGAACTAAGAACATAAACATCAAGTTTAACGTTGTAAGGGAAATCAGTGCAAAAGGAAGATAAATCTAAAGAAAATCAACACTAATTATATTCTTGCAAACATCTTAACTAAAACACTACCTAGACCAAAGTTTCTGATTTGTTTCTGATTTGTGTACAATTTCTGATTTTTGTACAATTTTAAAATTAATGTAGATAATTTGAAACCAAGGTGGAGAATCAATAAGATTAATTAGAACCTTAAGAGTGTTTGTTTTTCCTTCTACCCATGGACCGGAAAAGATAGCTAGATATTCAATTATATTATTTCTCTTAACATAATTACAATTTTTTTAATTAGTGAGAATGCCGTAAAATACATAGGACTTATATCAACACCTTGTTAAATATATAAAAAAATTATTTTTCTCTCTCTCATTTTTTTTCTTCTAAACACTCTTGATTAGTCTAAGTGTTTCTTTGATCAATAATATATAACATTTTTCATTCACCAAAAAAATAATACAACATTTTCTAGCAAAGTGTAGCTGGAACATTCAACCCGTTTTTTTCTTCTTACTTTTTTTTTTTTTTTATGAAATAGACATTTTCTTATCATGGAGGATGAAAAAGTTTAGTTGACTTCGATGACAAATGCAAATTCCAGTGAATCATCTACATTTGTGTTTGTGTGTACAAACAGTGCATAACATAATACAAACTAATTCACATAACTATTGATGTCACTCTGAAAAAATAAAATAAAATAAAAGAATGAATATGCAACATCCATAAAATTTGGTGACTATAGCAGCTTTTACTAGCTAATGCAGATCATCACCTCCTTAATAGTTCTCTACATCATTCTCAAGAGATCCTGAACAATTTCTGACATTGCTGGTCGAAATTCAGGTTCACGCTGTGAACAAAAACAATTGAAAAAAGAACAAAAAATGACAAAGCATAAGAAAATAATATCATATATATATTCATTCAAATAGAAAGGACTTGCACATGGCAACTACATCCCTGATTATAAGATACTAATTAGCTTAGCCATAGAAAGTATATTAACTGCATCGGCTAGTAATAGTTCTATTTCCAGACCATAGTCCTTGAAGGTCTTGTATATTGACACTTCATGTTATGGCTTGCACGTTTCCAATTAAAATCTAAAGCATCTCAAATTATTTTTTGGTAAAAATGAACCATAAATGAAACATTTGTGCAATGAACCATGAGGAAACTTATGACTCCAACATTTCTTTTTGGATTAAGCATAAAAGTGGGAAGAAAATTACCTGTATACATGAAGAAATAATGTCTGCAAAACGTGACAAGGATTTCTTAGGATATGCTCCATTTAAGGAGGGGTCAACCATTTTTGACAATGCATCTATGTCATGGAGTTGAGGGATTGCCCATCTCACCAAAAATTGCTCTCCAAGAGGCCGTGAGCTATGACAACACATAAACATAATTAATGGTGTATTAGCCAAATCCAATAGTTTAAGTATGACTTTATCAAAAATAAGTATCTAATCTCACTCACTAATGGTATTGCTAACCTGTCATATGATTTTCGTCCAGTGAGGAGTTCTAGCATCACAACTCCAAAACAAAAGACATCGCTTTGCAGTGTATAACTTTCATACTCAAATTCTGGAGCACTGTAACCATTCGCTGCAAGGTGGTGTCCTGACAACTGAAAATAGATGCCCTGGTGTTAGTGAGAAATGCAACAAAGATAGAGAAAACTTGACCTTTAATTGCTGCTGTCTTAAAATCCAACCACATGTTTCTATAATTCCATATTTAGGCCAGTTATTCCATCATGTTCTATAGCCATCCAAGAAAGTCCGAATTAGAAGTACAAAAGAACAAGGAACCTAATCCCCAAACTATATATCAATTGAAAATTAAGTGAAGAAATTAAAGCTGTAGAGTTACCT
Organism: Hylodesmum podocarpum; assembly: GCA_026586105.1. Classification (NCBI taxonomy): domain Eukaryota; kingdom Viridiplantae; phylum Streptophyta; class Magnoliopsida; order Fabales; family Fabaceae; genus Hylodesmum; species Hylodesmum podocarpum. Next base: position 6,259,793 of record JALJEV010000638.1, read on the forward strand.
GACTAAAAGAGCCTGAAGATAGTAGAGAACCTAATCCACAATCAGAGACACGCACTTCCAACTTGTCATTGAGGAGTACATTAGCAGACCTAAAGTTTCGGTGCACAATAGGTGGCTGAAAGTGCTCATGCAGATACCTAATGCATGAGAAAAAAGGAAATGATCAAAATTAAGGTTGTCAAGAAAACCACAAATGCCTTAAACTAGTGTTAATAGTCCAAAACATGACTACTTCATATGAGGATAGGAATTCAATTTCACATCATATGCTTAAAAAACCGCTAGCAAAAATTGTACAAATTGAAAGACTAAAGATATTATTCCTAATTTCTAATACTGAACATACTAAATTTATGTTACCAACCTCTAGAATGATACAATCATTGTTCACTAACCAATATTGAGTTTATCTAGGTATATAAAAGAGTTAGTGATTTTGTGACTAATTGCTAAGCTTACTCTAAAGCTCTAGCTGCTCCGAGTGACACCTGAATGCGATCATCCCATGAAAGTTTAATCTGAAGTTTATCATCAGTATGCAGTGCATCGTGTAGGGTCCCATTACTGCAATACTCGTATACAAGTAGTCGTTGGCTATACTCAGCACAGTATCCCATAAACTTTACAATATTAACATGTTGAAATTTGGAGATACTGAAAGTTAATTGAATAAACTGTTCATGACTTTGCCCCATAGAAGCAGTAGCATTCAGCTTCCTAATTGCCAGTAACTACAAAGAAGATCATTTGAAAGATATAAGCATACGAAACTCTAGTTAAATAACTGAAACCAAGAGAATAATAAGTAAATGGTCACGTCAAGAAGCACGACAGAAAATCTGCAAAAATCACAAAGTATTAAATTCCTAATAATAAGCAATAGGTCAAGTGTAAATGCATGTATCTGTGAGAGAAGGGAAGATTGAACCAACAACCAAGGATCTCGAGGAAGATGTCTAGATTGTCTATTTCAAAATTGAGAGGGAAAGAAAAGTAGTCTGAACTATAAACTATTCTTCTTAGTATGTTAAGGGTAGTAGAGAAAATGAATACTGTTCATACTATTTAGAGGGAGCAACGAAAGTTGAAGAGACCCAAGCTCCTATCATCTCTCCAAAATTCCTCAACAGCATAAAAAAGTGGAGCATAAGGGTTCATGTTGCCATTATGCCATACTATTAATTATAACATGAAAATTTAACTCTACCTTCCCTTTCCCTCCATAGGAATCTTGGCCAAGTTAGCAAAGTAATGAACATAAATGAAAACCCAAATACACTAAAGTAGAAGAATATTACCTTTCCATCAGGGAGCTCACCCTTGTAAACAGGCCCAAGTGTGCCTTCCCCAATATAATTTTCCTGGGAAAAACTATTTGTGTACTGCTGAAGTGATGCAACAGTAAAAACATTGAAGGAATTTGTCATAATTTGTTTTTCAGTTGCTTTGGTACATATAGCTCTATTGATGATTAAATTTTCTCCAGGAATGATTGGGAGATGACGTGGCGGTGCTGGCTGCGGGGGTGGAAGGTTGAAACTCCATCCTGTATTGTTTAATTCATAAACGTTATTGCATTCTGAAATTGAAGATATTCTTTTCACAGGCACTTCTTATTCATCTTGCAACTTTGGAATCAATTTTGTTCTTCTAATGACTATTTGGCACTCCATATAGAGTTTGTTTTGGAATCGCTATTAGAGTTTAAGAATTTATGATGTTATATTAAACAGGTAAAACTAAAAGAACTTCATCATCAAATTTACCTTTCTCCTTATCATTAGTTGCTTCAAAAGGTGAGTCACTGTATGTTTGTTTATGCAAAGGTCCCTTGTACACATTCGTGTTGTATTTCTTATAATTATTGTTCTCTGGTCTTCTCTTAAAGCACCACAACATTAGAAGACAAACTCCTAATACAATGAATATTAAAAGGCCTGCACCAACAACCCAAACTAATTTTTTAGTTTTGAAAGACTTCCCAGCAATTGCAGGCATTGGTGCTTTTGCAGTAGAAGAGGGATTATCTGCAGCTTTCCGAGGTGATTTTTCTTGGGAAGGAGGCATAGCAACAGGTGCAGGGGAAGGAGCTGGAGCTGGAGGTGATGGAATGATAGTAGTATTAAATGGATTCCCATCTTTTCTGCAAAGTAAATGCTACCATAAGTAACTTGTATAGAGATCTGGTAATGTGGTTGTCAATGAATTTATTTTAACCAGGCCAAAAGGATAATCAAAAGTAAAATGATCAAATAATATGAAAAAGGATAATCATAGCATATTGCTTTACATTTTATCACCAAATCTCATCATGAAATAAAAGTAAAGTAGAAAATTCTCCAATGTAACAACTCCTTGAAGGTCAAAATAGTATACTTGAACAAAGGTTTCAATTTAGAGAGAAATGGAAATTGGCTAAAAAAAATATCTTTATTAAAGCAGGAAAAAAGATGCTCAAATATAATCAATCCATAACTCACTTGAAATTAGGGATGTTCAACAACTCTGGAGGAATTGGCCCAGAGAATATATTATTCTCTATATTCCTACATCATTAAAAAATCACAGTTTAACTTAAATTAAAGACACTTTAAACTTCCTGCGTTTAGAAAACAATCATTTGACTAATTTCTATGTCTGTAAAGAGAATATGGTTTCTGAGAAATATACAGATCCTTAAGAGGGAGGTCCTGCAAAACAAAAAGGGTCCCAGAAAGTTGATTGTTCTGCAAGTGTCTGCAAAATGAATAAAATTTTAAGAACATGAGTTCATTTAAAAAGTAAGCAAATATAATCTGTTTTGCTGCTAAAAGTTTTACTCACAATGTGACAAGAGATGACAAATTCTCCATTGAGGGAGGCAGCTGACCACTCAAGTTGTTTCCAGAAAAGTCCCTGCATCATGGCACAAAATCTGTCATAGTGAATAGGGTGTTCATTGGTTCTCAAAAATCCAATGAACCCAAACCAATCCATCGAGTATCAGAAAAATAATTTTTACTTATTTTATTTTTCATTCAATATTAGATTATTAGTGTTATTGTTTCAATAGTTTAGTTCAGACCCATACCCCACGACATTATCCTATCCTAATACCCGTAAGAACATAATATATTTTGGACTATCATTAATTGTTTATGTTGCTTAACTACATATTTGTTTTTATTTTGGTTTACATTGGATCTTTGTTTATGTTGGACTTAATATATTTTGGACTAGTATTGACTATTAATGTTAAACTAGTATTATTTCAGACAATTTAGTATATGTTTATTGGACTAGTATTTAATTATTAATGTTGAACTCTCTACTCGTTGAATCTTTATACTTCATTGTGATTTTTTTTACAAAATAGATTTTTTTTTATTGCAGAAATCCAATTGACCCAATCCAAATCAATCCATTATTAGTTGGATTAGATTAGTTGAGGTTGAATAAAAGATATCCAGAAATCTGAAACAAACCAAACCAATAAAAATTAATTGGTTTCGTTCCTATTTACAGCTAAATCTGACCCAATCCAAACCGTGAATCGCCCCAATATTGAACATAATAAAGAATGAAATATCAATGTGATTTAACAACATTTTCTTACATATTTATCAAGCCAGTGAGCTGTAGAAACGCATCTGGGATTTGTCCAATCAGAAGGTTATCGTTTAATGACCTAAAGGTGGCAACATGTTCTCATTCAAAATGAAGAAATAGATTACGGAAAAATAGAACAACTTAGTATTGAGATGAGGAAAGGCTATAAACTCACAAGTCTGACAATTGAATTAGTGAGGATAAGGTATCTGGAATGCTTCCATTTAACTGATTACATGACAGTGACCTAAATTTATAAAAGAAAACATAAAGTTGTAAAAGTTGTACTTAGGTATATGGATACAAATGATTTAGTCAATAGTCAGTAGAACGAATCAGGTAACAAGGAACAATATTGTTGACAATAAAGAAAACATACAAGTTCCTCAAAGTAGGGGCCAAAGTGGATGGAATAGATCCTCCAATCTGGTTGTTGCTAAGGTCCCTGACCAATTGGGGAAATGAAAGCTTCTTAAGATTTTCATGCCAATGATAATACAATAGTGGAACCAAAATAAGAAAGCATATAAAAAAATGCAACCATTTTCAATATGCACATATGTGAAACCGTGAAATGCAAAACAATGTTATTTCTTCCATTTGTCAAGAGCTATAAAATCCCCCAAACTTGACTCCTCTAGTCACCGGTGAAATTGAAGTTTGGGCAAATAGGAGCTCAGTGTGCAAAATTTCAGAATTTCAACGGTTACCAAGGGAAAAGTAAAAAATGTAATACTGTAGAATACCTCATTCTAAATCACAATGGAAATATTCAAATACATGATAACATTGAATTCATTAGTTTTGAAAGACATGATAATGACATTCACCATTATGTTGAAAGAAGCACACTTACATTTCTATGATGGATGGGAAATCCAAATTATTACCGAGTTCTCCACTTAAATTCATGCCTCCTAGTTGTCTGTCAACCCAAACACAAATTTTAGAGAGCAACATTCCAAGTGATCCCATTCACCTTCATCAATAAAAGATCTCAAGAAACACCAAATAAAACATCACAACTTTTTTTAAGAAAAAGAAAAACAAAACAAGACTAAACACAACTAAACCAACAAGAGTTCAAGGAAGTGAGGAGGGACATACAAGGCAGTTATGTTGGAGAAGACACAACTCACACCTTGCCATTGTTCTGCACACGGATCTCCTCCTTCGGCTTTCCACCCCTCAAGTGGTGGCGAGCCGAGTGCCACATACAAACTATTGATTGCTGCAACTGTGACGTGTGAACAATAAACATGTTAAACAAAAGCATTTAGATAGCACATGCAAATAGAATACCCACGATGCTTAAGTCTCAGCCAAATCAAACATATAATGAAAAATGAAAAATGAAAACCCTGAATTATATTATACCATCAAGTGGATCAGTGTCACCAACACAGAAAGTAGCAGCGAAAATCATCACTGACACGATGAAAAACTGCAAATTCAACCCCGAATTCGTACACACCATTTCTTCTGGAGAATCTGTAGTTAACTCAGCACTTTTTCCAATGCTTTCTGACACAGAACACAAGCCTCAACAAACAAAATTGAAAATTGAAGCAACAGAACAGGACAAAGTTATAGACTTCGATAAGAATAAGACTAGTTGTGAGAAACGAAAACGTAACCTTTGGCAATCAAAGGGAAATAAAGTTGAAGTGTTGGAAGAGTGGAAGAAGGGTGTGGAGAGTGAAAAAAGAAGAGATGATTCCAAAATCCAAAGTGCATAGAGATGATGGAGACAGAGAGACTCTGTTCTGTTCTTCTGCTTTGCTCTTTCTTTCTTTCTTTCCAAAAGCAAGAGCTTACACACAACAACTACTACAACACTGAACAGTGTTTGTGATTTGAACGTTGGTTTCCTTCAAAATCTCTTTTAAAATTTGGATTATGGGGTCCTCCAACTAACACACGACCACACGCGGTTCTTACCTTTGCTGTATACTTATTTCATGGTCCCGAGACTCATAACTCCTCACTTCAAACGTAAGACTACTTCTAACTAACGTATAACAAAATTATATTTTAATTTTATAATTTATTGCAAGTATCAATAACTTCATTGTTCTTATCATTTATAGCATTTAGAATTTGGAATTTTATTTTACCATGTAAATTTTGAATAAAATCCTAAAATATAATATATATATATATATATATATATATATATATATATAACAATTACGACAAGTTAATAACTATTTTCGTGTACACATTTTAAAGGACCTTATTACCCTTTATTTATCCCATGTTAATTTATGTGTTATGTCAGTTGAATTAGTAAAATATATATATATAAAAAAAAAAGACACAACTTTAACCTCCTACACTCAAATCCAATTCATTTTCAAAAGAAATAATGAAGTTAGTAATGTGTTAGGGTGAAACAAAACCACTCCATCATTCTTTAACAACGTTATTACGAATGGGACCAGTACATGAATCATCTCTTTCTCTTTAACATTTTCCACTTTCCATTTTCCTTCTCATCACATAGAACATGACTCAGACTACACTTTTGAGGTAACATACTGAAGTTGTTTGTTTGCATCTTTGCTTCACTTATCTTATTACTCTTTCATTTTAGATTTATAATTGTTATAGATATTGTGTCCCTTGCTCAACTTCCTTCCATTCCTACCTTTGTCACACTCATTTACATCTATATTTATAATTTATAACAACTACAAAGGATATCCATTTTTGGTGTCCACATTTCTTTACCTATTTTGTCCTCAATTTACATTTAACTAATTTAGCCTTCAACAGCTTCTTACATGTAAATATAAACTACCCACCATTATTTTATTTGGAAATTATGATCTGATCTCACTTCCTATCTCCCATTTGTGTTCATGCCTCTTCTATCACGTTTCTCATATTATCTCTTTCTCATATGAAAAATGTTTGGTTGACAACTACAATGCGCAGACAATCAGTTATAAAATGTAAAAATAGAGAAATATGTATACGTATAAAATATGAAAAAAGAGAAATACACATATATTCTGTGGAGTGGGGGGCTGGTTGGCTGCGTATTGAATATTTGTTAGCTTAGTAAAATTATTTTCATACATATCTCTTTCTCATCTTGTATATTATATTTGTATATTATATTTAGTAACCATGCAACTAAACTGTATTTTATCTAGATTTTACTTCATTTTCAACTTGGTGCATCTTTTCTGCCATTGGACATGGCGGAGCCACGTTAAGAGGGAGGGGGGCGGTTGCCCCAAACTTTTTCTGTTTTTTTTTATTTTTATTTTATATATATATATATATATATATATATATATATATATATATAATTTATATAAAAATAATAATTATTTTAAATAAATAATAATTATTTTAGTTTTATAATTTCTAATAAATAATTATAATTATAATATTCCTAAAATAATTATTTTAAAAAATCATTATATATATAAATAATAATTTATACTAATAAATTTTAATTTTTGATGATTTTCTGTTTTTGATTTATAATTTTATATCTAATTTTAATATATATATATATATATATTAGTAATAATAAATTTAAAAACATATATTTTAAAAAATATTAATAATAAATTTATGTATATATATTAGTAATAAATTTATATATATATATATATATATATTAGTAATAAATTTAATATATATATATATATTATTAATAAATTTATATATATATAAATTAATTTTTATATATAAATTTATATATACTAATAAATATATATATATATATATATTAATAATAAATTTTAATCTCTCCTAAATTTATTTTAATCTTAAAAAAAAAAAAATTATTACTTATTTAGTGGAATTGCATTTAATTAAATATTTCTTTTAAAAAAAAAAGACATTTTAAAAAAAATTAAAAAGAATTTAAAAAAAATTAAAAAAGATTTTTTAAAAAAATTTAAAAAAATTTTAAAAAAATTTGCCCTCCACACTTTTTTTCTGGCTCCGCTCCTTACTGGACTGGACCAAACTTTATTCTGGTTTTACTTTCTTGATATTCATCTTGGTGCCCCAACTCTGACATAATCATGTCACTGAACCGGAATCTATTCAAGTTTTATTTTATTTATTTTTAACTTTGTGCCCCAACTCCGTCTTTCATGCCACTAAACCAGGCTTTATACTCATGACCGAAGACCGAAGGCTTAGGATGAAATCAAAATCGAAACATAAGCCATAAGACACAGCCAAATTTTCCTCTTGTTTCACAGGTTGTATAGTTTTCATATATTGTGATCTGTTTTTCCTTTAAGAGAAGCATTTTTCCATGACACCGGTTTCCTATTTCTTCATCTATGAAATTTTCTTACATTTTCTCCCAAGAATACATCTCATCAGCCCGTTAAGAAAAACTATCTAATATAACTTAAATTATCTTGAAGAGTTACATTTAATTATGGGTTTTATGTAACAATTTTATTACGCAATTAACCAGTTGATTCACTCACTTAATGTATTATTTAACGTATAATATAAAGTATAATATGTATTTATCTGTGATCAAGAAAGAAGACTTCTTTTTGTGATTTCAAGTATTTGATTTTATATTTGTCAAATGTATCCTTTATGAACTCAACGCAGAATCCTTAGAAAAACAAGCTTACAATGTTTTTAAGGTTTCTGATTTGAAGATGTTACTGTAGTCCGTAGCAGATAAAGAGTTATGAAGGAAGGTTTGTCTAACAATAATCGTTGGACATGATGCAATTGATTTTGTTAGAAATCCTCCGATTCCTACAACCAATGAATCGTCCTAAGATAAAATGATCAAGAAATGAAAAGGAATTAACAAAAAAGCCAAGAAGTTGTATCTTTTGTGAGAAGAGTGGTAATAGAGTTACAACTTCCACTAAAAGAAATTTATGCTCTACCAACTATAGGGAAGAAAAGGAAGAAAAAAGTAGAGAAATTTTTTTATTCAAAGGACTAAATTGAAATTGCGTAGTATAATTATACAAATTATACAAAAAAATAATTACAGAAATAATAACAAAGGAAGAGAAAAAATAATTTTTTTAAAAAATAATTATACAAATAGAGAAATGACAGAATAATAACAAAAGAAGAGAAAAAATAATTTTTTTAAAAAAATTATGATAAATTAATTAACATGTATTTAATTGAATTTATTTGGTGCAAATTAGAAAACTCCTCGTTAAAAATACCCATTGCATCAAACTCATTAAAAATATAATTGATTTTTTATTTTTCATTGGACACCTGGCCATAAAGTTGATTTCCCTGTACATCCAAAATAAATTCTCTTAAAATTGTAGGGAAGTGGGCAGAGTCCAAGTAATTGAGATTATTACCGATGAACATTTAATTATACCTTTTTATTTAAGACATGTTTTGACCGAATTTAATTTAAGGAAACAATTATTTTTGTCCATTTCTGTAGAATTTTTTTTAAAAAAATGATATTTCACTAAATTTAAGAAATAATATTATCTTTCATTATATTCTCTTAGACTATCTCTGATGAATAATTCTTATACAAAAATCGATTCTTATTTTATATAAATAAATAACTTTTCTTCTTTAAGAAATTATAAGAATCAGTAAAATATGAAAAAAAACAACAATGATACTATAAATAGATAAACTAAATACCTGTTGAACATCCACTTAATGTTTTGTAAGAGAAACATATACTTAATATTTTGGATTTATTATTCACCTTAACGGTCCTGAATTTGAATAGCTTTATTCTCCTTTAAATTTGGACACTAATAGACAACATATCTACAAATAATATTCAACCACAACAAAGTAAAACAAAATGAATTACAAATTTCAATTTTGTTGCAATTTGGATTGGCTTGCTGTATAGTGGAATCTTATTTGAAAATTTCCAAGTCAAGTTTCTTTATTGGATTCTCTTTCGGGCAATAGAAACATTTTTATACACATGTTTAATTGATCAAAGAGAGTGAGAAATTTTTAGCTTCTCGGATGAGACTAGTTTCTCATTTATTTTTTATTTAAATAAATAATTTTAGGGATCATATTTATACCACTTTCTTAGAAAGTATTCTTCCCGTAATAATTCAAAAAACAATACTTATTTTTGTTATATTTACGTTTGTAATGTTCCCAAACATGCTTCGTCAAATTTAGTAAATATTTTTATATTTTATTGTAAAATCAAGATTAAGTAGCAACACTTATTATACGAGGAGTCCACCTTAAGTAAGCATTGACGTGTAATTCACTCCTATAAGAACAACTATTGTTAAGGACATGGGTAGGATTTAAATTTGGGAGGGATGAACTTTTTTATTTTTTTCATTTTTTTATTTATTTTTTATTTTTTTGATAAATTTTTATTTTTTATTATTATATTATATTTTTCTCTTCACTTACTTTATTATAAGGATTATAATATTTTTTAGAAAAAGAAAATTTGTTATTATATTTTAACTTTCTTTAAATTATGAAATGTCTTATTTTTATTGTTTAAGGGTAAAATTACGTAAAGTTTCACTTGATAAAGAATTTGAAAAACAAGCTAAATCTCATACTAAATAATCTTAGAATTAAAGTTTATTATTATTATTTATTATTATTATATATAAAAAAATTAAAAAATTTAAGGAGCAAAGGGCACGGTTCCTTTATATAAAAACATGGAATCATCTTTAGTCAGGACAATTCTCATTTTAAGAAAATTATTTAAGCATATGTGTATTGGAGTTGATATAATTTCTTATTATATCTAGGCAATTATTTCCGGAACCCACGCCTTCACTTTATAAATATTAGAAATAGTTGGTAATCAATCATAATATAAATCAATCAGTTAATTATTTATAAAAAATAAAAAATATGAAAAAAAATTAATAAAATAAATATATATATATCTTATAAAATAGTTAAATTATTAACTTGTATTTTTGTTGATTATCAAATATTTTTCTCTAAATATATTAAAAAACTCCGCCCTAAATTATATTTATTTATCCAGTGTGCAGGTAGAAAAATGAGAGGTGCATAAAGAAATTTGGTTACATTCATTGTTTAAAACACTTTTAGTATTCTTTAACAGCATTGCATATAGGCCCCCTAAACTAGACCAACATAGTTTGTGTAAAATTGGACTTTGGAATTTTGTGGTGGCATTGATACTGGTAGAGTCTTAGCCCATTTCTCTCATTTCTCTTTGTTACGACGAAGAAAGATGCAGCACACATTGTTTTATTTATGGGGCCATCCAACTTTTATGGAGAAGGGTGCGATTAAATAGTTTAATTAAAGATGACTAATGTAATAAATATTTTCAAGTAGATAAATAAAAATATGAATTATTTATCTTTAATTGATTATTTAACTTAATTAAATAATTCTTTTCTTTGTATTTCTATTAAAGAGAAAGTTAAATTGTATTTAAGATATCTAATGTTATTACATGCACGAGCACATGGTTTTTAAAAGATTTTACTGGAAAGGAAAATCTTAATTTAATAAAATAAAGCTATTTGTATGTGTGTATATATATATATATATATATATATATATATATATATATATATATATATATATAATTAATAAAATAATTTTTGTTTATTTAAATACATTTTTATTGATAAAATATACTTTAAAAAACTTTTATATAATTTTTAATCGTTTTCTAAATCTTAATTGTATGCCACCGTCTTATTATCCTTTAAATCATTTTTTCTTTAATCTTATTTTCACACAAATTTCATTAATTTATGCGTTATATCTTTCTTGATACATGATATGTTTTATTGTATTCTTCTGTCTATCAAATTCGTTATCATGTTTTCTATTAATATGGTATATAATGATTTTATTGTGATATTAATCTTTTTATTATTTATTTTTTTCAATCATTCATGTGTAATATTTTTATCTTTAATTTTAATTGGTTATTGAATGCCACTGTCTTTTTAAGTTGAGATACGTTGTTGTCAATATCTTAATATGTCTCAAAAATATTTTTTAAAATATAATTATTTATTTAAAAAATAAAGTATATTTTAGAATAAAAAATTATATTTTATTTTAAAAATTATTTTATGGAATATAACTGTATACTCTGAAAAGTATTTTCTCTAAGAGAAAGTTGTGTTATAAAAAGTATTTTTTGAGATTGGTTACATATATCTGTACCTGAATGATTAATTTCCAGTAATATATTGAAAAAGAATAGGATTATATATATATTGTAATGACGTTGTTTTAAACCAGTAAAAAAATTAATTTAAATCAATAGATAATAACATATTGAGCCAGTACTATAAGATTTGTAATATAAAAGAAATAAAGAAAGAAATTAAGTGAGGGAGAAGGAATGAGAAAAAGAGAAAAGTAAGAAAAAAAAATTAAATAAGATTCGCAATTCTAATGTTTAAAATTTAAATTCTTTCCGTGCCCATTTCAGGTGGTATGCGTGAAGAGTTATGATTCGATTCATTATAATGGATTTAATAACCAAAGATTGAGTAATATATATAAAATTTTCTTAGATATTTCATACGGAATGATTCAACGAAAAGGAGTCCAAAGTAGCAACTACGTATGAAAATACATACTTTATTTTTATTTTTTAGAACTTTAGTATTATTATTAGTCTTGACTATGTCGTTTCCAGCTCTGATGCCATTGTTGTTTTCATAAACATGATGAGAATACAAGAAAAATAATTATTAGTCTGGTCCATGTTTTTTCTCAGATCTGAAGTGGTAGTTAATTGTTTCCTTGATCCCGATGAATGCAGTCATTTCTAAATTCTAGGAAAATAACAATTCTAATTAGCTTTATAATTTCTTATTATTTTAATTTTAATTAAATCTAATTTTTTGTTTTATACTTTTATTACACATTGCAAGTATATATTATGTATGAGTTTCTGTTCTCAACTTATTTCACGTGTTTAGATTAACAATAGAAAATAGAAAGACAAGTCGAGAATAAAATTAATATTTAATTAACATAAAAATAACTATCTAACATAGGACATCTCATACCTTAACTCATGTCTTAACAATGGCCAAACATAATAGAAATTTGCAGGACAGAGATGGGTAGAGATCCCTAGCTCCATATGGCAATCATCCTCTGAATGAAGTTTAATTCCCTCTTTTCCAATATATAAGTACACTTTCATGAGAGCAAGGACGACCATCACGCACAAAAAGACACAGTTGCCACCTTATATATGTCACATCCATTAAGAATAAAGTCCCCATGTTATTTTCTTGCCTAAACCCATCTAACTTCATGTGCATTTTATCTTTTCCTCACCTCATCCTTCTTTGTCATTGCTGTAACATGCAATGTTTTACTAATTAATTTTATTTCACATAAAATTATAATACATAACTAATCAATCAATTCTTTTATAATATATATATATATATATTTTTTTTTTCTTTTTACATTTTATTTATATATATATATATATATTATTTCTAATTCTTCGTATTTTATAATTAATGATTTGATTGAGAATGCATTTTTCAAATATTTTTCTTTACTTACTCTATATACTCACAACCATAATAGCTACTCTGACCCGTGGACAAATCTCACAATCAATGCACCCTCTCTAGTCTCTATTTGACCCCAACAAATCACTCCCTTCCGTAACTAATATTACTTGTTCAACCTTTGTACTAATAGAAACCCCAAAAAAAAACCTTTGCCCTCAACAATGTTTGTTCATTGAAGGATCTCTCCAACACAAAAATGGGCTGTTGTATGAGTAGTGACAAAACCTCAACCTCTTCACTAGAGAAATTCCATGATCAACCAAAAGGTCCAAAGCCTGAAGAAAGCAATAGTGTAGTGGAGACTGTGAAGGAAGTGCTCTTGGAATCCCCTGAATGGAACCCAACAACCTTTGCCAAATCAAAACCACAAAAACGGTACAAAAACACAAACTTTAAAAAGTTTAAGGAAGAACAAAGCAAGGTTGAGAAGAAGGCATTGTCCATTTACATCGCTGAAGACACCGCGGAAGTTTCTAGCTTCAGTGAAACCGTGTCCACAGCTACTTCAATCACTGACCGCAGAGAAGAAACGCGTAAAAGGGTCGATGGATCTCAGCCCAAATTGCAGAAAAATCTCTCCTTTACCGGTGAAAGAAGAGAGAGAACGATGCATGGGGCAAGGAACAATGTTGGGTCTGTGAAGTTGGTTCAGTGCAGAGACCAAACGCCTCAGAAAATGGGTAACGGCGGAACTCGTCGCCGGCGAGATCCCGTCGAGAATACTTTCCGGTGGCAAAGGTCGCCGGCCACCGGTTCCGGCACCGGAGCGGCCAGGCCCATCATGGGTCGGAACCCATCGGTGAAAAAAACTAACCGGTCCACTACAAGGGTCAGAACCGGCACGGCGGAGAGTGATTGCCGGAAAATGAAAACCCCAGCGACGGTGGGGAAACGGCGCTCTGCCGGCGAGTCACTGGAAAATCCACTTGTGTCGTTAGAATGTTTCATCTTTATTTAGTATTTTGAGAACGTCTGGCGACGGTGGTTGGTGGTGGTGAGGTGGGTGGCGCCACCGTGGAGTGGGTGAGCTTAGTGTGAATTCATGTTATTGGCAACTTGGTTATTATTTCTGTACTTACATCAGTGTTGTTAATGATTCAATGTATGTAAGTAAATGTGGTTTTGGTAAAACAAAACACTAAAAATATTAAACATGTAGTAAGTTTATATTTGATTTTAGTAATTTATCTTTTAAAACTTTAGATGTCATAAATTTTAAATTTCATGTAAATCAAAACAAATGAATGTCTAAAAAATAATTATATTTAGGTTTAATTGTGTTTTTTTCATCTAATTTTTAACTTTTTAACCAATGTCATTAAACTTTATATTTATAAAATTTATCACCAAATTATCATGAAACTACAAATTTATCATTCTTTTATATGTGAGTTAATAATACATTTACATGTGGAAATTTCACTTCATCTTTTCAGTGTAATAAAAAAAATCTCTTTTACCAAATTAATTTCCTATTAAATTTATAATTCTTTAATATTCTAATATAAAAGAAATTAGATATTCGTTGAAAAAGCAAAGACCTCATTTATAATTCTATGATAATTATATAGTAAATTTGATAAATATTAAATTTTAGTGACAAAATATAATTAAATCTTATATCTAGAAAAGATAAAAACTTATTTCACCGAAATTAAAAATCATCTATCTGAAAAATGAAAGAACATAATCAATTTATCGCATTGTAGTGGGTTGCATTGCATTACTCTATTCTGCTAGTAGATTGTGTTTAGAAAAAGTACATAACTAAGATTAATTTGATCATGTATTATCCACCAAAAAAGATTGATCATGTATTTTAATCATACTTAATTATGTGTGATTAATTTTATCCAATTAACAAAAGCTTAGCATTACTTTTAAGAGAAAAAAACTCTTAGTATTAATGCACTGAATTACTAAATTGGGAAATCTAAAAAATCTGAACACTACCCTAATATTCACACGTGGGTATAAAGTACAGGAACAAATCTGAAGTCGTGAAAAGATAAAGTAAAATTGTTTTCAGCCAATTGCAATTATTGATATGTGAAGCTTTTAAAGCTTCAATTGTTATTTTACAATGGCAAATGCAGTGCCTTGTTTACTTGTTTGATAAATATAAATAATATTTTTTAGGATATATATATTAAATAAACACAGATATTTTTTACTAAAATAAAATACTCATAATATTAAAAATATAAAATAGTTTAATAAAAATGGGAGTAGACTTTAGGAGATAAGAAATCAACATTTAATTAATAAATTTATGTAAAAAACACTATCATAATAAATATATATTTTATAATATAAATTCATGACACATAAATTTTATATGTGTAATGTAGTGGTGATTTTTGTATGAGTATTTTATAATATAAATTTATTTTATTTTAAAATATTTTATTTATCAAAAATATAATAATAAATACTTTTGTATCCAAGAAGATTCTCACGTTCAGTAAATAATAAGGACAAGTGAAGGTTAAAGAATAATAAGAAATATTTTTATATTAAATAATATTTTTTTGACCATGCAATATTCCATGTTGACGTTTAAAGATATATATATATATATATATATATATATATATATATATATAAATATTTTGTTGTTGTTGAGTCCGTATTTTATACAAATAATAATCATACTTACTTTTAAAATAGTTAAAAATATTTAACAGGATATATTTGATGTTATTTAACTAATATCTTTTGAATACTACTAATTAACATGTCATTCTTTGAGCTTTCTTTAGTCTTACTAACAAATACTTTTGAGATATAAATTAGAAAAATAACTAGAAATTACAGTGAAGTTGTATTAAAATTCATAGAGGAAGATAAAATTTTATTTTTAATTAACTAGTATTTTAAGAGTGGTTGTTAGTTTTCCAAAGAAAAAAAAAAGAAAATTATTAATTCTTTTCAAGATTTTTAAAATGATTTAACTGCAGTTGACCTAATTTGAATAAAATAATATTTTATTTTTTAATATATAAAATAATATTATGTAAAAGTTAAAAAATAATATAATTTAAAAATTTTGTTACAAAAGAAAGTTAACAAAAAATTTATTAGTAATAAAAATAAGTTATTGGAAATGCACAAAGTGGTATGAAAATAAAAATGAAATTAATTATAAACAAATAAATTCTGTAAAATAAAAATACATTATATATATTTTTTATTTTAGTTACATTTATAATTTAGTAAATTATATAAAAAAATAAGAAAATAAAATAAGTTATTAATCTAAAATTTGACCACCCAGTTCATCTTTTGCTGACTGGTTTTCACTTATCAACTCAACCGAATAAATATTTATGATTCAAACATTTCGATCCTATCTTATTTTAATAAGAATATTGTTTTTTCTTGGTCCATGTCCATTTTTTTTTCTGAACTTTAATTTTGGGTCCAAGGTTCCTTCTAAAACTAAAGTGATTGTGATGCACATGGTTTTTGCATCTCGAGGCCTGCTAGCCCCAATGGTCTATTCATAGTAAAATATTTTATACCACACTAGCTGGAACATTCCATACACCATGGACAGAATATTTTGACAAGAAAATTCCGAAACTTTATAAATGCTCTTGAAGTTTGTGTGATTAAAATTTTCTTCCACAGAAAATACCATAAAGAGAAAAGTGTTAAGTTTTTTTTTTTTTTTCTGGGTGTACGGGAAAAGTTTAAGATGAGAGACAATTGATATTATAAAAAGAGATAAATAAAAGAATAGTATCATACAACATGTTGCATTTTTCTATAATAAGCATGTTAACATTATTTTGTTTTTAGCAAATATGATATGTTAACATTGTCCTAGGTGCAGGTGCAATGGTTAAAAAACTAATAAAATAAAAGATATTCAAAATCAACAATAATTTATTATAATGTTTAATCTTACGTAATTTAATAAAAATTGTATACTTCTAATTCTTTATTTACTTTTCTTGATGAAATGGGTAGCAAAATCTTAATGAATTTGATTTGAGAGAGGAGGGAAACCTATATTTTAGTATTTGGTCTAGGACAATCTGGACAAATTGATACATATATAGTGATAGTGGTCCTCATTTTTTTTATATTAAACCGTTCTGAGATTCTCCTGGTGGGATTCTATTCTATTTTGGACAATATTTTTTGGTGCCATCCATATCAACCATTTGGACACTTTGTTAGGTTTCTAATTCGTCTCAAACACTAGAGACAAATAGGTTATCTAGTATCAATCATGTGGAATGATATAGTTATGCAAAAAGAAGGAATGTCACTAGACTCAAAGTTCAAAATTCAACCCAAAAGAGCAGCAGAATGGTTCTATGGTGGACAACTAAAAGAATTTTTAAAATTTTTCAATGCTTTGGGGATTCGTCAATATCTGCCTCCACTGCAATTCAAAAGATTCATGGATTCGTCAATAATAATTATTTAATTGGCCTAAAAAGGTTGATTATATGTTAACATTTCAAAAACAGGTAAATAAATTTAACATAATTTTTTGTAATATTTTCACAAAATCTTGAAAAAATTTTAGTTAGTTACGTCATACTTTATTAACTCTCTTGAATGGAATATAAATCTCTACAATGGTTTCTCTTTTACACATTGACACGGTAATGAAATTTAATTCTAAGACTGTATATCCTATCTAAATCTCTTATTTATGTATTGATGCTAAGTTTCTAAATCTCTTATTAGCAGAATGATCTGAGTTATTTTTTTTACCAAACTAGTTTGTTATAATGAAATTATATCTCTTTTAGATCAATTATCCAAACCTTTAATTATTAGTATTGAATTAATTTTCATAAATAGAGAAGAATACCTTTTATTTGTATTTTATTTGATCTAATTCAATTAGTCTAACTTATTTTGTAAAAGTTTTTACAACTGTATTACGTATGATTTTCTTCGATACATTCTATTGATCAATAGAATTTTAAGTTGGTAATTGATTTTTCTCAAACATTGACTCAAAGATACAATTATACTCATTCCATGATTAACAATACAAAAATATTTGGTAGACAACTGAATACGCAGATAACCAAATAACCAGTTATAAAATGTGAAGAAAGAGAAATACATATATGTATAAAATGTAAAGCGAAAAAAATATGTATATGTATAAAGTGTGAAGAGAGGGAAATATGTATACGCAGGGGCGGAGCCAGAAAAATAAGGTGGGAGGGGCAAAATTTTTTTTTAAAAAAAAATTAAAATTCTTTTATTTTAATTTTAATTTTTTTAAAATTAATTAAACATAACCTATTAATTACATAATAATTTTTTTGTCGGAGATTAAAATAAATTTAGGAGAGATTAAAATTTATTATTAATATATATAAATTTATTATTAATATATATAGATTTATTATTAATATATATAATAATAATAACAACAATAATAAATATACATATAGTAATTTTTTATATATTAATATTAATTTTATTATTAATATATATATATATATATATATTATTAATAAATTACATATATATATATAAATTTATTATTAATATATATAATATATATATAAATTTATATATATAAATATTAAATTTATTCATAATATATATATATATATATATAATTTTATTATTAATATATAAATTATAAAAAAAAAATCAAAAAGTTTGGGGGGGTTTTGCCCCGGGAGCCCAACGTGGCTCCGTCCCTGTGTATACGTTATGTGAATGAGTTGGCTGATTGACTGCATATTGTAGTTGATTGCGAAGTAAAGTTGTTAATAATAAATGGGCGACTAGAGTTAAGAATTTTGGATATTTTTAAAATATTATCCAAGCCTAATGTTATTTCTTGCAAACTAAAAATGTTTTTCTTCTTATACCCTTTTACTTCTGAAAATGCACCCTATTTTTGTAACGCCCCGCTATTTTTCATTACTAAAATAATTTCTTCTTTTTTTTTATCTATTTATTATTATTATTAATTGAAAATATATCCTTTCATTTAGATTTCTTTGAATAAAATCTTAAAATAATTTCCTTGTTAAAAAAACGTCACCATAAAAAAAAACATCACATAGATTACATCATAACCATACATCAAAAGTTGTTTACAAAACGTCACATAGATACGTAATATTGTGACAATTATAATATATACATTATTCTATTACATCCTCGTGTTAGCTAACATTCCTTGACATCTCCACACGTGATTACTGAATCTACCTGTCAATCTGCTCCTCCGAATAAAATTCAGGATCATCACAGGTGTCAAACCAATGACACAAACACACAAAGGTAAGTTCCAATATTTTAATAAAAATATATATCATATAAAAATATCAATACAATACATATCATATAAAAATATCAATATGATACATATCATAATCAAATAAATAAATAATAAATTGTGACTTAAATGAAATTTCTATATGATGCATGCTCCAACCTCAACTCCAAATATATGTAATGTGGTACCATCTCAGATAATACGACATCATCATCGTAAAACTTACCGACCGGTTGGGATTCCACGCGTGGTGCGCGGAATCTCATAAATAAACATGTGATCATCATGAATTAAATGAATTCTCACTTGTTGGAAATCCCCCAAGTCTGGCATCCCACCAAGACGCACGGATTAAGTTATTATCTGCACCTCTAACCGAGGCCACCTCTTTTGAGGCATGTATGCATGAATGAAAATTTTACCTCCCTTTCTAGAATATCATTTATAATCATTCATATTTTGATGTACCATCAAATACCAAGAATACCAATAAACATCATGAAACCAAGAAATCAAGAAACACCAAGAAAACACCCATCAAAAGTAACGTATACGTGAACAGTACCGTATACGTGAATAATAACGTATAAGTGAATAGTATCGTATACGTGAATAGTAACGTATAAGTGAACAGTACCGTATACGTGAATAGTAACGTATAAGTGACCGTAGTCCGTGAATAGTACACCAGGTAAGTTCCCAGGAAAGAGAGGTGGGTCACTAATGGACACACTTAAGTACCAAGTCTTTCCTTAGCCAGAACTTTCCTAGACATGCACTTCCACACTACCACCCTTTTCCTAACAACAAGAATAATTACGTTTCGATGTGGAAGATCGGACAAAACCGCAACCACAGAGCATACTAAGAATTTTCTTAGCACCTTAGTATCAGATAAAATAAAGATAATAACAACAAAGAATAGTAAGATAAGGATAACTCCCCTTACTTGTTTCTCTCAGCTTCCTATACTCTTCCTCTACTTACTTGTTCCTCTTTTAGAGATATTTCTTCCTAAGAGAGAGCTTGAGAGAATATAGAAATGTTCTTTTGTTTGTTTCCTCATCTGAAACTCCTAGGCCCTATTTATAGAATTCCCAAGGTACTATTTGCTACAGAATATTCTACAGAATATTCCACAGAATATTCCACAGAATATTCCACAGAATATTCCACTACAGTAATTTTACTATTTACCTCAGTGATTTTATTATTTACCACAGTAATTTTATTATTTGTACAGTAATTTACTATTTGCACAGTAATTTACTATTTGCACAGTAATTAACTATTTGCACAGTAATTTACTATTTGCACATTTTTATAGAATTTTTAGTAAATGTTTTAACTACGTTTTTAATATACGTATGAAAATAAATTTTTAAGGATGTTACAATTTTGATAATAAATGACATAAATATCTTTTATGTATTTTGTGGAAAATAAAATATGGAAACATTTTGATTTATAAATTCAAAACACCTTCGTACATCCTTTCTAAAAAAAAAATTATCCAGAAGCACGTAATCACCACTAGCAATGACAAAATTGTTGAACTTCGCCTCACCAAGGAGATTGAGACATGGTATACTCAACTTTGAAGAATGAATTTGGAGTTTCTAGACTTTTTTGGAATTGTGGAAACTTATAAGCCTCCATTAATCACTCTTTTTGGAGAATTCACACTCTTTTCCTATAAATAGGAAAACTTGTGAAGAGTTGCCAAATATATCCAAATGAAAAAAATTCAAGAGAGTTGAAGAGCTTTTGTATTTCTTCTTAAGAAGAAGGGAGAGTTTCATAGAGAAAATTTGTATCAAGAAGGTGAAATTCACAAGATGAACCTCCGAAATTGGGAGAAACCATTTGTAATCCTATGTTTCTTTCTATAGTGGATATTTTTCAATTGAACTAGGTTATGTGGTTTTCTTTGAAAAGGTTTTCCATGTAAAAATTCTAGTGTTCTTCTTCTTCTCTACTTTTACACTTCCATATAATTCCCATTTAGAGTTTATAAAAGAGGAAATATGTATCGATATTTTCCAATAGTGATATCAGAGCTAGGCTAGTTCGAAAAGTTATTGTCCTATGTAACTTAAAATGGAAGGAACATTTGCTCATGAAAGAGACATGCTTATTCCTATTAAAAGCCAATGATAGAAGGCCATTTTTAGTGTAAGGATTTGTATGATCCAATCACAAATGAGAACATTCTAAAGGGGAAGTATGGGAAAGATTGAGAAATTCCAAATAAAAAAACTGTTGCTATGATTTGGAAGTACATTGACAAAAATTTCTTCGAGCATGTATCAACTTATACCAATGCGTGTGAGTTATGGACAATGCTTAAATTTATGATTTAAAGGAAAACTCCTAAAAAAAAGCTCATATTGTTAGACGGTTAGTGAAATTGGAATATTTTTATGACCAAAATATGGTTGAGCATCTAAAAATCTTTAAAGGTATTGTGAATCAATTGAAAAATGAGATATGAAGATTGATGACGAATTACAAACTTTTCTACTCCTTCGTTCTCTACATGAGAGTTAGGACACACTGGTTGTCCATCTCTAGGACACATTGGTTGTCACTCTCAACAACTCAACATTTGATGACAATCTTAGCCTAGATACTATTACAGATAGTTTGCTAAATGAAAAATCTAGAAGAAAAAAAAGGGGCATAAGTAGTCACTTAGAAGCCAATGTTGTGGGAAGCCTAATGAAGATCCAAGTCTCTCTTCAAAGGTTTGACATGATTCTATTGTGGAAAAGATGATCACAAAAAGGCAGAGTACAAATTCTTAAAAAGATATTAGAAGGTCAGAACAACCCATCTTTATATGATAGATCCAAAAAAGAAGTTGGAAGACAAAACCACAACAGGAGTGGCCTTAGACAATCAGAACATGTTCCGTGTTGGTGAGCAGGTAAGCTAGATGTTGTTGGAATGAACAACCAGTTTGGTGGTGACAAATAGAAATTTAGCATAAAAAATATGATTGTTGTTAGCGATAAGAAGGAAGGCTCTTTGTACATCATATAGGGAAAGATATTTAAAGGGGAGACAAATTTTGCTCAAGAAGAAAGCAAAGAGTTGTGGCATAAAAAATTAGGCCAAATGAGTTAAAAGGAATTAGAAATCCTTGCAAAAGATAATTTCCAAAGCATAAAAAGACAACCACTTGGATTGTGTGAAGATTGCCTAGCACGTAAGCAACATAAAGTATCCTTCCATAATCTTGAGAGTGGAAGAAGAAAAAACGTATTCTAGATCTTGTACACTCAGATGTTTGTTCAACATCTTAAAGGTTTCTTGGTGGTGCTCAACATTTTGTTACCTTCATTGATGACCACTCTAGAAAGTTGTAGGTGTATACATTGGAGATAAAAGATGAAGTCCTTTGAGCCCTCAAGAAGTTTCACATTTCTGTAGAATGAGAAACTAGTAAAAAGTTGAAATGTTTGAAAAGTGATAATGGTGGACAATACAGTAAGACTCACATGATTAGACATGAGAAAGGACCTACTAAGACACCTTAAATGAATGGTGTAGTTGAAAGGTTAAATAAAATTATTGTTGAGAAGGTTAGAAGCATGTTGCCAATGCAAAACTTCCTAAGACACTCCAGGGGGAAACAATGGCTACTACAACTTATCTAATTAACTTATCGCCCTTAAGACCGTTAAATGGAAGGATACCAAAAGAAGTATGAACTAATAAGAAAGCCTCATATCGCAACTTGAGAGTCTTTGGATGTAAGGCATTTGTTCACATTCCAAAAGATGAAAAGGAAAAGCTTAACTCTAAGGCAAAAGAATGTCTATACAAATAGAAAGAATGTTCGAAGTAGAGATGTGGTGTTCATTAAAGACCATACAATCCACGTTATCAAGAACATAGAGAAACCAATTATTAGAGTCCTTTTTTGGTGAACAATTCAAGGAGAGAGACTCCTCAATCAGAACTCAAACAGGAGCTACAACTTAATGAGATGGTTGAAGAACCTCATCAAATAGAACAACATGACTAGGTGCTAAAAGATCAAGGTAGTGAGAATGAGGAACCACAGGTGAGACTATCAAAGAGAGAGAAAATTGTCAACAAGATACTTCTTAAATGAATATGTTAATCATACTAATGAAGATGAACCTCAAAGCTTTACTGAAGCTATTAAGATGGAAGACAAAAACAAATAGTTGCAAGCCATGTAAGAAGAGATTCGGTCCTTAAAGGAGAATCAAACATCAAAAGGAAGAAAGACGTTGCAAAACAAATGAGTGTTTAAACTCACAAAATGAAGAGAACAACACAAACCCAATATACAAAGCACGAATTGTAATAAAGAGGTGAAACCAAAAGAAAGGAATAAAATTTGTTGAAATATTCTCATTAGTGGTGAATATGACATTTATTAGAGCAATTCTCAGTCTGCCAACAAAACTGGACTTGAAGATTGAATAATAAGATGTCATAATAGCATTCTTACATGAAGACCTAAAGGAAAACATTTATGGTCTAAAAGAAGCTCCAAGACAATGTTACAAGAAGTTTGATTCCTTTATGACCCAACGTAATTTTAAGAAGACCTTTGTAGAGCATTGTGTGTTTGTGAAGAACTATGAAAATGGTAAGTCCATTATACTTTTCTTGTATGTTGATGACATGTTAATTATGGGGAAAGATAAGGTAAAAATAATTGTTCTCAAGGAAACATTGAGTAAGTCTTTTGCCAAGAAAGATTTGGGTACAATAAAAAGGATTCTTAGGTTGAAAATTTTTAATGATCATTCCAAAAGAATGTTATGGGTATCTCAGAAAGACTTCATTGAAAAAATTCTAAAAAGATTCAACATGTCAAACCTACGAATGTTCTTGTTGTTGGACATTTTATACTCAACAAATCTCAATGTCCAAAGAATGAAAAAGAAAAAGAAGAAATGAACAAGGTTCCTTGTACTTCTATTGTGGGTTGCCTTATGTATGCAATAGTTTGTACAATACCGGATATTGGTTATGTTAAGTCAAAGTGGCTTAGCATCTTAATTTTGATTATTACAAGACAGACAAATGTATCAACAGACGCAGAGGGAAATATGATCAGACTGATCATTATTAGCATAGACGAAGGATGCACCCTCAAACAGAAGACGCAACAGACGAAGGGTTCAAGTCATCATACTTCAAAGTAACCACATTAGATGAGGAACCTTCAAAGATCAAGACTGAGAGCTCTCCTCAACTTCATGTTCTGCACTCAAGAATGAAGATATAAAGACTGAAGTTGAAGACGAAGAAAGAAGACAGATGAATGAATTTAACATACAACTCATCTATTTGTTCATTCGTCTATCGGTTTAATGAAGTTCAGACGCTAAGTAACACATGCATTCGTTTCAAATCAAGTCATTACTCAGAAGCTTTTAAAGGTGGAAAGAGATTTCAAAATAAACCTCTGCAACACGAAAAGCAGTTGCACGTTTCTGTTAAATCTCTGAGCAAATCAGTTAAAGTCCGATCTCACGCAGACATCCGCTGACTTTGCATTAAATGTTCTGTATGCTCACTCTGCCAGATGTGGAAATATCCAAGATAAAGAACTAACGTTCAAATCTACAATCTAACGAATACTTCACGGAGATGTCTATAAAAGGATTTCATCACAACGAGTTGAAGTTGGTGAACTACTCTGATCAAGATCATATTCAACTCTCGCTCAAGCTCTCAGATAAAAGTTCACTCGCCCTAAACTTAGATTAGTACTCATTGTAAAATCTCTCTCTGTGAAAAGGATAATTTTTATTTGGTCTTAATTGTAAATCATCGTTGTGGTAATCTGTGGCTTGAGGAGCCTAATTGTTTAAAGAATACCTTGTGTTTAGCCTGAAGAGGCTGAGGTCCAAATAATACATGTTTTAGCCTGAGGAGGCTAAGTATTGAAAAAATACCTTTGGTTAGCCTGAGGAGGCTAGGTTCAAAGAATACTTGGGTTTAGCATGTGGAGGTTGGGGTCAAATAATATGAGTTTAGCCTGAGAAGGTTGTATTCAAAGAATATTTGTATTTTAGCCACGAGTGACTGGATTCAAAGAATAACTCTTAGTGGAATCTCAGCAAGTTGTTAGGTAACTGGACATAGTCTTGAATAGACGAACCAGTATAAAAATATTATTGCTTTCATTATTAACCGGGGCTAATAACTTAAATTGACTCTTCAATTAAATTCAACCTTTAAAAGAGAAATTTAAGTTTGCGTCTTTATCACATACGCAAAACGCATCGTCCGAAAAAGTTTTAATAATAAACACAATTCAACTCCCCTTCTTGTGTATTTGTATTTTACAGGTTATGCTTTAGGAGTTGTGAGTAGATTCTTATCAAACCCAAGAAAAGAGCATTGGGAAATTGTTAAATGGATACTAAGGTATCTGAGAGGAACTACCAAAAGAAGTTTGTGTTTTGGCAATGGAAATCTAATGCTCATTGGATATTTAGACTCAGATATGGTAGATGATATGGATTCAAGGAAATCAACATCACGCTACTTATTACTTTTGTCGGGGGAGCTATTTCTTGACAGTCAAAGCTTAAAACATGTGTGACATTGTCTATCGTTGAAGTAGAGTATGTAGCAATTACTGAAGTCTCTAAAAAGACGTTATGTGGTGAATTGTGATAATCAAAGTATCATCCATCTAGTCAAGAACCCCATGTTCCACTCTTGCTTAAAACATGTTGAAATCCGATATCACTAGATACGAGAAGCATTGGATGAGAAGAAATTGAAGATAAAGAAAATTCATATAGATTTGAATTAGTCTGATATGATATGATGACTAAGTCAATGTCCACCGAGAAGGTTGAAGATTGTTGCCAAGGTGCTAGTTTAGTGATGCCCCAATTGAGTCAAGAAGAGGGAGGTTTGTTGGGATTCCTTCCTTCAATTATGATGCACAAGTCACAATGATAGAAAATAAAGATGAATATTCCGAGGTCTTGAAATTTATTTTTTTTTACCTTGAGACATGTACACACAACTTTGAAGAATAAATTTGGAATTTCTAGATCTTTTTGGAATTGTGAAAATTTGTTAGATTTCTATTAATCAATCTTTTTGGAGAAGTCACATTCTTCAATAAATAAGAAAACTTGTGAAAAATTGAGAAACACTTCGTAATCTTCCTTTTGATAGTGGAGATATTTTTACCAAGACTAGGTCGCGTGATTTTTCCCAAAATGGTTTTCTATGGAAAAATTCTAGTGTTCTTCTTCTCTACTTCTTTTATTTTTATGCTTCTTTATAGTGTCCATTTTATGTTCACAGAGGAAGGAATAGGTAATGTTTGTGTTTTTTTGGTTGGTTGTGGTTGCCATGGATGGATGGGATTGTTCTAATTCGTGAGGGGTGTAGGAATTACACTTATGGATTGAGGGACGGAATAACGCATTCCAGAATTTTCTGGAATAGCCAATCTGTAACACAAATTGTATTGAAGTTAGTTTAAGTAGGCTGTTTTTTTTTTTGAGATTCTTTGAGTTGGGGCTAGTTAAGATAGCATATTTCATATTGAGATAGAATTGTAAGATCTTGTGATAATTTTTGTGGGTCCCACATAAATTGATTATTTAGATATTTTATTTTTCCTATTTCCCTCAACCTTTAGTTGAAAAAAGTAGATATCTAACGGGAGATCTTGTACAAGATCCCAATCTCTAACTTAGAAATCTTCATGGTAAGATTAATGGAAGATATTGAAACAGATCTTAGATTTAAGATCCTTGGCTAAGATACACCAGTAAAGATGTTCTAATATGAATTTGCAAAATCATGATTGGTAATTACTATATTAGAGATGCAACAAATGAAAAACGTGGATGAAGTTATGCTTGCATGGTGTAGAAATGTTTCTTTTGGTAGTTACTATATCACTTTGGTAATGGAGATTTAGATAACAGTTATTATCAGAAGGTTTTTCCCATATTGCAACATACCCATCTTTGTTCACAAACTAGTAACTTCAAACAGTAAAATACCATCTTCATCACAAGTTTAAAAAAAAAGAGGTGCTAGAAGAAATTCAAAGTGAGCAACATACACAACACATTGTTAATAAGATTTCAATCATTCAGAAAAGAGATCCCCTCCCCAAATTCTCATTCCTACTAACAAGCCAAGCTTAGATTGATATCACATCTACGTCCGCAACAATTAGCTCCTAGTTTTCCCAATAAGTCAATGTTGCTTCGCCTAAAACAAGATTAATAAATTAATTGTGTCAAAACTAGAAGCAAAGATGCCTATGCATCTCCATATAATGAGCCATATAGCAGGATAGATGGGCCCATCTGTGTTTGGGAGTTTTGGGTTAGTGGGAGTATAACGGTATCAAGGCACCATGGCATGGGAATCATTATAGTGAGATTTTCTTCACTATATAGAGCTCCACTCTCAGGAACATCTCCGCTTGGTTGCTTTTCCTTTGTTAACAAAGGTTTCACATGTTGAGGAGATAAGTTTATCTCTTAAGTAGATGATTAAGAGTTTGATTTCTACTCCACGTATTTATAGTTGATAAAACCAACCCCTTAAATAAATCTCTCACTATCTTGAAAGATTAGTATTTAACTCTTGGTTGAGAGCATTCATTTAAAATATAATCAAATATTACGTTAATTATGTTTAGTCCTTCATTTTTATCTAAATTTTAGTTTTAAATTTTTTAAATTTATTTTTTCTATTTTTAGTTTCTTAAATTTTCTGTCCCTATTTTTAGTACCCCTTATGAAAAACCATCACAAAATATACTAATTTAATCATTAACAGAAAAATTAATTAGATGACTAAAGATAACAACTAAAAATTTTTAAAAAGCTAAAGACAAAATTAAATTTAAAGAACTAAAAATAAAAATTTAAATATTTAATTAACTCTAAAACTTACCCAGTTGAGGGCACAATATTCAATCTATTGATAATTGATTTACACAGGAAAAACCCCTGAAACCTTTCATCATTCATGGACAAGAATTGAGAAGGCACATATGGACAGAAATTGATCTTTTAATTACTTGAAAGATGGATGGATATCTAAATGCCAACCCAGTTTGTTTACCTAAAAAAAAACTCTAAATCCTATTTTACATGTCATAAACTGTAAAGAGAGCTCTAGAGGTAAAAAAGGATGGAAGGTAAACCCCATGAAGCACTCAACTCTTCACAGAAAACGAATCAACCCCTTCATGAGAACTTTATCTCTATATTCAGATCTCTCAGGCTTAATTGATTGTTGTAGGGTGGCTGTTGGAAGAGGATGAACAAGGTAATGTATTATTCTGATGAGAAGGCCAAGAAATTCGTTCTGGACAACATGGAGCTGGATGAGCAATAAATGTTGGAATCTCATCTCCAGGCATCAGAACTGAAACCCCACTGGAATATACACTCATCTGCATAAATTGGACCATAATATTTATTGGCATAAGTTAACAGGAACTTATTTTGATAAACTATACTAAGAAATTTATTTAAAAAAATTAGCTAAAAAGATGTTTGAGTCATAAGTTATTTTTATAAGTTCAAATAAATTTTGTATTAAGTTCTTTCATCCAAACAGAACCCTAACAATATTTTTAGCACCACAAGACAAACTCTATAGTAATAATGCTATAAAATGTATTATCTATGAACACCAGAAATATTTGGGGACAAGCTACTGAGTATCAATCAGCTAGCTGGTGTTCATACACATTATGTATATAAATATAGTAAGGGTCTCACTAACAAGTGTCCTTACACCGCTTGAGAAATTAAAAAGCGCACAAAAAATTGTAGCCCAGAATAATTTCAGACATCCAAGTAAAATTATGAGAAATGTTCAGTACACAACTCTAATATGCAGCCAATTAGCTTACAAAATATATACGGATATGTTTTTCTTTATTAATTTTTTTTTTCTTCCACTTTCTTCACATTTTGTAGGTAGTTGGCTCTGTATTGGAGTTGGGTACCCAACATTTCTCTAAAATTATTTCTCCTTTTTAGTTCTTTAACTAGTGTCCTTAGGACACCGGCTAGCATTTGCCATATAGTAATACAACAACTGCATTACTATATTTACATCTCGAAATAAATGAATCTCCTTTAATCAGTTGGAGGATATTCTTGAAGCACACCTAAAAACCAAAAGCTTTATTACTAATTTACTATTTTCTAGTTTGACTTTTCAACACAAAAAGCAAATTCACCATGAGGACCTAGTCCAGAAAAACAGAAGACAATAACATATCAGAAAGGAGAAAGCAACTGATTAATACTTGCCATTATCAGCCGATTTTAGCAGAAGATTCGATCAGGTTAGTTGATTATGATAGTTTACTATAGAAAAAAAAGAATGCTATCAGTTACACTTTACAAATAGCGTTTCACAAGGTCAGATACAGCTAGGCAATTATGGATCATGCAAGCACACAGGGAAAGTGAACTGATCAGTGTCATTCATAATTTTTTATAGAAGAAGTGACTAAAATAAGTGTAAATAAAACACCATAGAGCCACCCAAATTGACTACGGCTGAACAGAATTTTACTGTGAAGTTGTTTGCATCTGATGCTAAACCTAAAAATCAAGATCTAGCTAGTAAAATACATCGCATCAGTCATCAAAGTAACTACAGTTCACTGTATAAGATTCACTAGGTGCACAGAATCTTTTCCCGGACTCCTAGTTCTGGATAAGATGAAATAAAATAGTGATAAAAAACAAAAGCATTAATATCATATATTTGATAATAATAATATTATATGTGAGCCAATAATTTAAACATACAGACGACGCATATGCATCAACAGAAAACAAAGAATTAGTTATAATTGAAGAACAGCAATAAATAAGTGAAAGGAACGGGCATTAGTTAAAGAATCAACAAACAAGAATTTTTTCAATTAAAAAACACAAAAGATTATATTACAATTTACTTTTTATTTTTTACTTATTAACTGGGCACTTGGTACTAAGACAACTAGATCAACAATTCAAGTTATGCTATATTTCTACCATTCTATGTGATTCTTCTCCAATCCGATTTCCTTCTGGGCATGATTTGTTACATAAATGTAATAATAATTTTATGCATCTAATAAATTTTTGAAAAGAAACAAAAAGAAATTTCCAACATGGTCTGAGTGTACTATCATGATCATAAACAATAAAAGAATCCCTGTCAGAAGCCCAAGTGCGTAGAGTATTTTCTCCAAAGTCTATATTCTGTAATCTATATTCCATTAGCACAATACTAAGATCCCTTAGTGTGATGTAAATGCCAAAAAAGTAAGCTATTAAATTCTGGATCAGTTCCTTTCAAAACAAAATTTTGAATTAGTTGATCTAGCCTTTTCTCTCCAAAACCTATTGGCTAATACTAGAGAATCATTAGTAGTAATGATAAAGGTGAAAGAAACAAATCCATTGTAGAGTGTCCCAATTTGCCCTACTACCAAACTGAGATTGGATAAGTAGGTGGGGCCGGCATGTTCCACTGAAGGAATGGCACAAGGCAGACAGCACGATTGTTACATGGTACTGGTTCATCATAGGATGCCACACAACATTAAAAACTAAAATATTAAAGTGTTAAAAGCCAAGAAGATATATGTGTAGAACATAATACAATGCACCATGTGATAACTTTATTTCTCTATTAGCATACAAGACCAGCATTTAAAGGTTGACCAACTGTCTGAGACCACAAACATTGGCCACACTAGATTTCATCAAAAACATTGGAGGGTGTTGGAGTGAATGAACAGCAAGGACAATGTAGGTCTCAACTTTAATCACAGAGATTTACAAGGACTCGTGGCAAGGGACCAGGTGTTAAGTAGAATGCTACCATGGAGGACCATCTCTTCATAAAACTTACGAGACAATACAGTTCACTCATAAATCATAACCAAGATAATTGACAGAACGTGCATATGCAGAATGAAATCAAACCAAAAAAAAAGAAAAAAAAAAAACTGGTGGGGTTAGCTTAAAACTATTATGTCCACTTTCCGTTGTAGAAAAATAAAATTGGGTATCTCACTTCTCAGGGATAAATTCAGATTTGACAGAAGGGAAATTGGGGATTAACATTTAACCACTACACCAAAGAAAAAATACATAAACATTTGATAATTTGAAGAAGAGAAGAGAAAAAGAGCCGCTAGGAAAACCTCTAAAAGAGGCAAGATCAATAAAACATAACAAATGGTGGTGATTCAGATGATATACGCACAAACACAAAAACACTCATAATTATTGCATGTTTGGATCTAAGTTTGTAAATTTAAGCACACAAAACTTCATTTTGCAAACTGGGTTGAGAAAAACCAACGTTTTCTTTCCTTCCATTTCAAACAAGAAAAACTTCAAGGCAAAATTGAGAAGAAAAAAAAAACTCAATTTACACTTAGACCCATAAAAAAACAAACACTCGCATTCAATTTTACTTTTTAAACAGATGTTGGAGCTGCTACCTAAAAACCAAACATGCCCTTAACCATCCCATAGAAATTTATTAGAAAGCAGAACAGTAAGAGTATAAAATTTAAGAAGGGTCTAAAGATCGAGCATTCTGAGAGCAATTAAGTTCGGAAAAATAATCCAAACTGAAATTAACAAAAAAAACAAAAAAAAAATAAAGACGAAAACTTTCAAAACACGCCCCAACAAAGAAAAACAACTTTTAGCACGAAAAGGTGAAATCTTTGACACGGGAGAGAACTTTTATTTTATCATATTTTATTTATTGATGTTCAATGTTCACTTACTTTTGGAGAAGGGTGGGCGAGTTTGCCGGAGAAATCGATCTGGGCCTCGACGTCGCGGCGGTTGCGGCGAGATTCCGGCGAGAGTGGGGGCGAGTTGGGGCGGAGGAAGCGCTCGAAAATGGCCATGAGGAGGAACATGGATATGAGAATGGCGGTGGCGACGAAGCCGAAGGAGACAGCGTTGACGGAACTGTCGAAGTTTGTCCAATGCTCGTCTCTGTGAACGTTCAATGGAGCTCCTATTGGAGGCCACGTGTTGGTGTTTGTGTTGGTGTAATCTTCGACAACCATTTTTGAAGGTTCTTGTTTTCTCTTGTGATGCTATGCTCTTGTTATTGATGCCATTTTTGGAGAAGAGGAAACAGAGAGTATTGTGTTAGAGTGTTGGGTTACTGTGTTAGGAGAAGAAGAAGAAGAGAAAGAAAAGCAGGAGTGAAGTGAAGTTGGGAATTTGGACAGGACCTCTGCTTTTCTTTATATTTCTGAATAACGATAAAAACAGAAACGCCTCTTTCACATTTATTGTACTATGTATAATGGGTTTAGCAGCGACGGTTACTTTTTCGTATAAAACAATATTATCCTCTTTTTCATTTTCTGTAAAAATAAATTTCTAAAATATTTAGTGAATTTTTTAATGTAAGATAATTTAGGATAAAATTATTTGAGAAAATATTTAGATATTTGACAACTAAGCATAATATGAGATAGAGTAAATTGAATGGACGTAATATAACATTTATTAGACATTAATTTTTTATTAAACATTTACTTTCCACCGAGTAATAATCTTCTAATAATTCATTAAGATCCATTTTTGCAATCAACTATTAATAAATTAGAAGATATTAGTCTTAAAAATATAAAAAGAAAATATTAATTTATTTTACTTTCCAAGTTATTATTTCTTGGTTGAAATTACATTTAAATAAGCATGTGTGTTGATGGTTTGATTAAGTATAATGTAGTTAAATTTTTTTTAATTTGATATCCTTAATCAAGATATGAAATATCTTTTCATTGGACCATCAAATTTCGATAACGGAAGAAAAATTATACTTAAAATTAAGTATAATTTGTATGAATGGCTGACAATATCTTTTGAACTAACTAATATCATGAGCATTTTTACAAAGTTAAAGAATCATGTTTTAAGAAAATTTATAGATAAATTTATTTTGGTATATTTTAATAATATTTTAATCTATGATACAATTTTATTTTGAACATTAAATATTTTAGTATCACGAAGAATATGTTTTGAAAAGAAAGTTATTTATTAATCTTAAAAATTATACATTTTTCATTAATTATGTTATATTTCTAGGATTTATTGTGTTAAGGGGTACATATGGATGGAAAATGGTTAGAGTCATCTAAGAGTAGCATATGCCTAAGATTGTGAGTGTAGTGAAGAACTTCCATAGTTTAACTAATTTTTATATAAGATTTATTAAGGATTTTAGTATTTTGGCTGCACCTCCTAATAAGATAGTTAAAAAGCATGTTGAATTTAAATACGATGAAACATAAGAAAAATCTTTTGTTGAACTTAATTGTAAATTACTAAATGTACTTATTTTTACATTACAAAATTTTGTAAAATGTTTTGAAATTGAATATGATGCATCCAATGTGAGTGTTGGAGTTATTTTAATGCAAGAAGGTCATTCAATTACTAATTTTAGTGAAAAATAAAATAAGTATATCCTAAACTATCCTACTTATACAAAGGAATTGTATGTCTTAATGTGTACCTTGAAAACTTAAGAACATTCTCTTTGACCTAAAGAATTTATTATTTATAGTGATCACGAGTCCCTTCAATATTTGAAAGGATAATGCAAGTTGAACAAAAAGCATGTCAAATGGTTTGAGTTCTTAGAACAATGTCTATATGTCATAAAACATAAAAAAAAAAAAAAGGAAATGAAACGTTGTTATTAATGCGTTATCTAGAAGGCATCCATTATTTTCTACTCTCAAAATGTATTTGCATGATGTTGAATTTTTTTAAGATATACACTGCTTAAGGAGAAGGTGTCTAAAAATGGATAGTATAGGCATAATGATTATTTGTTTAAAGGAAAATATTATGTGTTGTGTAGTGTTTCATAAAAGATTTGTTGGTAAAGGAGGTATATGAGCGTGGCTTCGTGGAGCATTTTGGGGGTACAAAAGACTTTTGAAACATTACATGAACATTTTTATTAGCCCATATGAAATGCGATGTGTAAAAATATTGTGAGAATTGCATTATTTGTAAAAAGACAAAATCAAAAGAGAAGGCACATGGTTTCCTTGGATAGACATATCTAAGAATTTTGTTTTGAGATTTCCTAGAACAAAGAACAATAAGAATCATGTTGTTGTTGATAGGTTCTAAAAAATGATGCATTTTATACCTTGAAAAAAGGTTGAGGATGGTTTCCATATAACTAACTGACTTATCTTTTAAGGAAGTGGTGAGACTCTATGGACTTTCCAAAAATATTGTAAGTGATGGGGACACTAATTTCCTAAGTCATTTTTGGAAAATGTTGTGAGGTAAACTTGGGACTAAATTACTTTTCTTTACTACTTGTCACCCCACATACCGATGAGCAAACTGGGGTAGTGAATATGACTCTAGGAACTTTGCTTAGGATCGTTTTAAAAAAAAATCTTAAGTTACAAAAAGAATGTCTACCTAATATAGAACTTTCATATAATAGGGTTGTTCGTAGCATAACTAATTGTTCACTTCTATTTTTAAGCAAAATGATGCACATGTTATGAAGTTGCATGAGCGTGTGAAAGTTTTAATTGAAGGAAAAAATTAAGAATTATGTCAAATAAGCTAATGATGAAAGAAAGAAAGTTATTTTTGAACCCAGTGGAAATATTTGATTACACATGAGAATGGAAAGATTTCTCAAACGAAAAAGGTTTAAGATTTGACCAATGAACCAAACCTTTTCTAATCTTAAAAAAAATCTATAACAAAAGTTACAAAATTTATTTATTAAGTAAATATGATATAAGTACTACTTTCAATATAGTTAATCTAACTCTTTTTGACGTTAAAGTGAATAAATTTAAGCACAAATATTTTTCAAAAAAAAGAGAATAATAAAGACATTTCTTAACATAAAAACTAAGAGTCAAAACTTAAAATACATAAGAACCGTATAATAAGAGATACAACAACTATTAAGATAACACTTGCAACATTGTTGAATCACAATTAATGAAGATCCATGAGCAAAGAGTTAGAGAATGAATTTTCTATTTTAAATAAAACTGTAATAAATAAATATTTTATTTCTTCAATTTTATTTTTAAATAAGGGTTGAACAATTTTTTTATGACTTTTCATGTGCCTACTAAGAATTGACGGTGCAATTTAACTCGCACTGCATTCATTGACGGTGCAATTTAACTCGCACTGCATTCAGTACTCAATATTATAGTAGAATAAACATACATGACAATTTAGAAAAATATGTTGAAAATGGTGAAAATAATCTATAGGATTAGGCAGAATCTGTTCAGGCTTCCTTTTTACTTATTTTCCTTTGCGGGAAATGGCACATTCCACTAGTCCTCAAACAATCTATACCAAGTCATATCACACAAGCACATATTGAATGACAATTCATGACTCTTATCTTACAAACTTATCTAAATTTCAACTTAATCTAAAGCATATATTTAACGCTATAAAGTTTATTATTAATTTAGAATTAATTTTAAATAAAATTTTATATATTTCATTTTATTTTAGAGAAAAATTTAGAACTAATTTTAAATTTAAAAATAATTCTAAATTAAAATAATTTTGAGTAATTATTGAATAGATTTTACTGTCTATTATTTTTAAAATACATTTATACCATTGTACTTTAGTTATTATATATATCCAACAAATTAAAAAGATATATTTTACAATTCTAATTTATTATTTAAAAACTAAATAATTATTTCTTAATTAACTATAAACTTTTCTTTTATATTAAAATTTTTTCTATTCAATTTTCGTAATTAAAATAAATATTGTGTTTGATCCTTGAACCAATAATTTAATTCAATTCATTTGAAAATTAAAACAGTCACTCAAAAATCCTTTTTCAAAGGATCACTCAATAGTCCTCAACATTAAAAGTAAGATAAAATTTACTTTCGAAATCAAGTTTTGATTATATAATTTTATTAAATATT
Organism: Hylodesmum podocarpum; assembly: GCA_026586105.1. Taxonomy (NCBI): domain Eukaryota; kingdom Viridiplantae; phylum Streptophyta; class Magnoliopsida; order Fabales; family Fabaceae; genus Hylodesmum; species Hylodesmum podocarpum. The sequence continues at coordinate 6,296,202 of JALJEV010000638.1, forward strand.
TAAAAGAAAAATTTGTCATCCATGCTAAGTCTACAAAACTACCTATGGTCTATAAAAAAATATTACCAATTTAATCCCTTTTTATGACAACCAATATATGGCCTAATTTAGTACCTAGAACCACTTATTTTGACCCAAATAATTTCCTAAAAATATTAAATAAAATAAATGAAAAATGAACTGTTTCACATTTATTGAGAGACTATTCAATGATACTTTCTCAGTAACTAAATTACAATAAGTACATTTTTAGGAATCAATAATGGTATTTACATTTTCAATTATTGTTATAAATTTTAAAATTAAAAGAATCATTTTTCTCAAATCTTATCTTCTTAATTATTACTTGAATCAAGAATGAGTATTTTTCTTATAGTTTAAAAAATTATTATTTATATTTTTACTTTTATGGAAATATAGAAAACATTTTTATAAGAATAACAAAAAAAAATCTATATGTTTCATGAGATATTTACTATATTTTTTAAAAAATGTTCTTGACTTGGTTAAATTTAAACTGTTTGTGGTATTTATTTATAAGTTAATAATACATATATATTTTCTTAATAATTTTAAATATCTTCTTTATTTTTTATTTATGACATTTATTTAAGTTAATTACACATATAATTGGTGTTGTAGTCTTTGAATTACACAAGACAAATATTTCTATATACTTGAAATTTATAATAAATAAATAAATTCTAAATATATAAATTATTCTCTAACTAAACTTTAAAGTAAATAAATAAATAATTAAATATACCATTTCTATTTTAAATATATAAGAAATATTTTAAATTACATTTAGCTATTTATATTTATAAAGTGAATAGCTTTTACTTTCCATTTTTGTTTTATGACTGCAGATTCTCAACAGTGGGACATAGTAGGCCAGTACCTAGTGTACAGATTATGACGTGTATTACAATGATGACTTTAACTTTTATTGTTTTTCGGTGCAAAGCTTATTAATTTATACTATCATCATCCATCAAATATTTAACCAAGTTTTATTACATGTTCAGTTTAGATTACTTCAGAAATTTTACTATGATAATTTTATCTAATGAAGTAACATTTTCAGTGATGTGATAATGTAACAAAATAAAAATAACCAAAAATTAATTTAAACTCTAATAAAATATCAACATGCTTTTTATTAAAGTTCAAAAAAATTATTTATAAGGGGGAACATATATTAACCCTTTCGACATACAATGTGAACTTTTGCGTGGCTGTAGGGAAAAAAGTTTCCCTCGACATGAGGAAGCTTTTTTACTTTGATAATGATTTGGACCTTTCCCTTTGTATTAGTGAAAAATAATATTTTTCATATATAATTTCCTTTGTGTATGATTGAAGTTTGCATGCAAGAGATGGCTGAAAATTTTCCCAATAAAATTTCTTCCTTTGAAAGTCTCAATTATTTAAACTTTGTGTCTAATCAGAATTCGACAAACTTTAATAAAACTTAGTGGCTAATTTCTTAATCATATCCAACAAAAAATGTCACTTGCATCCTTCAGTATCTGCTAAAACAAAAAAGAGGACAACCAACATCTTATCTGTGAGATCCCAGCAAAATCAAAAAAGCTCAGTACTCTATAGTCAATGCTCATTTAAAATTGATTTCTTTATTTAATTGTACTTCCAAATAATTGGAAGAAAGAAAGAAATAGACACAATAAAATAGAGTATTTTCTAGACGAGTTTTTCCTTTTAATTATGGTTGTGTTTCTATTTTAATTCTTCAATTTTTTTATGATATAATATAATTTTCACCTTATATATAATAAAACAATCAAGCTATTCTGTATTAAAAAATATATGCTGCGTAGTTAAATTAAAAAAAAAAATGATTGGCTCAAATAATTGTGTCCTTTTTTTAACGTCAGTAGAAAACCGTGTCATTGGTAAGTTCGCGTTTGGCATTATTGGCAGAGTTATATAAGAAGGGAACAATTACTGTACCAGGAATGTTTTACGTAATTATTTTAATTCAGTACAATTATTAAAAGTATGTTATCTCATGTCATAATTAGCTATACCAAAGAAGAATCAAATTGATTCAGATGCAAAGCATTTATATATATATATATATATATATATATATATATATTAAAGTATATATATTTTATTATTGAATAAAATTATTATCTTTGTACTAATTATTTTAAAGTATATGAAACAGTATTACGAGAAGAATTAATGATAATATTATATAAAAATTAAACTACATATTCTAATTCAGTTCACACATGTATACTACTTCTAAAAATATGTTAATTTCCTGCTAAATTTATTATAGAGAATATCTACGAGAGTTTCCTAGGAACTTCATTGTGTTTATTACGGATTACAAAACATAAAAATCAGCAGAAATTTTTTATTTCCTGTAAATTTTCCTGCAAATATATTTTCTCAGATAAAATTTAATTTAATTTTTACTAAATTCAAGAAAAATTATCACTAAGTTTCCTGTGAATTTTATTTTATTTTTTGCAGATTTACATGTAGAATTTGCCGCATATGGAAATTATAGAAAATTTGCTACAGATTTTCTTACTGAATCAATTCACAGCAAATTCTATACAAAATTATAAAATTTTATTTATTTCACATATATTCAAAAATATTATTATTATTTTTGTCTCGTAGTTTAACATTTTTTTATTTTTCTTCCTGGTAGGTTTTTAAAACACAATTCAACTCGTTCTTGTATTTTTTATTTTTATAGTTTGTCATTAGAGTTCGGGTTTTAAGGATTGAGTGTTTCACAGTTGTTAGAGGAAAAAGATATATTACGGTAAATTCATCAACAATGTTCATCACAAAGGGTTCCTTTATGAATGAGTCTTTGCCTTTTTTTTTAAGATAATTATCTTCATTAGACTGACAGAATGGAGATGTATATTAAATTCACTTAATATAAGTTTTGGAAGATCATTTCAGAAGGATATATCTCTCTCACTAAACTCAAAAATTGATGGGGCAATGAAGAATTTGTCATCATGGAGCTAAATAACAAGGTTAGATATGTCATGTAATAAACCTGAAAAAAATGGATTATTTTGTGAAAGAATTTTTGTGTCTATAAAAAGTGGGATTTGTGCTTGAGCCTTAATAGGGCTAAGCTAGTACCATAGATTATTAGATATACTCAATAGCGGATCAAGATAAAAAATTCGAATATTTTTTTATTTATTTTATTTTTTTATATTCGTTTGTATCTTTACCAATTAACCAATTTCTAAATGCTGCAGTAGATCCCAAAGAGATCCCACTTCCTCATGTTCGGGAAAATGAAAAATTATATGTATATATAAAAATGGAATGTCAAATAGATCAATAAAATCATCAAATCAATTAAACTATGTCACTAGTTTGATCGCTATGCCATTCTCGGCAACGATGTGGTGATAGCTGATCGACGAGTTTATTACATGTGCATTATTTAGAACAAAATATAACAAATTCTGTTCCTACAAGACTACTAAGGAGCTATGGAATGCTTTACAAATATCTCATGAAGGTAGAAAATGCCAGATGGTCACTTTCCAATGAGAATATGAGATTTTCTCAATTAAGAAGTGAGATTCTATTGAAAGCATGTTCGAAAGGTTTCAAACTATCTTAAATGGGTTGATAGCTCTGGGAAAAACATTCACTATAGCACATAATAACATGAAAATTGTGGATAATGTTCTAACGGCTTAGGAAGCTTTGTCAACAACTATCTCTATCTCTATGGGAAAAGATATAAAAATATTGACTCTTAACGAACTTGTTGGAGCACTACGAGTTCATGAAGTTCATCTATACAAAAGAAACAACATCAAAATACAAGAACATATAACTCTAAAAGCTGAAGAAGAATGCCCAAAGTCTAAAGTTTCTAAGTCCGATAAAAAGAAGAACAAAGCTTTCAAGGTTGAGGTTGAATCTTTCTCTACTGAAAGCTGTGAGGAATCGACGGATGACGAAATATCCTTTATGGCCAAGAAATTGAAAAGGATGATATTGAGAAAAAAATAGAGGGAATCATTTCTTCAAAAAGGCAGAACACATCATATCTGAATATCCTAAGATCAAGAGGAAATGGAAACTCTAAGAAGGACAAAAAGAAGAGTTTATATACTTGGGATGACCTAGATAATGACAATAGTGAGTCAAAAAACGAAGAAGTTGTAAATATTTGTCTGATGACAGACGCATCAGATGATAAGAACCATTGTGTTTAGAATAAAGACACAAGTATAAGATGGTAAGAGGTAGAGAAATTTGTCTAAAGTAAAAAAGCAAACCAACATACCCAAGGTTGTTACCAAATACCATTCTCAAAATAAAAAGATAAAGTCTAACAATAATTAACCTAAGCAAATTTGAAAATCAAAATAAATTTATTTCTGTAGCTGGTATCTTCAAGAGGATGATAGAGGATTTCTATCTACATAGTAATTATTCACCTAGAAACTTATCTATTTTTTAACATTTCATACTAATAAAAGATCAATCTTTTATAAATTTGGAAAAGATAAAATCTCGGTATTTGATTTTCTTTTTATTAAAATTTTATCTCATTATTTATTTGTTTATTTTATCATATTTTATTCACTTCATTTTTAAAATTAAACAGAAAGCTAGTTTAATCAATAATCTTCTCCAGCAGAAAAGCAAGGACATTTTCAATATTCATTAAAATGTGAAAATATCATACTATAATTGTATCTGAAAAATGTTATAGTTGAGAAGGACCAATCAGAACTGCCAGAGATTGCCACTGCCACCGCCGCAGGGAATAATAGGATACCAATCCATCAGGGGACCGCAGCATATTTAATGAGAAGTGACTTTAATATGTTGTAAATGTTAAGTTTATACTATCTCACACTATGTTTGCTACAATTTTTTTACATATTTTATTTGTCTCTATGAATCTATTATCTTTTATTTTTTATATCTAAATTTGTTTTAAATTTACCAATAATGACAATAAAATTACATCATATTCAAATAGCCCATCATAAATCTAAGACATAATTTATTTATTCAGAGATATTTATTATAAAATTTAATTATATATAATTCACATACTAAAATACTCATTATATTTTAAATTAAAACCAACAAATAGAGTTTATTATGAAATTTAACTTATATAGCCTGAAAAAACATGTGTGATGCCATTATTGAAGATGAGGGGAGAGAATTAAAACTATTTTGGTTGGTATCTTGGCGAAGAGATGAATTGATGGTTGTTTTTGAATTTTATTTGCTCAGGGGCGGCGGTTTTCTCCTCCCCGTGAAAAAACTATTCAAGCCATTAAATCAAATATATATTATATATGATGATATTAAATTCTTATATAACATGTAATATTTTAATTTAATATAATTTATTTAGTCTAGTTTATAATGTTAACTTCACTTTAGAAAAATATTTTATGTTAAGAAAATAATCTTTTGATATGAAATTTTTTAAACTTCTACGTATTCTTGAATTATTTATAAAATTACATAATTATAAAAAAAAATTTAATTAATGTTTATATATTTGATAGATAACATTTAATTTTTTAATATTTATGTTTAATTAATGTTAATTAGTGGTGTAAGTTCTTTCATCTCCTGGTCATGTTTTCATCTTAAAAGATTATTTTATTATCACAAAATGATTTGAAAATAAAATATATTAAAAAATTCTGAAATTTTAAGAAAAATATTATTTCTAAATTTTATTATCTTATAATAATTATTTTTATTTTAAATTAGCTATCATACAAATAATAGAAAAATATATACTTCCTGAATTTTCCAATAATTATATTATTGAATTGAATATTTATTATTAGGCCAAATTAATAATTTTGACTTTGATATTAATTGGTAGATTGACTAAATATTTATCGTAAGGTGAAAATTATAGTTTTTAATTAAAACGTAATTCTTTCTATTGTAAATACATATTTTTTTAATTTAAGAGTGTAATAGTTGGAGCGACATGAATAAATAATAATAATAATAATAATAATAACTAAGTAAATTAGTTTAATAATTTAAGTTATTTAAATAATTTGATTTAAGTCAATTTCTAATATTTTATGTATTTATTAAAATTCATAATGGGCTAGACCTGTAAATGAAATCTAGACATATCTATTTAGTATTTAGTCGGTAAAAGGGTTATTGAGTAATAAAATAGTTTATACCTATAAGTTTGAAACTTATACAAGTTGTCATCATCTAGTTTTGTAGCTTTTTAAGAGAAAAGTATTTAATTAGATCTATTTGGTTAATTATTTGTTTAAATGAGTCTAGTTATAAATTATTTATTAAAATGGTCTGTTTTAAAAAATTGGCCAACTAAATGGGAAGTCACGGAGGTGTGACATATGATGGTGAATCCAAACACAAAGTCGTCAACTATAATGCATTGACACTCTTAGCATGGTGGCGACATTGGTGTCATCATCAACTTCACTAAGTATGATCGTGACGTTAGCAACACCGAAGCGAGTGAAGATAACTTCAAGATCATGGCAAGAGACGATGTCATCATTGTCACAATCGATAAAGTGGAAGATCCGGACAAGTTCCCATCGAACAACGACGTCATCGAGCTAGTTACCAAGAAGTCCGAGGAGGATACTAGTGGGGTGTGAGAGTCTTGGGTTTGTGGATGAAGTTTTTGAAGGATGAACCAGATCCAAATAATGGTGGGTCAGATCTTGAAACCAAAGAATGTTCCTATTTAGAGCAGAAGAAGCGTCTAGGGTTGAGTTTGAAGGTTTTTGTGTTAATGGTACTGATGAGTTTCATGGTTGGAGTTATTGAAAAAGGAAAAATGAAGAAGGGTCGTGTTACTACACCTTCATCTAGATAGGAGTCATCGGACTCCTCGATGACTTCAGTTTAGAGTCATTAACTCTTGTGACAACTTTATTTTGGAGTTGTTGATTTCGTGATAACTTCATTAAATTCCATCTTCCAACTATAATAAGTTTTAAATTAGCATTGTTTCCATATTTAATTTGGGAAATAATACTCTTAAATTATTTTTGCCAACTCTCTTATTCTTCCCCCTTTTAATTTTTTGAAAAAAAATGTTTTCTCTTTATATTGGGTGATAATATATATATATATATATATATATATATATATATTTTCTGAGAACTAATATATTATACACCTGAGAAATTCATTCTAAGTTTACAAAGTTAAATAAAAGAATACTAGTTATTTATTTTGAATTTCACGAAATTCCTGGAAATTAATATGAACAGGTGTTGATAAAATCAGAGGTATGATCGTAACAAACAACCCTATTCAACGTGCAAGGATCAATGAGAGCAATGTAAATCCACTCATAATGTATCATGTCTTTGTGCCCCCTCTTATGCTTCACCAAGAAAATGCAAATGTTTGAAAAAACCGAACACATGCACTTTGTCTTCCTCAATTAAAAGCATTATTATGGCTTTATCAATAAAAAATTGACAGCTATTAAAAACATATTTTCTAAATAATTATTTTAAATAAATATTATTTTATTTTTATGAGAAAAATATACTTTACTACACACTCACTTGTGAACATAAGTCATTCTATATTTTGACATTTATTAAAAATTACGAAATTATATGTGAATCCTTTATCTTATTTAACAAATCTCTTGTAAATTTTATAAAAAAATGAATTTTAATTTATACTAGATAAAATGTTGATATAAATATATTAAAAATATGTTTTTAACATTTCTTATCTCAAACTTTATTAAAAATTGTAAACTTATATAAATTTCTTTATATAGAAAAATTTGTTAACAAGTATCTAAAGATCACTAATTACGCAATTAAGAAATAGAATTTTTTTTTGAAAATACCCATTAAATTTAAACCAAGAAATAGAATGAAATCGTGTTGATAATATTTTGAGAAATTTTATATATATACTACCAAATGTAAAAGATTTTTACTCTTACCCAAGTTTGGTAAGTTTAGAGCATTTTATTATAACTATCTAATTTTTTTCTTTAAAATTTTGGTCATATATCTTTCATCTTTTGAAAAATAATATATATATATATATATATCGATTTTAAGTACATTGAATTGCACTTGTTTGGTTCTTGATTCAAATAGTGACATACCTCACCAAGGGTTCCCTACTCAACTCTTTTTCCACGTGTCCATTACGAGATGAGCTCAATGTGTGTCGGGCTTTTCAGGGCCCAACCCAACATCATGGCCCACCTCAACATTGTCTCATATATCAACGGTGGTGATCAATTAGAAAACGAATGAGTGCCGTTGATTGTTTTCCTTACGGTGGTGAAACACTGAGGGGTCAACAACATCAGATCATCCATCATTGTCCACTGATGTGAAGAGATCACGTCTGCATGCCATCCGTCGCACGTGCGAAGATGTGTGCATGTGTGGCTTCGCTCGTGTGTGATCGGTTGGTGTCCTTGGCTCGCGTGAACACTGCCCACTATCGTTGCCAGCTTTCTCTTCTTTTCATGCCTGTTACACCTTTCATGGCTATTGAGTATTTGAGTGAAATTGAGAAAAATTAAAATTATAAATATAATAAAAATATAATCTATCTCAGTTAGGGGTGAAAATAAATCTGATTATTATGGCTTATACTGCTATTAATCTGATCTTCAATTTTCTTCAGGTTATTTATTAAATTTTTTAATATGTATTTAATTTGAATAAATTTAAAAATTAATTAGTTAAACTAAGATTAGATTTATTAAGATAGATTGGATATATCAGAAAAATATAAAAATTAAAAATTATAAAGTGTTTATATTTTTTAGTAAGCAGATAAATTTAAAAATTTTGTTTGTCAAATATATATATTATAAAGTTGTATTATGGCATACAAATAATTAATAAATATTTTTACGATTGTGGTAAAAAATAATATATGAATATTTTTATATTAAATTTAAAATATATGAAATAAAATATTAATAATTGAATAATTTAAAAGTTAAAGTATAATATAAATAATAAGATAATGTATTGATTTAAATTATTGAATGTCCCAAAATTAATAATCTTATAGAAAATTTATTATTTCACAAATTTTAACTAGCAATAATATTCATTTTCTTTACTTATTTATGATTTGAGAATAAATATATTATTTTTGTTTTAATAATTTTTACAATATAATATTTTTAAAAATTTAGTTATTTCTCACTTTAATGTCAAGAAAACAATTTAATATTTTAGAAAACTAAAATAAAAAAATTAACTTCCTTGCGTTACTTTCTGTCTCATTGAAGGGGTGATTTTTTTTATTTGATTACTTTAACGTAAAATAAAAACACTTTGGAAGATAAATGATATTACGGAGTTGCAGTTTGAGCTGTTAGACTCTTAGATAAATAGAATGAGTTGTATCCTCTTTTGTAATAAAAAAATGATCAATTGCATAATTAGTATCAAAATTAGGATCACAAATTCAATTCTTACCGGCGAAAATCGTGACTTCTTACCTAATGATAATCTGAACGTTTGGTCCAATAATAATTATAAAACAATCTAATAATTGAGCATACAATCAATCTTATATTTATTTCATTTTATTATAATTTTTAATGGATAATTTGTTATTTAATAAGTATAATTGGAGTTCATTCTGTAAATTGGAGCCAGATCCTATTTTCTCACGTGAGTCTCGCCAAAAAGATTTCTTTTCTCTCCCTGGCCTATCAAATAGATAAATAGTAATATGGTATTTTCTTTCTATCTCTTCTATGTTACTATTTTTCCTTTGTTTTGGTTATAATAAATAAAGAGCAAGTCTCGATTATTTGATGGCGTGAAGAGAAATGGTTGGTGAACAATTTTAATACATATAATTAACTCTTAAAATATATACATATTTTTTTTATTAATTTTTTTTTTATATTTTATAGACAATTAATTGATTAGTTAATTATGTATTATAATTGTCTATTAAACATTTATTAAAGAAGAAAGCTGGAGGAAAGACTTTCAATGGAGTTGGGCTTTGCACTTTCAAACGTAGAGGGCCTCCATATGTGGGCTTCTGGAGTTCCTGTTTATTGCAACGGTAGACAGTGGGTAGAGCCCATAACCCATAACTTGGGCCCACATGACAGATGGACAATATTATGGGTTTGTGGTAAAATTAAAGACATGCTCTTGTGGTGGTGTGTTTCCTCAAAGCTTCAAGACCAGGCAATAAGGCAATGAGGCAATGAGGCAATGAGGCAATTAGAATCTTTCGACTTATGCCAGAGTTAGTGGGACAGTGACACAAGTGTTCACCAAAAAGGGAAAAAAAAATAGAAATAATGAACAGTTTTCAATTGGTCACTTTACTAACTTTTGATAAAGATAAACACATTTCTAAATAAAGCACAGGCTGATTTTCCAGAAAGAGCTAATTTTGTAGTTAACGAATGAATAATGATTTTTTTTTATCCAGATGAGTTAAATATAAATATTAAAAGATTTATAAATATGTTCATTTTTTTTAAAAAAAATACAAATACTGAGAGATTCATAATAACTCATGTATTATGTTTAACCAATTAAGTTATATATCTCATAACAAATGAATAAATAATGATTAGGGAGATCATAGATGCGTGCCATATCATGAAATGACCTAAAATAGAAACACTTAGCATTGGCAAAGTCGAAGCTTTGGGGCCCAAGCAAAAGTTGGAAAGACATATCTCCAACTCCATATCTTGTTATTGTTATGATATGATGAACAAATCCAATTGCATTAATAATTCTGATACAAGCTGTATCACTAATCATACAAGCTGATAAAGAGAAAAAGAAAAAATAAATATACTAACTTGGATAGAATTTAACTGTGATTAATTTTATGGACAATTCGTTGAGAAAAAAGAATATCCTCATTTAAATCACATAAACTTTATTATCTTTACTTAAATCACATAAATTTTATGTAGCAAAAATATTATATGATTTTTTTATTTGTAAGAATAGAAGATAGTGTCAGGGTTTTACGAACTCATATATCTTACTCAATTAATTAAATTAGACCCTTAAAAAGATAATGATATCAACATTGAATTAGATATATATTATATTTATAGCGTCAAATTCAGTTTTTAGTAAAATATACTTAATTTTTCAAAAGCATGGGTTATTTTCGTACATATCTATACGGTACAAAGAGAACTTCTGAAATATTTATATGTGATTTTGACCAATATTGAAATTATGTATCTTGTTGAATTTCTTATATGGATTTTTAATCATTTATTTTGGAAATTAAAACAAAAATTGATATTCATGTATTTAAAATTTAAAAGTTAAAATTATCTATAAGGATAATGATATGTATTTTTTATATATAAAAATAAAATGATAACATTTATTTAAAGTAATGTTCTTCATTTAAATTCATCAATATTATATAAGAGACATAGAAATATTGTGTAAAGAAATATTTGTAGCTGAGTTTATAATAATAAAATGATGAATTTTTATTAATTCCTAAACATCATAGATACATGATTATAAAATATTATATATTAAAATTTATATACCTTACATGGAAATAATATAATAAAAAATATTCTTAACAACTATTGATGAAAATTAAGAGTTTTTTTGCCTATTTATTGAATAATATTTTTTCGGTACGTCAATTGATTTAACGATATAATCTCCTATAATAAGTAAATTTTTTTCAAATAAATTTATTTATAAATAATTAGTTCAATCCATCACTAAACTAAATCTAGTTTAATTATTTATGTAATCATCTCATGAATAAAAATAATATATTTAATTATTAATAATATAAAATATTATCTTATGTTTATTTATATTTATCATAAAAATTATAAGATGTTTTGATTTATTTTAAGCCCGACCTGTTTCCTCTTTTGCCAGTTATTCGACCTTTAAAACATGTCCTCGAATTTATGAAATGTTTCTTGAGCTTTTATTGTTTTCGAAACGTAATTTTCACCGCTTCACCTTCTTAGTGGAAATGATGTATAATTCCTATCGTTTTGTTTTCTGTGGTCATGATGTTTCACTTTTTGAGGGTTGTATTTTTTGAGTAAGCTCGCGTTCTTAAATTTGACAATGTTTTGAGTTTTTGTTGATTATAAGTAGTCTCGCCTTTGTCTTCCTTTTCTTTCTTTAATTTGGATCTTTTAGGCTCTCTTTAACTTAATTCTTGTTATTCCTATTTCTTTGGTTGTTCTTCCTCTCCTTCTCTTTTACGATAGTTTTATCTTGTCTTCCTCTTTAACAAATTCATGGATGACGATTTTAGTTTAAAACACTTTTTTGCCAATATTGGCATTCCCTCATTTTCTACCTCACCAGATTCTTTGGCTCTAGCGAGAGGTATTGACCCTTCCACTAGAGTTGCTAGTGCTGACACTCCCATAACTGTAATTGACCAGACCACCTCGTTTGGAAGAGGGTTAAGAAGGGGTTGTAATGAGGATATTATTCCTCCACCTGCTTCTCCTGAGCGTAACCAGCCTCGTCTGTTGCCGGTGGGGATCCTTGTCCCTCCTGTTTTAGGTCCTTGCATTCAGGACCTGAAAAAGTTCCTTCATTCGAAAACTCCCCGGTTTCTCCCTCCCGTATCATGGGTGTAACGAGCCAACCTCTTCCTTCCAATGCCTCTTGTCCTGGTAAAAGGATCTGGATTGATCAGATTAGCACCACCGCTTCTTCTTCTAAGTCATTATAGTACGTGGACATGACCCTTTCTCATTCTGAGAAGAGGTTGGGCTTCACACTAAATCGTTCTGATGCCAACCTCCTCAACTCTGTCGAGGCTCAAGCTTATCTCGAGGGCGTGGAAATGATGTTGATTCAATCAATGACCACTCTTCGCCACTTTGGGGATCACTCTGGACTCCAAGATCTTGAGTTTGAGAATCAAGAATTGTTGAAAGTTAAAGCTGAGGTTGACTTGATTTTGGAGTATCGAGGTTGTTATGAGGTGGTGTTGAGTGAGCATGGCTCTGTCCGATATACCCTAAATGAGACCCGTACTGTTGCCAATCGTGCCTAAAAGGGACAACTCTAGGTTGTCGAGGAGGTTTCCCCAAAAAAAGAAGGAACTCTCCGGGCTTTGGAGGAGTTGAAGGGAGCTAGACTCGAGCTTCAAATGTCTAAGGACTGTGAGACCACTCTTCAGAGACAATTAGAGGAGGTGAAGAAGGTCGAAATGGAGCTATGGGTCGAAGTTCGAGAGACGACCGAGAAAGTGTTACGATGATACCAGGAAGGTTTTACCCAAGTTTCCCAGCAAGCTCGACTTTAATACCCTTCTTTTAATTTTATTTTGACTTGAATAAAAAGATTGTAAATGGTAGTCGATGACAACTGGTAATATATATCTTGTATGCCTTCCTTTTATGAATATTAATATACTCTTTATGTCTGCGTTTTGGATTTATGTTTGCTAGATGGATTTGCTATGTTTGTAACTGTTGGTCCCTATATAAATCTAGAGGGGGGGTGAATACATTCTTGTTCCCTATGTCAACTTTCAACTTTTCTCACTTTCTTTCCCGATTCAATTTTATCTTAGTTACAAGTAACGTATCAGAGATATACAACGAATAACAGCGAGAAAAACAATGAATTATAAGAGATAAGATAAAGAAAAGAGTTTAGACAGAGATTTATCCTGATTCGGCTTTCGGCCTACATCCAGTCCCAACCCAACAATCTGTTGCGATCGATTTTCCACTATAACGATTCTTTGTGTCTAATACAATCACGCTGCACAAACACAAAACAAATCAAAATACTCAAAACATATGTTCTTCACCTAAGAACATATCAGAACATATCAACCTGATTCTTGATCCCTTCAAGAACCAACCTTGAGAGTATCTCTCTCAAAAACTCTTCAACTTTTCTAGAGAACTCCTTTATCTTTAGAGTCTTATACCAAAAACGAATACAAAAGATAAAGATCAGATAAGAGTACACCTGTTGTGTATGCACTGATCAAGATAGCATCCAATGAATTCAATCAATCACATAGCCTTCATCTCAAGAGAAAATCTTTTAAAAACTTTGAAGAGAATTCTTGTGTAAAACTGATTTTTTTTTTGCTCTTCCTTTCTTTCTGGAAAACTCAAAAGATCTCTCTCCTTGAAACAATTCAAAGAGGTTTCTATTTAAAGTAGTTTCAAAAGCTCTTTGAGATGAATTCTGGTATGGTAATCGATTACAGGATGGAGGTAATCGATTACTCCAGAGAAATTTGCCTTCTCTGTTTCTTCAAGCACGAAATAATCGATTACTATGAAGTGGTAATCGATTACTCCAGAGCAATTTGGGTTCCCCTATTTTCTGAGTCTGTTGGTAATCGATTACAGCTATATGATAATCGATTACTTCAACTTAAAACCTTTTTAAACCAAAGTTTTTGACTTTTCCAAAACAAAATGGGGTTCCAAAACTTCTCTAGCTCAAATCATAAGAGTAGATTCAAATTCTCTATGAAAAAGATTGAATTAAAACCACACTCAAAGCCTATTCTAAAACAATCAATACAATTAAGCTCCTATATACAATCTATCATAAAGATCAAAATTACAAGTATATCAAAACTAAAATAAGAGGCGACTTCTTCAGCTTCAAGTCCAACAATCTCCCCCTTTTTGGTTTTGATGTACCAAATCCGTGTAGTTGAGATGTTAATGTAGATAGCGACTTTGATGTGTCCTACAATGTTAGTATTTTTCCTTTTTTTTTTTTTTTCATTTTCATCATTTTTTTTCATACAGCTTTATAGATGATTCAAATCATATCACATTTTCAATTCACGGAAATATAAAGACAATCATTTGCAAAGAAAATTAAATCTAGCTATTATAGTTATCCAAATTGTTCAAGTATTGCTAATCTGCTCCCCCTTAGTAAAGTACTTAAAAAAAAAAACAGATTCAAAAACAAATTCAACAAATTCAAAAACAGTTCAAGAAAAACTATGCTATGAAGACTAAAAACAGTTCAAGAAAAACTATGCTATGAAGACTAATAATAGCAGCTAATAACTACACACTACTACTCCCCCTATTTGGTATATCAAATAAGAAAGTGAGAGGTAGAGTTGAAGTTACTAATTTGAGTCATCTTGGTTGAGTCTCTCCATGATCGTTTCCATCAAGTCTTTCATCTCTAGGAAGTGCAAATCTTGACGCTTTCCTAGGTCATCTATCCTCTTGTTGACAGTTGCTTCCAATTCATCCAATCTGTCAATCATGATGGATTCAAAGCGCGATCTTGGAATGTACTTTCCAGATGCCAGGTTGTCTTCATCTTCATCTTCAGGTTGTGCTTCTCCTTGTTCTTCTTGTGGATTTGCTTGCTGTTCTTCTCTGGTTATCCAGCCAACATCAGTTTTGATCAGCCTCATCATCTTCAAGGCTCTATCACTGATCATGTGGACATCCTTGACTAATTCTCTTGCTTCATCAGTAGTATCTACCTGAAAAATTTCAATTAGTCTAGAGATAAACAGAGAGTATGGACACTTATTGTCTAGAAGTCTTCTAGTCTTCAGCATGTTGTCCATAATGATGTGCGTCCAATCCACTTGAATCCCATTCTTCAGAGCAGCCATGAGGATCATGTCGTCTTCACTGATTTGTGCATGATTTGCTCCTCTAGCAGCCAAAATCCAGTAAACGGTGTAATGCTGTAGCCTATCATCAGATGTCAGGCCACCAATGTTGTAAGTCACCTTTTTGCCTTGTGCTCTTCTATAATTCCTTTCCTCTTCCCAGTTTTGTGGGTTCCTCAGTAGACTCATGTAGAAGTTGTCTTTTTGTAGATCAAATCCTTTCTCCCGGAGTTTGTCTACATGCCCTATTATCCTTTCCTTCCTGATACCATCAATTTGAAGAAAATGTGCAGGGGTTAAGGTTATCTTAATACCTTTAATTTCAGAACTTACTGTCATTCTCTCCATGTTTGGTTTGAGGTTTGAATAGAAGACTCGAACCAAATTGGGGTAGATAAAACCTTTCATGCCTACAAATCTCTCCAAGTGTTGTTGCCTCAGATATGTCTGGAATGTGAAACTCTGACTGTCTAGCCATTGGAGGTCTAGAATCTTTGGTGGAACAAGACCTTTGTTTGCAAAATCAAGGTTGAATCTTGTTTCTTGCCCTTTTGATGTGAACCAACGGCTAACCGCAGATTCTGGTGGAGGAGGTGGAGTCCTTTCTCGTTGAGCCGGTGAAGTAGGTTTCTTCCTTTTGGAGGATTCTCCTACTTTCTTTTTGCCCTTTACCTCCTCTTGAGAGAATCTATTGGCTCTCATCTTGATTCTTTTTCCTTTGCCTTGTTCTTCCATGGTTGCTGAGAGAGAGAGTGATTTCTAGGGTTTTCGGAGAAGAAGATGAATAGTGATCCTTAAGGTTCATCTGCGCTTCTTATAAGAAAAAAAAGCTCAAGAAAATTAGCCCAAGAACGAGGTAATAGATTACCAGCAGTTGGAAATCGATTATCTCTGTTCCTTATATAGAGAGAAGATGAAAAACAAGAAAAACAGTCGTGGTAATCGATTACAGCAATTTGGTAATCGATTACTCCAGAGGATTTTTCTAAAACCATTGAAAACTGGTTCTGTGGTAATCGATTACGGATCGTGGTAATCGATTATCTCAGTACCAAAATCCTTCCCAGAGTGAAATTCACGCGAAGTAATCGATTATCCTTCTTTGGTAATCGATTATTTCTATCAGAAGAAGGTTTTTATTGAAAAATTTTCACAAAAATGATTTTATGGATGAGTGTAATCAAATAAAAGGATTTAGTTTAGATGTTCCTCACTCAAAATGCCGAGGTTTGATCTAAGTTTGTAAAACCTTTCTTTTGGTAATGCCTTTGTAAAAATATCCGCTAGTTGATTTTCTGTGTCTATGAATTCGATGTCACAATCTCCTTTATCGATGTGATCTCTAATGAAGTGGTGTCTGACTTTAATGTGTTTTGTTCTCGAGTGTAGTACAGGATTTCTTGTGATACTTATGGCGCTTGTGTTGTCGCATTTCAGGGGAATGTGATCTATCTTTAGCCCAAAGTCTTCTAGTTGGTGCTTCAACCAAATTGCTTGAGCACAGCAGCTTCCCGCAGCCACATATTCAGCTTCTACAGTTAATAGTGCTACGCAAGCTTGTTTTCTGGTATGCCAAGATATTAGGCATTCTCCAAAAATGTGACATGTTCCACTAGTGCTTTTCCTATCTGTTTTGCTACCTGCAAAATCAGAGTCACTGAAACCAACAAGTAATGGTGAGGTTCCTTTTGGATACAACAATCCACAACTTATAGTTCCTTTTAGGTTGTTGGTCCCTATATGAATCTAGAGGGGGGGTGAATAGATTCAAGTTCCCTTCACAACTTAACTTTTTCTCACTTTTTCCCGATTCAATTTTATCTTGAATTACAAAACGTACCAGAGATATAAACAACGGAAAAACAAGGGAAAAATTGTAAAGCAAGAAAACAAAGAATTAAAAGAGATAAGATAGAGAAGAGAGTTTAGACAGAGATTTATACTGGTTCGGCTTTCGGCCTACATCCAGTCCCAACCCAACAATCTATTGCGATCGGTTTTCCACTATAATGATTATGTGTTCAATACAATCACACTGCACAAACACAAAAACAAATCAAATACTCAAAACTATATGTTCTTCACCTAAGAACATATCTTGATCCTTGATCCCTTCAAGAATCAACCTTTGAGAGTACCTCTCTCAAAAACTCATCAACTCTTTCCAGAGAATACCTTTCTCTTTAGAGTTAAAACCAAAAAGATTACAAAAGATAAAGATCAGATAGAATTACACCTGGTGTGTAAGCACTGATCAACAAAATCATCCACACAATTCAATCTTTTCACACAGCTTTCATCTCAAGAGAAATCTTTGAACCTTTGAAGAGATTTCTTGTAGAAACTAGTGTTTTGCTCTTCTTTTCTTCTTTGAAAACTCAAAAAGATCTCTCTCTCTGAAATAATTCAAAGAGGTTTCAATTTAAAGCAGTTTTAAAAACTTTTGAGATGAATTCAGGTGTGGTAATCGATTACTGGATAGTGGTAATCGATTACTCCAGAGAAATTTGCCTTCCTTGTTCCTTCAAGCACGAAGTAATCGATTACTATGGAGTGATAATCGATTACTCCAGAGCAGTTTGGATTCCCCTGTTTTCTGAAACTGTTGGTAATCGATTACTTCAGCTTAAAAACCTTTTAAAATTAAAGTTTTTGATTCCTTTCAACCAAAATGGGGTTCCAAAGCTTCTCTAGCTCAAATTACAAGTATAAAACAAAGTTTCTATGGAACGATTGAATAAAAACCACACTCAAAGCCTAAGCTAAAACAATCAATACATTTAAAACTCCTATATACAATCTATCATAAAGATCAAGAGTACAAGTATATCAAAACTAAAACTAGGGATGACTTCTTCAGCTTCAAGTCCAACAATCTCCTCTTTTTTGGTTTTGATGTACCAAATGTTGTGTAGTTGATCTTCAATGTAGATGATGGCTTTGATGTGTCCTGCACTGTTAGTGTTTTTCTTTTTCTATTTTTTCAATTTTCATCAATTTCATACAACATTTTACATACAACTTTATGAATTATCCAAAACATATCACTATATCTAATCACAGACATATAAAGACAATTATTTTGCAAAGCAAATTAAATCTAACTATTACAGTCATCGAATAAAATGTTCAATTGTTTTAATCTGCTCCCCCTAAGTAGAATACTTAAGTAAAAACAGATTCACAAACTAACAAAAGTTCAAAGCAATTACAGAGTAAAGCAATAAAGCAATCCAAATATTAAGACTAAAGACAAGACAATTAAAGACAATTAATAACTACAATTAATAACTACACTACTACTCCCTCTATTTGGTATATCAAATCAAAAGGTGAGATGTAGAGATGAAGTTACTAATCTGAGTCGTCATCCTGGTTGAGTCTTTCCATGATCGTCTCCATCAGGTCCTTCATTTCCAGGAAATGCAGATCTTGTCTCTTTCCCAGATCATCAAGTCTCTTGTTGACGGTTGCTTCTAGTTCATCCATTCTATCAATCATAATGGATTCGCAGTGCGATTGTGGAATGTACTCTCCAGAGTTGTCTTCGTCCTCATCTTCATGCTTAGATTGTGCTTCCTCTTGCTCAGGTTGTGGAATGACCTGTTGTTCCTCTCTTGTGATCCATCCCGCATCGGTGTTGATGAGTCTCATCATCTTCAATGCTCTATCTCCGATGACATGGACATCCTTGACTAGTTCTCTTGCTTCTTCAGTGGTGTCAATCTGAAAAATTTCAATTAGTCTAGAGATAAAAAGAGAGTAAGGACACTTATTGTCTAGAAGTCTTCTAGTTTTCAGCATGTTGTCCATTATGATGTGCGTCCAGTCCACTTGAATCCCATTCTTTAGAGCAGCAATGAGAATCATGTCATCCTCACTCAGTTGGGCATGGTTTGCTCCCCTTGCAGCCAAGATCCAGCAAACAGTGTAGTGTAGTAGCCTATCATCCGCTGTCAGGCCACCAATGTTGTAGGTAACTTTCTTGCCCTGTGTTCTTCTGGAATTCCTTTCCTCTTCCCAGTGTTAGGGGTTCCTCAGAAGGCTCATGTAAAAAGAGTCCTTTTGTAAATCAAACCCTTTCTCTCTGAGTTTGTCTACATGTCCGATAATCCCTTCCTTCCTTATGCCAGCAATTTGCAAAAAGTGAGCAGGGGTTAGAGTCATTTTGATACCTTTTACCTCTGAACTCACTGTCATCCTCTCCATATTTGGTTTGAGGTTTGAGTAGAACACCCGAACCAAGTCTGGATAGATGAACCCTTTCATCCCTACGAACCTCTCCAGGTGTTGTTGTCTCAGGAAGGTCTGGAACGTGAAACTCTGATTATCCAGCCATTGTAGGTCAAGAATCTTGGGTGGAACAAGACCCTTGTTAGCAAAGTCGAGGTTGAACCTAGTTTCTTGTCCTTTGGAGGTGAACCACCGGTTGACCCCTGATTCTTGTGGTTGAGGAGGAGGAGGATTTTCTGGTTGCTCTAACGATGTTGGTTTCTTCCTCTTGGAAGATTCTCCCACCTTTTTCTTTCCCTTAACCTCTTCTTGGCTGTATCGGTTTGCCCTCATCTTGATTCTTTTACCTTTACCTTGTTCTTCCATTGTTGAGAGAAATTGAAACTCTAGGGTTTGGAGGAAGAAGGTGAAGGGTTCTTTTTGAGTAAGAGAGTGAATGGTGAGTTGAAGAGTTGCACCTGCACTTCTTATAAGAGAGAACAAAGCCCAAAAGATTAGCCCAAGAACGAGGTAATTGATTACTAGTAGTTGGTAATCGATTATCTTAGTTTCTTATATAGAGGGAAGAAGAAAAACAGGGAAAACAGTCGTGGTAATCGATTACAACACACTGGTAATCGATTACTCCAGAGGATTTTTCCAAAAAATTTGAAAACATGTTTTGTGGTAATCGATTACAGCTCATGGTAATCGATTACTCCAGTACAAAAATCCTTCCCAGAGTGAATTTCACTCGAAGTAATCGATTATCTTCCCTTGGTAATCAATTATTTCTATCAGAAGAAGGTTTTTCTTGAAAATTTTTCACAAAAACAGAGTTATTGATAAGTGTAATCAAGTAAAGAGGTTTAGTTTAGATGTTTCTCACTCAAAATACCGAGGTTTGATCTAAGTTTGTAAAACCTTTCTTTTGGTAATGCCTTTGTAAATATATCCGCCAATTGATTTTTCGTGTCTATGAATTCGATTTCACAGTCTCCTTTTTCAATGTGATCTCTAATAAAGTGGTATCTGACTTCGATGTGTTTCGTTCTTGAGTGCAGTACAGGGTTTCTTGTGATACTTATAGTGCTTTTGTTGTCGTATTTCAAGGGAATGTGATCTATCTTTAGCCCAAAATCTTCAAGTTGGTGCTTTAACCAAATTGCTTGAGCACATCAACTTCCCGCAACTACATATTCAGCTTCTACAGTTGATAGTGCTACGCAAGCTTGCTTTCTACTATTCCACGATATCAAACATTCTCCGAAGATGTGACATGTTCCACTAGTGCTTTTCCTATCCGTTTTGCTACCTGCAAAATCAGAGTCACTGAAACCAACAAGTAATGGTGAGGTTCCTTTTGGATACCATAGTCCACAACTTATTGTTCCTTTTAGGTATTTAAGAATTTTCTTCACTGTTAGCCAATGAGATTGCTTAGGTGCAGATTGAAATCTAGCACATAAACATACAGAAAACATGATATCAGGTCTACTGGCTGTAAGATAAAGTAAAGATCCTATAACACCTCTGTATAAAGTAGTATCAACTTCATCACCTGCTTCATCAATCTCAAGATAAGTGTTAGTAGAAATAGGTGTATTTGACACTTTGCAATTAGTCATCTCATATTTCTTAAGCAGTTCTTTAGTGTACTTAACCTGATGTATGAATGTGCCACCTTCCATTTGTTTGATTTGGAGTCCTAAAAAGAAACTCAGTTCTCCAATCATGGACATGTCAAATTCTTCCTGCATATCTTTCACAAACTCTTCACAAAGTTGTTGGTTAGATGATCCAAAGATAATGTCATCAACATAAATTTGAACCAATAGAATGTAGTCAGATTTGTTCTTAATAAACAAAGTCTTATCCACTTTACCTCTGTGGAATCCTTTTGATATGATAAACTTACTCAGTCTATCATACCATTGCCTAGGGGCTTGCTTTAGCCCATACAAGGCTTTATAAAGTTTGTAGACATGTGTAGGCCAAGTAGTATCTGGTGAAACCGGTGGTTGCTCTACATAGACTTCTTCATTGATATAACCATTTAGGAATGCACTCTTTACATCCATTTGGTATAATTTGAAATTGTTGATGCAAGCATAGGCCAGGAGTAGTCTAACAGCTTCAAGTCTTGCAACAGGGGCAAAGGTTTCTTCAAAGTCAATCCCTTCTTGTTGATTGTAGCCTTTTGCCACAAGTCTTGCTTTGTTTCTGACCACAACTCCTTCTTCACTCAGTTTGTTCTTGAATACCCACTTTGTACCAATAATGTTCATGTTGCCTTTGTTTGGAACAAGTTCCCAAACTCCATTCCTTTTGAACTGGTTGAGTTCTTCTTGCATAGCCATGATCCAAAATTCATTGTTCAAGGCTTCTTCTATATTGGATGGTTCTACCTGTGATACAAAAGCAGTATTATAGCAAAACAAATTCTGTGAGGATCTAGTAGTTATCCCCTTGTGAATGTCACCAATGACATTGTCAAGAGATAGGTTCCTAGGTGTCCTCCACTCTTTTGCTTGTTCTGGTACTAGGTTTGGTTGAGTTTGCTGATGCTCGTGATCAATGTCTATGTTTCCTTCACCTGTTTCGTCATCATTACACAGCAATCTTTCCTTTTGGAAAGTGTTTGTTTCATCAAATCTAATATGGACAGATTCTTCAATGCACATTGTTCTTTTATTAAAGATCCTATATGCTTTACTGGTATTTGAATAACTAAGGAAAATGGCTTCATCAGCCTTTGCATCAAACTTTCCAATAGGGTCCTTGCCATTGTTTAAAACAAAGCATTTGCATTCGAAAACTTTAAAATAAGAAATGTTTGGTTTTCTTTCATAGAAAAGCTCATAAGGGGTTTTCTTTAAAATGAGTCTTATAGAAACTCTATTGAGAACATAACATGCAATGTTCACAGCATCTGCCCAAAAGTGTTTAGGTATCATATGCTCATTCAGCATGGTTCTTCCAAGTTCTATAAGGGACTTGTTTTCCTCTCCACCACTCTATTTTGCTGAGGAGTTCTAGGAGCTAAAAAGCAGTGTGATATCCCAAGTTTTTCACAAAACCTTTCAAAAAAGCTATTCTTAAATTCAGTACCATTATCACTTCTTAAAGCTTTAATTTTCAAATCCTTTTTGTTTTGAATTCTTTTGGCAAGTACCTTGAAAACTTTAAAGGCTTGATCCTTTTTCTTGATAAACAAAACCCAAGTAAATCTTGAATAGTCATCTACTATGACTAGTCCATACAGATTTCCACCAATACTAGCTATCCTAGATGGACCAAATAAGTCTAAATGCAAGAGTTCAAGTGGCTGAGTTGTAGAAACATGTTTAATATTTTTGAAAGATGTTTTTGCCTGCTTGGACTTTTGACAAGCCTCACATAGTCCTTCTTTGGAAAATCTTAGTTTGGGGAGACCAAAAACTAACTCTTTAGAAACAAGCTTATTCAAATGCAATATGTCAATATGTGCTATTCTCCTATGCCATAGCCAAGACAGATCATCATTAGAAGTTAAACATGTAGAGTAAGGAGAAGAATGATCTACTTCCAAAATGTAAATGTTGTTAGATCTCTTGCCAATCATGAGAAGTTCATCTGAGTCTTTGTTGCTGATGAGACAATGTTCTTCATCAAAAGCAATTCTGTAGTTCTTGTCACATAGTTGACTGATGCTCAGCAGATTGAACCTTAATCCATCGACTAGCAATACATCTTCTATAACTGTGTTTGCCTTATATCCAACAGTACCGTAGCTTAATATTTTCCCTTTGTTGTTGTCTCCGTAAACAACAGATCCAGTTTCTCTTGGTGTGAAGGTGCTCAGGTTCTTTCTATCACCTGTCATATGCCTTGAGCAGCCATTGTCTAAGTACCAAATTGAGCTTCTGCTGTTCAGGCTTTCCTGTAAGAGAAAAAGAACTTATTTTGCAGTTGGTACCCACTTCCTCTTGGGTCCATGCATGTTAGTGCTACAGGTTTCTTTCTTAATCCATTTGTATTTACCACTGGAAATCCCTTTCTTTCTAATCATGCAGTTGTATGATTTATGTCCAGGTTTCATGCAATAAGTACAAGTGAATTTAGCATGTTTAGTGTTTCCAGATTTCATGTGAACATGGTTTACAGAAATGTTGTGTTCCTTTAACTTGGAAATATTAGTTTCTAACTCACATATTTTCTGTTTCAACATGGATACTTCCTTTTTCAATACTATGTTTTCTTTTTCAAAAGCTTCAGCTTGATTATAAAGCTCACAAAAGACAGAATGCAATTCATCATATTCATCCATAATTGAGTTTGTATCACTTACCTCACTGGATGTTTTTGCCATTAAGCATAGATTTGCTTCCTCATCTTCACTTTCAGATGTTGAGGATGTGTAGCCTTCATCCCAAGCTATGTATGCTTTCTTTTTCTTCTTTTCTTTTCTGATATTTCTGTCATTCTCAGATTTTCTCACTTCAGTGTTGTTGCTTCTTTTCAAGGTTGGACAATCTGATCTGTAGTGCCCAATCTTCCCACATTCATAGCATGTCACTTTAACTGAAGTATTATCTTGCTTCTTGACTCCTTTTCTTGGTTGACCAAATTTCTTTTTAGTGTTGTTCTTCATGAACTTTCTGAACTTCTTTACCATCAAGTTCACTTGGTCTTCTTGTGAATCATTTCCGTCTTCAGAGGATTCAGATTCTGTTTCTGTTCGGTCTACTTTGAGAGCAATTCCTTTGGCTCTTTTGTCTTTCTGCTCCTCATCTGCCATTCGAGTCATATCCATTTCATATTCTCTAAGTTTCCCAAACAGTTCAGCACTTGTCATAGCAGCAAGGTTCTTGGATTCGAGTTATGGTCATCACCGTAGGTTGCCACTTTCTATTCAGCGATTTCAGAATCTTGACATTCACTTCTTCTTCAATGAAGTCTTTGCCAAGTCCTTTGAGATGGTTGATGATGTGTGTGAATCTCTTTTGCATTTCTATTATAGATTCTCCTTGGAACATTCTGAATGTCTCATACTCTTGAATGAGTGTGTTCTTCCTAGCTCTCCTCACCTCAACAGTACCTTCATGGGTTACCATGATAAGCTCCCATGCTTCTTTTGCTGTTGTGCACGCTGATATCCTGAAAAACTCATCAGAATTCAAGACAGAGTGTATGATATTCAAGGCCTTAACATCATTTTCAGCCCTCCTAATCTCATCTATGTCCCAATCCTCAAAAGGTTTCTCTATCTCTTTTCCATTTTCTATTTTCATTGGAACTTTGTAGTCATTTACCACAGCCTGCCAGATACTTCTGTGAATAGATTCCATAAAGATCTTCATGCGAACTTTCCAGAATGGATAGTTATCACCGCAGAACAATGGAGGTCTATTTATCGAAGCTCCTTCAGCGAAGGGTAAAAGATTACTAGCCATTACGTGGAACTAAGCAGGATTACTAGATTGATTTACTAGTTAAAGCTCTGATACCAATTGTTGGTCCCTATATGAATCTAGAGGAGGGGGGGTGAATAGATTCAAGTTCCCTTCACAACTTAACTTTTTCTCACTTTTTCCCGATTCAATTTTATCTTGAATTACAAAACATACCAGAGATATAAACAGCGGAAAAACAAGGGAAAAATTGTAAAGCAAGAAAACAAAGAATTAAAAGAGATAAGATAGAGAAGAGAGTTTAGATAGAGATTTATACTGGTTCGGCTTTCGGCCTGCATCCAGTCCCAACCCAACAATCTGTTGCGATCGGTTTTCCACTATAATGATTCTGTGTTCAATACAATCACACTGCACAAACACAAAAACAAATCAAATACTCAAAACTATATGTTCTTCACCTATGAACATATCTTGATCCTTGATCCCTTCAAGAATCAACCTTTGAGAGTACCTCTCTCAAAAACTCATCAACTCTTTCCAGAGAATACCTTTCTCTTTAGAGTTAAAACCAAAAAGATTACAAAAGATAAAGATCAGATAGAATTACACCTGGTGTGTAAGCACTGATCAACAAAATCATCCACACAATTCAATCTTTTCACACAGCTTTCATCTCAAGAGAAATCTTTGAACCTTTGAAGAAATTTCTTGTAGAAACTAGTGTTTTTCTCTTCTTTTCTTCTTTGAAAACTCAAAAAGATCTCTCTCTCTGAAATAATTCAAAGAGGTTTCAATTTAAAGCAGTTTCAAAAACTTTTGAGATGAATTCAGGTGTGGTAATCGATTACTGGATAGTGGTAATCGATTACTCCTGAGAAATTTGCCTTCCTTGTTCCTTCAAGCACGAAGTAATCGATTACTATGGAGTGATAATCGATTACTCCAGAGCAGTTTGGATTCCCCTGTTTTCTGAAACTGTTGTTAATCGATTAGCTCTTGGTAATCGATTACTTCAGCTTAAAAACCTTTTAAAACTAAAGTTTTTGATTCCTTTCAACCAAAATGGGGTTCCAAAGCTTCTCTAGCTCAAATTACAAGTATAAAACAAAGTTTCTATGGAACGATTAAATAAAAACCACACTCAAAGCCTAAGATAAAATAATCAATACATTTAAAACTCCTATATACAATCTATCATAAAGATTAAGAGTACAAGTATATCAAAACTAAAACTAGGGATGGTTTCTTCAGCTTCAAGTCCAACATAGGTATTTGAGAATCTTCTTTACTGTTAGCCAGTGAGATTGCTTAGGTGCAGATTGAAATCTAGCACATAAACATACAGAGAACATAATATCAGGTCTACTGGCTGTGAGATAAAGTAAAGATCCTATAACACCTCTGTATAAGGTAGTATCAACTTCATCACCTGCTTCATCAAACTCAAGATAAGTATTAGTAGAAATAGGTATACTTGACACTTAACATTTAACCATATCATATTTTCTGAGTAGTTCTTTTGTATACTTAGCCTGGTGAATGAATGTGCCACCTTCCATTTGTTTGATCTGGAGTCCTAAAAAGAAACTTAGTTCTCCTATCATGAACATGTCAAATTCTTCTTGCATATTGCTCACAAACTCTTCACAAAGTTGTTGGTTAGATGATCCAAAGATAATGTCATCAACATAAATTTGAACCAATAGAATGTAGTTAGACTTGCTCTTAATAAACAAGGTCTTGTCTACTTTACCTCTGTGGAATCCTTTTGATATGAGAAACTTACTCAGTCTATCATACCATTGCCTGAGGGCTTGCTTTAACCCGTATAAGGCTTTATGAAGTTTGTAAACATGTGTAGCCCAAGTAGTGTCTTTGAATCCAGGTGGTTGTGCTACATAGACTTCTTTATTTATATAACCATTTAGGAATGCACTCTTTATATCCATTTGGAATAATTTGAAGTTGTTGATGCGAGCATAAGCTAGGAGTAGTCTAACAGCTTCAAGTCTTGCAACAGGGGCAAATGTTTCCTCAAAGTCAATTCCTTCCTGTTGATTGTAGCCTTTTGCCACAAGTCTTGCTTTGTTTCTGACTACAACTCCATCTTCACTCAGTTTATTCTTGAATACCCATTTTGTGCCAATTATATTCATGTTGCCTTTGTCTGGAACAAGTTCCCAAACTCCATTTCTTTTGAACTGGTTAAGTCCTTCTCGCATAACCATGATCCAAAATTCATTGTTCAAGGCTTCTTCAATGCTGGAGGGTTCAACCTGTGATACAAAAGCAATATTATAGCAAAACAAGTTCTGTGAGGATCTGATAGTTACCCCCTTTTGAATGTCACCAATGACATTGTCAAGAGATAGGTTCCTAGGTGTCCTCCATTCTTTTGCTTGATCTGACATTGGGTTTGGTTGAGTTTGTTGATGCATATGATCAACTTCTATGCTTTCCTCACTTGTTTCATCATCATTACGCAACAAGCTTTCCTTTTGGGAAGTGTTAGTTTCATCAAATCTAATATGGACAGATTCTTCAATGCACATTGTTCTTTTATTAAAGATCCTATATGCTTTACTTGTATTTGAATAACCAAGGAAAATGACTTCATCAGCCTTTGCATCAAACTTTCCAATAGGGTCCATGCCATTGTTTAAAACAAAGCATTTGCATCCAAAAATTTTAAAGTAAGAAATGTTTGGTTTCCTGCCATAGAACAGCTCATAAGGGGTTTTCTTCAAAACGGGTCTTATAGAGACTCTATTGAGAACACAACATGCAGTGTTCAAAGCATCTGCCCAAAAGTGTTTAGGCATCATGTGCTCATTCAGCATGGTTCTTCCAAGTTCTATAAGAGACCTGTTTTTCCTCTCCGCTACTCCATTTTGCTGAGGAGTTCTAGGAGCTGAAAAGCAGTGTGATATCCCATGCTTTTCACAAAAACTTTCAAAAAAGCTATTCTTAAATTCAGTTCCATTATCACTTCTTAAAGCTTTAATTTTCAAATCCTTTTTGTTTTGAATTTTCTTGGCAAGTACCTTGAAAACTCCAAAGGTCTGATCCTTTTTCTTGATAAACAAAACCCAAGTAAATCGTGAGTAGTCATCTACGATGACCAGCCCATACAGATTTCCACCGAAACTAGCTATCCTAGATGGACCAAATAAGTCTAAATGCAAGAGTTCAAGCGGCTGAGTTGTAGAAACATGTTTAATGTTTTTGAAAGAGGTTTTTGCCTGCTTGGACTTTTGACAAGCCTCACATAGTCCTTCTTTGGAAAACTTTAGTTTAGGGAGACCAAAAACTAACTCTTTAGATACAAGTTTATTTAAATGCAGAATGTCAATATGTGCTATTCTCCTATGCCATAGCCAAGACAAATTATCATTAGAAGCTAAACATGTAGGGTAAGGGGATGAGTGATCTACTTCCAATATGTAGATGTTGTTTGATCTTTTGCCGATTATGAGAAGTTCATCTGAGTCTTTGTTGCTGATAAGACAATGTTCATCATCGAAAGCAATTCTGTAATTTTTGTCACATAGTTGACTAATGCTTAGAAGGTTGAACTTCAATCCATCCACCAGCAAAAAATCTTCTATCACTGTATTTGCTTTGTATCCAACGATACCGAAGCCTAGAATTTTCCCTTTGTTGTTGTCTCCATATACAACTGATCCAGTGTCTCTTGGTGTGAAGGTGCTCAGGTTCCTTCTATCACCTGTCATATGCCTTGAGCAGCCACTGTCTAAGTACCAAATTGAGCTTCTGTTGTTCAGGATTTCCTGCAAGAGACAAACACCTTATTTTGCGGTTGGTACCCAGTGGGTCCATGCATATTAGTGCTACAGGTTTCTTTCTTAATCCATTTATATTTACTACTGGAAATCCCTTTCTTCTTAATCATGCAGTTAAACGATTTATGTCCAGATTTCATGCAGTAAGTACAAGTGAATTTAGCATGTTTAGTGTTTCCAGATTTCATGTGTACATAGTTTACAGAAGTGTTGAGTTCCTTTCTTAACTTTGAAACATCATTTTCTAACTCACATACTTTCTGTTTTAACATGGATACTTGTTTTTTCAAAACTATGTTTTCTTTTTCAAATGTTTCAGCTTGATTGTAAAGCTCACAAAAAGCAGAATGCAGTTCTTTATATTCATCCATAGTAGAGTTTGTATCACTTACCTCACTGGATGATTTGGCCATTAAGCACAGATTCGCTTCCTCATTTTCACTTTCAGATGTTGAGGATGTGTAGCCTTCGTCCCAAGCTATGTATGCTTTCTTTTTCTTCTTTTCTTTTCTGACGTTTCTTTCATTTTCAGATTTTCTCACTTCAGTCTTGTTGCTTCTTTTCAAGGTTGGACAATCTGATCTGTAGTGCCCAATCTTTCCACATTCGTAGCATGTCACTTTGACTGAAGTGTTGTCTTGCTTCTTGACTCCCTTTCTTGGTTGACCAAATTTCTTCTTAGTATTGTTCTTCATGAATTTTCTGAACTTCTTTACCATCAGGTTCACTTGGTTTTCTTGTGAATCATTTCCGTCTTCAGAGGATTCAGATTCTGTTTCAGTATGGTCTATTCTGAGAGAAATTCCTTTGACTCTTTTGTCTTTCTGTTCCTCATCTGCCATCCGGATCATATCCATTTCGTACTCTCTAAGTTTCCCAAACAGTTCAAAGACGGTCATAATGACAAGGTTCTTTGATTGATTTATGGCCATCCCGTAGGTTGCCACTTTCTGTTCAACGATTTCAGAATCTTGACATTCACTTCTTCTTCAATGAAGTTCTTGCCAAGTCCTTTGAGATGATTGATGATGTGTGTGAATCTCTTTTGCATTTCCATTATTGTTTCTCCTTGGAACATTCTGAATGTCTCATACTCTTGAATGAGTGTGTTCTTTCTAGCTCTTCTGACTTCAGCAGTACCTTCATGGGTTACCATGATGAGCTCCCATGCTTCTTTTGCTGTTGTATATGCAGATATCCTGAAAAACTCATCAGAATTCAAGGCAGAGTGTATAATGTTCAAGGCCTTAGCATCATTTTCAGCCCTCCTTATCTCATCTATGTCCCAATCCTCAAAAGGTTTTTCTATCTCATTTCCATTTTCTATTTTCATTGGAACTTTGTAGTCATTTACCACAGCCTGCTAGATGCTTCTATGAATAGATTCCATAAAGATCTTCATGCGAACTTTCCAGAATGGATAATTATCACCACAGAACAATGGAGGTCTATTTATAGAAGCTCCTTCAGCGAAGGGTAAAAGATTACCAGCCATTACAGGGAACTATGTAGGATTACTAGATTGATTTACTAGTTAAAGCTCTTGATAACAATTGTTGGTCCCTATATGAATCTAGAGGGAGGGAGGGGTGAATAGATTCTTGTTCCCTATATCAACTTTTAACTTTTCTCACTTTCTTTCCCGATTCAATTTTATCTTAGTTACAAGTAACGTATCAGAGATATATAACGGATAACAGCGAGAAAAACAATGAATTATAAGAGATAAGATAAAGAAAAGAGTTTAGACAGAGATTTATCCTGGTTCGGCTTTCGACCTACATCCAGTCCCAACCCAACAATCTGTTGCGATCGATTTTCCACTATAACGATTCTTTGTGTCTAATACAATCACGCTGAACAAACACAAAACAAATCAAAATACTCAAAACATATGTTCTTCACCGAAGAACACATCAACCTGATTCTTGATCCCTTCAAGAACCAACCTTGAGAGTATCTCTCTCAAAAACTCTTCAACTCTTCTAGAGAACTCCTTTCTCTTTAGAGTCTTATACCAAAAATGAATACAAAAGATAAAGATCAAATAAGAGTACACCTGTTGTGTATGCACTGATCAAGATAGCATCCAATGAATTCAATCAATCACACAACCTTCATCTCAAGAGAAAATCTTTTAAAAACTTTGAAGAGAATTCTTGTGTAAAACTGATTTTTTTCTTTGCTCTTCCTTTCTTTCTGGAAAACTCAAAAGATCTCTCTCCTTGAAACAATTCAAAGAGGTTTCTATTTAAAGCAGTTTCAAAAGCTCTTTGAGATGAATTCTGGTATGGTAATCGATTACAGGATGGAGGTAATCGATTACTCCAGAGAAATTTGCCTTCTCTGTTTCTTCAAGCACGAAGTAATCGATTACTATGGAGTGGTAATCGATTACTCCAGAGCAATTTGGGTTCCCCTGTTTTCTGAGTCTGTTGGTAATCGATTACAGCTATATGGTAATCAATTACTTTAGCTTAAAACCTTTTTAAACCAAAGTTTTTGACTTTTCCAAAACAAAATGGGTTTCCAAAACTTCTCTAGCTCAAATCATAAGAGTAGATTCAAATTCTCTATGAAAAAGATTGAATTAAAACCACACTCAAAGCCTATTCTAAAACAATCAATACAATTAAGCTCCTATATACAATCTATCATAAAGATCAAAATTATAAGTATATCAAAACTAAAACAAGAGGCGACTTCTTCAGCTTCAAGTCCAACAGTAACCACGTTGCTTCTCAAATTGTTTGTTGGACCGTAAATAGATAAAGTCGTCATTAAAATGAGAATTTGGACTTTAATAAAAGAGAATAAGATTGTCTTTGGACCTTGATTAATAAGAAGAGGTCGTCTTTGGACCTTTACATGATAATAAGGTCATATTTGGA
Organism: Hylodesmum podocarpum; assembly: GCA_026586105.1. Taxonomy (NCBI): domain Eukaryota; kingdom Viridiplantae; phylum Streptophyta; class Magnoliopsida; order Fabales; family Fabaceae; genus Hylodesmum; species Hylodesmum podocarpum. Next base: position 6,328,149 of record JALJEV010000638.1, read on the forward strand.
CCTTATGGGATCGTCTTTGGACTTTATAAAGAGAATGAAATTGTCTTTGGACCTTGATTAATAAGAGAAGGTCGTCTTTGAACTTTTACATGATAATGAGGTCATTTTTAGGCCTTACAAGGAGAACGAGGCCGTATTTTGACCTTACAAAGAGAATGAGGTTGTCTTTGGACTTTGATTAATAAGAAGAGGTCGTCTTTGAAACTTACATAAGAGAAAGAGGTCGTTTTTGAACCTTGATTAATGAAAAGAGGTCATCGTTAGACCTTACATGATAATAAGGCTATTTTTAGACCTTACAAGGAGAACGAGGTCATTTTTGGACCTTACAAAAAGAACGAGGTCGTCTTTCAACCTTGATTAATAAGAAGAGGTCATCTTTGAACCTTACATAAGAGAAAAAAGTCGTCTTTGGAGACCTTGATTAATAAGAAGAGGTAGTCCTTGGTCCGTACAAAAGAGAAAAATGTCGTCTTTGGACCTTGATTAATAAGAGGAAGTCATCTTTGGACTTTACACAAGAGAAATAGGTCGTCTTTAGACCTTAATTAATAAGAAGAGGTCGTCTTTAGACATTGATTAATAATTGGAGGTCGTGTTTGGACCTTACAAAGAGAACAAGGTCGTCTTTGGACCTTACATAAGAGAAAAATGTCATCTTTGGACCTTGATTAATAAGAAGAGGTCATCTTTTGACCTTTACATTAAGCATACTCGACTATTGGTCATTCCTGGGCTCAGTCAACCATCATACTCTATGGCTCCTACCCCTTTTGTGAGGGATATGGAGTAGACTTATGTTGAGTTGGCCTCTTTAGATTCTGGCTCACCATCAAGGGACTCCCTAATGGTTAGAATGGTCCTTTCCAGGCAGCTTGGTCATTTTGTAATTATTGCTGCATCACGCCATATGTCGTTAGAGCTCTCTGGCAAGACTGCCAGTTTTTATGGTTCATGTGAGACCGACCACCCCTCTCTCTTTTTGACTCCAACTTCTTCTTTGGGCACCGCTTCCTTTTAGGACGAGAGACGACATGGTGTGTTCTAGGTCGGGTTTCCCATCGTCTCATGCACTATCCGAGACTTAGGGGGAAAGACGACATCCCTATTGACTTCACATGGTCACGATGGTTATGGGCCCCACGAATTTCAACATTATAGCTTTTGATTTCATGAGCCCCTTCGCTAACGTTCTAAATACCTCTATTGGTGGATATACATTTGTGAACTTTACAAGACCCATGAGTCTAGGAGTCTTCCCGTTTAGGTTAAGTATGAAGTCAACGTTTGTTTCAGCCGCCTTGGGGATCTAGTTTTATAGTTAAGTAGGAAGTTGGTATTTGCTTTATTCTTTCGCTATACAAAGGCAGCTTCTACGTATAGGCTTTGGTGCACTTCTTTGCATTGTCGATTCCCCTGGATTGCCCTTTTCTTCTGTCCCCCTATAGGCAAGGACACATTTCTTGTCAAAGGGTGACAAGCCTCAGGGCTCTATGCAAGTCGTAGGTTGGCCCCAAGGTAGGCGCCAAATGTTCTTACCAGAATCTGATGAGAATGTTGTTGCGTGGTATTGGATCTCTCAAATGTTCTAATGGTCAAATCAGTATGTGATCGAGTAAGGTAATATCTGTGTGTGTGTCTATGTGTCTGTGTCTGTGCGCGCGCGTTTGTGTATCTGTATGTGTTTTGTCTGTGTGTGTTTGTGTATGCGCATGTGTGTCTGTGGATGTGTGTTGTGTGTGTGCGCGTGTGTCTATGTGTCACATCTATCTAACCTCGACTACCAAAACATGAAGTATCCCCACACAAACTTAACAATTAAAATGTCTTTTACAAATATTTCCTCTCTCCTACACATTATGGAGAAGTTGGTCCAGCACCTTTGTCACATAAATCTCATCACTGCAACAATTTCTAGAGATCCAATATTATGCAACAGTGTTGTTATCAGATTCTAATAAGAACACGATAAATAACAATTATTTTAATTATCATAAAATTTGAAATATTAATTTTATTGAAAATAATATTATATTCTTTTTCAATATATATATATATATATATATATATATATATATATATATATATATATATATATTCACTACTATTAGCACAAGGGTAAACGAAAGGAGCTCGAATGCCTATTTTTGTGGGGGATATTTATATATTTATTAATGCGTTTAAAGTTTTAACTGTAATTTCGCATGGTCTGAATATTCCAAAGTGATTCACAAAGAGTTTTCAAAAGTGTTCTGGAACAAATTAATGTGGTTAGAATCATGATCTAGCGAACGATAACCAATAATTTGGAAGTTGGATTATTAGTTCATTCCTAATTTCTGATATGGATAAACTTCAAGGGTTGTCTGAATCACCCCTGGTACATTGTAACATATCCTAAATAATAGCTAAATGATAATGATGTTACTGAAGGCTATTTAAAAAGTTAAACTGATCCGAAGCATCTATAAAGTCCTATGTACATCCATTAATATCAAAATTCTGAAACATCACGTTACAATAAATTCAAAAACTTTGAATTTCTTATAGGTGACAAACCAGGCAAAAGTCACGTGGCAATGATCATAAATCCAACCAAAGACAGATGCATTGCAAAATGCATAGCATCATATAAATTAGCCAAAAGTCACGCATTGATTATAACTTGTCTACGAGCTAAACATAAAGATGATTCCACGCGTTCCTTCTTAGTTCTTCTCCTTGTCTCGTTATTTTCCACCTTTCCCATTTTCATTTTCAAGCACATGACAAAGTTTACGTACACAACACAACAAAGACTACAAATTAAAGCTCCTTCTAAGTGTAAATGCTTACCAGGTGTCATAAAGTATATAAAACAAGAAAATTAATTTTTTATTAATATACATAAAATTGTTTTATGTAACATTTTTTTATACTCACCTTTGATCTATATATTAAATATATATTTTTTTAATTCCTTAGTCTAAGATACCACGTTAACGAGATCTGACTGAATATTTCTCACCCTCCAAATCTCCAATCAATTCTATTGGATTAGTACTCTTTCGGTCTTCCAAGCATTGGTGTCTCAAAAATGAGGACAAGGGACATTATATTGTTCTTCACCAAGATCATCACTAACCCTTAAACATGCCAAGAGAAATAATTGAGTACCAATTGGTGCCATAGTTAGGTCGAGTCGTTGGTTGGGAGGCCAATGCTCAAAGTTGGTCTCCGTAGTGGGAAAAGCTTGGTTATATAATCCATCAACTTCATTCCAAAGCTTGCTATCATATATATGTCTCAACATCAACATTCCCCTTCCATGCATTCAAACAAATGCACTTAGCTAATTATGAGGCACTGCCGCAATATGACTGGGTGACACATGCAATTGCCATATGGTCCCATCTTTAATTGGCTTGCTTTTCATACACCTAGACGACCTAGTTCCACTAAGCCAGCTAACATACCAGCTGAATCCTGTTTTGTATAAAATAAACAATTGTTTTATATAATTTAAATTTATGATAAATAAATTTGTTTATTTTGACTTCGAGTCCAATATATTTTGTTCACAATATTGAAGATATTAGATCGATTTATTTTTGTGTGAATTTTCGTAGTTTTATTCTTTAAAAAAAGGTCTTTATGTGTTAAAGGATAATGGTGTTTATAAATTATTTTTGACCAATTTTCATGCAAAGTGAGATTTTCTGGGTGTAATGAAACAACAATTCATAGTTGAGGTCAAGGGGTGAGAAGATTTGATAATGCATGTGCGATCTAGATTCTTTCGTGGATATAACACTCTTAAAATTAATTTCTGTAAATAATTACATATATTAAAAATTACATATATTAAAAATGTAGTTAAAATGATTATTAAAATTTTGTAAAAACTTTCACATTAACTATTTACTGTTATACTTTGATTAGGGGGAAAACATAATTAAAAACAGTTTGCCATCTTGTGACAATACTGGTAGATAATTTGAGAAATTTACAGTTACGTTTTTAAATAAAAACATAGTAGAAAAATAACTTTATTGTTTAATGTTTTCATTATTATTTGACGTTTCGAACGTTATTTGATATTTTTGATTTACTCTAAATTCACTATTTGAACTATATTCTTGTCCGTAGACAATTATGTGTCTGTATTTAGTGTGAGAAACCTATTAAGAATTAATACGTAAAAATTATATATTGTTACACAGAAAAATCTACTGACTCTACAAATATACGTTTTTATGAAATATTTAATTATTTTCCGGATTTCGTTTGTATATGCAATACAAGTTGAAAAATTAAAACAAGAAGGAAATCAAAGGAAATATGAACCATAATATATAGAATTAGGAGTAGGATAAATAATATACAAGTTAGAATAAAACGTTGTATAACACATTTTCTGGTAAATTAAATACAAAAACGTCTTAAAAATTTATCTAGAACAATTTGTGAACCATAGAATTAGGGAAAAATAATTTTTAGAATCCTTATAATTTTGTCTTAATTATAATCACATATGATATTGGAAGGTTTGAATTAGAATCATAAAATTTAGAAGAGAAATTAAGATTTTAAATCATTATAAGACCTTAAAATTTAGTAATTTCTAAATTACAATTGTGTAAAATTATGCATAATTTGCTATCCTTAATTATAAATCAATTAAAGAAGCATGAAAAATATAAAAGAAAATGAAATGATGACCTAGAAGGAAAGTGACACACGCGTCGTACGTGTGTCAAATAAAAGCAAATTGGACCACTATTTGTAGTAGCGGACTCGGATCGTTTCCCACGAATCACTTTGTTACTTCTCCATAGTCGAATTATTAAAACTAATTTTGGGGGGTTTTGTGCTCAGGAAAGATTGAAAGCAAGTAAACAACAATTAAACAACAAAGGAAAAGTGTAGTAACAGTAATCACAAGGTAATTAAATTGCAAGAATAGATGAATTAAATGTATCAATCCAATCTCTGTCGGATCCTAATTTTCATCACTGGTTCAACAAAATAAAAGCACTCATATATGCAATGTATTGGAACCGAAATCTCTGCATTCCAATACTGAACTAACACTCTAAAATCTTAGAGAATTATCATCGGACACTTGGTGATGGAGGACCATCTCCAAAAGCCCAACCAAACTCTCCAACCTTACTTTTCAATTTTGGGCTTCTAATAAAATTTGCTGCTAATTTTTGCATCTGACCTGTTTCAGTATTTCGATCATAACTCGAGCTACACAAGTCCAATTGAGGCGTTCTTGGTGGAAAATTACAGAAGACTTCAAGGGCTACAGAAGCTATGAAGACACCAAAGCCCAGTTCGGCCTCCATCAAGACGGAAAACGAGCTTGAAGTTAGTGTTGGAATGCTTCCAGGATGGTAATTGACTACCAACTGTTGGTAATCGACTACCACAGAGCCAACCCCTCGTTTTCGACCTCTAAAGACCTGGTAATCGATTACCACGACCAGGTAATCGATTACCACAGAGCCACTTTCATTTCTGGACATCCAAAGACCCCGGTAATCGATTACCACAACTAAGTAATCGACTACCACTTGCATTTTCTCAGTTTTTCTAGCTTTTGGTTGTCTCTCCATCTAAGGAAGGTGATGTATATAAAGTAGAAGCTTGGAGTGCAAGCTAGCGCCACTCCAGCTAGTATAAATACTTAACACTCTGAATTGTAAAAGAACTCTTTTGGTAAAAATTGAATATAGAATTCAGAATTTGTGTGTAAACTCACACAATCGCATAAGAGCACACAACTCGGTTTCGAATCATATAATTAGTTGTCTGCATTCATTATCAATCAACAACGATAGAATCAAAAATCTCAATCCAAAATATTAATCAACATAATGAAATCGAAATTATAGAATATAAAATGAGTACTCGTGCAATTGAAAACGGAGAACCTAAGGATATTAGAGATCCTATTGAGATCTAATTGGTTGATGAAATTAGTTGCGAATAATCTAAATTAAACTAAGCATGAATTGTAATTCCATAACAAAATTAAAAACACAACAACAAGGGTAAAAAACGAATTAATATTCTTAAACCCTAACAAAACAAGAAGAGAAGAGAATGAAGAATAAGTGCTGGAATTGAATTTGAATCAAAATTGCAAGTGAATAATTCAAATAAAAGAGCTGGAAAATGTAAAGAATCAAGCAAAATGTGAAGAAAATGTTAAGAACATGAAGAACCCTAGCATAAAAGAAAAGGGGAAGAAGAAAGGCAATGTTGAAAGTGAAAAACGAATTTTAATTGCATAAGTGAAGAAGTGTTCAGATTTTTAAGTCTTGGGTATTTAAAGGGACCAAGCATGTGCAACGCACATGAATTTTAATGAGCTGAACACCTCAATTCGAAACCCACTCAAAACATTTATAAAATGAATCAAATTACATGAATTAAAATGGGTCTAACTAAGTCTTTTCGCTAGAAATTTCCTAACAATTTTCGTGCGTCATTTTCAAACCCAGTTTAACCCTAGATGCAGTCTGAATTAGCTCTTGATCTCCCATAGATTTTGTAGCTCTCTGAGCCCTCTTTAATTCTACATATAATGGAGCTCAAACAGAGTTCTGTCATGAGAGTTATGTCTGTTTAGTGAACCTGGTCAAAATTGAAAATTTCAGCGAATTAGAACAAAAATAAGCACTTAAAATCCAATTGAGCCCAAACTCATGAATGAATTAAAACATGATATTTGACCATTAATAATGCTCTAATAGAATGTAATAAATTTAAAGAAATTGATCAAAATAATAATGTATCAGAAAGCCACAAAAACTTTGAAAAATTTTGCAAACAAAATATCAAAATTGGAAAATTTAGTAATTTTTAGCCAACTTTGGCATTTTGTGAAATTTTGGCACATGGAAATCTCTTAGCCACCACACTTGATGGCATGCCATGTGAAATGAATCTAGAAAAAGAAGAAAAAGACAAAGGGAAGGAAGATAAGAAGTATTTTCAAAGCAAAGTAAAAAATGACTTACTTTTTAAGTAACTAAATGGTTCTTGTAATTAAACTAGCATAACTCCTTAGTTACATGCCTTATTTTATTATTTTTCAACACCTAGAAATACAACCAAGTGTAGACAGTTTTGACACATCCTTAACCGTAGCACACTTGCACAAAACCACCAAAATTTCATTTGTTTCCACTTTACAAAACCGTGAACTTCCTTTGGCATCATTTTAAAAGCTTTCCAAAATTTCTTCACCTTTCAATTTAGCTTTCTTCACGTGTACTTTGGTGGAGAGTAGGACCAATCTTCTTTCAACCTTTAAAATCCTTTTCAAAGCATTTCAAAGAGTGTTCAAGAGAAAGAGAAACTAAGGTTAGAGAAGTTTTCAAATTCTTTAAGTTTTTAAGTTTCTAAAGGTTCTAAAAAACTATACTTTATGAAGTCTTGTATTCTAAAGCTTCTAAACTCTTTGCTGTTTTAATCTTTATATGATTTTAAATTTTGGAAATCTATAAGTCTTATAGAGTGTTAAGTCAAAATTAATATATCTCTAAGAGTTTTGATGATCACAGTACAAGTTTCTATTAGACGGAATAAATTATAGATGAAGTTAGACGAAATAGTCTTAGACGAAGATAGACAAATAAGCCTTAGAAGTATATACACATACATCAAGAAATGAAAAGACGAGTTATAGACAGAAACTTCAAAAGAAGGATTAATGGATTACAGATACAAGCTTGAGTTGAAAAATAAATAAGTCTCGGAAAAATATGAGTATTGGTTACCCTATTCTACTCTATCGTCTTTGACTTGTGTTAAGTCCTTTTCAACTACAGAGAATTTAACGCTAAGTCAACAAATATTGACGTTACACAGAGCTTCTAAAGATGAAAATCTTTTTTATGATACAAGGTTCCGCAACACAAAAGTTAACACTACATTTTGGTGTTTAATCTAAACAAGTCAGAAAACTCAAAAATGTGCTGACTTCCGTTGTTGAAATCTTAAATGCTCTGAATGCTGCAATCTTTGTTGAATCAAGATGAAGACAACTTTCAAATTCATTCTATCTAACGGATACTTCAAGACCTCATCTATAAAAGGACTTCAATTTTCAACAATACAGGATTGACAAAAACTTACGCTAAAAGTCTACTCTTTGAGTTTTGCTCTGAAATCTTCTGAATTATCTAAGCTCGAAATCTTCATTGTAATACCCGTCTTTGCGAAGAGGCTATAACTCAGATCCATTCATAACCTCTTTTCAAATCGACATAAAATGGTGTTTAGCCTTGTGGAGGTGTGTTCAAAGAATACCTTGCTTAGCCTGTGGAGATTGTGTTCAAAGAATACATTGTTTTAACCTGTGCAGGCTGTATCCAAATTTGTTTTAGCCTGTAGAGGTTGAGTCCAAAGAATACCATTGTTTAGCCAGAAGTGGCTGAGATCAAAGAATACTTGTAAAAGTTGTATCTCTGAACTAGTGAAATCTTAGTTGTTTGCTAAGAATCTGGACGTAGTCTTTAAGACGAACCAGTATAAAATCTTATGTCTTATTTGATTATTTTTTATCTGACTAACATGAGATGTTTGTAATCTTTTTAAGTCACCATTTCTAACATCAATCTTTTAATTGAAATTATTTTTTGTCTGTTGTTTTTTAAAAGAAAACTCAAATTCATATAATCTACTCAAGAAGAAAATTTTTAAATAATACAATTAAATCCTCCTTCTTGTGTTCTTTCTTTTACATAGAAGTCTTGAAGTAATAAGAACATCAAAAGTTATTACAAAAATACTCCAAATTTATAAAGATTTCTAACAATTTTAAAGAGTAATTGGAAAACTTGTTAATAAAAGATATTTAACATGGTTTCAAGGTGCTTTTACACTTAAAATCATTCGGCTAAGATATATTAAAACACTAAAACGAAATGGGCAACAATAAAAAGTAATTAAAGAATGATTCAATAATTAAAATTTTAAGTTTATAATAGTTAACTTCCTATGTTTTAAACTTGGATGACCGTGAACTTGAATGATGATTTGGATTGTGTTTGATTACCTTTGCTTTAAACTTGGATGACTTATTCTATGGACTTGGATGATGATTGAGATTGTAATTAATTATCTATGTTGTGCAGTTTGAGGACTTGTGTTATGCACTTTGACAGTTTGGACTATAAATTATTAATCCATAACATAAAATAAAATTATGGATTGAACTTGTAATACTAATTAGTTGGTGTTGTTTTAATTGATATTTTTGAGAAAGGGAGATAAGATTTTATCCATTCATGCATTGCCTCAAAAGAGGTGACCTTAGTTAGAGGTGTAGATAATAAATTTAATCTGTGTGTCTAACTGTGATGCTAGACGAGGAATTTTTAAATAGTGAGAATTCATTTAATTCATGGTGATCACATGTCTATCTATCAGATTCTGTGCACCACTATGAAATTCTAACTGGTCGGTAAATTTTATAATGATGATGCTATATTATCTGAGATGGTACCACATGACATATTTTTGAAGTTGAGATTGGAGCATGTATCATATAGAAATTCATTCAGTCATAATTCATTTATTTAATTATTTGATTATGGTATGTATTCTTATTGAGATTTTTATTTGGAACTTACCCTCACATGTTTGTGTATGTAGTTTGACACCTGTGATGATCCTAAATCTTGTTTGAGAGAGCAGATTCACATATAGATTCGATAATTTTGTTTGGAGGGAGAAAGAATAACTAACATGAAGATATTTGTGAAAAATATGTATACTTATAATTGACACAATATTACGTACTTTTATGTCACTTTGTAAATAAACTTTGGATGTGATAAATTTTATCACATCATAAGATGAGTTTAATTTGTTAAAAAGAATTTAATGATGGTGATGTTTTTCTTAGCAAAGTATAATATTTTGATTTTTTTATTCAAAGAAATCTAAAAAAAAAGAATTTTTTTTCAAATAATAATAATTAATAGAAAAAATAAAGTATTTTAATAATAATAAAACGAGTCATTACAATTTAAATGTAAAATAAAATTATATGCATGTTCCTCACTTGAGTTGGTAAGGTAATTTAATTTTTGAAAGATAAAAATAAATAAAATAGTTATCATTTTAATTTTTAAAATAATCTCTCAATTTATTGACTTCTTTTCATGTTGATCTTCTAAATTAGGAACTAACATAGCAATAAATAATATAATTTATATTAAATATATGATAATAATATAATATATCAACTAAGGACTAAAATAATATATATATATATATATATATATATATATATAAGTAATTATTTTATTATTTTTTGTCTTTCAAATATTAAATTACTTCACCTATACACTTTAAGAGATTAAAATAGTGGTTTTCTCTCTAAAGTTAGGTGCATTGTATACTTATTGCATATGATATATTACAATAAATCTGTAATAATAAATATATTATATTTTTATGAATTATTTTATTTTTTTTCATCTTTAAGAACTAAATTACCCACTTACGCATTTTCAAGAATTAAAACAATGATTCTTTTGCTTTCTAAACTCTGGCGCATTATAGACTTATTGCTTATGATTCTCGTGTGGCCTTTTATAGTTTATTTTCAATAGATACTTTGATGGGATAAGGAAATTATGGGTCAAGTTATTTAAAATTGAATAAAATACTTCTAAAAACATATTATTATTTTATAAAAAAAATGGTTATTTAAGAAGAAAATAAGTTTTATTTCTTTACAAAAGTAGAAAATTATTCTTTTCCAAATAAAAGCAATTTAAAAAAGTGCGTCAAAACAATTATTTAATCATTTACTTTCCTTTTAATCTTTTAAATTAGGGATTAAAATAATATTAATAGAATTCCAAGATTAAAATGGTAATAAATATCTATTTAGGAATTAAATTATCTTCTTGACAATTTTTAAGATTGAAAATAATAGTTTAGTCATAATATTTATAATTAAATACTAGAAGGAAAAGTACTAAAAATGTCAAAATGAATGACTAAAACGAACGAGAGTCTCAAGTTATATATTCTAATACATAATATAGGAGCGAATTAAAACTTGACATGGATAATTTAATTGAAATTTATATTAAAAGTTTAAGTTTGATTTAGTTAGGCAACGATTAACAAAATTGTTTACAAGTTTTTTTAAAAAACGCCCAAACTTGAACTGTACGCACTTTCAGTTGAGAAAGTGGACGAGTTTGGGTCATGGACTTGCAGGTTAAGAATTTTGAAACCCATTTTTATTTGTTGGGTTTTTATTGGATTCTGGTTAATTAGAAGGGGAAAATTTATTTTTATATTTTTAAACAAATTGTATATTAAATTATTAATTATATTTTAAATAAATAATATATAAAAATAATAAATAATAAATTTTTAAAAATTAAATAAAATTTTTAGTTGAATGCGTTATTTTATTATTAAAATAATTAGTTTACCCATATTTATATAATGTGGCGGGTTTGAGGTAAGTAGATACTTGTATATTTACCCCACCCTTATCTACAAAGTGTGGGGCATATTTAAGTTTGGGAGCGGAAAAGATCAACACGGAATTTCCCACGGAATTTCCCACTAATATCATAGATATATGCGTGTTCAAGGTTTTACATATTCACTTGAGTTGCTATTTTAGTATTTACAAAATGAAAGTATTTTAATAATAATAAAATGAATCATTATAATTTAGATATAAAATAAAATTATATGTATGCTCCTCACTAATTGAAAGATGAAAATAAATAAAATAGTTAAATTTTAATTTTAAAAAATATTTATTATTATTTTAATCTCTTAATTTATTGACTTATTGTCATCTTTAATCTATAAATTTAATCCCTTCTTTTTATGTTGGTCTTCTGAATTAAGAACTAACATAACAATAAATAATATAATATAATTTAATGATAAAAATACAATATATCAACTAAGAACTAAAAAATAATATATATATATATATATATATATATATATATATATATATATTACACTTTCAGTAATTATTTTATTATTTTTTGTCTTTTAAATATTAAATTACTTCACCTATACATTTAAGAGATTAAAATAGTGGTTTCCTCTTAAAATTAGGTGTATTGTATACTTATTGCATATGATATATTACAATAAATCTATAATAATAAATATATAATTAAGTGGACTTTTTATAAATTTTAATTCATAATAGAAAGCGTTAAAATTGTACTAAAAATAGAAAATTAAGTGTGATGCTATGATATATTACCTTCTAATCATCGTTATATTGTTAATATAAGTTTTAATAAAATTTATTGAAAATCAACAAATATTTAATACATGATGGCTTATTAGTATTAAAAGTTTGGGGTTGACTTGTTTAAAAATTAAGCATTTTGTGAATTTTTTTTATATAAATCTCTTTATAAGCTTGCATATATTCTATAAGATGATACCTAAACTTTTTTTCAAAGTTTGCTAAAAATTTTAAATAACCTAATTTAACCCTGTTTTGTATTTTTGTATTTACAGTTTAATATTAGAGCAAAATATTTAAGGATTGAGTGTTTGATAACTCCTTGAGGAAAAAATCCATCATAGTAAGTTTATCAACGATGTTCATCGTAGAGGGATCCTTTATGATAATTATCCTTATTGTGTAGATAGAATAAAGATGTATATTAAGTCTAAGGAAGATTATAAAAAAAAAATACACCCATCATTAAATGCGAAAGTGAGTGGGGGAAATGAAAAATATTCACTAGTGAAAAATGTTCTTTTAATGTCAGTTAAAAGAAATATTTAACGTTAAGGATTTTTGATGTCGGATTTTGTTTGAACCGCTGTTAAATATAATTTGAAATATTGTTTTTGACATCGGTTTCTTTATTAACCGACGATAAAAAATTAATTTATTTTTAAAAAAATTTCTTTTACTTCATATACGAACCTAAGAACCTAAAGACTCTCTAGCTTTCTTGTTTAAAATCTAATCCTAGTACCACTAAATAGCTCAAGCTATGTATGTCATGAAACCCCTACTTCTTTACTATTTCGTCTCTTATTTTAATTCTACATTTGACATTATGATCTCAATAAAATAGATAAATTATGAATTGAAATCATCCAACCATATATTAGAGTCCTAATTCTCAAGAGAAAGTCTATTAAATGTGTTAAGCAATAAAGAAAAGGGATGAGACCTTAAAAATGAAGAATACTATAAGCTTATGTTGTAAGGCTGTATGCTTAGAACAGGGAAAAGAAATGGAAAGAATTGAAGGATATAAAATAATTTTATGCTTTAATCAACCCCAAAATAGTATAATCATTTGAAACAAAATTAAAGGATATAAAATAAACAATCAATTTGATCAATAATAATTTTAATATTCATGGACAATATAGCTTAAAATGACAATCACACTATATCTTTATCAGATAATTTATTCTCAAGACAGATGTTATTAAAATTATTTAATGCCTAAGTCATATATTCCAATTAGAGGAATATAAATACCTCCTAACTCATTAAGAGAAATGAGAAATAATTATTAATAAGTAAGGTATGATAACATACATAACAATAGATTTATACATAGTAAATAAGGGTAAATAATTTCATATAAGATTGATTTTTAAAGCATTTGACTGTTTGTTCTATTGTTGACAAAATAACATCTGGAGGACCTGTATGAAATATGGAGTCATAGTTTTATGAAAAATAGAATTGTCTTAGGATATTAGGAGGAACTATGACTAATGAGTAATTGATATAAAAGATAATAGATTATTCTTCTTCCTTGTGATAACAATCTTAAAGTATTTGTTATGTTATAAAGATATTGCAGATACAATAGGATCATGAGTGGAACTTCTGAAAAGAAACTTGTAAGAATTGATGTTAGTTCTAACACTGTATGCCCATGGTGCTTTGTTGGCAAAAGAAATCTAGACAAGGCCATAGCTACCTTCAAGGATAAATACAACTTTGAGGTCTAACACTCTCCTCTTTTCTCCCTCTATTTGTGTCTTGCAACCAAATATGTTCTGCATTTTCCTATGTTAATTTGTTGCTTAACTGAATTAACAGATAATATGGCACCCCTTTCAACTTAGCCTTAATGCCCCTAAAGAAGGCATTGACAAGAGGGAGTTTGTTTTGACAAGAGGGAGTTTGTTTGGACTCATGTAAGATTGAGAGTAGTTTTTTCAATTCATCAATGCATAAACTAGTAGTAGTGTGTTTTGAAGAAGTGTTGTTTAACTAAGGTTCAACTAACATTGTTTCAATTATCCACAAGGGAAACACTATTGACAGCCACATACTTATATATTTTGCTAGACAGCAGGGTCTTGACAAGCAACATGATCTAGTTGAAGAACTTGTCATTGGCTATTTCACATAGGGAAAATACATTGGCGACCAGTAAGTTTTTTTTGTCAATAACCCAAAAATTACCTAAAGTTTAAGTGCAGTTTCCCCTTTGAAAGAAACATTCTCAATAACACATACATAAGATTTGTCAAATGAAGCTAAAGAGGACAACCGCGTATGCAAATGTGCGAACTTGTTGAGAAGGGCAAACGGGAAAGTGTACTGCAAATTAATTAACTAACTTCAAAATTCAAATCTACAAATAACATGAACAATAATATTATAGAGAAGTCACTATATAAGCCACCCTCCATCTTTGACAAGATAAGAGAAAGCTAATGCTAAATAGTCAATATTTCTGAACATTAAAACCGTTAATTAAGACACATACTAAATAAAAAGTAATGGAATGATGCAGAGATGCACATAACTAAATAAAAAGTAATTGAATGATGTAGAGATGCCAAAACACTAATAAATTGGATGAACTAAAATAAAGATTGCCACTAATTAAAAGGCTTTCAATCAATGAAAATCTAAAGTAAAAAACAGGGAGCCCGTGGGGAACTTATTAGCTAGATAATTCTGTCACTATGAAATTAACAATTGTACTGAATCATTCATAAAACTAAATCCTTTGCTTTCACATTCCTTTTGTTTATTATATTATTATAAGAGAAATAAAAACAGAGCCACAACACAACCAGAGACAAAGTCATAGCCCCAACACAAATCTTTATCATCACATAACATTAGAGTTGAAGCAAAAAAGTGAGAGAGATAGCCAACCTTAAGAGTTACGCAACTTTTCCGGAATCAGGACAAATCTTTTCCGCTAATCAATCTTTAATGCAAATCCCAACTACAAACAATACAAACATGTTTTACAATGCAAATAGATAAGCTAATCAGCTTTGAGCTAGTTGAGCAAATCCCAACTACTTGATGCTTGTTAGATCAAGATGTTTAACACATCTAAGGTTTTGATTTCTACAAGACAGACGAAACTTTCTCAGACGGAACATCAGCGAGCAAGTCAGACGAAACAAGCACAGACGAAAGATGACTCCTCAGACTGAAGTCATTCGTTTGTCTCAAGTCAAAGTCATCAGACGATAGGATAAGACGAAACCTCTTAAAGACTGAAGAAGTATATCGTCTGTCCAAGAAGTGAAGCAAAGTTTGAGTCACTCGCGCCAAGATTTCAAATCTTAAGAAGTACTCATTAGAAGCATCCAAGATCAGTATAGGGATTCGTGCTTACACATGCAACTCAAAAAGGTCTTCACCTTTTTATCAAAGTCTCTGTACAAGTCAGAAAATGTACTGCGCACGCAATCTAAATCCGCTGCACACGCCATCAATCACTCAAGTACTATCTGACACCTTTTGGAAAGCTCTCAAAGAAATATTCAACGGCATTCTCATGTGTCTAACGGTTATCTGAAGATGATGCTTATTTAAAGACTTCACTTCATCAGAGATAAGTTGGCGAAAACGCTTCTATTATTCTATCTTCTGTGATTTCGCTCAATACATCTGATTGTACTTCATTGTAAAACCCTCTCTGCGAAGAGGAATCTTTTTGTTCTTTAAAACATCTTTTTAAAATTCACTTGTGTGGTAGTTTAGCCTGAGGAGACTGGTTGTTCAAAGAATATCTCTGCTGTTTAGCCTGCGAAGGCTGTGTTCAAAGAATATCTTGTTATAGCCAGAAGTGGCTGGGTGCAAATAATACTTGTAACCATTTCACGGTTGGTAGTGAAAACTCAGTGATTGCTGGGTAACTGGACGTAGTCTTGTATAGACGAACCAGTATAAAAATAGTTGTGTACTTATCTTCTTAAATGTTTGACTAACGGGGATAATTAAGCCATAACGTATCTTACTTAAAAACAATCCTTGAAGATTAAGTAATACTTTGTCTGAACATATATAAACCCACAGACGAAAGGGAAAAAATTTTTAAAACACAATTCAACCCCTCCTTCTTGTGTTCTATCTTTTACAGTTTGGTATTAGAGCTCAGTCTCTAAGGTAGCTGCTAGAGGAAAAGATCCTGGATGGAGTCTCAAGGACCTTCGTTCTTATCTGGAGGGTCATCCATGAACAAGCCACCAGCGTTCTCTGGTGATGACTACCCTTACTGGGCGGATCGGATGGAGATGTACATCAAATCCACACAGTACAGGCTGTGGAACATCATAACTCAAGGAAACATCCCTATTGTCAAACCTGAGGTTGAATGGGGAAATGAAGAATTCTCGCTTATGGAACTCAACAACAAAGCCAGATATGTCATCATGTCTGCATTATCAAGGACAGAATACAACAGCTTCTGTGCATACAAAACAGTTAAAGAACTCTAGGGACGCCTCAAAATTTCCTATGAAGGAACTGAGGATGTGCGAATGAGGAAAGTTGCTACTCTTCAAAGAGAATATGAGATGTTCTCAATGAAGAAAGGAGAATCTATCGATATGATGTTTGGTAGATTCCAAACGATATTGAATGGACTCACTGCGCTGGATATTACCTTCACCAAAGCTCAAAACAACATGAAGATATTGGATAGTCTTCCTCCTCCATAGGAAGCTATGTCCACTGCCATTTCAGTCGGGCGTGATATGAAGACATTAACTCTTGACGAGTTAATAGGAGCTTTGAGAGTACATGAGGTACTCTTGTGTAAAAGAGACAAGATCAAGGTTCAAGAACCAATAGCTCTTCCGTCTGTCAATAACATAACAAAGGAGGAAACTCCTAAGAAAGAAAGAAAGAAGAAGCACAGAATTTTGAAAGCTGACACCACTGAATCTAATTCGTCTGATGAATCGTCTGATGATGAAATTTCTCTCATGGCCAGATGCTTTAAAAAGATGATGATGAAAAAGGGGAGAGGTCAACGCTTCTTTAAGAAGAAGGAAAGAAAGCTCCCTGAAAAATCATCAAGCAAGGAGGAGAGCTCAAAAGTTATCTGCTATGAATGCAGAAAACCTGGACACATGAGAACAGAGTGTCCAAGATTAAAGAAAAGATGGAATCCTCGCAAAGACAAGGGTAAGAAAAGTCTAGTGACTTGGGAAGACCTTGATAGCGAAAGCTCAGAGGAATCCACTGAAGAAGTAGAAACTGCGAATATCTGCCTCATGGCTAGAGACACCGTCTCATCAGAGGTAACTGAATCTGAAACTTCTTCATCCTCCTCATCTGAGTCTGAGTCAGAATCAGAAGAAATTTCATACGATACACTTTTGGCCAACTCACATTTTATTGCTAAGCAATACAAAGTATGCAAAGCCAAGTTAAAACAAACTTTGGAGGAAAATGCTACTTTGAGAATTGAAAATGAGTTACTGCGAAAAGAGGTATCAGTTGAAAAATCATCTGAGTCTGAAAAGGATAATTTTATCTCTGAAATTGAAAGATTGAAGAAAGAAAATGAATTCTTACTCAGAGACTTAACAAAGTTCACTAAGGGATTCTCCATGCTAGAAAATATTTTAAAATATGGGAGATCTCCATCTGACAAGAGTGAACTTGGTTATGTTGAAGAGTCAGACAAAATGAAAAACAATTTTGTTCCGTCTGCTCATAAAAAGAAGATCAAAAATTATAATAAGGTTCCAAATAATTATAGAAAAGTTAAAAGAACCTTAAACAAGAAGAAATCTTCTTTCACTAACAAAGAAGGACCCAAAAAGATTTGGGTACCAAAGTCACTCATTATTCCTGTTGCAGATATCCTTAATAGGAAAAGAGAGGACTTCAAGCTGGTACCTGGACAGTGGGTGCTCACGACACATGACGGGAGACCTGTCTATGTTCTAAGATCTCAGACCGAGTAAAGGATCTGTATCATATGGTTCAGGGAAAGGTAAAATCTTAGGTATTGGGACTGTTGGTAAGACACCCAATCCTCTTATTCAAAATGTGTCTTATGTTAAAGGTCTTAACTTCAATCTACTTAGCATAAGTCAATTTTGTGACAGTGGATATGAAATAGCTTTTAATTCAGATGAATGTATAGTCAAAAATAAAGACAAATCCATTATATTTATTGGGAAAAGAAGGAATAACCTTTATGAGGTTTGCCTTTCTGACCTTAGTGATCAGAATGTGACATGTTTGATTTCAGCAGATGATGAACGAGATATTTGGCACAAAAAGCTTGGACATTTAAGTCTCAAGTATATTTCAAAAATTTCTAAAAAAGATCTTGTAAAAGGTTTGCCGAAAATATCTTGGAAATCCAATTGTCTGTGTGAATCTTGTCAGCATGGGAACAACTCAAAGCTTCTTTTAAATCAAAAAATGTTGTTTCCACGACAAGACCGCTAGAACTGTTACATATTGATTTCTTTGGACCTACTGAGATTGAAAGTCTTGGAGGAAAGAGATATGGATTTGTAATTATAGATGATTATACTAGATTCACATGGGTATACTTCCTAGCACATAAACATGAGTCATTCAGTGTTTTTGAAATATTCTGCAAACGTGTTCAAAAAGAAAAAGGAATATGTATTGCGTCTGTTAGGAGTGATCATGGAACAGAATTTGAAAATTCTGAGTTCAATGCCTTTTGTTTTGAAAATGGTATCTTTCACAATTTTTCATCTCCAAGAACTCCTCAGCAAAATGGAGTTGTGGAAAGGAAAAATCGTACCTTACAAGAAATGGATAGAACTTTGTTGCATGAAAGCTCTCTTCCAAAATATTATTGGGCAGAAGCAATTAATACTTCCTGTTATATTCAAAACAGAATATTGATAAGACCAATATTGAATAAGACTCCATATGAACTATGGAAAGGAAGAAGACCCAAAATTTCTTACTTCCATCTTTTGGATGTGAATGTTTCATCTTAAACACCAAAGATCAACTTGGCAAATTTGATTCAAAAATGGTGAAGGGATTCTTACTTGGATATTCCAATACGTCTAAGGCCTATAGAGTATTTAACTCTAAGACGCAAGTTGTAGAGGAATCAATTCATGTAAAATTCCAAGATAACTCAAAGGCTGATAAGGAAATATCATACCTAGAAAATTTATTTGATAATTTGCAGATTAACCATTCTGGTCAAAGTTCAAGTCCAAATGTTCAACCTGAGTCAGACGGAAGAACAGACATAAGAGCAGACGATAAAAGCACAGACGAATCCTCTTCGTCTGATACTCATCAACGTGAAGATCACACCCCTATGAGAACATGGAAGTTTGTATCAAACCACACAAAAGATCTTATCATTGGAGATAGACATCAAGGTGTTCAAACTAGATTCAAACTAAAAGAATCGTCTGGATATACTCTCGTGTCAAATATAGAGCCCAAGAATATTGAGGAAGCTCTACAAGATAATGACTGGATTTTAGCTATGGAAGAAGAGCTAAACCAGTTTACTAGAAATGATGTTTGGACTTTGGTAGAGAAACCAAGAAGCAAAAGTATCATTGGAACCAAATGGGTATTCAGAAATAAACTTGATGAAGACGGAAAAGTAGTAAGAAACAAAGCAAGATTAGTAGCTCAAGGCTATAATCAACAAGAAGATATAGATTTCACTGAAACTTTTGCTCCTGTAGCTAGATTGGAAGCAATTAGAATCTTACTTGCTTTTGCTGCTCATAAGAATATCATCCTATATCAAATGGACGTAAAAAGTGTTTTTCTAAATGGTTTTATTGAAGAGGAAGTATATGTAAGACAACCTCCTGGATTTGAGAGTTCATCTCAACCAGATCATGTTTTTAAACTAAAAAAGGCACTATATGGTCTTAAACAGACTCCTCGAGCTTGGTATGAAAGACTGAGTTCCTTTCTTCTTCAGAATGGTTTTTCAAGAGGGAAGGTTGATACTACTCTCTTCAAGAAAAGCGTTTCAAAAGACTTTATTATTGTTCAAATATATGTAGATGATATAGTCTTTGGAGCAACTAACGAATCCTTGTGCAAGGATTTCTCTAAGTTAATGCAGGAAGAATTCGAGATGAGCATGATGGGAGAACTGAAGTTTTTCTTAGGACTTCAAATCAAACAGACTAAACAAGGCATATATATTCATCAACAGAAGTATACTAAGGAACTTCTAAAGAAATTCAAAATGGAAAATGCCAAACCAATGAAAACTCTCATGCATTCGTCTGGAGCCAGTCTTAACAAAGATGAATCAGGTAAGACCGTTGATCGATCGTATATACGAGAGGTATGATTGGATCTCTTCTCTATCTCACTGCTAGTAGACCTGACATTATGTTCAGTGTCTGTCTATGTGCACATTTTCTATCTGATCCTAGAAAATCACATTTACAAGTTGTTAAACGCATTTTAAGATATCTTATTGGAACCACTAATCTCTCTCTCTCTTTTATAAGAAAAGTAGTGATTTCAATATAAGTGGTTATTGTGATGCTGATTATGCTGGAGATAAAGTGGAGAGAAAAAGCACAAGTGGTGGCTGCCAATTTCTTGGTTCATCACTAATCTCTTGGTCAAGCAAGAAGCAAAACTCCATTGCACTCTCAACCACTGAAGCAGAATATATTGTTGCGGCTGGGTGTTGCTCACAACTACTTTGGGTAAAACATCAACTTGAGGATTACTCTAGGTTTGAAACTCAAATACCAGTATTTTATGATAACACTAGTGCAATAAATCTCAGCAAAAATCCTATTCAACATTCAAAAGCCAAGCATATTGAAATCAAATTTCATTTTATAAGAGATTATGTTCAAAAAGGTATTTTCGATGTACAGTTTGTTCAAACTGATTTTCAATGGGCAGATATCTTTACAAAAGCTTTAAACGAAACTCGCTTTAATTTCATTAAAGAAAATTTGGGAATTATCTCTTTAATTGATTAAGTTTTCTCTTTCGTCTGAGCATTTCATTTCGTCCGTACCTTCACATATCTTTTCGTGTTAAGACGAAACATTGCGTCTGATCAAGTTAAATCAGTCTGAGGAAATTCAACAGACGCAAAGATATTATTTAACTATTTTAAAGTTAAGTGTGCAGGGACAAATTAAAAGTAGCAATAAATGTGTCTGTCATTTATTGCATTATTCTAGGACTTTGAAAAACATGCGCTATGAATTACAGAAGTCAAATCAATCATTAAAAGGGCAATGATGGGGACACGTCAAATCAGGGACGGTTTTAAAATTCTTTCGTCTAATGAATCTCAACGTTTTAGCTTTGGCTATAAATACTCTTAAAGTTCACATTTTTATTCCTTACTGCATTCACACTTTCTTTGAATATTCTACTCACACAACTTAACTCTCTCTTTTTCAAACTTAATAATGGCCGCCAAGAATATCAAGGCAACCGAAGCAACTTTCTTCGCGCAAGATCTCTTCTTGCCCAACAAGTGGATATCGAGAGACACCATCGAGAGCATCTCCGACAGAGTAGCAAAGATGCTGGTTCACAATGGATAGATGAAATTCGCAGAGATGAGAGGACCATGGCTGATGGAAGCCTATGCTGAGTTCTGGAGTGACGCAAAAGAATTTGATAATGGTATTGTAGGTACCATTGACGACAAGGAGTATATTATCACAATAGACTCCATTGCTGAAGCTGGGAATTGCAAGGCAGAAGGGCGCTTTTACAGCGCTGACTAGATGAGGATCGAGTCTGAAGAACACGTGGACAAGATTATCTACGGAAAGAACCGCAACCCTGAAGATCCCAAGTTTTTGAGATAAGGGAATCTTTGTCCCACTGCAAGAATCATCCACAACCTTCTCTACAACATCTTCACACCCAGAACTGGCTCACGAGACAATGTGAGTACTCGAGACAGGTTTTACATATTCTACTGTCTGAGGAAAGCAAGAATGAGTCTTCCTCACATCATTCTTGACCACTGGATAAGTGCGTTAAGAAACAGGAACATCCGTAGGAAGAGCAGTATTCCCTACGCCACTCTCTTCTCCAAAATCATCATCACCAAGGCTATGATGCCTCTGGCGTTGTTTGACACAAAGAAGACAAGGAAGTCAAAGGAAGCACCTTTGCCAAGATGCATCAAAACCCTGGCTTCCTTCATCCCACTGCGAGTGAAGAACAAGTTCCCTTTTCACCAATCACCAAAGACCCCCCTCACAGAGCTCGCATCAAACGCGCCAAAACCCAAACACAAGCCCAAACACAATCCCAAACACAAGCCCAAACACAAGACCAAACACAAACCCATACAATCTTACCTCTTCCACCCGTGGTTATATCTGAAGTCCCTTTCGAAGATGCTCTAGAAGAGCCTCTTAAGAAGAAGAAGAGGACTATCAGAATAAAGTACGTTGCGGCTAAGACGCAAGGAAAGACGATATCCCCAAGTGAAGATGAAGGGGATAGGCTATCGTCTAAAGGTGTTTCGTCTGTTAGAATCCTTTCAGACGAAGAAAAGCAGAAGAAAGCAGCAGAAGAGAAAGCAAGAGCCAGAGAGGTCGCTCTTCAAAAGGCTGCCAAAGGCAAAGAAAAAATGAAGCAGAAGCTTGCGTCAGTGGTTGTTGGAGAAATAGACGAAGCAAAACAACTAAAAGAGGCTATGAGGGTTTCTATGATGCTTCAAGCTGAAAGAGAAAGGATTTTTCTTGAAAGCGTTAAGGGCATTGGATCTTCTGAAGGTGCGCCTCCGCTCCAAAGAATTCGGAGGGCATGAACAAATGAAGAAACCGCCCAGATCCAGAAGGATAATGCTCAGTTGGCAGAGGAATTGGAGACCATGCTTAATGATGAAGCTTCAACTATGGAGGTTTCTACATTAACACTCCAAGATGAACATGAGACAAATGTGTCTAATCCTATTGTTGTGTTTCCTCTCAACGCTGCCTTTGTTCAGACGATACCTGCTGCGTCTGAATAAGCATCCCACCAACAGACGATGGAGATTTCGTCTGAAGAAATACTTATTGAAGATATAAGTTCTTCGTCTGATGAAGAACATGATGAAGAACATATGGATATAATAAAGGTGGATGCATCATGGGTGGGATCTTACGCCGAAGTCATCAATCCTGAAGATCTACCACCCAAGCACAAGACGGACTATTCGTTCCTCAACGAATTAGTCATGAGACGTTTTTACGAAAGCTCTTGTCTTTGAAAGACCGATCAAGCCTCGATCGGATTC
Organism: Hylodesmum podocarpum; assembly: GCA_026586105.1. Classification (NCBI taxonomy): domain Eukaryota; kingdom Viridiplantae; phylum Streptophyta; class Magnoliopsida; order Fabales; family Fabaceae; genus Hylodesmum; species Hylodesmum podocarpum. The sequence continues at coordinate 6,351,662 of JALJEV010000638.1, forward strand.
TTGGAGAGAAGATTGATGATATCTCCAACGATGGTGAACCGTCCGAGTCGCTAAAGATGGTTACTTGCGTACGATGAAGACTGCTTTATAAAGGACACTCCTTACATTGAGTTGAGGAATCCCTATCGGTACAGAGGCAAAAAGGGATTTCAACTTGGGAGATTTGTCAACCCCATCGTCTATCACAAACCCCTGAAGCCAGTGGATTTCAAAGAAGATTTCATCTACACTCCTAAAGAGCAACGTGAATGGCTGAAGCGCCTGCCTTGGGATAAACTGGACTCCTTAGACATCAAGGGTTTAGAAGGAATAAAAAGGTACAAGGATCATCTAGCTGAGTCGGTGATTGAAGGACCAGCTCTTGGCTATGAACCCCACATCCCTTTCAGAGAAAACATCAAGTGGAAGGTTCAACATGAAATCAACGCTCCTGCATTTCACCACTGCAGATATGGAGATCCTAGCTCCACCATCTATGAGCCAAAGGATTGCTCACACTGGCATCTGGACGCCATTGACCGTCATGATCCTGTACCCTTCACAATTCACATGAATCAAACAGAGTATGTAGGTCTAGGACATACTCTTGGAATTGTTCTTCCCTGGACAAGACCTCACTGTTCAGGCATCTTCCCCAACTACTCCATCCTCCTCAACGAATTCGAAGACCCCGAAGAGTTTGCTCATGCTCTTCCTGAAGACTACAACATGGCATTCAAACTGATGGCCAGTGCTTATAGAAGGGAAGAAAAAGCTAGATCAACTTCCTTCTATCACATTGAAAGGAGAGCAAAGAAGGAGTGGAGAGACTGCCCATTCATGGTAGGATCCCAAATCTCTTCTCTGGTTTCAGACGAAACCAAGTTTTCAATCGTCTTAGACCGAAAACGACCTTGCTTGGTCAAGTTTTTGGCTAAAGGAAAAGAGAAGAAGATTCCGTCTGTCTCCAGATCCTTCAAGTTTGCAAGGCACATCCCCCGGAGACTTCCGTCTGCTGCATACTCGCATCTCAAATCTCTTTAAACCTATGCCTCAAAACCTATCAATCTGAAGATTCAAAGGATGATAGAAGATCATGAAGCCACCTCTAAGTTCTGTTCTGGAACTTCATTTGATGAAGATTCCACAATCTGTGGCAGGGTGTATCCTAGAGAAGCCTTTGCTTATACACATCCATCACAGGAGCATCCAGATCTTGAGCTCTCTGTTCCCACTAAGATGAACACTTGGCAATGGGAAAGAGACTTCACTACGTACCTCACTCTTCCACTCTTCACTTTGCGTCTGAAGAGGACTCCAACAATATTCATCATAGATGACTCTATACCTATCGTGGAAGAGCCTCAAACACCGCTTGTGGAGATTGATGATAAGGTGAAGGTTACTGAGGATGATGCAAGGGACGCTGATGAGTATAATGCTCTAAAGCGTAAATATGATGCCTAAGAAGAGAACTGCGAGCATCTGAAGCAAAAGAACAAAGAGCTTGAGGATAATCAAGCCTCTCTTACATCTGAGATGCAACAGCTGAAGGAGATTGTCATGAGCCTTGTTCAAAAGAGGCTTAAGCCTTCTTCTTGATCATGTTTTTGATGATTCTCAGCCCAAGGGGGAGAGTATATTAGAAAGGAAGAAGTTGTTATGCTAAGGGGGAGTCCTTCGTCTGAAGGGGAGCGAGCAAAAGTGCATCGTCTGAGGGGGAGCAATTTTTATTTTTTTTTTGTATTGTATTGATTCTTTATTAAGTTGTATAACACATACATGTATTTTTCTTAGAACTTTGGTTTTCTGTATACCTTTGTAACATTGTATAAGGTTTACATCACATTGATGTAACAATTCGTTTTATAAAGAGGTATTAATTCAGAAAACATCGTCTTGATGTAAATCTGACTTGCGTTTTATCTGTGATCACTAGCATTATCTTATGTAGATGTCTTCTTGAGAAAAGTTATCAGTATGGTCTGTAATCATCAAAAAGGGGGAGATTGTTAGATCAAGATGTTTAACACATCTAAGGTTTTGATTTCTACAAGACAGACGAAACTTTCTGAGGCGGACGGAACATCAACGAGCAAGTCGATTTAAACAAACACAGACGAAAGATGACTCGACCGAAGTCATTCGTCTGTCTCAAGTCAAAGTCATCAGACGATAGGATAAGACGAAACCTCTTAAAGACTGAAGAAGTATATCGTCTGTCCAAGAAGTGAAGCAAAGTTTGAGTCACTCGCGCCAAGATTTCAAATCTTAAGAAGTACTCATTAGAAGCATCCAAGATCAGTATAGGGATTCGTGCTTACACATGCAACTCAAAAAGGTCTTCACTTTTTTGTCAAAGTCTCTGTACAAGTCAGAAAAGGTACTGCGCACGCAATCTAAATCCGCTGCACACGCCATCAATCACTCAAGTACTATCTGACACCTTTTGGAAAGCTCTCAAAGAAATATTCAACGGCATTCTCATGTGTCTAACGGTTATCTGAAGATGATGCCTATTTAAAGACTTCACTTCATCAGAGATAAGTTGGCGAAAACGCTTCTATTATTTTATCTTCTGTAATTTCGCTCAATACATCTGATTGTACTTCATTGTAAAACCCTCTCTGCGAAGAGGAATCTTTTTGTTCTTTAAAACATCTTTTTAAAATCCACTTGTGTGGTAGTTTAGCCTGAGGAGGCTAGTTGTTCAAAGAATACCTCTGTTGTTTAGCCTGCGAAGGCTGTGTTCAAAGAATATCTTGTTATTGCCAGAAGTGGCTGGGTGCAAATAATACTTGTAACCATTTCACGGTTGGTAGTGAAAACTCAGTGATTGCTGGGTAACTGGACTTAGTCTTGTATAGACGAACCAGTATAAAAATAGTTGTGTACTTATCTTCTTAAGTGTTTGACTAACGAGGATAATTAAGCTATAACGTATCTTACTTAAAAACAATCCTTGAAGATTAAGTAATACTTCGTCTGAACATATTTAAACCCACAGACGAAAGGGAAAATTTTTTAAAACACAATTCAACCCCCCCTTCTTGTATTCTATCTTTTACAATGCTAATCAGCACTACACTAAGTTAGGGGTACCTGTGACAGAGCACGACAAGTGACGGGGAGAGATACCACAAGAGCTCACGATAGCTTAAAGACTTGAAATCGTCAAAGTTAGGGCTTGAAATCATGAGTGAGAAGAGAGTGACGAAAGGGGGAAGAGTGAAGGAGAATGACAGTGAGAAAGTGAGGAAAATGGGCAGAGTGACGGAGAATGAGAGTGAGAAAGTGAGGGAATGAACAAAGTTAAGGTCTGTAAGAAAGTGAGAAAGTGAGCGAAGTAAGGGTCAGTGCACGAAGAAAGAGGGAAGACTGAGTCACTAAAATTCCAGTTTCCAATGATGGTTATTGAGTAACCCGGCGTCGTAAGTAATATAACGTCGGCTGAAGAACGAACTGTCGTTATTGTGGTGACGTTATATGCTGTTTTTCCACTAGTAATGTTATCTGGTAGCTTAGAAACAAGACATGATATACCATCCCATGTGCTTGATCTAGATCAAAATATAACAGATTCTGTTTTGAAAATATGTTTAGACATTTCCAAATCATTGTCAATGGATTAGCGGTTTTGGACACAACTTTCACCAAAGCCCAAAACATAGATCTTAAATAGTCTTCCAACTGCTTGGGAAGCCATGGTCACTATTATTAGAGTTCATAAAGTTCACTTATGCAAAAGAGATAAAATCAAGTTGCAAGAACCTGTAGCCTTGCAAGATGAGGAAGATCAATCAAAATCAGAAACTTCAAAAGGAAGAAGCAAGAAGTTGAATAATGAAGTTGGAACTACTTCATCTTATAGCTTAGATGACTCATATGATGCTGATATTTCTCTTATGACCAAGAAGTTGAAAAGAATGATGATGAAGAAAGAGACAGGACTTTGTTCTTTTTCCAAGTAGACTTCTAACTTTAAATCTTTAATCTTCAATTTTTACATAGATGGAGGGTTTATAGTAGCCGTTAAACTCAGTAACTTCAATTTCTTCAATCTATCCATTGGAAGCGTATTCAATGCTCTATTATATTAAATGCATTCTTGTGAATTGTCAATATTAGAGTTACAAAGTTTTTCATAATTCGAAGATTAGGTATTGAAAAGATGTTCTCATTTCTATATCAGATCTTTGTGTAAAAATATCCCTTTTATTCTGATTTGGTTCCTCTTTTTGTGAAGCATAAATTGACTTCTCCGTACTTATTCTAAACACGAGCTTTTATCAGATTATGTAGAAAACATATTTTTGTGAGTAAAGTTAATAGATAAAATTGATACTTATCTTATATTTATAATTTGTTCATCCCATTAATTTGACTAAAAGTGTCTGTGATGTATAATTTATACATTCATGAATCATTTATAAGCTCTTGATTTATCTCGTGAACCTACTAACTTCATTTATTTTATAAATAAAAACGTTTATCTTAATCAAACCACGTATAATTATTAAAATTTAAGAAATATAATTTATCTTTAAATAAATTCAATTTAACACAGAATTAAAAATCTATTTCTTTAATAAATTAATTCATTTTAATAGAAATTAATTTTTTTTTCATGTCCGTGTACGATATTTATTTATTCTAAATAAGGAAAAGATAAATAAATAGAACATACGAGACAAAATTAAAAGTTGACATCTCTTCATTTAAAAATGCAGGGTTTTATAATGTTTGGTGATACGATTATTATAATTGGCAGAACCTGAAATATATAAAGAGTGAGAGAAGAATAATCTTGTTCAATTCAGAAGCAAATACCAAGAAAGGGCATTAGCATTATCAAATAGAAACCTCCTGTCTAGAACAATAAGAAACAAATTAGTCACAGTAATAATATAAGCTATTTCTCTGTATCTTTATTTTTTTTTTACATGTGAGAGAATGGTTTATCAAATATTAATATAGAGTTTCTTATATCAATAAGTTGCACTAATTGATTCAAGTGATATACATTTGGATTCTTAAATATATAATCCTTGACTTTAATTTTTTTTTTTTAACTCAACTCATTTAAATAGATATCTCTGAATTTAAATAAAAAATCATTGATTTACACTATCGGGTGGCACTGGTAATTTTTAACAATATTGGAGGTAGCTGTTGCGTGTTGTTTTTTTTTACAAAACACACGATATCATCTTCATTAGAAGGGGTAAAATGTTGGTAAAAAAAGTAAATTAAAAATTGAATAATCCTCAATAATATATTAACTAATATACTTTTTTATGGAATTGAAGACGGATACTGGAAAATCACGTTAACTCACACCCTAATTGAGCTAGCTAGAATCATGACTTATTTAACTTTAACTGTTACAATATTTTTATCAGAAAAACTCAACAACTATATCACTGTACCCCATGAAAAAGCACGTAACGTTAAGCTATATTTTATTTTGCAACGCCTTTTGGATATGCATAGAAGGCGAGATTGGAAAAAGAAAATGTGCGATCCGACGAAGCAGTCACTCCATGCCAACAAAAAATCGCAGAAAGTATCACATTTATTGCAATACAAAATTATAAAAGGGAGGACCATATCCACCAACTTGTCCAAATGAAGCAACTAACCCAAACACTACTTTTCCTTTTTTTTTTTCCCTTTTGACTGGCACCATGGTCCATGGTTGTTAATCACTGCACGTAACTAAACACACCTATCCATGCCCACCATCATTTCCAACTCACCCTTTCCTTAATCACACCATTTCACATTGTTTGCCTTGCCTCAATAAACTTCCATAAATAACCATACCATCAAAACCCCAAAACAAGAAAATTATTTTCTATTATCACGAGATTAGAGAAGCATTATTTATTGTTGTTAAGTTTTTATGATAAAAATATTAAAAGTGGAGAAAGAGAAAGAGAAAGGATATTTTGAATTTATTTTAGAGAGAAGAACATGGTAAGGAATCTAGCTATTTCTGGTCAACAATAGTGAACTAGCAGTGTGAAAAACAACGTAAGCGAGTACAACTAGGGAAGGGAAACGAAACAGTCCAATGATAACAAGGAATAGTGTGAATTCTTAAAGGTGCGCACCCTTCCGTAACGAACCCAAACAGTATTTAAACTGCGCACACCGCGTTCTTCACGATAATCCACCACTTTCTCTCTCTTTTATTTTCTTTTTTCTTCTTCTTTTTTTTTTTTTTGTTTAGGTTTCTGGTTTTTCTTCTTCTCTGACTCTTGGCTTCTAAATTGGGGCGAAAAGTCAACCTTAGACTAAGAAACCAAACCCTAACTCACTCTGCAATCTTCGTCCATTTCACACTCTCGCTTTGAATTCTCCGCTATGCGATTCGACGCACCGGTTGTGGAGTCGGTGGAAGTGGTTTTGCTTCTGCGCAAGTGTGGCTTTGTTTTCATTTAAAGAAACGTAGTTGTTTAGGGTTTTTGTTTTGGTGCTGTGAAACGCGATGGTGGAGGGTGACGTTGACTTTTCCGAACTGTTCTCTGGTGCTGACGTTGACGATGATGATGGCAGGTATTGGATGGATGTTCAGACCATTATGGATGTTCTTGACGAAGACGATGATTGTAACCCTCTGGAGGTAGGGTTTCTTCTTCAGAGACTGAAATTCCGAATGCCATGACTGTGATAGAATCGGTTATTGCACCGTCCCACATACAAGAATTGAAGCTTCTGTGCAGTGCAACTTTTTTTTTTTTTTTTTTTTGAAATATATTTATCTATTTTCCTTTTTTGAGTTGAAGCTGTAATCTGCGTAGAAACCCGAGGGCCAGTTGTTTTAAATTTTTTACCACTGATAATTGATTTTCTTTGGTCGGGTGTTATTTAATTTTGCTACTGTATTTGATTATTTATTATTTATTCTCTAGTTCATTCAAATTAAGAAATTCATGGCGAGGTTATTAATGGTGCAAAATTATAGTTGGATTCGAGTGGTAGGTATAGGGCCCAAACTTGTCAGCACGAAGGTCTATTTTCGGTGATTGGTAACTCAATGAAGCGTGTCTAAGATTTTTGTTAAGAAACAAAAACATTGTAAGGTCATGCAGAACCGTGTTTACTACCATGCGGCTTTGAGTGATTTTGTCAGTAAAAATGTTACCACAAGTTATTTGTTTAGTTTTTGAAGTCAATTGTTCATATAATTACTTTTCTTCTGTAAGTCCTGCTCACTGGCAAATGGGAAATGCCAGTAATGTGTCAATCTGGTATCATTTAGTCCCATTGAACTGTGAAGGTCCTGACTCCTGAGTACGCCCCATGTCTAAATCTATTTTTGATATGTTTGAATGGAAACCAACCTATGTAATTACCGTTGCAAGTGAAAATGTGTAGTTATATCTTAGACTTGAGTCATGTATATGTTACTCTGTTAGGCTCAACATTTTGGATATGAGGGTATATTTCTTCATTGCTGTGCTGTTGGAAAGAGAACATGTTGCAATGTTTTTAAATCTTTTATTTTTTTCTCACTAAAGCAGTGAAGATAGTTGGTTTTACAACTTTATTGCTCTGCTATCAATTTTTATTATTTCGTTATTTTGGTTTCATGGTGAGTAGGATTGTGTTTTAGTTCTAATACGGATAGGGGCTCCGTGTTCTGCTTGGAGTTTGGAAAGCCATAACTTTATGTCTCTTTTGTTTTTATATCTGATTGTCAATTTTTCTCTTCTCAGCATCATTTTCTGCTTGTTACTAGTTTTTCTTCGATTGTCCTGCCTCTGTATACTTGATTCTATCTTTACTTTTTTCTTTTGACATCATCGCAGAACATTCCTGAGGATTTTTCATCAAAAAATGTTTCACCTAGTGAATTTGGCATTCATGACACTTCCCAGATACAAAATGGTATGTGAACTTCGGTGTTTTATTTTCCTGTGATACTAGTTCTTATACTTGTTGGTTTCAATTGGTCCTGAGAAACAGACATCTTGATTCTTGAGTTAATTCTGAATCATGGATGTAATGTAAATACTGGTATGTAATTGGTGATATTTATGTCTTCCTTTAGATTGATTCCTTTGCATATTCATTAGGGTCTCAAGTGTCAGAAGAAAAACATGTTTCTTGGTTAGACCTTGTGGATTCAGTCACAAATAGTTCTACATTCTGCTCAGATGTATCCGATTCTGGGGCCAGAGGTTCAGTTGGTTTATCTGATTCTGCTGCAAATTCTATGCTTGATCATGAACGTGAAAACCGGGAACCTCAATCTCAGGCTTGCTATTCCCCAAATGTTTTTCCGGGTAATTTCAGTGCCTCATTCTCTCCAGGTGAAAGCGATGAGATTTTCTACACAGAAAGCACTGGGGTGTCTAAACATGAGATACCTTCTTATAGTGTGGAAACAAGTTTCCCTGAGGCACAGTCAAACAGTGTATCAATTTGTGGAGATAATTTAAACCTTAGTATGTGGAAGGGTGAAAATGAGAGCCAGTTCAAGCATGTGGGAGACGATGTTGAATCTGAATGTATGTGAAATTTTCGCTGGATTATCCTTGTGTATACTCTCAAGATTTTACTTTATATCATTGTCTTTCTGAAATTTGGGCAACATTTTGATTCTATTTTCTACCTGCAGATGCTTCATTCAGTTCTATTGTTGACAATGACGAAGACCTCATTGGAGTAGTTTCTGGGCAACAGGAAAATGACTCTTGTACATCTTTTGAAGCATCATTCATGGATGCTGATAGATCTTTGCATATTGCAACTTCAACTGATTCTACTGTTGCTCAAGGTTCTCATGTTTCCAGTGATTTTATTGACTACCATGTATCTTCAAATTGTTACCAGAGAGACTCTTGTCTTGGTTTTTTGCCAAATGGTCTTTGTTCTCAATCGTGGCCAAATGAAGAAATGATGAATAACATCAAGCCTGAAAATGTAGAATTAAGTGCTGATATTGCATGTATGAATAATGGCATGCCCTCGAGCACTCCTGGGTGGATGTCTTTGCAAGACAGTCAACTTATGTTAGCTGATAGTGGTTATCCATCATTTCATTCTGGTAATTTTATTTTTGATGACATGTCATCACTGCCTCTTTCAGCTTGTGCTTCATACATGCCATACGGAGACCATTACCAAAACAATTTTTGCAGTGAGGATGCTGAGTTCAATGTAGGCCAAGAGGTGAAACAAACACCTGGTAGTTTTTCTTCTGTAGGAGGTCAGGCTTACAGATGTTTCAAGAATGAGAATAATTATGCAGTTATAAAATCTGAGATATCCAATCAATATCGAGATAGCATTAGTGGAACTGCTAGTTTTCAAGGAAACATGGACAATTTGAATGTAAAAGCTGTAGATATATCTTGGTCCCATGCCCAAGCACTAATTAACAGTGAGAAGCAGTTTACTTGTGTTAAGAGTGAAGGAGGGGGCAAAATGATTCAACATGACCTTATTGATTCTCATCTTTCAAAAGGAAGAACTGAGAACTTCCATGTTGAGGAAGACCCTGATGTTTGGATTATTGAAGACAACAGTCATGCTGCTCCAAAGAGTCAATTTACAGACATTGGGCATTCCTTAAATACATCTCAAACTTCTAGATATGTTGATTCCCAGTCTTCCATGGTTGGAAGTACAAGGCTGAAGGCATGTGATGAGCGGAATATATTACGAGTTGCATTGCAGGTTGGCTCCTTTATTTTATGGTTCTTATCCTTTGTAGCTGTTGATGGATATGGGGATATTCTTCTCCCATTGCACATAACTCTTCTGTGGTTCTTTATAGGATCTATCTCAGCCAAAGTCAGAAGTAAGCCCACCAGAAGGATTGTTGGCAGTTCCTCTCTTAAGGCATCAGGTTACTTTTCTTGTCCAGTCTTTTAATTTCTTTGATCTGGCATCTCCTTTGAAAATACTATGGTTAAAGTCTCTTACGTAGCAGCTTTCATACTGAAACAAAGTTGGATCAGGATCTTGATTGAGAAAATGAATGGAAAACTTTTATGATTTACTAAATGAATCAATCATATCCATAGGTATGCTATGTCACATACTCACACCTGAGCACATTCTCCTTGTCTCTAAAAATGTGAAATTTCAAAGGAGGCCATTATCCTAAAGTTCATTGTGATGTATTTTTTGGTTCAAATCCTTGAGAAATTGTTTCAATAATTATTACCTCCAACAATTAAAAAATTTCAATTCTCTGCAGGGATAAGATTGTTGAGAAAAGAAAATAGTCATATATACATGCATATTTTATTTGGAAATTATGCCTGGTTGGATTATATGGGCTAGAATTTTGGTGTACTTTTGTTGTGTCTAATACTCTAATTCTGACTGGTGACCCAATCCTTTGTAAATTTAACCCCATTTTTCCTGAGATTTCTGATAACTTGGTTTCTGCATATATTTGGGACATCCAACATTCCAACTAATTGTTGTTATTATGGTCAGAGAATTGCATTATCCTGGATGGTTCAAAAGGAAACATCAAGTTTATATTGCTCAGGAGGAATTCTTGCAGACGATCAGGTTAGTTTCCTGGAGTGTTAATGTAAGATTATAACTAATTGACAAGATGTGATTTTCTCATGCCATAGTGAGTTCAAATTTTTTCTCTTGTAGGGACTTGGAAAAACAGTATCAACTATTGCATTAATATTAAAGGAAAAACCTCCATTACTTAGTGGGTGCACCAATGCCCCAAAAAGTGAATTGGAGACTCTAAATCTGGATGTTGATAATGACGTGCTTCCTCAAAATGACAGAGTAAAGGAAGAATCTAATATATGTGAGGATAAGTCAAGTAGATGTTCAACCAAGAATACGAATTTGTTGATGCAAGCAAAAGGAAGGCCATCTGCTGGGACCCTTATTGTTTGCCCCACCAGTGTCCTGCGCCAATGGGCTGAGGAGTTGCGTAGTAAGGTAACTAGTCAGGCAAATCTCTCTGTGCTAGTATACCATGGAGGCAATCGAACAAAAGATCCTTATGAGGTGGCCAAGTATGATGTTGTTCTAACAACATATTCCATTGTCAGCATGGAGGTCCCTAAGCAGCCTCTAGCTGACAAAGACGATGAGGAAAAGGGAAATTTTGAAGATCATGCAGTACCAAGTAGGAAAAGAAAAAACCCTTCTAATTCTAGTAAAAGTGGGAAGAAGAGATTGGATGGCACAACTCTTGAGGCTGTTGCTCGGCCTCTTGCAAAGGTGTCTTGGTTTAGGGTTGTCCTGGACGAGGCACAGAGTATAAAGAATCACAAAACTCAGGTTGCAAGGGCCTGTTGGGGTCTTCGTGCTAAGCGAAGATGGTGTTTGTCAGGGACTCCGATCCAGAATGCCATTGATGATCTCTACAGTTACTTCAGATTTCTAAGATATGATCCTTATGCAGTATATACATCATTCTGTTCTACAATTAAGAACCCGATTAGCAGAAATCCAGCAAAAGGGTATAGAAAGCTTCAAGCTGTCTTGAAGACTATAATGTTACGTCGGACCAAAGGTTAGATGTTGTTCATTTGAAATGCACGAATTTCACATTGTCAAATTCGTCGGCTATAATTATTAGTTATTTTCTTAGTTTGTTGTCTTAGTCATAGAGTATGATTCTTTTGACTTTCCAACATTTATCACTTCCATTTTGTAGTGTATACGTTATTAGGTTAATATAATTTTAGGCATTGGAATAGTCTTAGAATTTTCCATTTTATAGTTTCCTTTTCTTGTCTTGTCAGTTATTTCATTGTTTGTGTGCTCTTTCAACTAAGCAATAACCATGTTATGATCATTTTCTGCAGGTACACTTCTTGATGGGGAACCTGTTATCTCCTTGCCACCTAAACATATAGAGCTGAGAAAAGTTGATTTTTCATTGGAGGAACGCAATTTCTATTCCAAACTAGAGGCTGACTCCCGTGCACAGTTTCAGGTATGGTCTGTCTATCTTATGCAACTTCTATAATATTGTTTGTAATGTGGCTGTGCCTATTTTTCCAACCCAAATCAGGTGGGAGCATTTCATGGTTGTATTGTCTACGGAAGTATATTTTCTTGGTAATCCTTATTTTGTATTTGGAGTCCACTATTGACATGTGCATGATGTGATGTCATGTCAGGAATATGCTGATGCTGGAACTGTCAAACAAAATTATGTCAACATTTTGCTGATGCTTCTGCGTCTTAGACAAGCTTGTGATCACCCTTTACTTGTCAAGCGTTACAATTCTAATTCTCTATGGAGATCTTCTGTTGAGATGGCAAAGAAGCTTCCTCAGGAAAAACAAATCTCTCTCCTGAAATGCTTAGAGGCTTCCTTGGCCATTTGTGGCATTTGTAATGTATGTATTTATCATCCTTTAGTATTTATAGATTTGGATTTGTGTGACTGTATATGTGTGTGCATGATTATTTGTTTGCTTGAACATACATTGGTTAGTTATTCTATATTTTAGTTCTTAGGATTATAGGTTGTGCTTGGATGGGGTGTAGTAGCTGAAAAGTATCAGTTGAGTAAAAATGAATCGAATGGAAAATGTTTTGTTCACTCTTTTTCTCTTGAAGAAAATGGGGAAGGAAAATTGAGAATTATCTTTATCCTCCTTGCTTAATTTAGGGTAAAGGACTTGCATGCTGTTTTGTGCTCATAGACCATATTTATTGGCAAGCATATGTCCTTCCTGACTCCTCTGTTCTACCTTTCGTATCACTTGTTTTCTGGACAGGATCCTCCTGAAGATGCTGTTGTTTCAGTTTGTAGCCATGTTTTCTGTAACCAATGCATCTGCGAACATCTTACTGGTGATGACAAACAGTGTCCTGCTACAAATTGCGACAGTCGACTGAGCACATCTTTAGTATTTCCTAAAGCCACACTGAACAGTTGTCTTTCTGACCAGGGTTGTGATAATTCACCTGGTTGCTCTGGTTCTGAACTGGAAGAATTTGAACCTTGGTCTCAAAGCCAGCCATATGGTTCTTCAAAAATAAAGGCTGCACTTGAGGTTTTGAATTCGTTGTGTAAACCACAGTGCTATACACCAAACAGTATTTCTGAGCATAGCGCTCTCAAGGAAGATAATGACTGCCCTGGGAACTCCTCCAATGCTAATGATGGGAAATCCTTCGAAGATTCTTCTCCTGAGAGTCAAAATTTGTCCAAAAATTTAAGCTCTAATGATTCAGTTACTGTTGTGGGGGAGAAAGCTATAGTGTTTTCTCAGTGGACGAGGATGCTAGATTTGCTTGAAGAATCTCTTAAGAATTCTTCAATTCAGTATAGAAGGCTTGATGGAACAATGTCAGTTGTTGCGAGAGATAAAGCTGTCAAAGATTTTAACAATCTTCCTGAGGTTTGTAAAGTTGCAGATCCAATAAAACTGTCATTGAATTTCTGGTTCCCATGCCATAAAATCAACAGCAAGATACATTGAATGATAAGGTTTAACATGTTACGTTATTGCAGGTATCAGTTATCATTATGTCTTTGAAGGCTGCAAGTCTTGGTCTAAACTTGGTGGTAGCTTGCCATGTTCTTATGCTAGATTTATGGTGGAATCCTACAACTGAAGACCAAGCAATAGATAGAGCACATCGAATTGGGCAAACTCGTCCTGTGACTGTTTTGAGGTTAACTGTGAGAGATACAGTTGAAGATCGTATTCTAGCTCTGCAGGTAATTTTTTGTGCCATATAAAAGTGCTTTTAATCACTTCACCCTGTGTTCTAGGATATATGATTTATATTGTTCTAGAAGATGTTAAATTATATTATTTCGTTGTGAGCTGAAGAATATTTGTGATTCTTTTGCATAACAACTGATTGCTGCTTAGATTGGATATTTCTTTTCGAGTTATGTGACGTGCTGTGACAATTATTTTGGTCAATTATGTTGACTTACTAGCCTTAAAAATGCTTGTCTGCCAGTACACACTCTCCACCAAAATTTCATTGCACAGAATTTAAAATTTAGTGTCATAAAAAAGTATAAAATGTAGTGGTTGCTTATTGGAGAAAATTTAGTGTCATAAAAAAGTATAAAATGTTGTGGTTGCTTATTGGAGAAAATCTGTTACATGTTCTTGCAGCAAAAAAAGCGAACAATGGTTGCATCTGCATTTGGGGAGGATGGAACTGGTGATCGTCAGAATCGTCTCACTGTGGATGATTTAAAATATTTGTTCATGATGTGATTAGACGTACATAGTTACATATATAATCTACATTTTTTGGATGGGTGATTTTTTCCCTGGGGGACAGGTTTCATCTTGGATTTCTTTCTGGTGATTGCTGAAGAAGATACAGAAACAGGACATTTTCTAACAAAGGATTGGAAGGAATTAGTAACAAGGTCGCTATTGACTCTTGACATGACAGATTATATGAAATGTGCATATGGTTAGAATGAGATGTTTCATTCTTTGACCTGGAAATTTTAGTTTAATCTCTCATCTTTGTAGTATGTAGAGAGCAGTAGCATATACAGCAACATAGAAAAAATTTATGGATTGTTTTTCGTTGTAAATAATATAGAAATTTTTGCTTTGCCTTTTTGCTCGGTTTCGTATCTATTTTTTTAAATGCAACGTTACCTGTTAAAATCAATATCACTGTTACCGATGCGCGTCTGTGCCCGCGAGCGGGTGGTTTCTTAGGCCTGGCCCTGTTAAAAGTGTAATATAGTTTTTTCATAAGCAGTGTAGTATTTATTCAAATGTACGGAGATTAATTGTTTAGAATTTTATTTAGAATCTGAATTTGATCTCCATCATACATACGTATTACCACCATGCATGCCTTAAGATTACCTCGAATTAGAAGTTTGTGGAACAATTGTGAATGGTTTTGTAAAGCTTTTTTTTACCTAATGCATGCTATCAGCTGCGAACATTAGAAATACATATTAGGGCATGCCTGGTGGCATAGACTGATGTAATTACTAAGAATATGTTGAAGTAATTACAATTTAAGTATAATAGTAAAGAATATGATGAGAAATGAAAATATGATAAGTAAAATTGTTATAACAAGAAATACACAGATGAATTGTGTACAAAAAGGAAGGTTGAAGAATGCAAGGCAGATCGATTATTCCCCATGTGTGGTTTGGTGAGCAGACCTTGCGAGCAACCAAGATAAAACATCATTCCTAACAATGTCAACATTGTCGTCAGTTTCGCCGAAGAGCAAAGAATGCATCATCCCCTCATACACCTTAATGGTCTTATCCTGACTCTTAGCCTCACGATACAACTCTCTACTGACATTAGGGTCGGTGACAACATCGGCACTTCCATGCAACACAATAAACGGAAGAGTGACATCACATAACCTCCGATTCAACAAATCCGTAACCCTCAACAGCTCGACCACAGTCCCCAACCTGGGCTTCCCTCTATACCTCAAAGGATTCATATCAGCAATAACCTTCTTGTGGTCAACTTTAACCGACTTATAAAGAAGATCCGGGGTTGGAACAATGGGCAAAGTTGGAAAAAACCTAGCCAGGAAAGTCAGAATCTGAGGGATAGGCCATCTGGGTCTAACTTTGTCAGATATTTTACACATGGGGGCTATCAAAACGGCACCGTTGAAGCCATCCGGATCGAGGAAATGGATCATGAGGCACATGGCGCCACCCATGGACTCGCCGTAGAGGAAACAGGGAAGGTTACGGAATTGAGGGTTGTCTTGTTTAACGGAATTGAAGAAGGAGAGGCAATCGTGTGCGACAAGGTCTACGTTGGGGACGAAGGCTTTGAGGCCGTTGGATTGGCCGTGGCCTTGGAGGTCGAGTGCGAAGCATGCGAAGCCGTTTTGTGCGAGGAATATTGGGGTGCCTTGGAAGGTCCAGGAGATATCGTTGCCGTAGCCGTGAATCATGAAGATTAGGGCGCGTGGTTGAGTTGGAGGATTTGGGAGCCATGAGCGCGTGAAGAGAGTGAGACCACGCGGTGTTGTGAAGTTGGAACTTGTTGATTTGATTCCTTGTTGGTTGTAATAATCATTTTCTGGTGTGAAGCCCCAGTAGTGTGGGTATGATTGAAGAAGCTCCTCTTGTTCTTGTTCCATTGCTATTGATGAATTCGATCAAATGCTTCGATCATTCTTAACACCTTAACACCTTGTTTGGCTTTTGCGTTTTGGATTTCGACTATTCTATTTCACCCTTCCCACTTGTCACTTCCCACACTCTATTTTGCTTGTTTCCTATATTTTATTTTGGCTCAGTCATATATACAGCTCATTCGTTACAATTATATTTATTTATTTTTGAAAACCATTTTTTTAAAAATATGTTTTTTATGTGCTTGCTTCAGCTTTTAAAATAATCAAAAGTCCAAAAAATATAGAATCTTATTAAAATTAGAAATTCATTGAATATAACAAATGGGCCCAAATTGGACATTGCTACTCATTTTTTAATGACTCAATCCAACTACTGGTCATTTTGGCCCATGTAGTAACTGCAAAAAGCCCAAAATTTGCCAATTTTGATTTTGTAGTCTCAAGGCATAATAAGCGAGTCTGGTGTTACTTTTTATTTTTGGTTAAATTACTAGTTTGGTCCATTTATTTGTTTATTTGATTCAATTTGACCCATTTATTAAGAAGTTCAATGAGGTCCTTTATATTTTTTAACATCATTTCAATTTGATTTTTTTTCTATCTGATTGAAACAAATATCACTGAAGCTTATTATTAACGGTGGAATATAATCGTTTCTAAATACTATTATATTGATATTTCAATTGTTAAATAAAAGGTCACTAATCATTATCATAACGATGTTAGCATCAACTTTTAGAGATTTAAATACCTAATTAAAGTTTTTAATAATAAAAAGCTCAAGTTAATAATTTAATCTTTAATTTTTTTTTATCTTTTTTTATAATAATAAATTATATAACTGAAATTCATCTAAATCAACTAAATGATAGTTACATGAAAAACTAGCAATGCAGTACTCAAATTTGTCTTTTTATTGAGTTTCAATCAATTTTTTAAAATTTTTGAAATAGCCTTCCAACTTCACTTTTTGATTTCGTCATACAAACCATGTTATCCAATAAGGTATAACTTTGGATGGACCTATATGTTAGGAAATAATTATAAATGGAAATAAAATTTTATTTGAAATTAATAGAAAAGAAATTATGTTCGTAAACTCCTAAATATCTAATACAAAGTTGAAGTATCTATTTTATGATAAAAATTATTTCTTTATGTAGCTATAAGTATGTGTTAAACATTTGTGCCATAATCAAATGTTCTCACCTTTTCTTACTTCTTGAGAACCTGCTGTCACTAGCATCTGACTAATCTTTTCTAAATCTTTTTCAGTCAAATCTAGGTAATACAACTTTCCTTGTCTAATATCACAACTAATTGTCTTTCTTGTTAGAATGTCCTTAAAATCACAAGAATCAGGCAAAAAAAATTATAATGCATGATAGAGTTTTTGTTATTTGAGAGACAAACAATATGTTATATTTAAGAGAAGGAACAACAAGGATAGTATCAAGGTTTAAATCACTTGAAATAGAAATACTTCCTTCTCTAATGATAATGGATTTACTACCATTGACTGTGGATATACTTGTTTGTGAGGAAGGTTTAAAATTTTCAATTTGTCTAGCTTCTAAAGTCACATGATCGAAACATGCAAAGTCAGTTATCGATGCATTATTCAAAGCAGTAGATGTGTTTATTAAGGTCTTACCATTAAGACCATGAGTACCTGCAGTTGTAGCAAGTGCCACCCTTTTGTTAGCATCATCCTCTTCAAAAATTGCATTAGCAACAGTTATAGTTCTTTTTTTTATTCTTCTTCGACACTCGATTGTGATCCCACCACTCCGGGTATCATATGATGTCATAAGATCGTTCTTTGGTGTGTCCAACCTGATTATAGTGTGTGCACTTGTAGTTACCTTGTTTAGATCTTTTGGTTGCCTTGCTCGATTCTTTGTCATCATAGCTTTAGCATATGAGTTCATACCTTTTGTTTTCAACGTTGTTCGTTGAGCAGCTTCTTGTTGGAGCAATGCATACCATTCTTCTAAATCAAGTGTTACTTCCTTACGTAAGATTTCTTCACGAACTTGTTCAAAATCATCATCTAGTCCAACATGGAATATATGTACCCTCAATCTCGTAATTGACTTCAGATACAACTTCACATCATCAGGGTCCTTCATGACTACTTTGTCATGATGGTCTAAATTCATAAAAATCTCAACTAACTCCCTATAATATTCTGTTAAGGTTCTGTAGTTTTGTTTTGCAGGGAATATCTTTTGATTTAGAGCAAACACATGCAACTCATCACTTCCATCATAAAACATCTTTTGACAAAGCATTTTAAATATCAAGGGCAATGGATAAACATAGATACCTTTTCACGATTTCTGCCTTCACGGACATCAATAATCATCTTTTTATTTTTTTGTTCTTTGCATACTACTTTTCATATCCCTTATATTCTTTTGCTAGACACTTTACCCTACCACGGATAATAGTCTTAATTATGCAATATTTTCTTTGATTATGCAATATTCTCTACATCTATACAAACATAATTTTAACTAAAATCTATACGAAATAACTTTTGGCATCCTATAAAATATAACTCATCTTATATCCTTTTAAATATTATGAAGTATGCATTCCAAAATTTACTTAAAAGGTGCATGGTGAGTTTTACAAGATGTAAAAGAATTATTCCTTATCTATATTCTTTTTCCCTTCCAAATTCATCACTCTCGCTTTATAGTTCCATGTATAAACCAACCATCTCCATCACAATCCTCCACATTTTTTCTAAAAATATTATAAGCACCGTCGAGGAGGACTATAGCTAGGTAGGTCAACATGTGTATCATTGATGGTGATTTAAGGCAAATTAAGTGCTATTAATAAATTTCATTTTAACATGTTTTCTGCTTTTTCCTACAAGTCCACTTTCCACAATAAATCAAATGATCAAACTTGAAATCATATTTTTATTGACATTACCATTAAAGACGGATAATGCAGGGAAAAAGGTGATGGGTAAAAAGTTAAGGCACGGATAAAAAGAAAACAAATAATGAAGTTTGAAGAAAGAAAATGTTACTAGGTAGTAGGTATATATAACTGCACATGATGCTGCAGACTCTAATTTCACGATCAAACCCAAAGGCATAAAAAATGGGAAAAGAAAGGTTAAATTTATAATTGTAGTATATCAAATCATATAGTTCCTCACACTTGCTTAATTAGATGCACGTTTATCCAACTTTCACAACAACATTGACTAATTGGGTTTATCCATTAGATATATATGAGCAAGGAGATATCAGGTACAGCAAAAAAGAGCAACAGCATATAGAATTTCAACAAATTTGACACAAAATTAAAAAGCGAAAAATAAAACATTTTTCATCCTATGTATTCTGTTTGCCGCCATCGTTGGCGTTTGTGTTTGCTGTCATTAGTGCTCGCATTAGCCGTGGTTCACTATCGCGTCAACCAGTTCACCGTTTGAAGAAAAATAACTGAGATTTTCAAATTTTAGACAGAATTCAATACTTTTCGTGAACACATGAATAGGACAAACTGTATAGTAGATTTCTCTGCATCGGAACAAAACCATTTAAATTAAGATTTGATACAAGAAAATTTTTAATTAAGAAGATCCATTTACTTGGTGTACTTATCTGGAGTACACCCAGAAAGAAAAGTCTATCTATTTATTGAGGTAATATTTGGTAAGATGAATTGTTTTCTTTTAATTTTTTTTAAATAATTTTCTATAACAGTCAAAATGGAGTCCTAATATTTCCTTATTTTTACTAAATTTTGAAAATATTTTTGTAAAAACATTTTAAAAAAATCAATCAAACATCTTTTCATCACTATTTTTTTATTTTTGGTAGAAATAAAAACAGTAAACACTCAAACTAGACATCACTTAATGTTTTAGTTTTTTGTTTTAAGAATAAATTAATCTAATTAATACCACTATTTATAAAATGGAAAAAATAAAAAGAAGTTAATTATGCATATGTGAGTAAAATAATAATTAATTTGATTAAAATACAAACATTAAATAACAATTAATTTAATTAAATTAATTGTTATGAAAGTAGTCGTTGGAAAATTGTAGTTTTTATGTGTTGTTTTCAAATTAAAATTTATAAATAAATAATTAAATTTACTTTAGAAATAAATTAATTTAGACTATAAAAATATGTAGGACTCATAAAAGTAATTCAAGAATCTCAAGTTGGTTCCATCGTTAGAGTAAGCCAAAGGCCAGGACAAGGAAAAGAAAAAATAGAAAGATTTTTTTTATATTTCTCAACATTTTTTTTATGTTTATCTATTCTACATATTCTTTGTTTATTTTTGTTTCTTTCTTAACCCGCCTAAGGATACTGGTTAGAAGACATGAAGTAAAAATAAGAAAAGTTATTTTTATCTTAGATGATAGTGCCGGACCTATGAAAAAGGTGTTCAAGGATTCAAAGCAATTCTTAGTTAATATTCTTAGTTAATTATTGAATTCTATAAAAATATATAGATATGCTTAATTTGATATTTTGATGGCAATTGAGCTAAATATAACTGTATCTATTAATTTTTCATGGAATAATGTTTTATGGTACAATTCACAGAAGCCACACTTGACAGCTTTGCATAATCACAAGTAATGTACAGTTGCAACACAATTATGACTGCAAAATTGTGCAAATAGCATTACTATTCTCTGTTGACTTTGGAGTTGAAAAAAGAAGGCTTACAATGTTCTTTGCAACTTGTATTCTCATCTGTAATCAATTACATGTATATGGATATGCGGGGATAAGACGTGATAGTGTGACAGAGAGGTTATCTGATTTTCCATTATCTAGGCAATGCAGATCCTCATGCACAGTTTGATCCTCATGTGCAAAATGTGTCTTTTCGTGTTTCAGATTGGTCTAACAACCACTAAGGGACTCTAATATATTACTTTTCAAATATGACCTCAATAGTGCTTAACAAGTACACTGACAAAGCATGTTGATTTTATATTTATTTATGGCGCCACACTATATTGTTACTTTTTTGTTAGCTACTATATACTTTAATGTTTTCCTTAGGGGTGAGTCACACCTTGGTTTTAGAAAAGTCATTTCTAATTGATTAAATTGGTGTTTTCTACTGAATATGATACATAATTGTCTCCTTACTAGGTAGTACCACTCCAATCGATGGAGCATTCATCAGAGATCTTCCTTAGCAAACATATGTTTAACAAGCACGAACATCATTTTGTATTTTTAGAGATAAAATTTTAGTTTTCTATTTAAGAATATGCTTTCATAATTAGCAACGAAATGAATTTTTATATAATTAACAATTATAGATACAAAAGAATTAATCTGTGAAATTCATGTGAGACCTATAAATATGGAGTATTTAATAAAATTTTACATTAGAATGATTGATATATGTGATTAATGTGTCCACGTAAAACTTAATATTAATAAATTATTTATTAAATATTTGATATAAATATCTCTAGTTTGAGTTACTTTTAAGCAATTTGTTGAGATTTTTAAGACTATAAATTTTTACTTTCATCTAATCATGCATGAGACAGGAACACTTAATATAGGTAAATTCTTATTTTCTTCACTCCGTTAACAAACAATGGATGGTAAAGACTAAATTGAGAAATAGAATTAAAAATAAGGAATTTATGTATTTTTTAAAATTAAAAGTCAAAATATATCATCCATAAAAGTGAAGGATTAAAGTGTTAGGTTGATTAGTTGATTTACTTTTTAGCAATCAGAGGCGTGAGCTATTTTAATTTTACCTAACAAATATAGTGTCTCCTAGTCCACTACAAACGAGAAACACGGGAGCTACGTTAAGAATTTAAAACTTGAGAAAGCATGTGAACAAACAACCATGGTCGTTGAGGTTTGTGCTAAATCCAGAACTACTACTTGACCTTGAACGCCGTTACGTATACTTTAGTTAAAAAATAATTCATTAAAATAGGTCTACTTTATTAAAATGGTTGGTTTTTAATAACCGATGTAAAATGTCAACACATAAGTGTATCTATAATATAAATTTTCTCTATTAATTATAATTTTAATTAATGTAAAAAATATTTTATAAATTTTATTTTTTCGAGTCATTGACTAACTCAGCAATTTTACTTAACTTTCATATGAATCATTGAATTTGTATTCAATTTTACGCAAAACAAATACTCAGCTATAATATGTTTCAAACTGAACTCAAA
This sequence comes from Hylodesmum podocarpum, assembly GCA_026586105.1. Classification (NCBI taxonomy): domain Eukaryota; kingdom Viridiplantae; phylum Streptophyta; class Magnoliopsida; order Fabales; family Fabaceae; genus Hylodesmum; species Hylodesmum podocarpum. The sequence continues at coordinate 6,373,938 of JALJEV010000638.1, forward strand.
TTCATTATTTATTTTGAAATAAGACTCCCACTAATCAATTACCCTATATATTAAGTACATAATCGGATAACGGATTACGAATTACAAACTTTGGTACTATTCTTTAATTTTTTTTCATTTTTTTATATAATTCTTTTTTAAAAAATTGTGTAAATATAAAAAGAATAAATTTTTATTTTAATATTTTTTTATTAATAAAAAAAACAAAATGAAAACAAAAATAATATTTTTAATATACATGTAATCGCCCCGATCATCCTTCTACGTCAATTTACTTCTATGCATCAACCTTGTTAACAATAAAAGTGATCAAGTAGTTAGATTTTAGTGGCATCATCTTTGATTCTTTAACTATGGACTTAGATACTCTTTTGCAATTATATATATAAAAAGAAATGTTAAGAAACATACATCAACTATGAGAAATGATAAAATGTGAATTGTAAAACTATCACGTTAAACTTTAAATTTGTTTGAATGTTATACTCAATCTTATCTATGCTTTTTCACTTTTTTTTTATAATAGCTAAAAATACAAATTAATTATTTTAGTAGTTAGACATGATTTTTCTATATTCTATTGAATTTTATTTAGAAAAGAAATCGGATAAAGATCATGTTGATTCTTATCAAATAAAAACAGAATTAAGTGAGATTATTCAGACGCATACCTTAATTAACTAGTATTCTTGTAGCAATTGAAATTATGGATTTTGATATTTTTAAAATATATAATATTTTTTTATTTTTTATGTATTTTTTTAATGTTAATTTCATGTCAATGTTATTAGTATTATAAAATTTGAAATAATTAGTTTAACGTAGTTGTGATTTTTAGACACCATTCTATGTGTTTAAAAGTAGCCAAAAGAGTTCTAGTGTCCATCATTCTATTATAAATTAATGTTTTTAATAATAAAATATTTAAAGAATCAAAGTAATATATTTTAAAAATATAAAGATAAAAATAAAATTTTTAGATTTAAAGATTAAAATAAAAAAATATAAAAAATTAAAAGACCAAATGTCACATTTAGTAAAAAAAATTAAAAGACCTCTAAATTTATAGTACATCACTGGTGCAAATAATGTTTTTAACATCACTAATTTTGATGAAAGTTAACGTAAAAGTGATATATCATGTTGATTCTTAAAAAATTTAATATGAAAAATATTTTCAACGTTGGGTTGTTATTCAATCGACGTTAAAGATATTTTTCACGATAATTCTTTTAATAATCGATTATGTAATATATCACTTTTATGTCTACATGTTTTCCCTCTCTCATTTCCCTTTTAATAATCGATTATGTAATATATCACTTTTATGTCGACATATTTTTCATCTCTCATTTCCCTTTTACTCGTCATTTTTGTATATGACTCTTTCTCCTTTTCCCCTTCCCCTCCCTAACACGACATTGTTTCCGGCCAACCAACACCCTCGCTCTCTTTTTTGTCACAGACCGTTGTACCATCAGCCTCCATCTCTGTCACCGGTCACCTTCTCTTTCAATTTGTTTGAAGCCTTTGTTTATGCCTGTTTGAAGCCCATTGTGTTTCTTGAAGTCGCTACTGTCGTTGTAGGAGATTTTTGCCATCACTGTCGTTATTGTGGCCATGGTGGAGCTCCTTTTCTCGTTATTCCTTCTGATACTTTGGTCAATCTTAGATGCGAGTACATTGTGATTATTCCTAAATTTAATTCTTTCCCTAATCTGTTATTTTTCTCCAATTGTTAGCAATTTTTTTTTTGTTTTCATAAGGAATTGTGAATGTTTTTGTGGAACTTAATTGCTGCAAAAAAATCTTAATTACATGTGGAACTTCAATTATAGAGTGTTATAATATGTTCATTGTTGCCATTGTTGCATCTTGACTACAATTCTTACTTATTTTTATTTTTATGAGAAAAAGAAATCATATAATTATAATTAGGATTAACTCAGAGAGAATTATGCGTAGGAAAAAATAGTTTACTTTTATATTTTACTTTTAACCATTCAATATGATAATATATTTGCTTTAGCAGGAGCATTTTAGAAGAAAAATTTTGTGTTATTATAATAATTTTTAAAATATTCTTTTAATTCTATTATGGAATATATTAGTCATATGATTGTGAATTGTACTTGATGAATTGAGTAACTTTTTTTTTTTTGGAAATATCCATAATACAAGGGAGACTATCCGAATTTCATTAAAATTATGAATCTAAAATCAAATAAATAAAATTATGAGATTAAATTTTTCAATTGGTATTGTTTAAATAAATGAGAAATAATGTTTGAAAGATATATCATGCATGTTCATTCTTGACATCTTTATTTCCATTTAAATTCTCCAATTTCAGGAGAGTTCTTCTTCTCGGTTAGGATTTTCTCCTTTTTGATATGGAAATACACCAAGTCAATCTCTAAAGGTTAGTTTATGGTTCTAATTGTATTTTCTTCTTCATTTGTAAGGACTATACAATAGTTTGATTTTGCTCATTACACTCTAAACCAACTGTTGGCATGTGACACTTACTAAATAGGTAAAATTATAATGCTTTTAGATATATTGTATATTACTTATTCATATGTTTTAATTGTATAATAATAAGTAATTTGATTAGGGTCACTGCAGGCACAAATATGTTGAGTGGAATGGGTAATCGAGGAAGGAATATTGACATTATTATTCCCAAGGTATAATGCATCATAATTAATTTACATATCTTTTATAATGTGATCTAACTATGAATCTTATCAATGTAGAGCAATAGACAACTTGACTCATTTGAATGTGATTATTATGTCATGTATTGGATGAGAGCCATTACTGTTGCGAATATTAGAGAATTTTGGGTTGAGGTAATATCTTTTTAAGTATATTTTATATAATTATTATATATAAGAAGACATTTAAAACACAAGAATAATGACTTTTACATGTTTTAGATGTTTCAAGATGCTGACTCATTACTAATTAAGGATATTGACGTTATTCGAAAGGAATGAACAACATATCTAGTTCGACTAAAGAAAGGTTCATAGTACTGATGTCTCTGTATAAAGAGGTTCATAATACTAATTAATGTTTAATGTTCTTTTATATGTAATATTACTAGAGAATGACTAAATATTGTAGAAAGGTTGATACTTTTTGATAGTTTATGTCATTATGAGAAATTTTAGTAATTATATGAATTCTCTTTTGTTTGATATTTATTTTCTTCAGAGTTGGGAATCCGATTTCATGTGGACATTTATTTGTAAATGGATTTGTAATTATCGTTATAGATATTATTTTATTTGATATTTAAAAATTTTATACAGGTTATAATACTGTAAAACCTAAAAATAAAACGAAAATAAAAAAAATTACTTTTCACATCGGTTATTTGACTGAATCAATGTGGAAAATGCAATTTATAACGTCGATTACTTCTAAATAACTGACGTTATAAATAGTTTATAACGTCGGTTGAATAATTGTCGTGAAAAATTTTCATTTTTAATGTCACCTATATTACACAGCTTTGGATGCACGTGGTTTCAAGTTAATGCTAGATAAAAAAGATTTTGGTTATAGTTTTCCTTGCGATGGTCCGGGATGAGGTGGTACTTATGACATTTCGGCTTGAGACATATTTTATTTGGCAGTTTTCTGGATGTTAAATACCATTGGATGAGTTACATTTTATTGGCATTAGAAACACATTACACCATGTGAGTAATATTTCACAGTTTAATGAATCTTCTACTTATTTGATGGGATGGTTAAGAAATTATCTATGGTTGAACTTTTCACAACTTATCAATAGATATAACCCTTTAACCGATGAGAAAAATATTTTAAAACCAACGTGAAAGACTATTTTTGCACTAATGTATCTTTCACGCTAATTTTTAAGTGAATGTTTGTTATATAACATTTTTTTCTTTTTGTACATATAATTGTAAATCGGTATTTTAATACATGTTTAAAGATTAGAGTTTGTATCACTCACTAATTAATTGTTAATTTTTCATAACATTGTTAACGAAGGCATATTCACGTAGATACACATAGTAATATGGATGTTAACAAGGCACAGTAAGGATTGGAAGTGTTCCCTACTTCCTGTTCCCCACCCTAACCCTCTTGTCCCCGCTCTCAGTATATTCATATTGTGCCATTTTTTCTTATTCTTCATATTTCAGGTATCCACATTCTTTGCGGGGACCGTGTTTCCTAACATTTCTAACATTTTCCCCCTATGTTATAGAATTGTTACCTTTTTCTTTCTAGTCCTTAGTAACCAAATGCAATAATACAATGTGTGAAGATGAGCCACAAAGACATTGTGGATGCATGATGACGATGTCAATCCACAATGACGATGACTACATGGAGATAACAACGTGATAGAGAATGAGACAACGATATAACAACATCTACTCAATCTTAGTGGTGTGGTGTGATGTGGTGAGGTGACGGTGTCAAGTGGTAGGCAGTGACAATGGCTTCCACACTCAAACTCTCAATACAAGATTTTTGAATTGAAAATATATTTTTGTCTTCAAGTACTCTACTGTTATTCTTCTAGTATACTTTAAAAGTAAAATTAAAAAACTATCCATATAATTTAATATTTATAACACTATATATATATATATATAACATGAAATATTATCCTATATTCATCCCTAAACTTATTATAGGGTAGATTTTATCCTTGCCTAATCCCGTAGAAAAAAATTCTCCTCCTACAAGACCTTATTAAGGGTAGCTCTTGTGAGGATCATTAGTGCAAAAAGGAGTTTTTACGACAGTTAAAATATCATTTCTATGTTAGTTTAGGAACTGACATAGAAACATGTAATGTTAAAAGTATAATTTGTTTACCTTACTTTTATAACCAATGTAAAAAGTACATTTCACGTTGATTTTTTCTTAACAACCAACATGAATAAGTAGATTTTCCATGTCAGTCGTAGTATTGAACTAACGTGAAAAGTGATTCAGAAATTAAAAAAAACTTTATACTTCGGTTAAGATTATAACTAACGTGAAAAGTGATTTTTTTTTAAATAATTATTTTGTTAGTCAAATAACCATAATAATAACTTATATAAAAATATCAGTTCAAACATCATTCATCAAATTCATCACTAACATCTTTTCTAATGTTATTAGCTTTAAACTCATCCACAGATAGACTTTCCACACCAAAAATTAGAGAAACAACGAGCAAACAAGTAGTCCATTTGGTTATAAAATTGATAATATTTATATATAATATTACATATTAGTTGTCAAGAATGATTAGTCAATCAATAATAATATTACATATTACACATAAAACAATATTAAAGAATTTGTGACATGTATAAGCAAGTGCAATGTAGTTGCAACAAACAACAAAGTAGCACCAGCAACAACTCCTCCACCAATAACTCTAGTATTACTATTATCTGAAGAAATGATCAACAGTTTAATTATGAGCATACATAGAAAGAGCCAAATACTTACTAGAGGCGTGGGAATTTAAATATCACAAGAAACTATTACATGTCTACCATCAACTTCTCCAAGTAAACACATAACAAATCCAACAATCAAAAACACAGTCTAAAACTATCAAAGTAAATATCACTTTTCAAACATGCATTTGTTTATTACATTTATAGAAGAGTTATGTTCAATATTTTACTTAACTTAAAAATTTAACGAAAATTGGGCATAGTCTCTCCTATAATTTGAATACTTCTTAAGTAAAAATGTATTCAAAATCAATCAAATACAATTCAAAATCAATCAATCAATACATTCCAGAACAAAATTTCAATCTATAATAATCTAAAAACACAATTGAGTAAAGATAAAATCTAATCATGGTTATTTAAAGCACTTATTTAACTTCAACTTTAACACAACTGATGCGAATCTCGTGCGAGGACGAGAAATACTCTCGCACGCTATTGCTAACAAATAGAAAAGTGGAGTGAGAAGAGAGACGTGAGAAAATAGAGAGAGGGGAAAGTGACGTGAGGGAGAAGAGCAAGGAAGAGAAATGAGTACTCACCTAGTGGAACGAAGAATGACAAAGGAGAAGGACAAATAACGTGGATGGCGTGTTGTGGATACGAGAATGATGCAATGGATGAGTGAACGAAAGCAATGTACCAGTAAGAATAAAGATAGAACGCGAGAAAGAGAGAGTAGATGACGGACGACATAGATGCATGAACAACACAACGTGGAGGAAGGGATGTAACGAAGAGGCGCGACAGAGGACTGAACGGAGGCAATGCATGAAAGAATGGGAGCACAAGATTAAGAGAGAACAAAAATAATTAATAGAAATAAAAATGAAGAACAAAAGTTTAAGATTATTTTTTCACGGCAGTTCAAACTTAAGTCGAATAGATTCTAAATTCCATGTTGATTAAAATGTTAATCGACGTAAAAACTATGAATCATGTTGGTTGAATAAACAACTGATAACCGGCCTAAAAAAAGGTGAAAGGTGATATAGTATCTCTTTTGCCGACCAGTAAATCTTTGTTCACATGTACATGTTATGGTATTTTTTCCCATATTTTTTTTTTGCTTAAATATAATTAATAAAAAAATCACCATTTTATAGATATTGTCATTATAGAAAACAAAATTAAATGGAAAAAATTTATAAAAAAATAAAATAGATAATAACTCGATGGTAATTTCACTTACTACTTTACCTTATCACTAGATTTTGTATTTTATGAAAGTTTATGAAATTCTTCTTCTCTAAAAATATTATAAACTAGTCGGACCTTGTGAATTAAGGGTGCCCACGCATAGATTTGGGTTAGATTTTTATCAAAGTGATTACTCCACTGGATCAAAATAGTTAGGAAAATCTATGAATATAATAAATTAAAAACTAAATTTAAAATTTTTAAAAATTATATTTAAAATCATATCTTAATGTAATTTTTAATAATTATATTGTATATACAATGAAATGTGTCATCGCATGTGATAGATATTTATATAATATTTAATGTTTTTGGTGCATATTTATTATGAACTATAATAAAAAAAAATCATTTTTAAGAATAACCTCATATCTCTACTAATACATATTAAAGATATTATAAAAAATCAGGTATGCATATCATCCTAAGACGTTTGCATTAACAATATGATTTTTGTTTTCATTTATTTTTTTAAAATCTAAAAAGGAAAAATATAATTAAAAAAATCATATATTTTAAAAAAGAATTTTAATCAGGTAAAATTAAAGAATTTAAAATTCTATAAAAAATATAAGTATTTCAATGAGTACACCTCACATTTTAATGATTAATATTTATTTTATTTAATATTAAAATTTTAATTTTTGAATAAATATTTAAAAATAAAAATTTAAATTTCTTGAAGTAAATTACTTTATCCAAACAAAGAAATTAAAATACAAGAAATTGAATTGTTTCAAAAAATAAGAAAATTTAAATCAAAGCTATTAAAATACAAGATAATGCGAGGAAAAATGATTTTCAAGGCTTTCACAGAAAGTATAAGAAAAAACAGATAAATAAAATAAATTAGGTATTTCTAATTTCGTTTTAATAAAATATTATTTACATTCAATCGGTTTGTCCGATCAGCGTATAATAACAGTTAATGTGTAAGACACAATGATTAAATATATCCTTACTTTTCCGAGTGGGAGATATAATTCACTTTCCCACCATAGATGGAGAGTGTTGTTCACATGCACCTTCACTTACCAGTTCTTTCACTTAAATACCCAGCATGCTTCATCCATGGCTTGGTCAACTTGACATGAAAGCATAAAATAAAAAAATTGAGCCAAAAGAAAATGTTTTATATATGATATGTTAAAAGAAAATTAGAAAAGGAGAGAAAGTTTAATTTAATGAATTCTTTTTTATTTATCCTACCAAACATGTAACTTTTGAAAGCCAAATAAATGATCAATATACATGAAATCAAATTTATCAGGCATACTTTCTATCATATTTATATTAAAGAGAAATTGAGTAACAAACGTTGAAATTTGAGAGGAAAGTTGATCTAATTAAACTTAAATTAATCTTGGCTTTAGACTAAGAAAAACTGGGCATGAGAAAACATGTGTTTTGTATGGAAAGGAACCAATTTTATTTTAATTTACTACCTCAAAGAAAATGTAAGATCTGATATATGTTTAGTTGTGTGAGGTAATAACAGCCGATAATTATATATAAATTTTGAATAGAAGAATTTATTCTTCTTATATATAATTTGAATAGAAAAATTATAAATTTTCTTTAAAATATTTGACATACACCACTTAATATCTAAATATTCTTTTTATAGATTTAAGGACATGAAGTGAGTGAATAATTTATCATTTTTTTTATATAAGTCTTTCTTTCTAATGTTTACTGGTGTGAACATAAAATTAACATAAGACACAACAATAATGTGATTTATTATACTTCAATTTAATAAAATCTTAGGAATATATAAAAAATAAGTTTTTAAAATTTAATTAAAGTAAATTATCACCACAAATTTTATTAGAAAATAACATACATAAAAGAAAAGGACCAAAAGTTTCCTAGCACGAAGTAAGTGTAATATAATAAATTAAACGACTATATTTATAAAATTTCAAATACTTACTCATTTAGTTTAGAAAATAAAAAATAGAAACGGCTAAAAACAACAAAATTTTGTTTTTAAGGTTATTTAGTCCTACTATTATTTATTTTATTTGATTTTTTTCACTGATATTTTATGTTTTATAAAATTGGATCAATATGATCTGTTCTGTCCACTAAATGAAACATTAAGATTTGTAATTAAAGTTACTAAAAAGTCTAACGCTTTTGAGTAGGATTTCAATTAAAACAAAATTTATAAAATATAAAATTTTGAAAAAAAAACAAATTCAATCACTAAAATTAATATTTTGATCGTATTGAATCATATTAGGGATTAAATTAAAGGGTGAAACAAAATTGAATAAAAGAAATAAAATATAAGATTAAATAAATAATTTTTTTTAAAGGAGAAAATTTTATTTTTCAACGTATTGTTGTCAATCTTTCTTCGTTTATGGTGTCTTAATTATTTTCTTTTTGAACTTCCTTTTGGGAGTGTCATCATCACTCCCTTGTCATCAGCAACACTGAGGCATTGCATGCGGACACCTTTCCGTTAGAGTTGCATACGAACTTGAAAAAAAAATTTGTGCCATGTTCCACCATATATTGTTCGGGTAACTACATGGACGTCTTGTTGAGATTATTAAGTTAATAATGGTTAAGTAAATTTCATAACAGTGGACTTGTGTGTAGGTTGTTTTGCAAGAGATTTAGCTAATACTTAAAAAAGTTAAAAAAAACAATTCAAGTGTGGAAATTTTGAAAGATGATGATTAAAGTTAAGAACAATAAATGAGAAGTTTAAGAGGATTTAGTAAAAAAAATAATTCTAAGAAAAAGAAATTGTAAGATTTGATTGAATTTGGTTCATGCATGTATCATGATTGAATTTTATTTATCATTAATTACTTTATTTCATCATCATTCTATTATTAATCTAATATTATTTTGCTATTATTAATCTAATATTATTTCGCTTGTCATCAAATATCTAAATTATTCATATTAGTTGGAAGAATTTAGGTCATTTGTTTAAACTTTTCGTATCTCAATGAACTTACAACAAATAACTAGAATTAACGTGAAGAATTTTATTATGAAAGCTTAATTAGTATTAATCTATATCTAAAATCAATTTTAATTAAATGTTTTATTCCAATTCAGAGTTTAAGGAAAAGTTTACCAAATTTGATTAAACCCTTAATTCAATTATGACATAATTAAATATATAAATCATTAAGATAAAGAAGAAAACAGTAAATTAAATAACATCACACATTAAAGTTATAAAATTTACAAGAATTTGATCTTATTTTGTTTAACCTTAACAAGATAAGGGATTAATTACATGTAGTAGGAAAAACTTCAATTCAATTCAATATTGTTGGAAACGTTAGAAATCTTTCGGCTTTTGGTGTTCTTTCTTGTTATCTCTCTTAAATTTTCCATCTATCTATGTCTGTCTTTAATCTCTTTCTTTTTCTTTGTAAGTCAATAAAATTTGATTTAATCTTTAATCTAATATAGCTTTTTGTTTAAGCGAGTAAGTTTCACATTAGTAAATAAGTCTTTACTTTATATGAGCAAGTTACCATGTTGAATCATACTTCTACTTTAAACCTTCAAAACTTGATTAATTCTGTGTTATTCATACACAAATAGATAAAAAAAAAAAACATCAAACAAATTTAAATTCAATCCTAAAGATAAACCATGTAACTTTCATAAATAAAACTCATTAAAAAAAATGTAAATTTAAGAAATAATTGAGTAGTTTCACCCATTCTGATTAAACTTTAAAGTGTTTTTGTGCAACTATAGCTATAGCTAAGGTTGTTGTTCTCATTGGAACACGATAATAATATAATTAGAGTAAGAGCTGTTTTGATATATTTTTATTGCTTTACCATCATTTTGTTTTTTCATTTTTCTTGCTAAAATTGTGTAGGTAGGATAATTTAGTCTCTAGGAATAAAAAGAGACAAAATATTTCCTGAACGTGTAATATTTTTTTATTTTAATTTTTAAAAGATATTTATTATATTTTATCCTTAAATTATATCATTTGTTATTATTATTTAATTTAGAAAATAACAATCCAACGTGAGAATAGGTAATTAAATTTAGAGATTTAAGTGATAATAAATTGTTAAATCAAGGGACTAGTTAAAATAATAATAAATATATTCCAAAAATTATTTTACAATTTTTTATTTTTTAAAAATTAAATTACCTTACATTTTATACTTTTAAGACTAAAAATTAATCTACTTCTTATAAAATGTCGTGGCAAATATGTAAAGTAAATAAAATCCCGGTGGAAAACCAAAGTTACGAAATTAAGAGTGAATGACATGTTTTATAAACTTCAAATAAATTTCAAATAATAATAGTATATTTTGATTCTTGTCCCTTATACATGTTAATTTTCCCAGTATTATTCAACCTCAGGCTTCTTTCACACTTGACACTCTTGCCGTTCTTGCATCTACTTCATGTTCATCCCCATTTCCTTCTTCCCCAACATGTACCCCACAATTATGCTTTGCCTCTAACTATATATAATAAGAAATTTTAATTGATTTGACTCTGCTTCCACCATGGACTTAATTGATCTCAATCATATCCTATCTCTTACTAGAAAGTGCAGCTGACACTGATCATTGAATACATCCATGAGTTGTTAAACAGTATCATGAAGCAATTTAAAAAAGAAAGAAAAAAACACTTTAGATGCAATTCTATACTATTTTGGTACCATTAATCAGAATTAAAATTTTATACTAATAATTTTTTTTATTGAATATTAATACAAATTATTAAGATAAATTTTAATTTTATTTAAAAGCAATAGTAAAAATATTTATAAAATTTCACGTACAATTCCCATGAAAAATTATGAAGGGAAAGTAACTGTACTTTGACTCTTGAATAAGTAACACACTAACACTCATGTTTAGTGTCTAGTTGGCATATGAATACGTGTCGCCTTTTGGATCAAGTTAAATGGCCATACAGCAATTTCGGAAGTTGTATTTTTCTCCAAATATTAAATAAAGGGCACAGACACTATTTTAATTATTCAGGTTTAGAGATATTTATTTATGAATATTATAAAAGTATTATTAATAATATTTTACTTTATAATTCAGATATAATATTTATTAAAATACTACTAAAATTAATAAAAAAAAAAGTTTCTGCGAATTTTTTTTAAAATAGTATTGATAATTATATACGTAATATATATTTAGTAGTGAGATTGCAATTTATGCAATGAGCATAGTCTCGCTTAGTGGTGCTGAAACGACCAAGATATGATATAATATAATATAATATATAAAAAAATGAATTTAATTACTGTTTGAATAGGTGGATATCTATTGGCCAATAAATGGTTAATTAAGTTGAAGTTATGTGTGGAAAATGCTTTGTTGCCCTTTTATGGTAGGTTTGGCTAATGTTGATATAACTCATTTCATTACCTAAAAGTCATAAATTGCCCACTTACCTGAAGATTGAGGTAAGAATCAATACCATCACGTAAGATTGTTCTAAATGTCTCACATTAGATAAACTTACCAAACTAGCTATATAGCTTTGCTTTCACATCTGTCTTTTTCGTCGTTATTTTGTGTCAATGGAATTGAAGAACTATACTTTAAATTCAAAAAGCTAATTAGAAGGGCAAAAGAAAGTAATTAATTAGAAAAAGAATATATAAAAGATGGTATGCATTCTATTATTCAATTTAATAAAGTTGGAATCCAAGTCATTGTTCAACAACCAACTTGATATTATTTCTTCCATTCCTCTTAGCACTTAATTAGGTTTTTATTTCTCTCAAGTTCAAGAGTCATAACGCACAAGGTTCGCCACAAAAACCCTACATCTTTCTACTTTGTGATGATGAGATTCTTGAAAGCGCGCATGCAGTTAGCTTTTTGTTATATATTTTTAGACCGAAACGACCATTTTGGAATATATACCAAAATGCATTTTCCATCCTTTTGATATCACAAACAATCAAGAATATGATCATTGGTCAATACACATACATGGAAAGATGAATAAAAAGATATATATTGCATATTTGCATGCACTGTGATCTTGTGTAGTCTTTTCAATGAGACTCTTCACAGAATGACAGAATAAAAACTTCACAACATTTCTTTTTCATTCAAATTACACAAGTCTTTTTGGCTGTAATGGATAGAGTTGATATATATTATTCCCTTTCCTAGGATAGACAGTATCATATCATAAAACTAACTGACCAAAAAGGATTTTGAAGGTAGAAATTAATCCAATTCACGCTTAATTATATCTTAATTCATGCCGAGTATATAATTAGAAATACAAAGTACATTTCGTGATCTAGAGAACGTGACTGGTTTATTTTAATTTTAGGTTTTTGGCTATGTTGACTGGAAACTTAAACGAAAGTTAGTTAGGTAATTGTTAATTAAAAGTTTGTAATTAGTAAGGAGAAGTTGGAAAAATTAGTTTATTAAATTATAAGGGTTCCACAGAGTAGCTGAGAAATAATAGAAATTTAATAAAAATTTTCTTTTTAGTGTAAAATTCTGTTTTATTTGAAAGGGATAACAGAAAAATATAATAGAAATGTTTAATAAATATTATTATTATAAAAGTTGAATAAAGTATAAAAATTTATAAATATTTATAAGTTAACGTTTTCAAAAATATAATTCAAGTACCATTTCAAAATAAATTATAAGCTCTGTTAAACAAAAATTATTCAGAACTTGTTTACCAAATAATCAAATAAACCTTTTTATTAAAACAATTGAAATCAACTTAAACGTCTCACTAAACAATGATCTTTAATACTTAATATTAAATATAATATCCATAAACATGTGATAACTTGTTTAATTACCAAATAATAAAAAAAAACCTTTTTATTAAAACAATTGAAGTCAACTGAAACGTCTCACTAAACAATGATCTTTAATACTTAATATTAAATATAATATCCATAAACATGTGATAACTTGTTTAATTACCAAATAATCAAATAAACCTTTTTATTAAAACAATTGAAGTCAACTGAAACGTCTCACTAAACAATGATCTTTAATACCTAATATTAAATATAATATCCATAAATATGTGATAACTTTTATTTTTTGTCAAATTCCACTTCAACCCTCCTCTAATTTTGAATTTAAAATTTTGACCCCCTAATTTTAATTATAAACTTTTGGTCCCCTTATAATTTCTAGTCCAAAATTTTGATCCATCTATTTTTAATTGCACAATATTAATCCTCCATTTTTTTAAAAGATATAATTTTGATCCTTATATCCTATTTTTCAAAATAAATAATTTTAATTTAACCATTAAATGTTTCATTTTTTCATTTTTTAAATCTCAATATTGATTATGATAAAACAAAATTGGAAAATGATAGTTAAATATCACTTTTTAATTAATGTTAAAACACTGACGGTGAATAGATGTTCAACAGTTAAATCAAAATTGTTTTATTTTCAAAAATAGGCAGGCTAAAATTTTGAAATTAAACAAGAGACTAAATTGAAGGTTTTTTTTAAAATAAAAGGATAAAATCGTAAAATTAAAAATAAGAGAATAAAAACCGTGGATTAAATTTATAAAATAAAATAAAATCAGGGAATAAAAAATAGGAAATCATAATTACATATGAAGAATTAAAAGGCCAAAAATTTCATTTCAACCTTATTTTTTCTAATTTGTGATTTTTGTTAAATTTTCAGGTCTGGTGATTCTTTCTCATTTTTTTAAAAAAAATTCATAATCATACATTTTTTTTTAATTGTAAGTAAAAAGATTGTTTCAAATTAAGATGTTCGTAATGGAATTTTCTTTTACATTATTTAAAATAAGAAAAAATTTGATAATTTTTTTTATGTATGAGAAAATTTCATAAAATTATAAAGTTTTATAGATAAAATTCATGATTTATTTTAGAGAAAAATGTGAAAATTTGAGGAAAAATATAGAAAAGCCTATTTTTTAAAAAAAAAATTTAACAATATATTTACTAAATATTAAGATTTTATTATCCCGATTTTATTAACTAAATCAGTTAGAGCTTGTTACAAAATGATATTTTGATTGATTATAGGCAAGAAACACTACTCTTCTCATTCTATATTTCTTACTTACTTTTTCAATATATAATTTTATGGGTACTAAAGATGTAGAAAGGGTCAAAGGTAACTTCTTCTTTTTGAGCCTACATTAAATAAACTTCGGTATTAAATATTGCGAGTGTTATCATGTGAGAAATTGCTTCATTGACTTCAACGATGTAATGGAATGAATAGAAAAAAACAATTGTATTTGGTACATGTGGGAATACGTATGCACGCGTTAAAAAATGGGTGATCTAACAATAATTACGCGGCAAATGTGTGTAGGCATAATAATGTATTCAAATAATGGGGAAGTGCTCATTTCTCTCCATTGATATCATTTATTTACTTATCAATGACAGAGATTTCACTAATGATCCAAAAATATACAAAGCAAATTACTTAATTAACCAGATATCACAGCAACCATCTGTTTATTTAATATATTAAAATGGAAATACAAGTTATATGTATAGCATGAACGACACACTAATCGCCCTATTAACACACAACACAACAATAATAATATATAAACTTGAGAGTAATGGATTTTCATTTTTAAATCCAACTCCCACAGGTATCATGATTTCTTGATAATCCCTTTTGAGCCAATCCCCTTATATATATATATATATATATATATATATATATATATATATATATATATATATATATATATAACATTTTTTTAATATACTTTATCATCAATTGAAATTTACATTTATATGTGAGGCGAACTAGTCCCGTGCATATTTAATTTAAGGAATCTTGATATATAATGTTGAAAAGAGTACGTTTGAAAAATATTTTATTAACATCACTTACATATAATACACAATTTCATTTTTATTAACATCACTCATATATATATATATATATATATATATATATATATATATATATATATATATATATATAATAATACACGTACAATTTCATTTTATTTTTTTAGTGACCTATAATATTCTTTTTAACACATTTGTTTGTTTGTTTTACTATGGATTGACTTATTAAAATAAATAAGACTCATAAAATTTTGTAATTTGCAATAAAATCAGACAATCACTAGTGCATATTACACAGACTACGACGGTTAAAAAATACAGACTACGACGGTTCAAGAACCGTAGTAGCAACAGGTGTCGTAGTCTGTTTTCGCAGACTACGACGGTTCAACTAAAACCATCGTAGTCTGATATATCTAAAATAAAAAAAAACTAACAGACTACGACGGTTTAAAACCGTCGTGGTCTGCTAGTTAAAACCAAATGCGCCGCCGCGAGTCCATCTCCGCCACCACCCACACCTCCGTCGCGCATCCCTTTGGAAACAAATAAAACGCGGAGACGATGAATCCAAACATTGCAAAGAAACCAAAGTACAAAAAAAAAATCAAAAAATGGGTTTTTAAAGAATCAATCTATTCAATCCAAAGAAAAAAAAAAAAAAAAAAAAGCTCGGAGAGAGGTCCGTGACCATTAGACAAAAAGTGAACAAAAAATTAAAACTTACGGTTGAAAATAGAGTTGAAAATCTCCAGAATCGCAAGGCTCCACCGTTCACCGTTCACGTTTTCAGCATAGTCGCCGGGTTCCAGTATATTCAGCGGATTCCGCCAGAGTGGTTGGGTTGGAGCACAGGAAATATAAGAATGGGGGAAGTGTAGTTGGGGTGGTGTTTCGCAGAGAAATGGGGAGAAGATGGGTTTCGCAGAGAATTCAAATGAAAGAGCGCGCAGATCTGAAAATGAGGGTTTACCCGAAGAAGACATGGTTATATTACGACTACGACGGTTCTAATTTGAACCGTCGTAGTCCTGTAATATATTATATTACAAAAGCGCCTTTTGTTTTCGGACTACGACGGTTCTATTTAGAACCGTGTCTGTAATTTTTTTTTAAAAAAAAAAAAAAAAACAGACTACGACGGTTCTAATTAGAACCGTCGTAGTCTGTAACACTGTTTTACAGACTACGACGGTTCTAATTTGAACCGTCGTAGTCTGTAATTTTTTTTTTAAAAAAAAAGAAAATAGACTACGACGGTTCTAAATAGAACCGTCGTAGTCTGTAATACTGTTTTACAGATTACGACGGTTTTATTTGGAACTGTCGTAGTCTGTAACTTACATATTACAAAAATGCCACCGCGCACACATTACGACAGTTACAAATAAACCGTAGTAGTGTGCGCGTCTTAAAATGTTATTTTTCTACTAATGAATGGTAAAAAATATATTTAAAAGAACATGTTTATAACCGTGTTGCTAATGTTTTTAAAAAATGAAAATAAGTTTTATAGGATATAGAATTGATATTAATATTATATACAAATAATTAATTCATGTATAAATAAAATCCACATCTTAACTCTTATGGAAAATTGATATATATATATATATATATATAAACACACATATATTTTCATTTAATATAAGTTTTACTAAGATAAGCTATTTTGCGCACGTAAATGGTACAATTTTACAAATTTTTTATGTAAATAAATTTATTTGCAAGTTATTTACTTAGAAGTTTATTTTAATAAATTGTGTTAGGGGCGAATGCATTTAAATTAAATGCATTAGAATGATGGTCATTTAATTTAAATGTTAATCTAAATGTGGCCCCATAATACAATTAAAAACAATTGGCGCACTTTACAATAATGTTATTTGCAACCCGCCTTCTTCCATGCACACCCTGCAAGTTTCTTTCCATCTTCACCCTGAAAATAGTTATACCTAAACACTTAATAAAGATGAAAAGAGTAAGTCTTATTCTTTGAATTTAAGCTCTTCACATAAAGAAATTTCTACAATGAAGTAAATTAAAGAAAAGAAAAAAGAAGTATTAAAGATAACTTTTCTAGAATTTTGAAATTTTCTAAGGTGGGTCTCTATCCCAATTCTTCTATCAAACTTTAATTTTTTATATAGACATGTGTTAGGAAGAACATTTAATATTTCTGTATTATCCAACCACAAATGTAACACCTAAATTCACTCATTCAAACATGTAAACAAAAGAATTTCAAATTCAAAATTCCAAGGTGTTAAGAGCTTCATTTGTAAACTTTGTCAAATCATACATTCAATAATCACAATATATTTTGTACTTTAAGATAATAAATAATAAAATTTATGATAGTCCTAATTTATCTTTAATCTTTTTAAATTTAACACATATTCCTATATTAACAATAATTAACTTTAGTTTATCAATTTTTAAATATTATAATTCAAATTTAATATATTATTATATTATTTTTAATTATTCATATTTATTTAATTAAATAGGCTAACTGACTTAAAATTTGACCTTTTAGTCAAATAAAATTTTAATATTTTTAACTTGTGTTAAACCTAATGTGAATTAAACCACAAGTTTTCGAGACTACCTTTACGTATTTTCAACCCATTTGTTATATAAGGAAGGTCTATGTTGAACTAATTACGGTCAAAATTCCAACCAATCACCAAATAGATTATCCTTCATGTCGATCGTGCTTGTCCATTCTCATTTGCTAGTCTTACATGATGGAATCATTTTGGCAAACAAAAGTAAGAATAAAACAAAGAAGGAGAGTTGGATTACTATATATATACGATACAAGTACTATAATCTAATTAACAGAGTATGATTTTGAAATTTTCTCCAACATTCCCTATCTTTATTCTAATGCAAATCTCCTGAGCAATTGTTTTCTTTAATTTTTTTTATGTGTTTTCCAATAAAAAGAAGTTGATATATATTTTATGATATAACTATATATCCATTGGGTTTTCATTTTCTTAATTTTGCTGAAGTTACAGGTGATAGTACTGTTGTTATAAATTATAGTATATTTGTAGCAAAGATAAAGTGAAACCTATTAATTCCAATGTATGACGTACGTATCGAATCTATTTGGATGGATAAGAACAAGCAATCATATCAATATTTTTTTACCATCCATCCTATCATTTAATAAACATGAAGTATTGTTTTTCCTTTGAGACAGAAGTGACAATTTTTATTAATAGCCGATGAAAAATTAGAAAGAAAGACTAAAATATACATTTTGAAAAATACAGTAATATTCTGAGATATATACGTTTTTAAATTTAATGGCATAACACACACGACAGATTAGACTTTTCTACAATTTTTATTTGAACAGTAATTCAATCGAAAATGCATAGTACACAATACCTATCAAACCCAAAAAATAATAATATTTCTTAAATTCATCATATAATTTATTCATGTACTCAACTATCAATTAACTAATCATGTAAATCAATCAATATAGAATTATTTTAGAATAATTAATAATTTGAGGTTTAAGCATGTAATCACATTAAATTATGAAAAAAAACCTCTGTGATACATATGTTATATAAAATGATCAATTTGATTCTTAAATTATCACCGTACTTATTTATAAATAATCTCTAAAATATTTAAATTATGTAAATAATATATAAAATATTAAAAATTATATTATATAACCTTTTGAATATTAAAAAAATCAATCAAAATTAATCTCTAAACATTAAATCAACAGAGAGATTAAATTAATTGTTTTTTAATAAATTATGGATTATTTTTGTAATTTAATTAGTTTATTCTAATAATTATTTTTAAAAGAATAATAATCCTCGACCAAAATTATAGTCTACTCTTGTATTCATGAGAATACATGAGATTCATGTTGAACCACCCATATTATCACAATTGGTTGTTCCACTCACACTTGTTCCATGCATGAATATGATCTAGAAGCTACCTAAAATCCATGACAAACGTCACATAGCATCTTCATCCAACAAGAGGCAAAAAGGAGAAGTGAGATAAAGATGTTGCCAGGTAGGGTGCTCTAATCCAATATCTACTTTTCCAAAATTTCTACCCTTGTTGAGGTATAGTGGAAGCAAGTATCCCTCCCTTATCACTCATTATAAATAGACATGTAACTCTCTTTCTCCTCCAACCAATATTTTCCTATCAAAAGTGGAAAGTCTCTCACTCTTATAGTGTTAGTTTCCATCATATGGATAACATTGTACAAAAGATGACTAGTTTATCTACCTTGCTTCTTTTACTTTTTCTATCTTATATGCCTG
The DNA here is from genome assembly GCA_026586105.1 of Hylodesmum podocarpum. Classification (NCBI taxonomy): domain Eukaryota; kingdom Viridiplantae; phylum Streptophyta; class Magnoliopsida; order Fabales; family Fabaceae; genus Hylodesmum; species Hylodesmum podocarpum. The sequence goes on from JALJEV010000638.1 coordinate 6,393,815, forward strand.
CTCTTTCATTTTCTTCTAGATCACATAGGCAATATTGGGGTAATGGTGGAAGGATATTGAGCTCTGGTGATAATGGTGATCTTGTTACTAACTTGCCTGGTCAGCCTCGTGTGGATTTTCACCACTATGCTGGATATGTCACTGTCAATCAAACCATTGGCAGAGCACTCTTTTACTGGTTCTATGAGGCTATGACCAACCCGGAAGAGAAACCATTAGTGCTTTGGCTTAATGGAGGTAATACTATATACTAATTTAACTAATTAATGTCCTTATTTTAATCTTTTTTTTTGAAACATTCAGACTTTGGAATTGGATATAATATATGTTAAAACAAATTTAATTTGAGAGAATAGCGTGCATGGTAACAGATTTATGAATTATGAACAAACATGTTAATAATTAAGATCATACTATAAAACTATATGTCACATCTTTTATTGGGGTAGCCGTGTGACAGACATTTCACTTGAGTACTCATTCGTATTTTAAGGAGAAAACCATGTCCTTATCAACAATTAAAATAAGTGATAAATTAATTTTGTTTTAATTTATCTTAGGTTGTGTGGGAGAGTATTAGGTGGCAGCTAATCAGAGAGCTAGTGTTTAATTTAAAGATTTGTTGCTTAATTATAATCTATGTTCTCTGCTAAGGTGACATGATTTCATGTTACAGGTCCTGGGTGCTCTTCTGTGGGATATGGAGCAACACAAGAGATTGGTCCATTTTTAGTGGACAGTGATGGCCAAGGCCTCAAATTTAATAACTTCTCATGGAACAGAGGTATCATGATGACCACAACTATATACTCATACTTTCTGCCACAACCTCACTTTTCTTTTCATTCCATAATGTATAAAATTCTGAGAGCGAACCATAAGTAGTGCTCCATTATTGGTCTCCACAAAATAGTTATTAATTGAGACATGTTATTCATATAATAATTTATACAAAAATATATCCTGTGTCAATTTCTGTCACATCATTTGTTACATTTTATACTAAATTTTGTTTTCTCTTAGTTATAATTATAAAATAATATTTTTCTTACTAATTGGTGCTAAGAAATGTCGATACATGTGATGTTGCAGAAGCCAACATGTTATTCCTGGAATCTCCTGTTGGAGTTGGCTTTTCCTACTCAAATAGAAGCAGTGACTATGACCAATTGGGAGATGACTTCACAGGTCATTTACTTAATGTCTCTGCTGCATAATGAACAATGACCACTAAGCAATTTTCTTTAATGAGGGTCGAATTTTCTATTGTTTGAAGCTTATGGAAAGCAGATCGCTGACAAATTCTATTGTGCTCTTTCTATTATTTGTGACAGCTAATGATGCTTACTCTTTTCTCCACAATTGGTTCCTAAAGTTTCCATCATATAGAACCAGGACATTTTACATAGCAGGGGAGAGCTATGCAGGTATAATTGAAGATTTAAACACCTTTTTCTGCACAAATAAATTTTAGTCAATTATTCTAATGAAATTAATCATGAATACAACTATGTATTTAATTTCAGGAAAGTATGTACCAGAGCTAGCTGAACTCATCCATGATAGGAACAAGGACCCCTCACTCTATATTGATCTCAAGGGTATTTTGGTATGGTCCTACATAATTTAAAAAATTAAAACAATTATAAATTCTTGATAATAAACATGGCATAGAATCTTTCTTTTCCAAGAATATTAATTTCCCATCTAGCTAGCATTTCTATATTTTAGTTCAACAATAGCATTTGAAAATAGACCTCTTACCAACATCACGTTCCACTATCAATAGCTGATGAGATATTTGTAAAGCAAATTCTTTACTTATCATCACTATAATTTATTTTCATTGTGGTTGTTTATGGATTGAACCCTCCACATACGGCACTCTCTAAAGTTAGTAGGATGCAAATAATATATATATATATATATATATATATATATATATATATATATATATATATATATATATATATATATATACACACACATGTATACACATATATGAAGGACAAAATAGTATCTTTTGATTATTATTATTATTATTATTTTGCAGTTGGGTAACCCTGAAACATCTGATGCTGAGGACTGGATGGGACTAGTTGATTATGCTTGGAGCCATGCTGTGATATCTGATGAAACTCATAAAATAATAAAAACAAGTTGTGACTTTAACAGCAGTGATCCATGGCGTAATGAAGATTGTAGCGAAGCCGTGGATGAAGTACTGAAACAATACAACGAAATTGATATCTACAGTCTCTACACCTCTGTCTGCTTTGCCAGCACAGCACGTTCAGATGATCAATCGGTGCAAACTTCAATGAAGCGTTCTTCTAAAATGGTGCGTCAACAAAATATTATAGGAAACAATTGAAAAAGAATGATTTAAAAGTTGCTATGCACGTATGTGTTGTTGGATTTAGTTTTAAAAAGTGTTTATTCGATATGAGCTAATTATACGAACTTGTTTTGGAAAATCTTATTGAAATCAATTAAAAAGTTTATAAAAGAGTAAGTTATTTTAACGACACCTATTTTTGTTAAATTTTTAATGACACCTGTAAGTGCTTATACTATAAGATTTAAATTTAAATAAGTTTTGTATTAAAAAAAAAAATCTCACAGTACTACTAATTGTTGTCTATTTTACACCAAAAATCAATTTACGTACATTTTTATGTAAAATTGGTCATTGAAATTAATTTGAATACACACTTCTGTTATATTCAATAATAATCAAACACACTCTAATACATAGAAATTAATTTTTATTTAATTTGAAATGATTTAAGTAAAACTTTATCATTAATTGATTTGGATTCAATGGATATATAATGATAGATAAATATTTTTACACTCTCATTTAATTATAAAATGGCATATTTTTTTAAAATTTTAATTTTCATTTAGAATTTAAAAACTATATACTCACAGCGTAAAAATTTTACGTGATCAATTAATTAATTAAGATTTTATATTTATCAAACCTATTTATATTGTCCCTAACTTTTTCTCTTTTATTTAATCACTTTAAAAGTCACACATATTGTGATTAATTTTATCAAACCTATTTATATTGTCCCTAACTTTATATTGTACTAATTGTGATTAATTGTATAATTTTAATTTTATGTATCACAAAACATAACAATTCAACTCAATTTGATTTATTAATGTATGGATTGTGTATATAACTGTTCTGAAACTTCCCTATATTATTCATTTGGTTGACTAGATGCCTAGGATGTTGGGTGGCTATGATCCATGCCTTGATGACTATGCTAAAGCTTTTTATAACAAACCTGAAGTTCAGAAGGCTCTTCATGCCAGCGATGGTCACAATCTAAAGAATTGGAGCATTTGCAAGTAACATGTTCACCCTTTTTAGCTTTCTGATTACAACTTTAGAAATGCACTAATCCATAATGAAATTATACAGAACCTCAATTATATAAGTTTGATTTATATATAAATATAGTTTTTTTTTTTTTTCTGTTTGTATTTTTATGTTACATTAATATTAAGTTTAAGGGATTATCTTTTGCTAAATACTTTTTAATTATTAAATGTAGTGACAAGATATTCCATGACTGGGCTGATTCAAAGCCAACTGTTATCCCAATTTACAAGAAGCTTATTTCAGCTGGACTTAGGATTTGGGTTTACAGGTAAATTAAGTACTAGTGAATGTATTTATCAACTTTCATATCCATGGACTTGTACAAGGTGCTGCAATTTCTTGTAGCTACTTTTGATCATATTGCACTATTGATGTTTCAGTGGAGACACAGATGGTAGAGTACCAGTGTTGTCCACAAGGTACAGCTTAAGCTCTCTCGCGTTGCCTATCACTAAATCATGGAGTCCATGGTACCATGATAATGAGGTAATTAAGAGATCATCAAAGCTAATTGGCTTAATCATTTAACACGTGAATCTAGTTCTATCTTATGAGTTTAATTATTATAGCATGTCAATATAAAATATTTTATATTATTAACAATTACAATTTATAATATATGTGACATTTATAAAAATAAAATCTTTTAAAATTTGGCATTTTATAATTGGTTGAAAACATTAAAAAATCGCTATATATTAATTAAAGAACGATTTAGTAGAATCTACCTTTTACTATCTTTACATTTTAGTGATCTATTATGGTTGGAACAGGTAAGCGGGTGGTTTGAAGAATATGAAGGGCTTACATTTGCAACCTTTCGAGGAGCTGGCCATGCAGTGCCCTGTTTTAAACCAGGCAATGCACTTGCGTTCTTCACATCTTTTCTCCGAGGACAATCACCACCTTCTACAAAATAAATTAAGAATCTGTAGAATCATATTGGGTGCTCTTTTGTGGAACCCCATATGAAGATTTTGCTCTTACATTATTAGCAATAGCTAATACTCCATCTTGTTAAAATGCGAAGCAACCCTATCAAATGTAATGAATAAAAGACATGAGAGTACGTTTTTCTGGCTATTCACCAATCAAAGTGTCAAGCAATTAACCCTATACAAAATACAAAGATATATACAAAAGAGAAAAAAGAAAAAAGAAAGATGAAAATCGAGGATCCATAACCCATATGCTACTTGACGTTCATAAAGCAATATCGTTGAAAACAAATTAATATTTATCTTAGAAAGAATTTTTCCTTTCTTTTATTTCAGTGGAACAATTTCAATCCTACCTTAACGAGTATTTGATTTAGTGCAAGAACTCTAGGCATGGACGCTTAAAAATTCACTGGGATGATTCGTCTTGATTACTAAGTCAATTTAATAACAATAAAATAGAGTTAAAGAACGAAGCAAAAGAACAATCACATTATTAGTGAATTAAGGTTTACAAATATTCGTAGCATCAATTATCAATGACACTAGATTTGTCTCCCTAAATTGTATGTAACTACGTGTGTGGGCGCACACAAGAGCACAGAGTGTGTATGAATTCTAATAAAAAAAAATATTCAGAATAACTTTTATACTGTTAATCACAAGAATGCATATATGTTGTGTGCTAATTGTTTGGGCTAAATGAATTGGATTAACATTTGAGTTTCAGTAATTGTTGATTAATCACAATCTTAATAAGATCAATGTCTAACAAATACACATGAATGAAGCAGAACTATTTTGCAAAATATGTATCGTGATGACGTGATAGATAATAGTTAATAACTATTATATGAACACTTCATTCAACTTTTAGATTTAGATAATGCCCAATAACAAGGCTTTGAGATTGACGGGTATTATCCCACGAGCATTTCTTAAAGCAGGTGGAGAAACTTGATGCACATACAATCTAGTACAACTAGTGTGTTTGAAGAAACATCTAAACTCTGGCTTCTGCATACTTGTATATTTCATTTTTGGCACCGCATGAAGAGATAAAATCTTGGGGGCACGAGGTTTCATGTTTCTACACAGAGGAAGATAGATTGCTTTATTAATATCCTCCAGCAATTGTGTATCAGAGTCAAATGCATTGCTAGAGTTGTAGAACATCTGAAAAACTTTCAAGCATGTCAGATGCAACAACTTGCAAGGCTTGGGTAGATCATTTGGACCATCAAGTAGAACATGTTGAAGGAACTCCATTGTCACTTTTTCTATCATATCTCTCCCCAATGCAATCGAATCTTCCACGTCAATATTTGGATTCATCATCAAATTGAGTTGAACAAAATTCCACTTTCCCTCTTCAATTTCCCTCTGTATACACACATAATTAAAATGGGACTATCAAAATTATCTCTGACACAAAACTTTATATAAATTAATTAATAAAAAATTTATTTTAAGGATATAAATCATCCATGAAGAAACATTGAATTTGACTTTTTAACTACCTCATAGCTCCGGATATCATTTAACAGACGACATAAAACCATTAGTAGTTTGGTAATGGTTTCATATTGGGGTGGTCTGAGATTCTCACATGACAAGTTGGGATTCAGAAAACATGATGCCGGAAGAATCATGGCGTGTATGGCAACTGAGATCATGCTATTTTTCATGTAATCATCAATTGATGGTGCCTGTCTCTTTATGTTCCACGTTGCTTCCGTGAGCCATGAAAGAAATGTTTCATACCACTTCACAAAAGTAATACTTTTATATTAATAATTGCTTCAAATTATACACTAAACAACTTAAATATAGAAAGCTTACTATATCTTGTAGACTACTTTTTATATCAAGAATTCCTCCCCGTTCGAGGTATTTTCTCGCAACTTCACTCACCATATCATCAAGAGCTTCAAATATGACTTTGCCGTGGCTACTTAAGCCCTTTGAATCCCATCTGTCATGTATTAAGTGAAAGGAACAAAATTTGGTTCAAAATATAAGTTATCAAATAATTTTATACAAGTTTAAATTCCATGATACATGGAGTATAAAATAGTTTTAAGTAAATAAGATTTTGTTAAATTATTAGGGTGAGTAGAGTGGATTCAGGATTTTATTATCAAAGTTAAAATCCCAATCGGAAATGATGAATTGTAATTACTTGATTATGTAAATACATTACAATAACACTACCAGACCTTTTATTTCTCATTTTATACACCCAAAAGGTGCAGTTTAATTGAAACGATATATGGAGTCTGTAAGAGGAAAAGGCTTAGATGATGACTTTCAGAATTACATGATGATTTTTAAAATTTAAACAATAATACTTATTTGTTATGTTCATAGAATAATTTAAAATTAATGATTACAAGTTTAGGAGTATGTTACTAAAGTGAGGAAAAATTATAATAATATGTTATATGTATACCTTCTAACGGCATTTGTGAAATCTTTCAATTCCCTCAAGGAACCTTGTGCGTCAAAGAAATCATCAGCAACTGTGATCATCATAGCACTCTTTGCCACTAACGTTCGTACGTAGGTGTCATTTGGATAGCAAGTGGCAGCAGCTATAGCATAGTAACAATACGTGGTTTTCTCTCTACCAAATCCCATATTTGTTAGACCACAACTTTTAGACCACCTGTTACAGACAATAATGAGTATTTGCTATTCCTTTTTAGCATATTTTTTCTTCTTATTTTTAAGTCACTGTTTTAGAATATAATTTTTAGAATTATGTTAAAAGATAAAAATTATACATATATATCACTATTTAATTGATTTAAACTGTAACTACAACATACTATATGTTTAGGAACGGCACAATAAAATTTAACAATACTTTAGTCGTAAAATTAAATCAAACCTCATCAACTCTTTTAATTCACTTTGGAAAATTGATTGCTTAAACTCGTAATTTTGCATAGCAAGTTGTAGGAGATCAGCGTTGTGAAAGTGTGAAATCCTGCACCAGAGAGTTGTTTTGTCGATGACTGTGTTAATGATTTCCAATGCTAGGCAATTTTTCAAAGCAAGAAACAATTTAGTTAAAATAAATATACCTAACATGTGAGGTCTTTCCTTTCCATAGGAAATTGCCTTCATTTTGTTCTATCCACATCCTATGGTCTAAATGATCCATGTGTGCCAGCCATGGAATATTTAACTCAGCTTGAACCTATTTGACCAATAGGACCATAAATGTTTTAAGTTGGGAACTGTATTTCAATATTGGAGAAGGTTAATTTTTGCGCATAAAGATTACTTAATTTTTTTTTTATCTGGAACTTCAATTATATGAAAGTCTTTGCATGCATGACGGTAACATGAAAATAATATAAAGAAAAATAAATGACTGGTACACTACATTATTTGAACACGTTTTATTTCAATGAAAATGTTGGTCAAGAAATCCACGGAAAAGATCTATTAAAAAGTCACTTTCTTTTGTGAGTTCCTAACATAGTACTAGTAATTTTCAATAAAAAGTTTCTCTCTTAATTTTTAATTACTAATGTCCTAAAAACATTAATTAGCAAACCCTTATTTTAATTTAAACATCTGATTTGAAAACTAAAAACAAGAAATACATCCGGCCCAAGTAAATTTCTTGACCGATAAATTAAGTTCTAATTAATCAGTTGTGTGCTTCTGTAATTTGATAATCAATAAATCCGTTTGCTAGTTAATAATAAAGAACAAAACAAAGGCATATTAGGTATAATTAAGAGAAGTTCAACAGCATATACCATTTGTTGGGATTGGGACAATCTGGCACAATATTGTTCACCCATTTTAGCAAGCAAGCTTTTCTGAAGCACATCCCTCGTGAAACATTTGGCCTCTTCAAGTTCATGTTCCCCAGAGAACATTATGTTTGAGGCTCTGTACATTAAAAGCATTGTAGTTGTAAAGTGTTCGGCTTCCTTTTCAATACGTCTTCTAATTTCTTCATTATCTAGAAACCAACGAAAGCTCGCTGCATTTTGCATTGGAATTTCAATTAGTAAAATTTTCAGTACAAATTACTTGGCCAAGTTACCAAATACAGTTCTGTTTTGGTAATATACTGAGTGATTATTAGCGAAAAAATGTTACTAATAATTAGAGTTTTTACCTTTAGTATATAATAATAATTCCTTTGTTTCATTATAAGTCTCGTCTTAAATTTTTTTTACCCATATCAAGAAAAATTAAGAGATAAATATAAAAAATAACAATTTTATAAAATTAACTATTATTTTTAAAGATATTAATATTTTTATAAAAATATGCAACAAAATAATTTTATTAAGAGTATGAGTGAAAAGATAATCAATATTATATTGAAAAACTAAAATAATACTTTTTTTTTTCTTTTCACGATAAATATTTATCTAATTAATCATGATTAATGTTTTCATATAAACAAGACAGGTTTTTCCATGTATTAATTAATAATTATAATTATTCTTTCTATGAATTGCAATTTTTATAAATATCAAATTTTAATAAACCTACTAAACAATTGCAATTTTATTTTTTTTTGTAAAAGATAATATGTGTGTAGAATATAATTAATTGAAAATGGATGGCATACATGAGGGAGATACTCTGAATCCATGCATCCTTAGGAGCTGAAATGCCAAAGAGTCTTTGTGTAGTTGAATTGCAACCATATTAGTGGGTTTTACTTTTACCCATGATTCTTGTTCCTCATAGTTCCTGCAAGTATCAACCAAAATTCAATATTCAAGGTTAATTAGGCTTATCATTGCCATATATGTACTACAATATTAATGAGCATCTCGTACATGTTTGACTTCTGGACAAATATTGAAAATTGATTTACGGGCTAAAATGCATAAACTATACTGTCACAACACGTTGTTATTAAATGGGAACGAATTATGGAGCAATGACTTGTTTGATTTAATATACTCAAAAAATCTATTTAACATTTAATTAGTGATATAAAATCAGTTAAACTAATCACAAATTAGTAAATTCAGTAAAAATTAGTTGTTCAACAGAGTTGAATAGTTCAAAGTTAAGATTTTTATCGTTTAAATAATTTATTTTATTTCCTTGATTTTTATAAATAATTTATATATGTATGTATGTGTGTTATTTTTTTACCTGTATACTTTGGTCAAAATTTGCACAATCTCTTCAACAAAGTGCTCGTCCAACCCTAGCCTTTGTAATTGGTTTAACATGCAAAGCTTTAGAAGGTCCTCATCCATGGGATATGTTTGTGGAACTGTATCAATCAATTTTAAAGATTTTTAAGAAAGAAAAACAAATAAACAAAATATGATCTATGCATATATAATTTCAAAGACCACAAAGTGTTTCAATCTGTTTATTAGGTGTCCGAACCCTATAATCGTCCATTGATGAGTGATTTTGAAATTTGTTTAATTTGGTTCTTGAGAGAAATTAAAACAAGGTCCACACCTCCGTTAGGACATCTTTGAATTAGAGACTGTAAATAGGTGAGACACTCTATGTTCCCAGTAGCCATGAATGCTTTTGCAGTAGCAGAGGGTGATTCAAACAATGAACCATCTTTACTCAGTTTGCTACATATATCTTCTTCACTTACTGTGTACGAAGGTGGCAAAGCTTCAAGATATGATAACAATGGGAAGCAATGCTTTCCAGCAAGTTCCTCCCTAATAATTTAAATAGCAAAATAATAATATCATAGTTATGAACCCAAGAATTATTAAGGAAAAACTAATTAATTAATGAACAAATTTTGCAATATATATAGAGTATAAGTATATATACTTTTCAAGAAGGTTTTGTTGATTGTGAATGATACTTGTCACTGTATCTGGGAATACAATTTCTAAACCTATACTCTCTGAAAGTTGAACCATGGCAGGAAAAACAATAGTAAACCAACGTGGACAATAATTATTGATATCCTCGAGCAGCTTCTCAATATTTGTTTCAACGAAGACCAAACCTGCACAGATTAAAAATCAAATTAGAGATATACAAAAAGAATGAGTCCACTAATTAAGTAGCAATACAACAATTTTTCAAACCATGGATTATAGAACCTTTTTCTATGATTAATGCCCCAGAGTTCCACTTTTTGAGTGCAATGATAGAAGCGAGAGTTGCCGGAAGCGTTTCCAATGTGGGGTTGCCAAAAGCATCACACTCACCCCAAAAACCTAGTTGATCTTGGTTATTGAGTAGCCACTTCAAGCAATTTTTGAACATGGGTTGGGAAGGGTTATGCAAATCAGGTATCATTGCTAACCATGCAGTATCATAAGCTGAAGGGCATACAAATGTGTAAGGATCAACCTTTGAGGAAAATATTTTCCTCTTAATCTTTTCAACAAGGGAGGATGAAGGAGATTCCATTTAGAATATAATAAGAATGATAATGATAATAATGAACAGATGTATTTGGATTATGATATGTTTAATTAACTTAGATTATGAGTGAGACTAACTTCTCCAAAGCATGTCCTATTTATAATTAATTGATACAGTATCAAACGTTCATGGAACTTACACGCGACGTGGACATGTCAATTATGGCGTGAACTCATAAATTAATGCATGTACCCATGGGCGGGGCACGTTTTGGCTAGGGGCCGTGGCCCCCAAATTATTATTTTATATATATATATATATATATATATATATATATATATTATAATAAATTTATTTATATATATATATATATATATATATATATATATTAATAATAAATTTATAAATATATATAAATTTATATATTTATATTAATTTATATATATATATATTAATAAATATATATATATATATATTAAAAATAAATTTTAATCTTTTCCAAATTCATTTTAATCTCCATCCCAAAAAATTATTATGTGATTAATAGATACCATTATTTTTTTAAAAAAAAATAAAAGAATAGTTAAAATTAAAATAAAAAAAATTAAAATTTTGACCCTCCCTCTCTTCCATCTTTGACTCGGCCTCGCCCGTGATGTACCCCATTAACCTAGTAGGTTCGTGTTTATTAGTTTAAGATGGCAACAACTTTGAGTTAGGTAGAATTACTCCCTACAAAAAAAAAAAAAAAAAAGCTCTTCAACTATTTCATGCATTTATATACGTAGGGACATGTAACGAATGAAAAAAGTCAAAGGTTTAAAAGACAACTATGGAAGAAAGGAGAGAAACGTGGAGTAGGGTCCAATTGTAACAAGAAGAAACACGAGGCCGAAGGATTTTCATTGATTATTATTTAAACGCATTGCACTGACGTCATTAGTGAACTCATAATTTAATGCATCCACAAGTTATTTATTATTTAATATTCGATACATGTTTAATAATATTAATAATATTACTCAGTAATTAGTCAACAAACTTATAAAATATATATATTTATGAATTTATTTTTATTAATTTTTTTTCTTTCTTTATTATTTTTTACATTTTATAAATAATTGTCCAATTATTTAAATATTAATTGTTTATCAAATATTTCTCGTCCCTTAATTTAGTCTAGTTAAGTTATTTTTCTCTGTATTTTATAGTTTAAGATGACAACTAATTTGTCTCATGAATAAAGAAGCTTTGATCAAGAAACACTTCTCTTGATTTGATAGCATTTCTACTTCTATTAGAAACTCTCTTTTCTTTTTTCTCTATTTGATCACATTTCTAACGAAGTAGGAATGCCATTAGAAGAGAAAAAGTTATGAACTTCAAGAAAGTTTGAAGAAAAAAAGATCAAGTTTAGGAGAAACTCTTAGTCTAAAGAATAGTTTTCTTAGTTTGTTCTAATTCATTCTTGTAAATTTTTTTATGTAATTAAACACACTAATTTGATGTGAAAGCTTTGTAATATTATTAATAAAGAAGCAATTATTCTTTTAGCATATTTTCATATTATATCTTTAGACTAAAATTTCATGCAGGTGAATTTAAATCCAAAAACTTCAACAATAACATATGCTTATTAGTAACTCAAGCTTGAATAAGCTTGTATGGTCTGAAATTTTCAAAAGTGAGGAGATTGTTAAGCCAAATTTATTTAAAGGAAAATTATACCCCTTAAATTTGATAATTACAAAATTGTTAAGAGAAAAGTCTGAACTTATAAGACGAATGAAACTTCTAGACTTTGAAGCTAATAAGATGAAGTGAGCATAACAGACAAATGTTGCATATCAGATGGAACTCATATAAAACTAATGAAATAACAGACAAACTTCAAAGAACTAATATAAGTATCAGTTCTATTTATTACTTTTATACACATAGACTTAATCAAAATGTCATTTCATGTAAGGTCTTATCATACCAAACTCACGTTCAAACAAAATATAAAGAAGTCTACTGAATCTTTGTTAAAAGACAAGTCTTAGTAGAGTCAAAGAGGATATTTTTTTACATGAAAAATAGTTGCAGAGAGAAGTACAATATTTTGTAAGAAATCCTCAGACCATGAAAACTTTTTTCTGCTATGATGTTGACAAATCAGGAAGACATTTACCGTAGAAGAACATTGAGTATGTTTTCGTCAGATGGAATGAAGATTTTGAAGCTGTTGAATTTAGCGGCTACTTCAAGTCCTTGATCTATATAAAGGTTAAAGAATGAAAAATTGAAGTCAGTGAGAATGCTTTAACAAAAAGAAGAAAGCTCTAGAAGAGTCATATATATATATATATATATATATATATATATATATATATGTAAAAACACAAGTCATTGTTACAAATTAGAATAATTAAATTTTGATAAAAATATAAAATTAATTAAGAAAAATATCCAAGTGAAATTTATTTATTCGAGAAGTATAAAATACCGGTACATTTAAGTATGGCTTTAAAGAACATTCATAGAATAAATTATAAATAAATAAATCATTTTAATCCAATCAAAATAAACTTTTACGTGAAATTTGTAAGTGAATACACGCGAGAGAATGAAATAGAAGAAAATGATATTGTTAGAATGTTTCTACGTGTGAAACTTGAAACAATTTTTAAATATTTTTATTAACCCATTGTTTTAATTTTTATTTTTTTTGAATTGAGTGAAAGTTTTTAAAGATTGTTTATGTGGATGCCTTTTATTTTCATGGATCTCCACAATGGACATAAAGTTGTTATCGTTGACATAATCAATTAACACATTGGTTAATCAATTAACACATTGGTTAATCAATTATCATAAATAATTTTATTACAGTCTCTATTGTCTTAATTATTAAAATTCATCCTTTAAAACCTACCCATTCAATCCATTAAACTTCCTTCCCAACTAATTGATTAAAACAGTACACCCCACTAATTGATTAGTCATGACCTAATTATTTTTGTTATTATTCAACACTATTAATTAATAGATTACCAAACCTTTTACTTGTAACATTTAAAGTCAACAATATATTATCTATCACTAAATGCAAAATTCATTCTAATTTTTAAAGATCATAATTAAGTATAATTTATAAAATCATATAAACGATTGTCAATCAGAAAATAAACAATTGAATTCAAAAACATAAGTCATAATATCGTTACATCAATCTAAATGTCATAATATCGTTACATCAGTCTAAATGTCATAATATCATTACATCAGTGTAAATGTCAATATAAAGCATTACAAGTTTCATTGTATCTTAATTAACAAAATTACATCATTGAAACTTGAAAAGAAAAATACATATAGCCTAAACTATCTTAAACATGAAGTAAGTTCAGAAGAAAGAAAACAAGGATGATAAAAGGGAGTCTTTAGAAGAAAAAGGAATATTAGTCTAAAACACCCCTCCTTAGACCACTCCAAGTATCACCTACACCTACTGATAATTTAATCATTCGACATCTATCAAGTCATAGTAGGTGTCACCACAAGTCACACTAAAGGTTTAGCTCACAAAATATTAATAACAATTTATAATTGAATAGAAAACATTTATACATAACACAGTTCACCTCAAGAAATAAGATTTCCCAATATGATGCATGATAACTCACTTCATCCAATGTTATGTGATACCAATCAAATGAAATGGGACATAGCCTAGGAGTGCATGTATTCGTTACATTCTCGCTAGGGAATACTTAGCAATCCCATGTTGAGGCCATTAGTTACACATGGGATTAATCGCCAACTTGTGTAATTGGTACAATTCAGGTATCCAAACTAAGTGACAACCCTTAGTCCTAGAGCCCTAACGACCCATTCAGTAAGAACCTACTTAACCAAGTTCACACTACTCCCATTTTCAAAAACATTAATTAATCTCCATCGAGTAATTATGATAATCATCAAATTACTAAATCAAAACTCAACCATGTTCCAAGAACACGCCAATAACCGACCAACCAAACAACCCCTAGGCAATAGGTATACATCTCCGTCATTTTAGAAAATATGATTATCATAATCCCTAATAATTTCTTGTATGCAAACATGTTCCCTTAGTAATGCATTATAGTCTTAGTCCATTTATCCAATCCAACATATGTATAACCATCATAATATTATAAAAAGGAACCAAAACAATGAAAAAGAATTCAAACAATGTCGTATAAAACACCCTAAAATCATAACACTAACAAAAGACTCATGTTAAGCATGACCTTTAAGTCTTTGTGACGCCATGCTCAACGTCACAATGAGTTGACACTTAGTGTGGACCTCCAAAGACTATCTTCAGCCTCTGACCCCTCACATTGAGTGTAGCCTACATGACACCCTCGGCATGGAAAACCAAATGCACGCTCACCTATTCTATGTTCTCACACAGAGTGTGAATACCACCTCACGCTTAGTGTGGCAGCATGTCACCACAAGAGCTTATCAAGCTCCTTACATTGAGCATCATCTTGTGCTCACACTTAGTGTGGGATGACAGGAAGGATAATGCGAGTTTTCTGCATTGCATAAGTTTGGAATCCATCACAAACTCTTCAATGTTCATCACATGTTACATGTCACACTTACACATTTCGAAGTTCAAATTCAATCAAAATGGCATAATTACAAATATAATTTTCTAAACCTCAAAATTCACTAAAATGCTAAGTTATGGGATCTTAAAGGTTCAAAATCTGATTTAAGTCATTTATGGCTCAACCAAAATTGCTACTAAGTCAAAATACTCTAACTTAGCTATCTAAGTGAGTTTTTAGGTCAAATATTCTTAAGAGTAAAAGTAAACTCCTAAAACTCTTAAAGTACAACTAATTAATTGTCCTTCACTTTCACTTTGACTCTCCAATTCTCAACAGTTCACAATCAAACTTCCAAAATGCATCACAAGACATTTCCCAGTCAAGTATGAGCCTTAATAGTCAATTTATGCATAGCATAGTCAAGGTGTATAGCTAAGCACATGGGTAACAATAGAGAAACTATCAAAGAAATTGTAAATGCAAAAACACAAGAAGGGGGATGAATTATGTTTTAAAAACTTTTTTGCAAGCTTTTAGTTTAAGATGAAGAATGAGTTTGATAGAATTTCAAACATGGATTTTCTTATACACAAATAGAATATTTTCCAAACCTAGATAAGAAAAATAATACAAGCTCAGTTAGTCAATAAACAATAAGATAAAGATTGAACCTAAATAATTTTTATATTGGTTCATTCTTAATTAAGACTACGTTCATGTTCTTAGCAATTACTAAGATTTTACTATTATTGAGTCAATACAAGTATTATGAGTCCACTTCTAACTAACCCAAATATTCTTTGAATACAGCGGCTAAGGAAACCCAAGTATTTTTTAACCCAGTCTCTTTAGGCTAATAACTCCAAGTATTGTTTGATCTCAGATTCTTTTGGTATAACAAATATTATTTGATCCCAACCTCTTCAGGTTAACTACCACTTAGGGTGGATTTTACAAAAAAAAAAAAAAGGTGTATAACGATAACTCAAAAAAGTGAGTTATTTTTATACTCTTTTTATTATATAAATTGTTCATTAAACAGTCTTAAACAACCACTAAATGCGCTTGATTCATAATAATTTGTGTTAGAGCTTGTTGATGGTTTGTTTAAGTGTTTCAGGGATAAAAATGGTCGAAAACTTGGGAAAAAGGCACAAAGGAACCTATCTCGTCCAAGCTACTCTTTCTACTTAAGAGCCTAATAACCCAAGCGCCATTGGCCTACCCCGGGCTCCGCCATGGGACAATTGATGTGTTGGATATTGAGCATAAAATCAGGAAAAGCACATTAGGCTGTCCCCCATAAAATCAGGAGCAGAAAATCAGGAAGACCACCTTAGGCTGTCCCCCATAAAATCAGGAGCAGAAAATCAGGAAGACCACTTTAGGCTGTCCCCCATAAAGTAGAGTAGCAGAAAATTAGTTTTTTTTTTATAGCTAAATTTAAGGAACCTGATTTATCTTACCCAAGAGGCTATTAATACCTCCTGTATCACACATTTTGAAATAAGAAAAATAACATTTCTTCATGGTATCAGAGCAGGTTTCTTAACCATAATAGTAAAGTCAGTTCCCATGGCCAATGAGCACAAAACAGAAACTGGGATATCCAGTTTGACCGATACAAATCTCCTTCCAATCACTGGCTATAAACTCAATGGCCAGAACTATATTCCATGGGCAAGATCTGTCCGACTTTTTCTTCAAGGAAAAGGGAAGGAAAATTACATTACCGGTGACAGAGAGAACAGGAAGAGAAGGATCCAACTCACAGAAATGGAAGCTTGAGAATAGCTTGGTCATGTCCTGGCTCCTCAACTCCATGACAAATGAAACGGTGAAAATTTCTTGTACTATGGGACGGTTGTAGAAATTTGGAGTGCGCAAAAGGAAACCTACTCAAATGTAGACAACACCTCGCCATATACGAGATCAAGAGTCTCTTACATGACTTGCGGCAAGGAGATTCAAGTTATTCTTGAATACTACCACTCTCTCACAAGGCTTTAGCAGCGAGTTGGATACTTATGAACACACGAGAATGGAAATGTTCAGACAACAATATATACAAGACCCTGGTGGATAAGGACCGACTATACAAATTCTTGTTTGAAATTTGAACAAGAATTTAGATGAAGTTAGGGGAAGAATACTTGGCACTAAGCCACTCCCAAGCATCCGTGAGGCCTTTGCAGAGGTGAGAAGAGAGGAAAGTAGAAGGAAGATTATGTTGGGTGGGCAATCGACAAGATTGCCATTAAAAGCTCGGCACTTGCTGCAAAGAGGACCTCAAAAGAAAAGCGAGAGGATGGTGTGACCACTGAGAAAAACAGACATACAAGGGAGACCCGCTGGCTACTTCATGGGAAGCCTCGATTGGAAGCCGAGGCACAAGGTGAATAAAGTTCATGCAGCCATTAGTGAAGAAAACGGACCCAAAGAGGAATCGGACCTAGTTGTTTCAAAGAAAGAACAAATGGAAATGATTCAAAAAATGTTGCAACAAACTCTCCAAAATACAAGTACTAATTCTTCCACTGCAACTCTTGCTCAAAAAGGTAATTTTCTCTACTGGTTTTCATGTCGGTCACCGAGAAAACAGAACCTTGGATAGTTGATTCGGAGCAACGAGATCATATGACAGGGGATATCAATGTCTTCAGCAAATATTCCCCTTGTCATGATGACACTGTTGTTCGCATAACAGATGGAACTACCTCTAAAGTGATTGGAAAAGGTCTCGTAATTATTTCTAAAGACATAACACTGAAATCTGTGTTACATGTCCCTAATTTGAATTGCAATCTACTGTCAGTAAGCAAACTTACTCGAGATTTAAAATGTGTTACTAAATTTCTCCCAAACATGTGTGAATTTCAGGATTTGGACTTGGGGAAGAAGATTGGCAATGCTGAAGAATGTGCAGGCCTCTACCTCCTAAAAGCGGAAGACCACAAGAGAGGATATGCAAAGACAACACAAGTTTTTTCCCCACAGGAAGATGTACTGGTGTGACATTATCGCCTTGGACACCCAAATTTTTTGTACTTAAAAAAATGCTCCCTACTTTATTTAAAGGTTCAAAAGAATTCCAGTGTGAAATATGTGAGTTGGCAAAGCATACCAAATCCCATTATCCTAGTCAGTCATACAAATCCTCGTTCCCTTTTTCTTTAATTCATAGTGATATATGGGGACCATCTCAGGTTAACAATATCTCAGGCTCAAGATGGTTTGTAACTTTCATAGATGATCACACAAGGGTTACATGGGTATTTCTCATGAAAGAAAAATTAGAAGTAGGAAAATTTTTTGAAAGTTTTCACAAAATGATTCAAACCCAATTTCATACCTCTATCCAAATTCTTAGAACCGATAATGGGAGAGAATACTTTCACAAATCCCTTAGTGCTTACCTACTCAGGAATGGTATTGTGCACCAAACCTTATGTGTTGATTCCCCACAACAGAACGGGATTGCAGAAAGAAAAAATAGACACCTTCTTGAGGTAACTAGATCCCTCATGCTAGCCACAAATGTCCCAAGTCATTTTTGGGGTGAAGCTCTTCTAACCTCAACCTACCTTATAAACGAGAATGCCTTCCAAGCCTCGAATTTCAGGACTCCTCATCAAATTCTTCTTTCCCTATACCCAACCACCAAACTTATTACCAACCTTCCACCAAAAATTTTTGGCTGCATTGCCTTTGTTCATAACCACCAACCAAATTTAAGCAAACTTGACCCTAGAGCCTTAAAATGCATATTTTTGGGATATTCTTCTACCAAGAAAGCATATAAGTGCTACTCTCCTTCCAAGAAAAAGTTCTACCATACTTTAGATGTCACCTTCTTTGAAAACCAACCTTTCTACCCCAAAATTGGCCTTCAGGGGGAGAAAATGAGTGAATACCAACCTTGGGAACAAACTATCAATTCTCCCCATTGTACAAAATCTTGAGCCTATTCCACAAAATTACGCACAAAATTCTGCACCTATAACTATTGCAGAATTAAGTGCGTAAACGCCCAACCAACTATCAATTCTCTTCTTTGTACAAAATCTTGAGCCTATTCCACAAAATTCTGCACCTATAACTATTGCAGAATTAAGTAAACTGCGCCCAACCAAGGCGAGGAGGAGCCAAAGGAAATACAAATTCAAACAAGTCCAGCACAAGAATCTGTTCCCACTGCTTTAAAGGAGCTGCAGGTCTATTCTAGAAATCAAAGTCAGAAGCCTCACATGGGGGTAGAAAACTGCACATTTCCAAGGCAAAACCAAGCTTCTAACCTAAGTTCAGAACCGACAAAATCTCACACAGGTATCACACCTTCTCCTGACTCTTCCTCTCAATCATTTGATGACATTTTTGACCTGGACATGCCTATTGCTCTAAGGAAAGGGGTGAGGTCTTGCACCAAACATCCAATCGGAAATTATGTGTCTTTTGAGAAATTGTCACAGAATTATAAAGCCTTTGTTACAAGTCTGGACAACATCAAAATACCTCAGAATTTCCATGAGGCTATCCACCAACCTCATTGGAAGGCAACAGTAGATGAAGAAATCAAGGCCTTAGAAAAGAATGGAACATGGGAGTACTCTCAACTTCCACAAGGAAAGCAACCAGTAGGATGCAAGTGGATTTTTTCTGTAAAATATAATGCAGACGGCAGCATCAACCGATACAAAGCTAGATTGGTAGCTCAAGGGTTCACTCAATCATATGGAGTGGATTATGAGGAGACCTTTGCACCAGTGACAAAATTGAATTATGTTCAGGTCCTACTGTCCATTGCAGTCAATTTGGATTGGACTTTGCATCAACTGGATATAAAGAACGCTTTCTTAAATGGAGAACTTGAGGAAGAGGTTTATATGAAGATCCCTCCCGGACTAGAATCTTCTAAGAACTTGGGGAAGGTTTGCAAATTGTGGAAATCCCTCTATTGTCTCAAACAATCTCCAAGGGCTTGGTTTGAGAAGCTAACTCGGGTTGTGAAGGGACACAGATTTTTTCAATGCCAGACAGACCACACAATGTTTGTAAAGCGATCCCAGGAGAGCAAACTTGCTGTTTTCATCGTCTATGTTGACGATATCATCATCACTGGAGATGATCATGAAGAAATTATAAACTTGAAACAGTTCTTAGCCAAAGAATTTGAGGTCAAAGATCTCGGTTACTTAAAGTACTTTCTTGGAATGGAAGTGGCTAGATCTAAACATGGGATAACCATATCCCAGAGAAAGTATACCCTTGATTTACTGCAAGAAACTGGAATGTTGGGGTGTAAACCAGAAGATACACCTATGGAATCTAATGTGAAACTTAGTATTGAGGACAAAAGTCCTCAAACCAACAAGGAGAGGTATCAACGACTTGTTGGAAGACTGATTTATCTGTCTCACACTCGTCCAGATATTGGATATTCTGTAAGCGTTGTAAGCTGGTTCATGAATGATCCAAGGGAAGCTCACATGAAAGCAGTTAATCGTATATTGCAGTACCTGAAGAAGACTCCTAGTAGGGGACTCTATTTTAAAAAGAGCACAGAAAGACATGTTGAAATCTTTACAGATTCAGACCATGCTGGTTCTGTATGCGATAGAAGATCAACTAGTGGGTACTGTTCATTTGTTTGGGGAAATCTAGTCACTTGGAGAAGCAAAAAACAGTCGGTGGTAGCTAGGAGCAGTGCAGAAGCTGAATTTAGATCAATGGCTCATGGAATCTGTGAAGGGATATGGTTACAACGAATGCTACAGGAACTCAAGGTCTCATCTCATCACCCTATGAGGGTACTATGTGACAATAAGGCTGCCATTAGCATTGCTAAAAATCCAGTCCATCATGATAGGACTAAATATGTAGAAATTGGAACGGTGAAGCTAGAACACACATCATAAAGTAGAACATTTTGAAATAAGAAAAATAACATTTCTTCATGATGTATACCCATCACAATCTCCCCCTCAACAATTGCACCCGCTGGGAATCGACCTCGTGACCTTGGCTCTGATACCAATTGTTGGATTGAGCGCTTACCACTAGACTAAAAGCTATAGTTGTTAGTAAGGGCGCAATTATTTCTACTTAAGAGCGTAACAGCCCAAGCGCCACGATGTATACCCACAACAGACGTGGGTGATCCTGAGAAGGACGGTCACAAAGTTAGGAATCTAATCCAACTAAGAATATAGTTTGAGTAAACGAGAAAAGAACACTAGGATAATTAGTGGTGAAATCGGGACCCCAATCGCTCATTTAATCATATTAATTCTTACCCTTTTAAATAATTACTCTCTTATTAAAATCACAACCTTTTCTTTACAAATAGTAGGCTTAAATAAAATAAACTCAGACTTCTTATCCTCGTGGGATGGACAACCCTGTTCTAAATACTTATTACTTGATGACTGTGGTATACTTGTCATAGCTAACGGATGGTGCACTCACTGTTTGCACACATCATCTAACTTAGAGAAGTTCAACCTCTACGTAGAGAGGGATATACAATAAAGTGTATAAACTTAAGGCTTTTTACAAGACAAGAAAAAAATGAAGTTATACAAATAATTTTTAGAGCTTTCTTCCTTTTATCAGAGCATTCTCGCAAACTTTAAATTTTATTTCTTCAGCCTTTATATAGATGGAGAACTTGAAGTAGTCATTAGACACAACAGGTTTAAAATCCTCGCTCCATCTGACGAAAACATGTCCAATGTTCTTCTACATTAAATGCAATTTTGGTTTGTCAACATCAGAGCAGAAAAGGGAGCTCAATTGAACTACTCCACATATGACAAAGAGTTATATGCTTTGGTGAGATCTTTCCAAACTTGGCAACACTACTTGCTTCCAAGGGTGTTTATAGTGCATTCGGATCATGAAGCACTAAAGCATCTAAAGAGCCAAGGGAAACTCAACAAAAAGCATGCTAGGTGGGTTGAGTTCATAGAAACTTTTCCTTACATCATCAAGCACAAGAAGGGTTCAACCAACATTGTAGCCGATGCCTTGAGTAGGAGGTATACCCTTCTTTCCATGCTTGAATCTAAATTGATTGGTTTTGAACATGTGAAGGCCTTATATTAAAATGATGATGATTTCGGCCTAGTGTATAAAGAGTGTATTAAAGGTGCTTTCAAGGATTTCTTTAGGCACAAGGATTATCTTTTTAAAGGAAATTGTTTATGTGTGCCTAATAGCTCCTTAAGAGAACTTTTAATATATGAATCTCATGAAGGAGGAATCATGGGACATTTCAGTATAGACAAGACTTTTGCTATTTTACATGAGCATTTCTTTTGGCCTAAAATGAAAGTTCAAATTTCAAAGTTTGTAAGGAAATGCATCACTTGTAATCAAGAAAAGTCTAAGCTATCCAACCATGGCCTTTACATGTCCTTACCCGTGCCTTCTTCACCTTAGTTGGACATATCCATGGACTTTGTCCTAGGATTACCCAAGACCAAGAGAGGCTCGGATTCTATATTTGTTGGGGTGTGTAGGTTTTCCAAGATGGCTCACTTCTTACCTTGCCACAAGACGAATGATGCCTCTCACATAGTCACATTGTTCTTCAAGGAGATAGTGAGATTGCATGGTGTGCCGCAAAGCATAGTGAGTGGTAGAGATGCCAAGTTCTTTAGCCATTTTTGGAGATCACTATGGGGAAGGCTTGACACAAAACTACTCTTCTCCACTACTTGCCACCCAAAAATGGATGGGCAAATGGAGGTAGTAAATAGAACATTGGGGAAATTGCTTAGGAGTTTTGTAAAGGGTAATATTAAGTCTTAGGAGAAGTGCCTACCACATGTGGAATTTGCATACAATAGAGTAGCCCATTCTACTAAATCTTTATCTCCTTTCCAAGTTGTTTATGGTACTAACCCTTTAACTCCACTTGATCTTGCTTGTTTGCCTTTTGAGTTTGAAGGTGATAGTAAACGATTGGATCAAGCCGAGAAGATCAAGGAGCGTCATGCTAAGATTAGGGCAAGAATTGAGAAGAAGAATGAAAAATTTGCTAAAGCTCACAACAAAGGCCGAAAAGCTATTGATTTTCAAGTGGGAGACTTGGTGTAACCCCTTAGGAAAGAAAGATTTCCCCACTTGAGAAAGTCTAAGTTACTTTCAAGAGGAGATGGTCCATTTAAGATCATTGAGAAATTAGGACCCAATGCTTATAAGTTAGACCTTCCTTTGACTTTTGGTAGAAGTAATTCTTTTAATGTTTGTGATCTTTCACCATGTGTAGGTTTTGAAGAAGAGACCAACTTGGGGACAAGTTGTATTCAAGAAGGAGGATTTGATGGAGGTCCATCTATTCCAACACAAGAGGTCAACAATGCTAAAAGAATTACAAGGTTCATGTTTAAGAGAATTTAAGAAGAGGAAGAGAAGAGATTGACCCAAAGTCAATAGTCAACCTTTGAAGACCTTTTCTTGGTCAACAAGCCTTGTAATAGTATTAGCATTGTATGAGTATTTGTATTCAAATTTGAACTTAAATTTGGACCTTGCATAGTATGGGTATGTCACGACCAAATACAAATAAAGCTTAGGAAGTAATCATCTAGATTAACTAGGAAGAGAGTGGCGCATACTCTCTCTAGAGAGAGTGGAGAGATGGGAGAGAAAGTGAGTGAAATTTCCACTAACTCATTTCCTCTTCTACCCTTGCTACGTTCCACTTAAACATGCATGCTTTAGGCACCACCTTCAAGAGTGTATCAAGGCTTCTTGATCTAGATTTAATCATAAGGCAAAGATGCAAACATGAGTCACATTTTACATGCCAACTCAAGGAAGAATCTCGACCATATGATCCAATATAAATCAAGAGGTGGAGACTCATTTTTTGAAGTCACATGTCTCATGCCATTTTTCATTTAGCAAATCGTGGCCATATGATTTCACCTTGGTCCTGAGGATGCTAATTTGATCCGTGTGATGTGCTTAAGGCTTGCCACACGTTAGATCAAATTTCCATCCAAGGACTCACATGCTTCACGGTTTACTTTTGGTGCCAAAACTAGTCTCTAGTATATGCTTGTGAATTTTCAGATTTGTAATCACTTTTAGTCAAATTAATGAATTCAGCATTTTGATTGTGAGAGAAGTTTTTCTTCAAGGTTTCTTCATTAAACCTTTGTGAGTCTTATCATGGTGATCATCCATGTGGCGATTCTTCACTAGACATATTGCTTATAGCATAGCGTCTCCATCCTCTATACCTTCTTCCATTTTCTAATTTTCTTCTTCCTTTGAATGAGTGTTTCATTGTTCACCATTGTTGGCCATGAAGCTTGGGTTGGAGAAGTTGAAAATCGGGCAACCAGTAATCCTTCCAGGGAAGGCTTACATCAGGAAGTTTTCCCCATTGTGAATATCGTTGAAGTCTTAAACCATTACATCAACTTGTAAGGAACAAACCGTTCTAGTTTCATTCATCCTCAATTTTCAAAAACATTTTTTGTTTCATTTAATATTCATAATAATCGTTGTCATTTCCTCAAAACATCATGTCTCACAAGCATATCACTTTCGGTTCAATAGAATCAGAACATATTATACGATAAGATATACATTTAATATTGTCAATTTATAATTGAAAATTACAAGTTTAATTTTTAATTGATACGTATAAAAAATATTTATCAAAAAAGATAAGTTGCTTCAATGAATTTTAATACTTTTGAAGAATTAGTCTCAGCAAGAGATACAATCTAGCCAAAGAAAACACACATATATATATATATATGTCTATATATATATATACATATATATATATATGTGTCTATATATATATATATATATATATATATAAACGAATAATTAATTATTTGTTGCTAAAATCGCATTTTCTTTGAATAGTTAGTGATTAAAAACAAGAGTTATATAAAAGTTAAAGATGCTATTTCTTTGCTGCACCCGTCCTTCCCTCTTCCCTCTAACTTTTCTTTGTATATAAGATTTTGTGCAAATTATCATTAAAAATCATTTATTTATCAAAGTTATAAATAGATTTGAATATATATTAAAAAAAAAGTTTTAAGCTAAAAAAAAATTAAAAAACCGCAAATAGGTTTAGCCTTTTTTAAGGAAAAATTAACCTAGACAAATCATTACCATAGTATCTAACATATAATATATGCCTAGTCTCGATCTCTTCCTATTATGTGCATGTCACGAATATTACAGTGGAAAGTGAAAAATACTAAGACCAGAATGAAATTCTATAATATGGTAGTTACATTTTCATCATGAGTGTATAATGTAAACTAATTAATTAAGCTAAAACAAAATATTAATCAGTTCCAATTCATTCCCGGGAGCTGAAATTGTTGCCTCAACGCAGCGCTAGCATCCCCATGAACCGCGTTTGGCTGAAACGTTGCGTTTGGAGGAAACTGGCTAAGCAGAGAAACAAAGGAATCGTTGTCCTCAGCATTGTTGTTGGTTCCACTATTAAGATCACCATGAAATCGTTTACATGAAGAAGATGACCCTGGTGACCCAGTCTCGTTCCAAATTTGTTGTGATGTCAGTGTACGTTTCATAGGGAAGTTGGTAGCATTATTATTATTACTACCATTTTGCATGCTTTGATCAACGGCTAAGATTCCATCGAAGAAGTTGTCATCATTTTCAAGTCCTAGTGGTCCATAACTTGTGCTTCTCTGAGGTTTTGAATTTTGAGCATTATTATTGTTATTAGCCATAGACAAAGTTGACATCGTTGGTAGCATGTTGTCCATTGAAAGTTCCTCATCATGATCCATTAAGGGTGGCCTTGGCATGGTGGTCGTGTTGTTTTTCTTGTATATACGGCACAAAACCCAATCGTCCAACTACAAAACATAACAAAACCATCAAAATGTAATAAATTCTTTTTTTTTTCTTAGAGAAACATTTTTGAGAAAATGAAACATTACTATTATGTAGTACCCTTAATGAATTTTTCTTGTTTGGAGGATCATGAGAAGCCAGAGGTGGTTTTGAGCTTGAATTGAAGGAGTTATCAACAAGCCTATACTCATGCATAATCCAATTGGTTTTAACCCCTTTTGGAGGTTTTCCACCATAAAAGACAAGCGCTTTCTTGACTCCAACTTTGTGGTGCCCATCAGATGTTAGTATAGGCTTGTCGGTTCCAGTGGCCTTCCAATACCCAGAAGTAGCAGCTCTATTGGGCCTAGCCCCATTTGGGTATTTCCGATCCCTTGGGCTGAAAAAGTACCACTCGTGCTCGCCAAACGTTGCTTTACCTATAAAACCCACAAAAAAAAAGGGAAAAAAACGCATCCCAAAACAAATTCATATGCTAAGCAACTAAAATGTCATAAAACAAGGTTTTAAGAAATATCTGTTACCATGATTCAAGTTGCAACACCAATATCAAAGTTTTTGAAGTGTCTACAACTCTAAAATGACCATAATTTGATTTGCATTAAAATTGTTTGTTTGTAATCTTTTAAAATATCAAGAAATGTGCCAAAAGTGTAACAGTTACCACATTTTTATACAAATAAAAATCCAAAATAGGTATCAAAGAATTAACACATGGGCTCAATTAACTTAGCTATAATAACCACAATTTAAAACATTGAGTTTGATTGGTTGTAAATATTGATTGCAAGTTTGTATATATTTTTTGATATTATGAAAAATCGTGAATAAATGAAGCTATTGGAGTCACCAATATAAGTGTGTTGCAATTGTAGACACATGCAAATACTTTGACTCGGGCCAAAATTACCTTGATATTGCAACCAAAGTTACGGTCTTAAACCGTTTCATAGAACTTGGTCTGAAAATATGTATTAAAAAAAAGAAATGGGGTGTGATAAAGTTGCATACTTGGGAGCTCCCAAGGGTCGAACTTGTAGAGATCAACATCGGCAATGATGGCCACAGGAAGGGGTGCAGAAGCAGTTTTCCTCTTGAGGTAATGAACAACGAGTTCTTCATCGGTGGGGTGGAACCGAAACCCTGGAGGGAGATGTGGGTGTTGAGACCCTGATGATGAATCTGTGCTATCCATGAAAACTATGATCACACAAACAATAGAGACTTTTGTGTTCTATTTTTCTATAACTCAATGCATTTTGGTACAAACTTTTTAACTTTATCTAATGCTTTTTCCTTTAAATATGATATTTGGAAAAAAGCAGCGGCCAGACGATATGGGACTTTGGAATACTAAACTCTAACTTTGAATCAAAACCAGGAAAGGGTTGGCATAGGATAGAAAGAAAGGAAGAGTGGGATATGAATGTGTAATGTATGCACAAGCATGATGATGATAAATTAATGTAGGAAAGGGATGAGGGTGGTTTATGTGACACATGGGAATGGAAGAAGAGATGGTGTGACACGTGGTGTTGGGACCACAGAACGATAATGAGGATGAAGAGGCTGGTTTTGTGGGAAAGACGGGTTGGGAAGTTTTGAAATGAAACGCTTTTGATGTCATGCTTTTCTTATGCAAACAAGCAACCATCGAAGTGTCACACACGCCCCACACATTCAGTTCAGTTCACAGGTAGAGAGAAAATGACTTGTTCGGCACGTGTTCATGTGCTCTTCCTCCCACTCACTCTCCATCTCCATCTTCTTTATTTATTCTTCATATAATCTTTCTTCTTCTTCCTCATGCTTTTTCATCTGTAAATAACCAATGCTTGCTACCTAGCTACATCCATCATCCACGTTTTTTTTGTTTTCTTTCTTTTTTTACCATCATGTAGTTTTCAAGAGATTATGTTTTTCCTTTTAATATTATTATAGTTTTTTATTATAAGTTTTCTTTTTAATAAGATTATTTTTTGTTTTATAATTTTTCTTTATGAACTATATATAATGCACTTCATATGATTTCTTTTATATTAGATTATATTGTGTCAAAGATAAATAACTGATATTTAATAATATGTCTTTATTGATATTTGAAAAATGTTACCATATATTATTTTTACTAACATTTATTTGGTGAACAATAAAAGAATATTGTCAGTAATATTTTAGATATAAAATTAGTTAAATTGTTACTAAAATTAATTACTAATATTTTTGTATATTTTTATAACATTATTTTAAATTTTATCAATAACTAAATATTCAGTAATATATTTTGCTTAGAATTTTTGGAACAATTGCATAATACTATCACTAAAAAATTTTGTCCAGCTTGTGAAACTACCAAAAACTTCTGACATTTATAATAAAACTTTGGTAAAGTCTTTCGTCCTTCTTTATGCAAATTCTCCTATTCGAATTGGAATTACACCTCTGTAATCAACGTATATAATTATTTTATACAATTTTAATTAAGTACATTACTAATGTAAAACTTCAGTTTTTAATTGGAGAACAACACCAATAATATTTAAAGAATTATATCTACAATTTCTCCTTTTGGTAAACCACTAATTTTATTTTTTAACTAGCTATAACGTCATTGCTAGGCACATAACAGTATTAATAGTATTAATAGCGTGAACAAGAATACATTAACTTCCAGCAACTAAAAATTCTAATTTTAGTGTAACTAAATTAATAAGTAAACCTAAATTAAAATATATAATTTAAATTGTGGTGTGTTTTATTATAACTTTAATATTAACATATTATATTAAAATATTAGATTGACCCGATTTTGTTCCACACATATATATTTCAAGTTTCTGTACGTCATGTTAGTTTAAGTTTTAGAAATATATATATGATTATGTTTATGCGTATTGTCGTTGAAGAAATCGCTATTGTCGTTGTAACCATTTTTGGGACGTAGAATCTCCAATTGAGAATACAAAACATAATAATACCAACAATTAAGATTCAAGATCCTGTGTTGATTGCATATGTAGTGGGATTTTCGGGAAGGGTAGTGTTCTAGGAAAAGGGAAATGGTGGGTGATTTAAGATGATGCATGATTATTGGCAAATCATGCATAATCTAGGTTTACAGCTTCAACTACATCTGGATTTTCAACTTATATAGGAGAAGGGAAGATAATGGAAAGAAAAGTATGGGATTTTAAAAGGAAAAACAAGAAAAAGAATATGAGAAAAAAGAAAAAAAAATCAAATTCATCCGTCAACCTTTTATTTGAAAATGAACACATCTAATTAATAACGAAAATTTTCTTTCCCGCAATAAACAAAAAAAAAAAAAAAAAAAAAAAAAAAAAAACCTATTGATTTTTCCCACCTTAGCCTCCATCATAAAATAATACCCGTGTAATGTAAAGTTGATGTTTAAAATAAAATAACAGTTTTGGACTAGAGCTTTTTCATGTTTTAAAAAATATTGTACAACTTATAAATAGATTCCTAGATAAAACTAAAAATATTATCAAAATGAAGAGAGACTATAATAAATGTAATTATGAAGTAATTATACACAGAAGTTCATTTATGAAATTTAAAAAAAAAAAACAATATATGTTTGAAGAGGATCTAATTCAATTGATTGAGTATAATAATAAATTAATTGTTGTAATTTTTTTGACACCTATGTATTTAATTTTTATGAATCAATTTTGTATGGATAAATTTTGTCTCAAGTTAAAATAAGTTTATACATAAATTAAAATTCAATTTTTTAAAATAAAAAAGCTAATAAAATAACTTTTTAAAATTAACTCATACATGAGTTAATTTTAATTTATAAAAAAGTATGTCAATTTTCTTTTATTAGAATATCTTAGAAAAAAAGAATTTCTGGAACGTAGTCATATTAACATCATTGGAGAACATTAAAGGAATAATAATCATGATAAAGGTAACTTTCTTGTTTGATGCAAGTCACATAATAAGATGAAAGTATCTTTTAGTATACGGTGGGGTGACGTAGAACCAACTATCTTTTTTGTGATTGGAATTTGTTTTTAGAATAAAGGACAAATGACTTAACCAAAATATGGAAATAAAATGAGGATTTATATATAATTGCATGCTCCTCCAACGTTAATACATAAATCAACTATAGAAATCTTCATTTCTGGCAACCATGCCATTCAATACTCTCTAACACGCTGGTGCTGATGATGATGCTATTCGAACTACATCCAGTTGTTACGATTGTGAAAGCCTTTGGCTTCCATGTACCTTAATTAACACAAGCCACATAGAACTCAAAAAGTTTCTTATTGTTATATATATCTAACTCTGGTCTTGTAATACGTTTCATTAAACCTAACTAGACGTTAATAATTTTATCTAAATTGGGAAGGGGAAAAAGATGTCTAATTAATTTGCGTCCCTCTCTTGTCCTTCTAGTTTTCAAAGGATAAAAAAATATGAACATGTCAATCCCGTCCATTCAACGTAACACCACCGAATTGTGATTGTTTTCATGGTTTTAACTTTTCATTAATCAAATAAACCAGTTTTTAATTTCTTAATTTAATGTACCAAATTCTATTTTTTAAAACCGTAATCAAACATGCTTTAAGTCACCCTGTTTGGTTTCTTAAGGGAGGAGGAGAAGAAAATTTTAGGTATTTGTATTTGTAATTGAGAGAAAAATTAAATAAAATTTTGAAATAATTTTTTTGGCTTGATTACATTTTCATAGTTCCTCGAACATTTTATGTATAATATTGGTATATGCATTAATTAAGTTTTTAAAGTTTATTAATGTGTTTAATTAAGTCTTTCATCAATATTTTGTTAAAAAATTAACAAAAATTTACCCACGTGCCAAATTACACGACATAAACTTGATGAGGTGTTGGATGACGTTTTATTTAAATGTAGTATTAGCATAATGATAACATAAAATGACGAAGTTAAATGCAAAGAGTAATTGAAAAAGAAAA
The DNA here is from genome assembly GCA_026586105.1 of Hylodesmum podocarpum. NCBI lineage: Eukaryota > Viridiplantae > Streptophyta > Magnoliopsida > Fabales > Fabaceae > Hylodesmum > Hylodesmum podocarpum. The sequence goes on from JALJEV010000638.1 coordinate 6,424,935, forward strand.
ACCATTGGATTGTATTTCATTGTAGGTCATTGTCTTCATATCAAATAGAACATCATCTATCATTTTGTCATTTTTCGTTATCAAATTTCATAAATTTTTAATAAAAATTGACGAAGAAACTTTATTATAAATATTAATAAACTTTGATGACTTAATTGAAATTACAAAGACCAAAATTATAAACAAGACATATTAAGAGACAAAAATGAAATTAAGTCTTTTTTTTTCATTACAGGGCATGGACAGTGGTACATTATGAGTATAGAGAGATTTTTACTATTTTATTAACCAAATAAGTTTTTTATTTCATTTCTTTTCATTTTAAAAAACCATTTTTTTTTTCAAACTGTAATCAAACATGCACCGAGTCACTCTTTGCCCCTAGTAAATCTTTTTGGTTCCTAAAGGAATAGGAAGGAAAAATGTGGATAATAAACTACTACACATTTAAACTTGCAAATAGTAAGAGGAATTGAGAGAACAAAAATAAAATCTTGAGTAATTATTACTTTTCTTTTTTTATTACAAAAATGAGGTGCACGAAACAAAGAGCGTTGCAGTAACAGGAATCATCTAGTGTAATAACACACAGTGTTACATAAAAAGAAAAAATATGAGTGTGGATAGCTTTTTAACTTTTTTATTAATCAAACGAGTTTTTCAATTTTTAATTTTTTAAAAAAAAAACAAACTATTTTTCGAAAATTTAATCAAACATAAGTCAGTATTGGAGACGACATTGGGCCTGGGATGTCGCTGTTTTTCATATAGAACTTCGGTTGGACCAAATATGTCAAAAATAAAAAATAAAAATTGGATGTATTAGGGACCATGCATGGTGATGTATGTATGTATGTGGTCCAAATCACATACGGACAATTTGGCTATATTTACTTGGGAAAGTGTAACACACTTGGACCAAGAAAATAAAAACAAGAGAAACAATTATTTGATAATTCAGATTTGTCCACCCTGTATCTTGACCATTACCAATGACCATGATGAAGCAATGCCATTGTGTAATATAAAAATAGATAATCTAGAATGCAAGCTCTTACATGTTGTGAATGTTTGACCATTAATAGCAGCCACATAAATTATATGGATGAGAAAGTAACCAACATCATCTTAGGTGGACCAAACTACTAGTATGTTAGATTAGTTGATTGAGATAACATTTTACTATTTGAGGGTTGGCATGCCTTGGTAATGTTCAACATTGCATGTTCTGCTCTAAACAACAGGAGACTAGTTTTTTTATTCTTAATGTAACTATGACCTTCTTCTGACTAAAATAAAAATAAAAAAAAAAAAAAAAAATATGTCACCATTTTCTTGGCTTATAGATGGATATATCCAGCTCCATTTGCAAATACCAATTACTTTCCAATTAAACATAGAAGCAATAGTTGTGTTGTGCATGGTAAATTAGTAATTCGCATAGATAATTAAATCACCTAAGGCATGCAGAACCAACCAAAGTGCATAATATTGTTATGACATTTGTTGTTAGAAATGTGGGCTATGACAACAAATGTGGGTTATGAGTAATAGACTATATCTCTAGGTTATAAGTGATCTCCATTAAATTGTAACAGTAGATAAATTCCTCTCTGAATTTTGTCAGAATTCCCTATTTCAGTTTCCAATTTGGTTTGCTAGCATCCTCAATCAGATTATCTCAAAGATAGGATTCCATTTCCAGTTGCAAGTATGATAATGTTCATTTTACTTTCAACCAGATATACTGCAACAAAGCAAAACATGGTTATGATTAACTACAGAATAACCCTTAATTAACCAATATTCCCCTGAAATTTTGACATCTGAAGTAGAAAGACTCTAGTTATGTTTAGTGCCAATCATAAGGGCAAAATAGGCAACAAGTGTATAACCTACAAGCATTGCCACCAAAGCTACAATAGAGAAACCTTGCTTGTCAAGGCCTACATGCTTAATTATAGTATAGCTCCCAACTGAGCAAGTGACATTAGAACCACAATGGTAAGTCTCATAATCTTCAAACTGTGATCCAAGCAAGAGCTTAAAGGAATAATAGCTATGAGATATGTACTTTATCCAAGACACAAATGCTGGTGAATTTCGAACGAAGTAGCCATTAACTAGAACAAATAATGTCATGACCACAGCTCCAACTGTTGCAGCCATTCTTTGATTATTTACCAACACTGCACCAATAGCAAGGCCAATACCCTGTGACACCAAAGCATAGAGAAGAGCAACACCTAGAGTTTGGAAGAAAATTGAACCGTTGGCTTTTAGCCCTCCCATCCAATATGTAACAGTTACAAAAAGGGTTGGCAAAGCTAGCTGCAATGGAAGGTCAACAAAATTACTTGCTATGAAGTAAGATGAGAGTCTATACATGTAGAGGGACCTTTCCTTTTTTATCATTTCGCGTTCACGAGGGAATGTAAAGATGGATTGGACCATAGGGAAGAATCCACAAAATTGCGTATAGTAGAAAAGTAGTGCTACCTACACAGCAAAAGAAACAATAATCATAAAACTAATTGGATTTTTTTGCCAAAGTACTACATCATCTAAAAATACCTGGTCTTGCATTTGATCAACTCCACACTGCCACCAGAGGAAGCCTGCAAAGAATGATATGAACAAAACACGACAGATTATGTAGATTGAAAATTGATCATGCTTTCTTTCTTTGAAACCCCTTATTAGCAAGATAGTAAACTGCTGCCACCAAGTTGTGCAGCATTGGCCAAATATCTCATCTTGTGAATTGTCACGAAATGAAACTCTTTGAAGTTCCATCTTTACTTTGCATGCCAGGTTACTCTCAAAAGCCGATAGTAACACTTGTTTTGTAGCATTCGTTTCTGCTTCTAAATTTTCAGAATAGATACCTAAACAATAGTAAGATGATTTATAAATAATCAATAGACTAATGCTAGTGGAAATCTAAAAGAGAAACAATAAACAAATCTTCTAACTGGTGCATTGGCATAGAATGATGCAAAAACTATTTCAACAAAAAATAAAACACATCATTTTTCTTTTGCTTCAATATTATATTTTTTTCAAAAAAAAATATAAACTATCAGAAAGTCTTGCACCGGCATAACTCAAACGTCACTAGTTCTAAAAGTTATCATACTTTCAAAGCATGATTTATTCGAAAATTGGTGCTTAAAAGTTCACATTCAATATGGATATGTGATTATGAAGCAGCAATGTCACAAATGTAAAGAGTGGGTCACTCATGTCTTAATCCTACCAAGCAGGATGCTATTTCCTAGGCATGTTAGAAAAGGCTAATCTGCACATACCATTTGCAAGATCAAGTAAGAAATCTGCTGGATTCATGGCTAAAGATGGAGCATAACCGATACGGAAGAAGTAATTCATAACATTTTCTCCTTTCCCAAAGTAAAGGCTTCTACCATCTGATAACAGCAAAATCTTCTCAAACATGTAAAATAGTTTGCTGGAAGGCTGGTGGATAGTCATTATGACAGTCCTTCCAACTTTAGCTAAATCACATAAAGTAACCACAATTCGTCTAGAAGTGGTTGAATCAAGACCTGAAGTTGGTTCATCAACAAGCAAGAGACTTGGATTAGTCAAAAGTTGTTGTCCTATGCTAACTCTTCTCCATTCCCCACCTGAAACACCCCTTAGATGTGGCCCTCCCATTATAGTGTCCTTACAATGAGTAAGGTCAAGTTCATTCATAATTTCCTCAGCTTTCAAGATTTTCTCTTCTTTAGAAACGCTACTCGGCAACCGAAGAAGCGCAGAAAAGATTAGTGTCTCACTAACTGATAGGTGAGGATAGAATATATCATGTTGAGGAACAAACCCCAAGTTTTGCTTCACTGATTTGGAGAGGGGTTTGCCATTGTAGGTAATGCTTCCTCCAGTGATTCCATCATTTAACCGGCCTCCCAATGCAGTTAAAAGGGTTGTTTTACCACAACCAGAAGGGCCTAAAATCACTAACAATTCACCTGGAAAAATAACACCACTGATCCCTTTCAAGACCAGTGTCTCCTCAGAACTTACTTCCTTTTTGCATAAGAAGCCTTTCCCTTTGCTACATTTTTTTCTATGCACAACATCTTCAAACTGCAATAAAGACCAGTTACATTAGAATCTGAAGTGTTTTTAGTATATAAAGAAACATTTGTTTTCTCTGTTCATCGTTAGATTGATTATCATAAATGGGTAATGATTACAAAAACTAAACAAATAAAGTACATGAGAGCGTATTTAATTAAACATAAACTTCATGCATGAAATCACTCAAAGAAGAGACCCCACCCTGCCTTTTGACCAAATTGTTTATCTCACAAATCAAGTATTTGGATCGAATCCATGATAACATAGTTTATGCACGAATTGCAATATCAAGTAAATGATTTAATCTCATGCGATTCTTCCCTTTGGTATTAGTTGAGCCAGGTAGTCAACAAGAACAAAAAAAATATATTCGTGAATTATGTTGAGTTTGAACTTTGAACTCTAAAGTCTAAAACAAAAGGAAATTTCCACAAAATTTTCTAGTTACAATTTATTAAATTATTTTCTTAACATGGGCTAGTTATAACTTATTAACAACATCTAAGACATGAAAAAACCATCAAAATTAAATTGAGGAACGTACCTTGAGGGTAACAGGTTGTCTGTTAACTTTGAAATTGATGTCTTGTTTTGCTTCTTCTGACTGCATCCTCTGAGATACAGAGTATAATGTCTCACTCATCATTTCTTCTGCCATTGGATCACACATTGCTACATGCAAATCTATATTGAATGTCCCTTTTGAATCTCTCTTCTGCTAGCTGCAACTTGCACATTAGTCCTAAAAGTAGTAGTATATAGCAAGAAGATATGTCGTTTGATAGTGATGTTTCATGCTTGTACGGTTTGATTGTGATCTTTGCTCTATATTGAAGCAGCCTTTAAGGTTTAAACTTCTACTTAATACCCTCAACAAGCGCCACTTGTTAATCCTAGGAAACTTGTTCATTTGACGTGTCTTATAAATTGCCTCATTTGGGACGTGTGGCAATGTCTAGTGAAACTTGAAAATGCATTCAATTTATTGATTTTAATAACTTTGCCGATGAAATAACAAATTCCTTATTGAGTACAGTCACTATAAGAGAGTAGTGTGACGAAAGAAAGTTATTCAGAAAACATATGTGGTAATTTCAACAACAATATTCCTTATCGATAGAGACAAAACAATTCAAGATCAGGACATGTACTTGTGTCATCATCATGTAAACATATACTAACACTATGCTTATCAATGGCAGTATTGGCAGACAAATTAGCTATACTATGCTTCACAACACATCTCATTTGATAATTTCCATTTCATTTTATATAACATTTTGGTAAAAAGAAAATTATTTTAAATTAATTGATCGTGTCAAAAAATTAGCGAAGCTATTTATTACAGAATATAGATTAGAGAATTTAATTAATATAAAAATTAAAAATATATATATGTTTTACAAAGTTATATAATATTTTTTATAAAATTTAAAATATTAATCATTCTATCTATATAAATTAAAATAGCTAAATATATGCTCCCAGTACAAATATTTAGTTTAATTACACTTTTGATTCTTAGTTATTATAATGGTAATTTTTTTATTTTTTTATTTTTGAAAAAGAAACAGAGAAAAGAAGTGATATAAATAAATATTGCATATCATCCTAGCCGTTCATTGTGCACCTCATCAAAAGTTTCTGAGCGTTGATTCTCCTCGGAAAACGACCGTTATCACTCATTGTTTGTTGGTAGCTAATGAAATTACATGTTGTCAATTACTTTTTTTTTTCTTTTTCATTCTAGATCAATTAAAAATTGTTAAATAGTTAAAAGGATTTAATTAGTATGCATCAATGTAATGTCAAAATTTTCATGTAATCATCTAATTACAATCTCTAATATTTATGATATATTTATTGAATTCTGTATAAAATTGTTAAAATTCATGTAATGGTGAATTCTGATTAAATAATAAGAACCATCAAAATCAATAATTTAGATACTAGGTGTCAAATGTCAATGATTTGTGTTTAATTTAGTAAATATGTTTATTGTTGCAATTAACCGCGATCAGTTTCGGTGCTCAAATTTTTTGGAATAGCAAAATTTGAATTTAGAGTTTTGTATAAATTACTCAAACTTAACTAAATGAAAAGTAATAAAATTATAAAATTTTTAAAGTAATTTTTTTAACTCATAGAAAAGATATTCAAAATGACAAAAAATAATTGGTTTATAATTAGATAGTTAAAAATATTCAAGAGAAAAGTATTCAATGTTGATTTTTAAGTCATTAAAAATATTCACTTAATATCGGTTAATTTACACACCATATACAAGAGAAAAGTATATACTAAATTATTAGATTTGATTATAGTTTATTCGAATATTTAAAGAAATCTACTTTTATATGAAAATTTTAGTGATATTTAAAATTGTATATACGATGCTTGATTTGATATTTGAGTTTGACTAGATTGATAATAGTTTATCCGAATATTTAAGAAATATACTTTTATGTGAAAATCTTAATGATATTTAAAATTGTATATATATGATGCTTGAATTGATATTTAAATTAGACTACATTGATTATAATCTATTCGAATATTTAAGAAATATACTTTTATATGAAAATTTAATGATATTTAAAATTGTATATATGATGCTTGACTTGATATTTGAGTTTGACTTCGTATATGGTGTTCGACGATATCAACTAGCAAGCACCAATACAATGCTTTGGTTGTGATTGTTACCCATTTTGGTTAATTTGCCTTTTTTTTTTTACGTATAAATTAGGAAAACGATTGATAATCACGTTATAAATCATATCACATTTTGGTCTAAAGCTGGTTGAATTATAAGTGCATTCATGTTAAATTTAAATTTAATATTCATTGGCTTTTGCCTAAAAAACAAAAAGGAGGAACACAAATGAAAGTATGAAACAATAAAGTACTGCCGCGTGCTTTTGCGCGGAATCGTCGAAAATTATACTTGTAAATCGTGGTATAATGAATAAAATGTTCGTCATTCTCGTCTTAATCTCATCCTTTTTCGTAATTTGTCTTCAGACAAGGTTTAATCAATAGATAAAGTAATCTCAAATTAAAAGATAAAATACTCTCACATATAGTACCAAAATATATTTTATATAATAATAATTTATTTATATTTATTTCTCTTTTATATATTATTTATTATATCTCATAAAAATAAAAAAAAATAGACAAAAAAAAATGTTATGACATGTTGTGATATGTATAATAAGAACTGTCCCAATCAAATATGATGATATAAAGAGATCCGTCTCTCAATCAAATGTGATGATTAGGAGTGGATATATGGGTAGAAGTCTATGGGTTGGTTCGCGGATCCCGTAATTTACTCAAGTTTGGACCAACTTTTTCAAAAAAATTTAGGGGTATAGTCCATAATAGTCCGTCCCGCGCAACTCGCGGATTTTGCGAGTCAAACCCGCAAGGTCCGCGGGGTGGTCCGCAAACCTGCACTATTTTAATGATTGAAAATTGAAACCCTAATTTCGTTTCCCGCCTCTCAATCTTCCCGCACATCGCACCCTCTTAGTCTCCTAATTCTAATAATAGAAAAATGATTCTTGATCATAGTGGGAGATTAAAAACTAAAAAACTTTATCATAATGTGATGTGTGAGATATAATGTGATGTGTGAGATGATATATATGATGTTATTAAACATGATCTTCTTTGTTGTTGAATATAAGAGCTTTAAAGAATTATTACGGTATTCGCATTTTTATTTTAAGGTACCCTCTAGGTGTGTTGATACTACTATTAATGTGAACAATTTGTATGATTTTGAAAAGAAAAAACTGAAATACATGTTGAATAAGTTTGACATATGATGTGTGGATATCTTGTATTTGTTAGGGTTATGTTTCATTAACTGCACATTATGATGTTGATGCAAATTGGAAGTTAAATAGTCAGATGATTAATTTTTCTCATTTTTCTTTACCACATTCGGGACGTGAGATACCAAAGTTATATATGATTTTGCGGAAGAATGGAGGATTGAGCGGAAAAATTTTTCATTAATAATGTTTCTTCTAATGATAAAATGTGAGACTATTTGAATGAAAAACTTATGTTGCATTATAAAGGTTTAGTAGGTGAGGGTGAATTTAAATTTGTTGTTGAAGATAATTTAAAAATTATGTTATTGACTTATTTTATTAAAAATTTAAGAAGTAAAATAAATCATTTCTTTTAGCATCTTTTTAAAATGCCAAATTTAGCATCTTTTTTAAATTTTTTAACTAGGCCCGCGGACCGGTCCATTTAACCCGCGGGGTAGGGCAGACCACCAAACTAGGTCCACTTAATATTGCGGGACAGGGCAGGACGAACCAAACTTTTCACAGACCTATGCGGGCGGCCTTAGACAGGGCGGTTCGGCCCGCTTACCCACCCCTAATGATGATAGTGAATAAACTTTTTTTTTATTTAAAATGAGATTTACCTTATTAAGATAAACAGATTGATATAAAAAATATTATTGTAATTTTTCTCATTTTTTCATTTCCATTCTATCTATTCTCTATTTTACTCTATTATTTATTCATTTATTTTTATCTTCTTATTTACATCTTTTTCTTTTAAACTTTCATTTCTCACCCGCAGACACAATGTTAATCAATTACAAAAATAAATCTAGCAATAGTTCTCTTACAATTTTGGTTACCACTATATCTTTTCCCATATTCAAATTATTCAAATCTCCTGTGATACTAGCAACCTAGTTTGAAAATTGTAAGTACTTATATCTTTATTCCTATTTTTATAACTAAGTATTCTAATTGATTACATTAAAATTAGAATTTATTATTAGATTATTATTGATTCGAATCTTATTATAACGTGATTAAATGATTTTGGTGAGTTGTATTTAATTGATTATTAATAAGTTTGATAATGAAAATTATCTTAATTATAGAAAAAATTCTGTCAAAATTTTTAAAAATTGTTGTTTTAATTTATGTTTTATTTCTTTTACATTAAGTATTAGATAATTTTATGTTTGATATATATTTATTCTATGTTTCAGGTAACATACGATGATGGTACTTCCCTTAATGTATTTGTTTTTGAATTATTATATAATATATTAATTAATGTTCTTTTATATGTACTTAAACATAATAATATTCTTCATAATTTATGTTAATTTAAAGTTTATTTCAATTTAATAACTTTTAGTAGTTATATGAAATATCTTTTATTTAATATTTATTTTATTTAAAATTAGAAATCTGATATCACGTGGACATTTATTTGTATCAGATTTGTAATTGTTGTTATATTAGATATTTAACAATTTTATATATATTCAAACATTTTATATAAGTTTGAATTCTATAAAAAAAATTATAAAATTAAAACAAAAATTTTAAAAAAGAAAACATTTTTAACAACGGTTCTTAAAAAAAATGATGTTAAAAATTCTATTTATGACGTCGACTCTTTGTAAAAAATCGATCTAAAAATCATTTATTGCATTGGTTATTTAACTGTCATAAAAAGTCTGCATATTTAATGTCACTCTAACAGTTCTTTAATAGATGTAGAAAGTTGTTAAAAATTGACGTAAAAACCCTTTTTGTAAGTTAATGATTTGATCTTGAATCTTTCATAAAGGGATCTCCAACTTTTCTTAGATATTTAATTAGAAAATTACGTTCACCAATCATGCTTTTTCAAAAGCAGATAAAGGTACGAGTATGTTAATCCACGTTAGTATTAAAATCAAAAGCAGATAAAGGTTTAACTATGTTAATCCACGTTAGTATTAAAATCAAAAACAAATAAAGACAAAGATATTTTTATGTTGTTCGTCTTAAACATACTACGTCCAATTACTTAGCAATTTGCTAAGTTTTCACTACAAATCGTGAAAAGAGGTTATAAGTATTCTTTGCACCCAGCCACAATACAAATATTCTTTGATCCCAGCCTTCTCAGGCTAAACAGCAAGGTATTCTTTGAAACGCAACCTCCTCAAACTAATACAAAGATATTCTTTGGAACGCAGTCTTCCCATGCTAAGGGCACCATAAAAGTGGATTTGAAAGAAAGTTTCTAAGAAAAAAAGATCCTCTATGCAAAGAGGTGTTTACAGATGAAACACAAAGTTCAAGAACTAGAGAGCGAAACTATAATAGATAGTTTATCAAGCGTAAATTCGCCAACTTGAATTGAGGATGTTGAAGTCTTTATATAGGCAAGGTCTTGATAGATCCGTTAGACTCATCCTCGAGACCGTTGTCTTTTTCTTGAAGCTTTCAAACGTGTGGCAGAGATCAATCAGAATAATTAAATGATGTGTAGCGAAGTCAGACATGTTTAGAGCTTTTTTTAACTTAATCAGAGAGATTACCAAAAAGTATGATTTTTTTTTTTCGTGTTGCAGAGGTTTTACACAGTCTCTCATCCATCTTTGCAAGCTTCTTTGAGTAATGTCTTGATTTAAAATCTGGCACGAGTTACACAGACTGATAACTAAGACTTCATTTGATTTTAATAAACGAAGGGTCTTCACTTCTTTGTCTATCTTCAAACTTCTAAACTTCGTCTTGAAGCATGACTTTGAGTTTATCAAGGGCAGACGATGACTTCATAAGATGCAAACTTTGAGAATCTCTCTTGATTTATACTTACTTCGTCTGATTTTGACTTGCAATGCTTTAGTCTAATACTATATCATCTATCTGTTCTGTAATTAATCAAAACTTAGGATTTTAATCATCTTGATCTGATAGAAGATTTGCTGTAAGAAGGAAATTACACCTTTTTGACACTTTAGATTACACCTTCGTGAATTCACAATGTAAAAATTCATATTATATATATATATATATATATATATATATATATATATATATATATATATAAACTTCTACTTACGTACTAAATAATTAGAATAGAAGAATAAATTTGTTGTTCTTTAATACATTAGAGATTGAGTAAGAAAATAAATAATAGAAGTAAAAAGAAAAAAAAGGTATACATGATTAATTTGCTTTGTTAGCATCTCATTTATGTGTTTCTGTCGACTTTTCAACGGTCTGCTGTTTTGAATGCTTGAAAGTTACATGCTTTATAGTATTTGTTTCTGTTCAGATTTTCACTTGAATAACACAAACCTTTTGAGAGAACGAGAAAACGTGATCACTGCTCCTATTCTAGAATATAGATGCGGAGAAAATAATCATTAATTGTGCAACAAAATTTAATTATAACAACGACAATCTATATAATATGTGAATTTCACCAACCTCTTGAGTAACATAAAAATCAAAATCGTAGGTTATATTTGTTCAATAACATAAAAATTTAACAATATTAATCAAGACATGCGAATGAGCCTAATTTGTCGGTTAGCGCGTCTTGTGCTGTGATTAGAACTCATCATTGATCATTCAACATAAAAGCCCACTTTGAATTTTTAATGATCTTTAAGAAATATCTGAGAATATGCAGCGTAAACTTCCAGCCATTGATACTTACTAACGTAGAGGAAATTAATAATTCGTTGGATGGCATAAGATCCAACTAATGCTGTATATCGTCAAACAAAAAGCTTATTAAGAAAATTTGTTGAACTTTCTTTACGGTAGATTAGTATTTAATTTTAGGACTCCGCCTTTTAATTTCAGTTTAAATCTAAAGTGTATAACTATATTTAAGAGAAAAAAATTGCTTAAAAGTTAAAACTAAGAAAAAAATGCATATACTTAATTTAATTTCAATCCTAAAGAAATTTTATAAAATATTCGAAATCATTAAAAATGTACATGCATAATAAATTAAATTTTAAATTTAAAAGTAAAAACATTTTGGAGAAAATAAATATCAGCCAGTAACTTTTAGAAGAATGTATATTAATTTAACCTAACTATTTTTTTAGTTTTATTTTTATTTTTTATCTTGGTAAATTCTTTTCAAATATTTTTTAAAATTTTCAAGCATTTTAATTTTAATTTATATCATCAATAACTATTAAAAAAATTAATAATGATGTCGTCATGCTATTATCACGATGTCATTGAAGAAAAAGATGATATCATAATGACGTAATTTTCAATTCATATACATGTGTGTTTCTTTTTATTTTTTATGTAATTTTTCAGTCTTTTTTAAATTATTTTTATTTTCATTTATAGTTTTTCTATAATAATGTTGTCTTGCTATTATTGACACATGATAGAAATAATGTCATCATTAATATTTTTATGACAGTTAATTATTAATGATAAAATCAAAAAGTTAGAGACTACCTAAAAAACATTTATAGGGATTAAACAAATGCTAAAATATAGAAATCCTTTAATTAATACACATATGTAATAGAATGATTTACAATGATTATGTAGAGAAATATTTAAACATTCAAGAGCCATATAAAGGGGATACAGAGAATAATTAAAGTGTGTATTTCCTAATGTACTTTTTTTATACACTTTTTTTATTATATAAAATACGAATGTTAATTATGTTCACGCTGAACAATTTTTTTCAATTTTTTTTCACTTATTATTTTTAAATAATTTTTTTTTATATTTGTTAAAATTTATTAAAATTACAAATTATGAGTGAGATGTTTATTAAATAAGAAAAACTCACATAATTATGTGATTTTCAATATTTTTCCATCAATAATATGTAAAAATTTACGTTATAAAATATCTTATTAACATTTCTACGTAAATTCCACTAAATACGTAAGTTACATTTCGACTCAATGGATTCCATTCTCAAGTTAGTGAGATTCACATGAGTTCCAGTTAATAAACTAGATAGATTATGTGTAAAATTTATTTAACATACTTTTTTTAAAACTGTTTTTTTATAAGATCTAATTAATTAAAATACATAGTTTGAGGAAATTAGTTAATTTAATTATAAATATTAAATATATATATATATCTTAACTTTGATTTATATTTTTTAAAATTATTTTTAGCATTAATAATAGTGAGTCTTAATTTTATTTTCCTTTCAAATATATTTGTTATCTCTGTTATCAAGAATATACTTATTATTTTAATTTGTATTAACTATGCGTGTCAGAAGACTAGTAATCTTAATATTTATACAGAAGACGAAGTTACAGTCCCGAATAGATTTAAGACATTCATGTATTTGTTCTACCCTAGAATTCCTCTTAATTAATGATATTTATGTACGTAAAAGGTAATTGATATCAGTTCGTTTAACTAAACAAAACCTCTAATTTAGTTGTTATAAAAAGGTAAAAATAAAAGGCAAGAGAGGGGTAAATGAATAAGTTCTAGCTGAACTTTAAAACCTAGATCTCTAATATGAAATCATACATGTCATGTTAACAAATAACAATGGAGACCAATCTAGTATAATGTGCTTAAATTGATATTTGTATTATATTTTCATGGCAATGCTAATGATTTTAAAAAATATTCTTTAACAAAACAAACATATTACACAATTTGAATATTGTTTATAGTTCATACTGATCTTAGGCTAATGCGTAATGAATAATCTTCGTTGTTATTGTTTAATGTATCCTTAGTGAGCACGTAATAAACAGTGATAGATCATACTCACGTAGGAGAGTGTATGCAAACTACAATTAATTTATTGAATTGAAGCTTGACGTTGTTACATATATTCCATAATCCCAATAAGGGGGGATTGGATACAGATGATTCAACAAATTATAGGTCTCTAGAAAAAAAAAATTATCTCATTGGAACCTAAACCAGTTAAATGGGTCAAAAATAAGAAATAAACGAATTATGGTAATGCAAATGGTTGTGACCTAAACCAATGCATTAGGCTAATTAATTTAGGCCAAAGAATTGATTGATGATGTTAGAGGGACAGTATATGGGTCTCATTTGAAAGCATATACTGTCCAGGTAAAAAAATTATGTATATTAAACGAACTTTTATATTAATATTATGATATATGTCCTGTATTCTACTATGATCAGTGTTCACAGTTTCCTCTTCCTGCGCTTACACTCTTCTTCCTCTACCTCCAGCAAGTTCATGATCACTGCATCCGAAGCATCTCTTAACAACTCCGCCCAATCCCTGAAAATCCATCAAAATCAAATCAATATATTAATTTAACACTGCATTGCGTCAAAATCAATCAATTTAATTAGTGAAACAGTGCAAGAGCAGTTTTCAATACTTCTATAATAACTAAGAATTTAAAGATCAGGTACAACCATATAAAATGCTTCTGTACAACCAAATAATTATAAATAAAATTTTATAAGATTTTTCAGAATTTTGTTAATGAAGATCAATAAGGTTATTATAAATAAAGGATTATGATTAATTAATTATATAAAATAGTGAATGATGATTTTTCACAAAGACTATTCCATTCGCCATTCATAATAGCTATAATTAAATGTTATTCAGGTATTGCTATTTTAATCTATAATCACAATTAGCTTTTTATTTTAATTGCATTTTTTTTCAAACTTTCATTATGCAAATTATCTTGATAAAATTTTAATTCTCATTTGAGAAAAACCAATAAACACGATTATCAAATTTTTTTTGGAAGAGTAGTACGTAATACGTACCCTTTCAAAGAATCAAAGGTCAATCCAACAGTGTATTTAGCTTCCTCGAGTGCCAAACTGAACCTTTGAAGCTCTTTGGGTGGACAAGTTCCATTGTCCTTGACCACAAGCTGCGAAGGTTTCACGTCATAGAAGATGGGAACAACCCTCTTTTTGGTCTCCATAAGTAGAGCGAGTTCATGGAGACAAAAATACGAGTCACAATAGCGTGGCGAAAACACCGTCACGCCTACCTTGCACCCAAGAATAGCCCTATCAATATGATGAAACAATTTGTCTCCAGGTTTCATGTTCTTGCTATCTAGAAACGATCTCACTCCCATCTTTGTCAAATGATCGTCGAGCAACCCAGCAACGTTTCGCTTTGTGTCGATTCCACGGTGGTTTATGAAAGCCTCGCACGCTGGACGAGTGATTTTGTGGGACAAGATTGCTGGCAAACGTTGCATGGCTCGTTCTACAAGTTAGTTATAACCTATTTTTTTGTTTGGTTCTGTTCCAATGTTTATGTCCTTTGAACTGAATTTGTGTACTTTGTGTTTTGTTTTGGGAGGTTTATAATTGATGGTTGATATAGGGTGATGGACAAAATGATGATGATGATGTATATATATACATATAGGAGAAAAGTGGTGGCGACGAGTTTGATTGAAGACCAGTTTCACAAACTAGGGGTTAGGTTTGAATTTCAATGGGGTAGGCAAATATGTTAATGTCTTGACTCGAGAAAATACTAGGGTATTTGAACGAAAAAGAGTAAAAGTGTTTGAAAATTTTGACTACTTGAACACATGTTTGGAACTGTGTCTCCTTCAAACACGTCGGTACTCGGTACATAAGTTTGGTCACTTTATTCGATGTGGGGAATCCTTTAACGCAGATACGCTGACATGGTCATGTTTAGTGATCTTGCCTTACTTTTGTGGGAAATTTATGGGATTGCTTCCTTATTCCCCTGTAAACTAATTATTACATGGGTTTGAACCGATATTTCTTATAATATTACTTGTAATATAATTAAAATAATTTATATTAGTTAAAATAATGTTTAAGTTGTGAATTATTTTTTTAGGGTTAAATTAAACCCAATTTCAAATAAGTATAAGAATCTATCTTGTAGCCGTTGTAGTTATTGGACTTGTATATATTTATTACTGTTTTATTATATCACTCTAGGAATATTCAATCTTACATGTTTTATTTTTGAGATGTTTAATTTTTTATATGAAAGGTGTGCAGTGAAAATCACAAATTAACAAACAATATGAATATGTTGAGTCTTGTGTTAATTCAAAGTTCCACATCAGAGAGTATTAAAAATAAGGAGTATTAAAAATAGGGAGGAGTGAAAAACCTATATAGAAGAGAGTATTAGGTTTTATTTACTTACACCACATCCTAAAATCTATAATAGGTGTTTTAAGTTTTAGGTAGTATGTGTCAAACACTATGGGAGGGTTTGTAATTTTTGCCAGAAAAAATTATACGTTGAAGGGTTTGTAATTTTTGCCAGAAAAAATTACACATTGAAGGGTTTGTAATTTTTGCCAGAAAAAATTACACATTGAAGGGTTTGCAATTTTCGCCAGAAAAAATTACACATTGAAGGATTTGTAATTTTCGTCAGAAAAAAATTATACATTGGAGTGTTTGTAATTTTCGCCGGAAAAAATTACACATTAGAGTGTTTGTAATTTTCGCCAGAAAAAATTACATGTAAGGAGGGTTTATAATTTTTCTGTTCAAAAATTACACATAGTAAATTTTGTTTCCGTGGATTAGATTTTGAGGCACCGGACCACGTTAATCTTTTTGTGTGCTCTTTTTCTTTCTCCTTTATTATGTTTTGATATATATATATATATATATATATATATATATATATATATATATATAAGTTAACTCTATTCAAATTCAAATCCTTGTATGCAAATTGTGAACTGTTACCATTTTTTTCAGGCTTAATCAATTGTAAAATGCTACTTCTACTAAAAAAAATTTAGATTATTTTATACAAGAGAGATGAAAAGAAAAAAAAAAGAGAAAAATGTGTAATAAGATGTGTAGTGAGATAAATGTAAAAAAAAATAATGTTATAATTTTTTAAATATTATCTCATGAATTTTGTAAAGAAAATTAATTGAGTTCAAGATGCATAAAAAAAATAAAGAATAAATTTGAGTTCAGGAGAACTACTTAAGACAAATGAAACATATCCTCGAGCCTGGGGACCCCATGTAGTATTTTTCAGTTTTTGCTTACTCTGTTTGCCCTATTTTCTTAATTTTTGGTATTCTTGAATATGGAATGTTGAAACTTTATGGAAATTTAAGACAAAATTTTCCATTTTCTTTGGTTAATTATGAATTGTCATCGAATTGGAATAGGTCTTTACGATATTAAATTTCAAAATAGTCCGGGTAAGCTGAGTGCCTTGTTTGATTTCTTAATTGGAAATAGACGATTCTAAACATAGCAAGGAATATTACGTGGCTGTTGAAACAGTCTGATTGTACGATTCATAAGAATGATGCACACAAGAACGTAAGACAAATTTGAGAGAGAGAGAGGAGAGAGAAATTCCGAAAATTTGATATTTGGAATATATATGATTAATATATTTCGTAGAATCAGATTAATATATATGATTATTAACTAGTTAATTATTACTTAATTATTAGAATCATAAACATTTAGAAATTTGACTTCTAACACCAATTGACCTGGCCTTCGCATGCCCAATTTACAATTGCATGAGAACAAAATTACAATTCATACCATGTGCCGAGTATTTATATTTATATTTAAAATATGAAATTCATTAATGAAATCATTGAATAATATAATATTTATGTATGTTAAATTTTACATTAATGAAATATTTACCGGTATGCAAGTTAACGTACATATAGTTATATTGAGTTGTTACATGCACGAGAGTGTGAGAGAGAGGTGAGGTTTTTGGTGTTCATGGCAAATAGAAGTTAGTGTTTATAATTTCAAGAAGTTATAGGAATTTGAGAGATTTATAATTTAGGGTAGTATTAATTAGAACATGTCTTGGGTATAAATTTTGGTAAGTAAATAAATAGTGCAGGACATTTAGATGGAAATTATTGTAAGAATTAAAGGTGGGCTTATATTGTTATAATTTTGGGTAAGTCTAGAATTTATTTGAGATGAAATAAGAATTGGATTGAGATATTTAAGGAGTTTAATAACCAGCTTTTTGTGGGTTTCTCCTTAAATAAGAATTAAATATAGATTTTTCTATTAAATAAATCGTCACAACATGTCAACCTATATTGCCATCCAATTAATCTCATTGTAGTTCATTAAAATTTTTGAAAAGCAAAAGAAAATTTGTTTTAATTAGTTCATGATATACTTGGAATATCGATCATCTCCCAGGCACTCAGATTTAGGATTACTAACAAAGAACATTAATATCCCATCTACGTACTATATGTATTAAAACTTAACTTTTAGACAGGCCCGGGTAAAAGTATTAATTTAACTTTCATTCTATACATGAATAATATATGTATTATAATTAAAAATATAACATATGTATTAAAATAAGAATAAAAATTATAAACAATTTATGTATTAAAATTTTTGGAGTAGAACATTTATACTATATAGTGGCGGATTCACATAGAAGTGTACGGAGTAATTTTCCTCATTTTTTTTAAAAAAAATTTAAACATGCTTAGTAAAAAAAATGTTGCTATAGAAAATAGGTGTTATACTTATAGGAGGAAAAAAAATAAGTCAAGGAAAATATTTATATGAGATGAATGAAAGAATAAATGGTATTAATTTTACTTATCACTTAACTTTTAGCAATTACCATATCATTATAATGATACTTTTTGACATAAAAAATTCAAATTTTTTAAAAAATATTATTTAAAATTAAAATTAATAAAATTTTTAATTTAAACACTAAATTTTAAAATTACTAAAAATTTTCTGAATTGACTTGTCTAAATCCTCTCATGCATTTGTATGAAAGTTCCCACCAACCCAAAACATTCTTTAATTTTTGTACTATGACAAGAAATTCCAAATATTAAAAGTAAATGCTACTGTTGTGATGAGAGTGACTCATTACCCATGCATCATGTCAGAGACTGAATTAATTACTTTATGTTCTAACTAGCAGATACTGAGTCTTCCTAACCGCGGGGGTTCTTGAATTGATTGATATAACTTCTGAACTTTGTCGTTATGCTTACAGTATTTGCATAACTGATAAAGTGATTACTAAACCAATCAGCCACACCTACCGTCCTAAGAAAATTCCAAAGTGTGGAATTAATTTGAAGAACCAATAATGGAAAGAAAAGAAAAGAAAAGAAAAAGGTTTATGTACGTGAAAAAGAATCGCAAAATACTTTTCTTTCTTTCTTTTTTTTTTATCATGACTTATATTCAACAAATAGCGTGGGGTACTTTGACTTGGTTGATTGATCATAAACATGAAATTATTGGTTGGGATTTAGTGCTGAGTTCTTTGTTTGTTAAATTTATTGATTTAATTTCCAAAAGGCAAATGCGGCTCTATTTGTTCTTGCTTTTGTTTAAATAATAATTCTATTGATATACTTTTCCTCACTTTTAATCATGTTGTTAGTTAGTTTTCCCACCAGCTGTTTAATTAGTTGATTTTCTAGAACAGAAAAAAGGTGAATTAGCTAATAATTTTTTTACGTAAGTAAATTGGTAAGAAATTGTACGTACTTAGCTAGATGCTCCATATAAAATAAATTAAAGATGGCTCCATGTAATAAAAATAATAATATTTTTCAATTATACATTATAATTTTTATACCTGTCTGATGTGCGTGTCATAAATAACAACAATCATTTCTAAAATTTCCTCAAATTAGCTAGTTCAAATGATGAGTAGCTATAGCTTCGTTTCTATAAGACTTGATTAATATCGATCGAGTTCCAGGAATGAGAAAATAATTAGATCATGCATGTTCGTTGTTCAACCAAAGAGTATTATTTACGGTTATATTTGTTAGAAATATCATCTTATCACATAAGTTTAGTCTTAATTAACGTGGAAAGGATTTATTGAAGTTTTACATTATCTAATGATATGGTTTGTTACATGTATTAAAAAGTAATTTTTATTTTATAAGCTAATTTTATAAAATTAAGATACATTTATTATCTTCGTGTCTAACGGGTGCTTGTGAACTTGACTCTTTGTATATGTACAAATAAATTGCTTTAACAACTTGAACTTGTCCATGTAATTAATGTTTATTAATTAAGATTTCATGGAATAGTAAACTTTAATTTCATTAATATCTCATCTTATTTTGGCCGCATCTCAATATCTCTTCTGTAATATAAATCTAATGTTGCATCAGAAAACCCAACAACATAGTTTTTACAAAATAAAGCTTTATATACAACATTCAATTGTTTTCTCTCTTCTCTCAACATGGCGTTGTCAAGGAACAAGCTGCGCCGATATTCAACAAAACATGATTTTGGAATTCATAGTGGTTTCACAGTTTGCATGTCTTCAATTATGTTTTCGCTATTTTCTTATTAAATTATTTTCACCATTTTAATTTCTAGCCATGTCCATGTATAGTTAAGATGAAAAAGCTAAAATGATCAATAAATGTTATGAGTATTAAATTCTCTCATACAACCTTAATGTTTAAACTTTTTTTCTCTCACTATTTACTTTCAAAATTTAAATACTTTTTATTATTTAAACAACTTTATTTCACAATCAGCTGTAATATACAACTAATCAATCAACTTACTCAAATATATATATATATATATATATATATATATTATTTATATTTATGTTTATATATTTTTTTTCTTCATATTTTACAACTGATTTTCTGAATATCTACTTGTTATATATATATTTTTTTTTATATTTTACAACTAATTCTCCATGAATCTACGCATTACATATGTCTATTAAATATTTTTCTTATTTTTTTTATGAAAAACTATTTTTTTTATCTTTTGTGGTGTCTGTTTGGAGACGTATATGGTACGTGCATAACCCACAAGACAGGTCCATTATTACGTTACCCAAAAGCCTTAGTATAATAATCCTGCGAGCGTGTATGAAAGAATCCGAAAGTTGTCTGGAAATCCAAATAAGAGTGCACAAGAAATTAGTAATATGAATGTAATGTATGAAAGAGCGTAAAGGTAACATTAACTTTGATTTCGAGGTGCATGGTTCTGTACATAGTTTGCTGCCACTGTTTATAATTTTTATAGGATTAAATATGTCTTTTATATCGAAATTTAGCATTTTTTTCATTTTTAATTTTTTGTAATTTTTTAGTTTTAGTCCTTGTAATTTAGTGTATTTTTATTTTTAATTTTTGTCAAATTTTTATTTCATTTTTTTCCTTAGTAAAATGTTAAATTTATAATTAAGTGCTCTTTTTTTTAAAAAAAAAAATATAATCTTATGTTATAAAGAAATTTTCAAAGTGTTCAAATTAAGAAACTTGGTTAAAATTTTAATAAAATTGTAGATATATATATAAGTAATTTAACCTATTAAAAGTGAATATTATTTTAGAGTAAATTATATTAATACTCCAAAACTTTTCTAGTCCTTAGATTAAATTTGTTAATTTTTAAAAAAATATCGCGCAGATAATTTTTACACATTATATTAACTTATTTAATTATTTTAAAAATTATTAAATTAAAATCCCTTATAAAGTAAGTTACGATGATGGTAAGCATTAAAAAAAAGGTACTTTCATGATTTTATAAAAGTATCATTATAATTTACTCTTTACTTTAATAAGAATGCAAATATCAATTTTTATTTTTTTTTAGAATTTTAAGCGTTTGAATATTAAGAATGGAGGGAGAGTTTTACCATCCATAATGATATTATTTAACCTTATTGAACACAATTAGGATTGTTTGCTGTGGAAGATGTTCTTAAAAAACAAAAACAAAAGTATATTATAATGTTACAAATTAGGACCGTGAATTTGAGTCTAAGAAAATAGGTTCACAAATCACAGGGCGGCTGGACTTTAAATTTAAAGACCCAAAATTAAAGCAACACCTTTTGTCATGACTTTTAATTTAGTGGGCCCAATAATACTTTAAAATAAGAAAAGAAAATACATTGTCTAATGACCCAACATAACAATGTAGCATTGGCAGATGTCAATGTGTAAAACCCCGTCAGTGTGGCTGCTCTCTTTTCCTAACCAGCTGCAACTTTACTGAGGCTATTTGGGCTATAATCTATGGGCGCGTCCAAATGGCCCATTTGAAATGGCTGTCATTACATTTTCGCCTTTAAATGGAGGTGATGTGAAAAAATGTTGTTTTAACGTTTAAGAGTGATTAATCAAGTCCAACTACATATTTTACAAATTTTATAATAAGCTTACAAAAGTGTTTTAGGAATTCTAAATAGTTACGTGAACAATGAGATACATTTAGTACTGTTAATGTTAATATTAAAATGTTTGATAGAGTATAGGTATTATTTTTTTTCTTTTAACAAAAATTAAAAAAAAATTATGATAACAATTCATCTTAAAAGGATTAATAGCTTTATGAATGGGTCTTGCACGTTCTAACATAAGTATCATGATTCTCTGCTTCCTCCTTTCACTTTTTTTTTTTGTATATCCTCTCTTTTACCTTTATTCTTCTCTTTTTCTTCTTATCTTTCTTTCTAAATTTCCCCATAACAATTTTTATCAAGAATTTGGTCCCGCCCATGATTATGGTCCCCTCTTCTACTTGTTTTCTGGGCTGAATTAAAAGGTACGCTTAAAATTTAACTTTTAGATTAATATTATAGTTAGGTGTTAAGTTAGTTTTATTATAGATTTAGTATATAATATTAGTTTAAGGATTTAGTATAGAATTAGTCAATATGTTTAGTTTAAGAATTTAGGTAGTTAGCTAGAAAAATTATAGGTAGTTAGAAAAATTATTGTTTAGGTAATAAAAGAATTTTATAGTATTTTTATTAGATTAGGAAAAAAAATTTAAAGTAGTTTAGAAATTTTTTAAATGCAATAAAGATTTTAAAACTTTGTTTAAATGAAAAATAGACCAATTAACATTATGAATTTTTTAAAAAAATTTGTTAAATTTGGGATTGTTGTAAGATTTTATTTAAAATTTTTAATTTGTATTTTTTAGTTGTTTTAGACAAAATTAATAAATACGTTTGACAATAATTAAAATTAAAATTTTTATTTTAAATATTTTTTAACATAATGGATACGAAAATTTTATTCTTTTAAGAAAAATAAAATAAGTAGTGTAGAAATAAAATAAGTTTATTTAAACTTTTTTTTTTACGTAATGTTTAATATTTAAATTTTTTTACATAATTTTTAATATTTAAAAAGTTTAATATTTAATTATATATAAAAAATTACTTATTATAATTTGATTAGTTTAACATTTTAAAATATTTATACTAAAATGTTTATTTTTATTTTTTAAAAAACGCAATGCTTAACTTAATTTTGTTAAAAAATAAAATACGTAATTCAGAAAAAAATTAATGATTAAAGTTAATTATAATAATTTGATTAGTTTAATATTTAAAAATTTTTGTAATAAAATATTTATTTTTAATTTTTTTTCAAAATGCAATGCTTAAAATATACAGTATAGACAAAATTAATCATTAGAGTTACTAATAATAATTTAATTAGTTTAACGTTTTAAAATTTTTGTAATAAAATGTTTATTTTTAATTTTTTCAAACATAATGCTTAGCATACTTTATTTATAAAAAAAAACACTCGGTATAACAAAAATTATTGATTAGACTTACTAATAATAGTATTATTAGTTTAATCTTTATTGAAGTTATAGATTAACCTTACACCATCTCAATTGTTTTTATATTATGGATAGATGATGACGCACCATCTTTTATAACTATTTCTTCACAAAATTTAATAAAATTAATGTTATGTTCAAGATAATTATTATACATCATTATTATCAATTATTTGTACAATGACATATTTATTTTTTATATTATATCTAATTATGATATAATCAATTATTTTATTAGAACTTAATTTAAATAAATTTATCATAAATTTTAGTTTTTAATAATTTATAGTATTTACTTCTATTTTGATTTACATAGTTTTTCTTAATCAAACAAATATGATTCATTCATTATTTACATATATCCTATTATTAATGTACATAACGATGATATTTATAAAAGTTATTTCTCCACAATATATTTATAATACAAACAAAAAATATTAATATTTAAAATTAATAAGTATAATAAATAATTTAAATTATTATATCAAATAAAATTATCTATAATAATCTTTCTTCATTCTCACCTTATTACAAAAAATTATTTAATTAATTATTTCTAAAAGAATATCATTTAAAAATTAACATTAAAATAAAAAAAATAAACAAAAAAAAAATGGTTGAAAACCTTACATTGCATAGTGTTGAATAGGAAAATGAGTATATATATAAGGAGTCAGACACAACACTCCACAACTTCAGCCCATTGAGGCCCAAACCTGTAAATACCATGCGCACTCCAAACTTAAAGCGCGTTTTGTTAACCAATCACAAAACTTATCACTCTAATGGCTGCTGGGCGCATCCTTTATTAATATCATGACCAATCAAATTCTGTAGCGCCAAACAGTTAGCTGAAAATATCTAGCAACTAACCAGCATTTAGTCGGTTAAAAGACACCAATAGTCTGAATGTGTTTAACAAAAATGGATCCTATAAATAGTTTCTAACCTAGTTCAATAAATTTTTTAAAAAAACCACCCATCAAAAGCTCATTAGTAAATAACATTAATGCATATTGTTGATAATATATTTATCATGGGCCAGTCTTCTGGGTCATGGTTTTCATTTTTCCTTAAATTAGTGCTTCTTAACAGTAGTTTTTTTTTTTTTTTTTTAAATATGAGTAGGTATTTTTATAAAAAAAATGTGTCTGCCTAGTGACATGATATAATATTAGGCTCGACCTAAAAGAAGGTGGCTTGTAAAAAATTTAGGGTCTACTACAAATGGATAATTTAAGGCAACCGAAATGGATATGT
The DNA here is from genome assembly GCA_026586105.1 of Hylodesmum podocarpum. NCBI lineage: Eukaryota > Viridiplantae > Streptophyta > Magnoliopsida > Fabales > Fabaceae > Hylodesmum > Hylodesmum podocarpum. The sequence goes on from JALJEV010000638.1 coordinate 6,449,720, forward strand.
CACAAGTTGTGATGGTCCTTGTGATAATACGATGCTTAATTTTGTAATTTTTAATTGAGTTTAGTGTAAAACCATTTTAAAGGGTTAATGAATCATAAATTAAATTTTTTAAAGACTTTTAAATATAGATGGTAGGTATAATTGGTTTAGTATGTAAAATATTTTACACTCATAGTGATAATTTGTTTTTCTCTTTTTATTTTTTCTAGAGTAACAAAAATTTTAAAAAGTCATTCACAGTTTGTTTAATTAATTAGTTGAAACTTCTTTTTAAACATAATTGACTCTGAATCAAAATTTAGAATTGTCATTTGTCCTTAATTGTACCATAATTTATGTAATTTGATTTTTTTTAATTATTTGAAGTTTACCATAATCATTTGCATAATTTTCCTTCAAGGATCGAGTTAAAACTTTTCTCCAGTACATTAATTTTAGTTTCTAGCCAAAAACAAAGCTTGAATGGATCTACGTGGGTCGCGAATTGCACCAAATTAGGATGCATGAATGGTCTCTTTCAACGTTCAAAGAACCTTCTCTTCACTTTTCCTTGTCATTTTCTTTCAACTCGTTCATGTATCAATCCTGAACTTTCAGATCCTTTTGTTTTCAAGTAACTAAACAATTCACGTACGGTTTAAAACTAATAGTTCCACGTTGCTAATTATAATTAGGCATCTTATAAAATCAATTATGAAACAATTCTAAGCTGAAAACTATTAAACATGAATATACGACCAATCTAACGAGCACGGCATCTCTTTGAAATTTATTGCCTTTTCGGCCGGTCTCCCGTTTCTCTGAACTCCAAAAGCAAAGATAATAGTATTTTGCACGGGTTAAAAGTTTAATTAATTATTTAGTTTTCATACATAAACTAATTTCTCATTTTAGAAATATAATTTGATTCAGATTTTGAAAAAAGAAATTTAAAAATTTAAAAAAGTTTCTTGAATTTTAAGAGACTTTATAAAAATATAATGATTTATAAATTTTTTTTCAAAAAAATTTTAATATTAAAATTCTGAACTCTTGGATTTTATTAGATTTATATTATAAAAATTTATATGATTTAAAATGATTTTATGAATTTATGAGATTTGAAATAATGATAACTATTATAAAAGAACCGTGCAAATATATAATAAGAAAAAGTATTATTAAATTTCTCAGGGTGAAATTATTAAATAAATGAAGTCTTTTTAAATATCACGAGATTTTAATTTTTTGTAAATCATAATTGTCTTAATGAAATATTATAAAACTTTTCTATATCATCTAAAAATCCAGATCAAATAACACAAAACATGTTATCATATTATTTTAAATCCTTTAAGATATTAATAAGATATGCCTCTGAACTTTTATATATGGTATAAATACATAGGCTAAAGCGTTCTAAGATTAAGATGGAGGGGGGTCATTTTTTTTTATGCGAACTGGAGCGGGATTAATCGACACACAAATCTTGCACACACTTGTCCGGTTGCAATTAGAAAAAATTTACGATAACGAAACGTTAGTTAGGAGGCTAATAGATAAGTCTAAATCACTGACAATGAAAATTTTTTCGTATTAGTCTTATGTATTAGCAAGTATAGCCACTTTCATGAGTCATTTTTGGAAAGAAATCTTCACATTGCAAGGCATTATCTTAAAAATGAGTACCACCTATCACCCCAAATCTAATGGACTGGAGACCTACCTTAGGTGCCTTCGTTTCGAACATTTGTCTCTTGGGCAGAATACTAATATAATACTATTATCTAAAGTGTTACTCTCTACACACCCTTTGAGGTAGTTTATGGACATCTTTATTATATTAACAGTATAATATTTATGTGTATATATATTTCTCTCGTCATATTTTATAATTAATTATTTAGTTATATACATATTACAATTGTTTACTAAATATTTTTTTTTACGGGAGGTTCCACCTTCTTTGGCTAAATTTATACAACGGAAACATTTGTGGAAGTCGTGGCTCAAGATTTTTAAAGTTTCCTTTGCAAAAGGCACAAAATCAGATGGCTTAATATCCTTATGCGCACAGGAGAACATTGTAGATTTAACCAAGAAATTGAGTTTACCTCAACATTATACTTCGTAAACAAACTTTCGTGCCTACTAAACTTGATCGTAAACTATTGGCTACATACTATGAAACGTATTTTTGGTTTTGCGGTAGGTTGTAGCAGTCACCATCAAATTACAACTGCCAGGAAAAACTCACACACCCAATTTTCTATGTTTCCCAATTTAAGAAAGCTACTGGGAACCATCCTGTTGAACTAGACATTCCAATTGAAATGTAAGGAATTGCAAACATCTATATATGATCAACCCTTCCAGATCTTGAACACCAGAACAATGGATCAATCTAGTTCTACAACTCCTTTAAGTGTTGGTGCATTGGCAAGGAAAGCTTCTAGAAGAAGTTACTTGGGATGACATCTTCTCCATTAGAAATCAATTTCTAGATTTCAACTTTGAGGACTGATTGTTTATGAATAAGAAAGTATCGTTAGGAATGATTTTTGGGAGCATAAAAAATGAGGGAAACCTCTATAGGTTTATTATAGAAAAAGGAAAAGATTAAATTGATAATTGTCAGGAGCATGTTTGTATCAGTTGAGTTAGTTAAAGTTGTTTTGTCTTGATAATGTATTAGTTAGGCTATTATAGATCCTATATATAAGTCCTCATTCGTAGGAGAGAGACATTATTGGAGAATAATCAATTTTACTGAAATTTTCTAGTGTAAAAAGGAGAGTGCTCTTTTGGGGTATACTTGTATGAGTTGTTCTTTTCTTTCATCAATAAAGTAGTATTTTAGTTCTCTTTCTTGCTGTGAGTGTGTGTTGATACTAGTCTGGAATTTGATTTTGTATCTCAGGAACAGATCCCTAACAGTATATTTCTCTTAATTTCGTGAAATTTGAGAGATTTCTTTTATTTTAATCACAACGGATGTGAGGATGACATCCTCGTAAAACACATCAGCTTATTGTTAAATAATTAACTGTCATGGAATGAAATGACAACATTTGTAACTTAATAATAATTGGGTGACAACTTTTACATATATAAAAGTTTGATTACATAATTTACCACAACGTTGAAGTTAGATGATAAAATATGCAATTAAGTATACTATTGAAAGAAAAACAAAAAGATAATTACTATTTTATCCCATTCTTAACTACATTGATCCCTTTATTTCTGTAGAAAATTTTATATCTTACATTCCGTCATGAATCAAGATATTTTCCAAAATGGAATATATATATACCCCATCAATTGTTAATTGAAAAAAGATATTAATCATTCTATTTAACAAGTTCAGAAACTATTTAATAAAGCACATAAGATAATATTTATGACAGTTTGTTAGAATTAATATCAAATAGAAAGTTTAGTTAAAAATAGAAAGTCCAAAAGCATAATATTAATAACTCATATAATGTGGCACCACAATCTAGAAGAAAGGAATTAAGCTGTATAAGTTTAACTTTGTTTTATTTTTAGACATAGCCAACCCTGCATATCAAGGTTCCTGCAATCAGTTAGCCGTTAATGATGAAGACAGAAAGCATAAACACTTAACCATACCGAAAAGAACTCAAACTAATCCACAACATTTGAGGGGGAAGGAGCCTTTATAATCCTTCCTCTTTCAATTTTCTCTCTTGGCTCTCTCTTTTGAGAAAGTTCCATATTGCAAATTCTTATCTTGGTTATTTCTGCATCAAAAATTTGGATAACCCCTAATTGCATGCATGTATACATGCATGCATATATCAATTTTTCTTTTACCAACCAAATTAATTTGGATATTCAATTCAAAAAGGTTTCAACATTAATTTCTCTTCTTTATTCTACGTTCTATAGAATAATTTTATGAATCTCTTTTTGTTTTATCTTGAATTTTACATGTGTTTTTTAACATTAATTAGTTGTTTCAGGATAATAACCAATTCATATTAGCAATAAAACATGACGACCGCGGGGTTTTGCGGTTTGAAACCATTGCTCTTTCGCCGGAAGACAAATATTTTCGAGGTAACATTCTAACCTTTATTGTTTCCATGATCTTTTCGCATTAACCCTTTTATTTTTGTTTCGACATCTATTAGGAACCTGAGTCTAGCCAGTAACAATTTGTTAAAAAAAAGAAAAAAATCTCAATACTTTTTCTTATGAAATTCGAAATCTTGGTATTGGGTTTTTTGTTGATTTATATGTATGATGTTATATGTTCCATGCTTTAAGGAAAATTGCTATTATTGTATTATCATTTATGATCATTCATCAAATTTTGTTTTAACCCATTTACTTATAAAGATGTTTGGACGAAATATTGAAAGAATTTAATGGCTATATGAAACACTATTAGATTTCCTGGGCACACACTTCATAACATATAACATGTTGCAGGCAATAAAAGGCTCTAGTAATCATAAGAATAAGAAGTCTTCAAAGGCTCAGAGCAAAGCAAATGAAGAATCATTGGAGTTGTCATTTGTTGGAGCTGACCAATTGATCTTAATGGTGGAGATTCATAAGAAGATCTTGGCATTCAGAGACATCATGGACCTTGCTCCATGTAACAGCTCTGCTTCCTTACGTGAGGTGCTTTATAACTTCTTTCTATTCAGAATAATAATAGCATTCCCTCACTATTTTGCCTCATTCACAAATTTGCTGCCATACTGTAGATGGTTCTGAAAACCCTGCATGATCTGCAAAGGATTTACCCTGCCATCATACCAAAAAATGAAGTGTCCAAGATTAAGGATAAGCCTATACATCAGGTTTGAACTCATGAAATTATCCTAATTATTATGAAATCTTAGCCTCCTAGATACTAAATATTGACTATTTTACTTCAGGCTATGGCCTACTTCTGTAATGCTTTGAAGTCTCTTGGAGAGTCATGGATAACGAATAGTGATTGGATGACTAAACTCAATATTGTATTACCATCATGCAAGGATAGCAGCAACATGCGTCAATTGGGTATGTTATTAGTAGCCTTATTGTACTTGCCAAATGATTTATGCAAAAAACAAAGAAGGCAGATTCAGGGTCTGTTCGTTTCTCTTATTAATAAAGAGAAAAAAAAATGTCTTCTCTTAAATGCTTTCACACTATTCAACAATCAATTTTTCATAATATATATTAAATTGAAAAGATTATTTTCGAAACAAGTATTTTTAACACAAAAAAAAAACACTTTTTGCAAATAGAAATCGAACACAGTTTCATGCATATCTTATTTGTTTTGCAGGTGACACAATGTTGGCCACTCTAGATTGTTTGATGAAGTTGGCAAGTGAGAGATTTGACATAGAAGAAGATGATCACCACAAGAAAGATCAATTCAGCCCACGGTCTAGCTCATTCGGAAAAATTTATATGAACTCTTCTTCCTTTTCTGATAGCAGCTACTCATGCTGCTCTTCTCCTGCCACACCTAGATCAGTTCTCCCTGCAGAGTTGAAATTCAATGCCAAATCAGGTGATAGTCCAAGAAGCTCTTGTGCCTCACCACTTCTTTTGTCTCTCAGAGTTCAAGCTGTGGGAAAGTTGAACCCCATTGATGTAAAGCGCTTATCTTTCCAAATGTCACCAACACATATCCCCAAGATTGAAGAGGAACCCACCGGGGAAATGGAAATGAATGACAACATTCACAAAGCTTCAAATGATGGAAAACACTCATCAGAAGATCTAGTATTTCACTTGGACACAACAGAGGAATTTGATAGCATAACAAATGGTCATAAAAAAACAACTAAAACTCAAGCTGTGAAAGAAGTGCCGCCATTATCACCATCTCCAGAATTTCTACCAAAATGTCCTACACCAGAACAAACACCTTTACAAGAAGAACCAAAACCTGTGTCTACACCTTCAGTCACACCTTCATCACAAGAAGAACCAATACCTGTGTCTAATACACCTTCACTTGCACCCCCACCATGCATTCCACAACCTACTCCTCCACCATTCATGACAATGGTAAAGACTATGCCTCCACCACCACCAACAACACCTGTCCTGCAGCCAAATGTAGCAGTGGCGCCACCACCTCCTCCTCCCCCACCAGCACCAAAGTTGGAGCAAAGTGTAGAAGCAATTAGACCGCCTCCACCTCCACCACAACTACGGATGCCTTTGGCAGCAACAAATGGGGCAGCTCCTCCACCACCTCCACCACCAATGACAGGTGGATCAGTTCCAGCAACTCCACCACCTCCACCACCAATGAGAGGTGGAGCAGTGCCAGCAACTCCACCACCGACGCCACGCGGCGAAATTGGAGGTGCCCCACCACCGCCACCTCCTCTTGGCGGAGGGAGATCCTTACGCGTTAAGGCAAATACTAAACTGAAAAGGTCGACACAATTAGGCAACCTGTATCGAACTCTAAAGGGAAAAGTTGAAGGGTGTAGCATGAGTGGAAAATCTGCTGCCGGTAAAAAAGTTGGAGGAGCAAGCACCGGAGGGAAACAAGGAATGGCTGATGCTCTAGCAGAGATGACAAAAAGGTATGCTTTTAAACCATCCACAGTATCAGGATTTTATAAGTTATGATGCATGCATTACATGATCTGATTAAGAAAAATATACAATATACACATTGCAATATACAGAGAACCCGACAAAGTAGTTATAAACTTGATAAGTAGTTATAAAATGTGAAAAGAAAGTATGATAAACAACTGCAATATAGTGATCACTGCAATACACAGACCACCAGACAACCGATTATAAATTGTGAAGAGAAAAGTATATGTGTGTTTTATTAAGGAATTAGCTGGTTGACTGCATTGAGTTAAAGTTGCATATTTAATATAGAGAAAGAATTGTCATGGACTCTTCACAAGAGACAAGAATGTCTGTTATGCTCTATTATAAATAAATTATGAATAAAATAAAAATTATAAATCATTGTCATGAGATACTTTCTATCTCTTCAAATAAAATGGTATATCCAATTCTTTTCTTGAAATCATTTATATAAAGGATAATTCATCAAAAGGAAAATATTTTTGTACTACATATGCTTGTATATTACTTATGTAACTCTATTAGATTTTGGTAACTTATTTTAGAAAACTAGAATACTTCATAAATATGTTAGTGAAGTGTCCAAGAGTATGAATATTTGATAGGTTTTATATACGGATAGTGAAGTAAATTAGAGTATATGTGCTTCATAGATTACTAGTCTTGGAACCAAATGCGTCACCTCTTCGCTTATCTTTCCCTTTACTTAATTAGATCCTCTTACTTCCAACAAATAGAAGAAGATGTTCAAAACTACACAAAACAAATCTTAGAGCTGAGGTCTAGCATTACTAATTTCAAGACAAAGGAAATGACAGAATTGGTCAAGTTCCACAATGATGTTGAATCTGTTCTTGAGAATCTAACTGATGAATCACAGGTGAGTAAAGAAAATTCATGCCTATTTATATGGTTTTCGATTCCATTCATTGCAATTGGTTCCTTCAATTCTGTTGCTGTATATAGGTGCTATCAAGGTTTGAAGGATTCCCCACAAAGAAGTTGGAAGCTTTAAGAATGGCAGCGGCTCTGTTTAATAAGTTGAACTCAATGCTTACTGAGCTTCAAAATTGGAAAATAGAACCTCCCATGGCTGCGCAACTGGACAAAGTTGAGCGTTATTTCAGCAAGGTAACAAAAAGTCCTCAAAATCATTTGATGAATTACCTCTTTGTCCAGGTACATTCATTTCTAGATTCTAACCAAAATGAGAAAGTTTCAGATTAAAACAGAACTAGATGCTTTGGAAAGAACCAAAGATGAAGAATCTAAGAAGTTTAAGGGTCACAACATCGAATTTGACTTCCACATTCTTATAAAGATCAAGGAAGCATTGGTGGACGTTTCCTCAAATTGCATGGAGTTAGCACTTAAGGTATCGTATCCAAACAAATCCTTTAAATTGGTATGAAGTGTTGAAAGCAATGACTAACTTTCTTACGTACACAGAATATGGATAATTCCCTCTTAATATATATTGCATGCATACTTATAATGGTCAAGATTCAATGTCTCAACCACTTGATCATAGGACATGCACATGACAAATATTTAACCAACAATCGAATATAAAATGTGAGAGAAAAACGTATATTAATAAGTATATATATGTGATTGAGTTAGTTAATTGATGCATATAGCTCGAAGTAAATTACATGCGCATCTATGACAATTAGTATTGGTATAGGTAAACTACTTTTGACCAAACCATGAACTGAAATTAACTTTGTTTGCATTGTTCAAATTCAATGCAGGAGAAACGCAATCCAGCTGCTAAGAATGATGGACCAAAAAAGCAAGGTGCTTCATTGCTATGGAAAGCTTTCCAATTTGCATTCAGGGTTTACACATTCGCTGGTGGCCTTGATGATCGCGCTGACAAACTAACAAGAGAATTGGCTCAGGAAATAGAAAGTGACCCGATTCAGAACCCAAACCCGACTCAACCATAAATATAGGCTTTGTATGGAGAAAAAAATGAGATGGTGAGGTTCATTTTGCATAGAAAAAATGTTTGTAGACAACTTCAATACGCAGACAATTATTTATAAAGAAACACAAAAATAAAAAAAATGAAAAAATTAATAAAATAAATTCACAATATATACGTTTTATGAATTAATTAACTGATTAACTGAAGTTGAGACATAAGTATCCATCATGAGCCCCCTCTATGTAGTGTCAAAGCCATATGTATATTGATGATCATTGGCGATTTGGAAATATAAATTTTAAATTTTGATAGAAGCTAGTGATGGTGGGAGAGTTTTGAAAATTATTAATTGCGGGAACTCTACTGGAAAGCAGGAAGCTAAACTTGCAGCTTCACTACTTTAGTTTGTTCTAGACATATTTGCTAGACCGTAAATCCTTGTATCGCAATGGTAAATCACAATCGGAGTAATTTTATGTATAAATATATATATTCATAATTTTATTGATATTCATATTAAATTCTTATGTTATTTAAAAGGGTTTAAAATTAATTTATATTAAGAAATTTATTCATTTATTAATATAAGATAATTGTATGTACTTATCTAGTGGTATAACTATAAATCAAATCAAATGATTTTTTAAAGTTAACAATTTATAAATAAATTAATTCGCATAAGAAAAATCAGATGAAAAAATAAGTAAAATAATTCTGACAAAACAAATGACCTATTGTTCTATTAAAATCATTTTAAGGTTGATAAAAAAATTATTTATATGAGATTCATTAATTTACGTAAAATATTTATGTGAGCATAAAAATAAAACATTTTTATTTACAGAAAATATTTTTTGATGGTATATTAGAAACTTTTTATGGTTATGATGATTATTAGTTTTTTATTTATACTTATTTAATTTTTGGAACATAATCTAAGAACAAAAATGAAAATTAAAAAAATAATAAAAAAGAAATAGAGAAAGATAGAGAAGAAAAAATAGAGATAAAATATAATGATAAACTCTCCTAAAAAATCATTAAATGCAAAATAATATTTTTTGCTTAATCCAAAAACTTCCTATTAACATACTTTAAAATTCAGTTAAATGATTAAAAGAGCCACAATTTTGTTACGATTTTTCGCGCTAAAATATGTTTTAGGTATTATAAAATAATATTTATATACACCTAACACCTAAAGTTAATTACAAAGACAATTTATAGTGATGGAAAAATTTCTCATTGCTAAAAGGATAAAAAGCTTGAAAAGACTAAAATCAAAATATTAAAGAAGTTGAAGAACCAAAAATATAATCAAACATTTTAAAAAATTACCATTAAAATTAAAATTAATTAGACGATTCATCAACTCACTCTTTTTACGTAATTGTTTTTACCTAACGTGTGCTAATTAACCATTTTCTCTAACATTTATAGGAGGGGATAAATTTATCTTAATAAATTATAATATTTATTATAAAGTAATTAAGGATTTTTTTATAAAAAAATAATTAATACAAGCTACAACTAAAATAGTCTTATAAAAAATCATATATTTTTCAAAAAAATGTCTTATATTAATAAAAAAAAATAGTATGTAATTTGATTTTTTATACTTTTTTTTCCATGAGTATCATTTCAATGCTATTTATCTATAGATTATTCCTAAAATTAGCATCTTGATATCATTTCAATGGTATTTGCCAATAGATTATTACTAAAATTAGCATCTTGATCAAATATTACATCATGTACATTGATATTTTAATTAAATTTTCAAAAATGATGCCTTTTAGAAAATTAACAAACTTGATTAGTGATTTGTAATAAATTATATTATTATTACTATCAATTATCAATATCCTTCATAAGTATTAATTATCAATTGTTTTTAACGGGAGATGTAATTGATTAGAAAATTAATATACATAATCATAATGCTGATTTGCAGTTTTTTTTAATTTATTAAAACTGTTATTGCATAAAAATTATTGAAGACTAATTATTAATTTCCATAGTTTATAGATATTTTCAAAAATAATTTCTGGCCTAAATTTTAAATACATAATTAATTAGTAAATAATAATTTGAACATTTTTTATTTCTGATTGAAAACTATTTTCGTAATTAAGTGATAAAAATTATAATGAATAATTTAATGAGTAAAAGAGTAGAAAATTTAATAAGTTATATCTTATAAAATCTAATAATATTTACGAATTATTTTCATCCATGCACGGTAAGGTATTCCATGGAACTGAGTTGCAGATTTTCCATTCAACACAATTTGCCATTTCATTATTGGCAGGTTGGTCTAGATTTGCTTTTCTTGATCCCCTCGTGAGGTCATGAACATGACTAAAGTTTAAGTCTACAACAGTGGTACATGACAAGCAATGCATCTCTTTGAAAATCTGTTACTTCTTAATAAGCTGTTTTATTCTGTTACTAGGATGGAGAGTTTAACTTAGATACAGGGGCGAAGCCTGCATGGGAGGGGCCATTTTTTTAAAAAAAAAAATTTCATTTTCATTTGAAGTTTTTAATTTTATTTTTATTTTTTGGGCATATTTTCATCCCATTTAGTCATTCTTTTTAGCAATGACTTGAAAAATAAAATTAATTTATTATAAGAAACATAATATTTTTTATAAAAGAAATTGTTATTATATTTTAATTTTCTTTAAATAATAAATGACTTTATTTTTATTATTTATCATTTAATTAGAAGACCAAAATTACGTAATGTTACACTTGAGAATAAATTAAACACTTATTTTATTAGAAACAAGTTTAAAATTAAAAATTTTTATTATTATTAAAAAAAAATTATTATTATTATTAAAAATTTATTACTATTATTAAAAAAATTATAATTATTATTATTAAGACCTTTATATTATTATTATTATTATTATTATTATTATTATTATTATTATTATTATTATTATTATTATTATTATATATAAAATTGGGGCGACTCCCATTGTTTAGAAACATATAAATAGAAAATAATGCTTGTAAAAGTATAATAAATACTTACCTTGATCTCTTCTTATTTTTTCTCTTTACTTTTCCTTCTGGTATACAATAATTTTTTTATTAATCAGAATCCATTCAAGAATTCCCTTTTGTGGTTGTGTTCTTCTTTGGATCTTTGGAGAAACCTTAAAACCACTTTTGTTTATATCATTTGGTATTAAAAGGACCTTCTAGTGGACAAAATGGTAAAGATAACACATTCTGCTCAAACTATTAAAAAAATAGAAGAACAAATTTCTCAACAGATGGATGTGTGTTTTATGGAACTGGCTGGATTCTTGCAACAGACGGTGACTCTTTCTTTGAAAGAAAGGTTCCAAGACTTAGCTGCTCAAAAAATTGGGGACATAAAGAGCGCATTTCAGTTCTTCTTATTTGTGTGGCACTCAACGGGTACATATAAATTTTCCAGGTTCAATGGGGAATATGTGAACTAGTGAATGCATCAATTTGAAAATTATTTTCCCATAGATAACACCTTAAACGAATTTAAGATGAAATTGGCCATTATGCATTTGAAAGGCAAGGCGTTGCAGTGGCATACAGCCCCTGTGAAATCTTGTTCAGATTTCTTTTATGTTTTCTTGGATTGAATTCAAGAAATGATTGTACAGGCAAAAATGCATGTGACAATTCCAGGACAGAATTGATACAATTAAAGTAAAAGAAATTTGTAAACATATATCATGAAGAATTTAATTTAATCATTAAAAAATTGAATCTAACTAAAAAGTATGTTTTAAGTTATTTTCTTGGAGGATTAATAAAAGAAATATTGATGATGATGAGAATGTTTTAACTTACATCAGTCGAACATGCTTTTACTATGTTTTAGAAAGAAATTTAAGATCTAGCGTCATCACCTTTGTCAACCACTGTGTCAGGCACTACAATGCCAAAACTTCGACAACACAGAAGTTTAACACCCGCTTATACGATAAAAAGTGTGGGACCATTCCAGCCAATTTGCAAAACACTTTCGGTGGACAAAAAGAATTGCTTGCCAGCAAAACCCACACAATTTGCTTTCGGTGCCTAGTGGAAGAAATTATTTTTTTAAACAACTTCCATACTTTCCTTCTCTTATAAAAGGAGAAGGCTTGCTGCATTCCATCATCCCCTAGCAACACAACACAAAACAACAAGAGCTGTTCAGCAATCCTCACAAGAGAGTGTGAGAGAAAAATAGGGAGATCCTTAGATAGTGATTTCTAAGAGAGAAAAATTAGTAAGCCAATTTGTGAGTGTTATCTACAAATTGAAGATACAAGATACAATTGTTATTGTATTTGTATTCCCATTATTGTTATAGTGGAGATTTAAGAGGCCTACGGGTGCCGTGGTTTTTACCTTATTGAGAAGGTTTTTCCACGCTAAAATTTTCTGGCGTTGTTATTATATTTTTCGCTTCCGCATAATGCCTAATTTTGAGTACACAGAACAGGGAAATTGTGCCGATATTTCACAACAGTGGTATCAGAGCTCGTTAGAGTTCTGAGGTACTAGGTGCTAGAGAAAAATTCTTAGTATGCTCTGTGGTTGCAGCATTGCCTGATCTTCCACATCAGAAAAGAATAATTCTTATTGCTGAAAATAACGTGTGGTAGTGTGAAAGTGTTATCCAAGAAAGTTCTGGCTAAGGAAAGACTTGGTATTTAAGCGTGTTCATTTGTGACCCACCTCTCTTTCCTGGGAACATATCTGGAGCACTGTTTGCATACTACAGTTATTATACAACATACGGTATTTCCGTATAGCACTATTCATACATACGGTATTTCCGTATAGTACTATTCATACATACGGTATTTCCTGTGTAACTCAAGATGGAAGGAGCTGTCACTCATGATGGAGATATGTTCAAGCTAACTGCAGATAATTACTCCTATTGGAAGCCGATGATGGAAGACCATTTATACTGTAAAGATTTACACGAGCCAATCACTCACCAGAATAAACCGGAGGAGATGAAGGACAAAGAATGGGAGCTCCAAAATCTAAAGCGTGGCATTGTGATCCGAAAACATATTGACAGAAGTTTGTTTGAGTATGTATCAACTTATACAAACGCGTATGAGTTGTGGATGAAACTTGAATCTTTGGTTCAAAAGAAGACGCCCAGAAATAAAGCTCACCTTGTCAGACGACTGGTGAAGTTGGAGTATTCGAACGGTCAAAATATGATCGAACATTTGAATACCTTCAAAGGTATATTGAATCAACTAGCAAAGACAGATTTGAAGCTAGATGATGAACTACAAACTCTTCTACTCCTCGAGTTCTGCGAGAGTTGGGACACCCTAGTTGTCACTCTTAGCAACTCGCTCCCGGATGGAAAGCTAAGCATGGATTCTCGTGACAGTTTGCTTAATGAAGAATCAAGACGGAGAGAAAGGGGCTTGAACAATCAGTTTGAAGCCAACGTTGTTGACAACAGAGGAAGGAGTAAGAATCATGAAAAAGGAGGTCGTGGAAAGACACAAGGTAGATCTAAATCTCGCACTAGACTAAGTTGTTATTATTGTGGCAAACCAGGCCACATAAGGTCTGAGTGCAGATTCTTGAAGAGAGACCAGCAGGCTGGAACAGTCCATCCTGATCAAATAAATCCAAAGAAGAAGAAGGAAGAAAGATCTACTACTGCAGTGGCCTCAAATGATGAGAACGTATTTCTTGTTGAAGAAGAAAATTATCTAAATATTGCATCCGATGATTGCATATGGATAATTGACTCAGGGGCATCTTTCCACGTCACACCTCACGAAGAATTTTTCTCATCATACCAAAAGGGAGACTTTGGTACGGTGAAGATGGGTAACCATGTCACTAGTAAAATAGTTGGCATAGGTGAAGTAAGCTTGATCATTGAAAATGGAAACAAGCTTGTGCTGAAGGAGGTAAGACATGTTCCAGAGATGCGCCTAAACCTTATCTCAGCAGGAAAGTTAGATGAAGCCGGAATGATAAACCAGTTTGGTGCCGGCAGATGGAAACTCAGCCGAGGAAGCATGATTATTGCTCGCGGCAGAAAGGAAGGCTCTCTGTATATTATGCAGGGAAAGACATGCAAAGGGGAGATGAATGTTGCTCAAGATTCATCTAAAGAATTATGGCACAGACGACTAGGCCATATGAGCGAGAAAGGCTTGGAGATTCTAGCAAAAGATCATCTTCCAAACATAAAGGGACAGCCACTTGAATCCTGTGAAGACTGCTTAGCAGGAAAACAACACAAAGTATCTTTCAAAAGATCAAATGATGCTAAAAGAAGAAAGCACATTTTGGATCTTGTTCATTCAGATGTTTGTTTGACATCTGAAAGGTCCCTTGGCGGTGCCCAATATTTTGTTACCTTCATTGATGATCACTCTAGAAAAGTATGGGTGTATCTATTGAAGACGAAAGATCAAGTTCTTCAAACTTTCAAGGAGTTTCATGCTTCTGTAGAACGAGCATCTGGTAGAAAGCTGAAATGTTTGAGAACTGACAATGGTGGAGAGTACATAGGTCCATTTGAGGACTATTGCAAGACTCATGGGATAAGACATGAGAAAGTACCTCCCAAGACACCTCAGATGAATGGACTAGCTGAGAGAATGAACAAAACGATTGCAGAGAAAGTCAGGAGCATGCTCTCTCATGCAAAACTTCCCAAGTCATTCTGGGGAGAAGCAGTAAAGACTGCAATTGATCTGATCAATTTGTCTCCTTCAAGACCTTTAAATGGAGAGATTCCAGAAGAAGTATGGTCTGGAAAGAAAGCCTCTTATGGTCACTTGAGAGTCTTTGGGTGTAGGGCATTTGTCCATATTCCTAAAGATGAAAGAGCAAAGCTTGATGCCAAAACGAAGGAGTGCATATACCTTGGTTCACCAAGAGATGAACTTGGCTTCAGATTATGGGATCCTGTAAACAAGAAGATTGTTAGAAGCAGAGATGTGGTATTCTATGAAGATCAAACAATCCATGATCTTCAGAAATCAAAGAAGCCAAAGACCATGGTGGTACATAATTTAGGGGGAGAGATTCCTCAAAGGAATGAGCAACCTGATCAGATAATACAGTATCATCAGGTAGAACAACCGAATGAGACAGAACAACCTGACCAGTCAGAACAAAGTCAGGAAATGCAGGAAGAACAAATGGAGACTGATCAGTTAGAAGAAGAACCTCAAGTGAGAAGATCAACAAGAGTCAGACAACCATCAAGAAAATATTTCTCAGATGAGTATGTCACTCTTACTGATGAAGGAGAAACTCAAAGCTTTATGGAAGCCATTGAGATAAATGATAAAGAAAAATGGAGGCAAGCCATGCAAGAAGAAATACAGTCTCTGAATGAAAACCAGACATATGACTTGGTAAAATTACCAGAAGGCAAAAGGGCATTGAAAAACAAGTGGGTGTTCAAACTCAAGAATGAAGAGAATAACCCAAACCCCAGGTACAAAGCAAGGATTGTTGTAAAGGGGTGTAATCAGAAGAAAGGCATAGATTTTGAAGAAATCTTCTCACCAGTGGTGAAGATGACATCCATTAGAGCGATCCTTGGTCTAGCCGCAAAACTAGACTTGGAGATAGAACAACTTGATGTTAAAGCAGCATTCTTACATGGAGACTTAGAGGAAGAAATCTATATGGAGCAACCAGAAGGTTTTGAAGAACCAGGCAAAGAACACTTAGTGTGTCGTCTGAAGAAAAGTCTCTATGGTCTGAAGCAAGCTCCACGGCAATGGTACAAGAAGTTTGAACTTTTCATGACCCAATACAACTTTAAGAAAACATCCGCAGACCATTGTGTGTTTGTGAAGAACTATGACAATGGTGAATCCATTATACTATTGTTGTATGTTGATGATATGTTGATTGTTGGGAAAGATAAGATAAAGATAGCTGCTCTCAAGAAGGCACTGAGCAAATCATTTGCCATGAAAGATCTGGGTGCAGTAAAGAAGATCCTTGGAATGAAGATCATCAGAGATCGTTCCAAAAGAATGTTGTGGATGTCACAAGAAGATTATATCAAGAAAGTTCTTGAAAGATTCAACATGCACAATGCCAAACCTGTACATGTTCCATTACCTGGTCATTTCAAACTGAGCAAGTCACAATGTCCAGGAAATGAAGAAGAAAAAGAAGAAATGAGCAAGGTGCTATATTCTTCTGTTGTTGGTAGCCTTATGTATGCAATGGTGTGTACAAGACCAGACATTGCTTATGCTGTAGGAGTTGTGAGTAGATTCCTATCAAATCCTGGAAATGAGCATTGGAATGCTGTAAAATGGATACTAAGGTATCTGAAAGGAACTGCCAAAAGTTGCTTGTGTTTTGGCAATGGAAGTCTAATGCTCAGTGGGTATTCAGATGCAGATATGGCTGGAGATGTGGATTCAAGGAAGTCTACATCAGGATATCTGATTACTTTTGCAGGGGGAGCTATTTCATGGCAATCACGACTACAAAAGTGTATTGCTTTAAGCACCACAGAAGCTGAATTCATCGCAATCACTGAAGGTTGCAAGGAGATATTGTGGATGAAGAAATTCCTACAAGAGTTAGGCCATAGTCAAGAAAGCTATGCTCTCTATTGCGACAGTCAAAGCGCAATACATCTCAGTAAGAACTCGACATTTCATTCAAGGTCGAAACACATCGACGTAAGGTATCATTGGATTCGTGATGTGTTAGAAGATAAACTACTGAAGATTGAGAAAATACACACCAAGGATAATGGGGCAGATATAATGACAAAACATCTACCAAAAGAGAAGATAGAAGTTTGCAAAGAAATTGCAGGCTTAGCATTAACCCCAAACTAATCCAAATATATTCCTTTTTTGGCTGGAGGGGGAGAACTGTGGGACCATTCCAGCCAATTTGCAAAACACTTTCGGTGGACAAAAGGAATTGCTTGCCAGCAAAACCCACACAATTTGCTTTTGGTGCCTAGTGGAAGAAATTATTTTTTTAAACAACTTCCATACTTTCCTTCTCCTATAAAAGGAGAAGGCTTGCTGCATTCCATCATCCCCTAGCAACACAACACAAAACAACAAGAGCTGTTCAGCAATCCTCACAAGAGAGTGTGAGAGAAAAATAGGGAGATCCTTAGATAGTGATTTCTAAGAGAGAAAAATTAGTAAGCCAATTTGTGAGTGTTATCTACAAATTGAAGATACAAGATACAATTGTTATTGTATTTGTATTCCCATTATTGTTATGGTGGAGATTTAAGAGGCCTACGGGTCCCGTGGTTTTTACCTTATTGAGAAGGTTTTTCCACGCTAAAATTTTCTGGCGTTGTTATTATATTTTTCGCTTCCGCATAGTGCCTAATTTTGAGTACACAGAAGAGGGAAATTGTGCCGATATTTCCCAACAAAAAGAATAGCTAAAGGACCTTTTTTGATGAATCCTTTTCAGTAGAGCACAATTTGGAACAAAAATAATTACAAATACATGTGATTGAAATGGAGGATGAAGAGTTAACTAATGGATCCCTTGTGGATCGGGTTAACCGGATACAAGTTCCAGAACCACAAATTTCAGTTATTATGTTGACAGGGTAGTGGGATTTAGAACAATGAGGATTACGGTGTATCACCAGAAAAAGCCCCTACATATTCTTATTGACAGTGGAAATACCCATAATTTTTTCAGACACTCAGATAGTAGAAAAATATGAGTGCAACATTGAAAAGATTGATCCTTTGAA
This sequence comes from Hylodesmum podocarpum, assembly GCA_026586105.1. Lineage (NCBI taxonomy): Eukaryota > Viridiplantae > Streptophyta > Magnoliopsida > Fabales > Fabaceae > Hylodesmum > Hylodesmum podocarpum. Next base: position 6,467,992 of record JALJEV010000638.1, read on the forward strand.
TGTGGTGGTGGCATATGGATCAAAAATCAAGATTTCTACGGTAGTGAAAAACTTTAGTGGACCATTCAGCATATAACTTTTACAGTTGATATGCTTCTTCTTTCTATGGGGTGCTGTGATTTGGATTTGGGGATTGAATGGTTGGTTAAATTAGGTGATATTTTGTGGAACTATGATAAACTACCAATGAGGTTTAAGGTATAGGGGAAGCGACATGTGTTGTGAGGTTCTTTGGGTTCTAAACTTAAACTTGTTAGCAAACAACAATTGTGCAAAGCTCTTATAGATGGAGTACACCTGTCTATGATGCAGATTAGAATAAAGGTTTACTATACTCTTTAACTACACACAGAAGAAAATATTTGAAGGAGTAGAAAATTTATTACAGGGATTTTTTGATGTATAACAAGAACTACAACCACCTTATAGACCTAGACATGATTACCACATTCCCCTAATTCAGAGAGTCAATCCAGTCAACAAAAGACCTTACAGGTATGCTAAGAATCAAAAAGATATCATTGATACGCTTATTAAAAAATACTAAAATTCAAGACTTATTCAAGATAATTGCAGCCCTTATGCTAGCCCGATGGTTCTTGTGGGAAAAAAGATGGATCATGGCAACTTTGTGTTGACTACAAGGAATTGAATAAAGGAACTATAAAAAACATAATTTTCATGCCATAAGTAGATGATTTGTTGGATGAGTTGTTAGTATCGTCTATTTTTTTCAAGATTGATTTGTGTGTTGGGTATAATTAAGTTTGAATAAATCCTGGTAATGTTTGGAAAATAACTTTTAGAACACATTTTCGTCACTATGAGTACTTGGTGATGTCCTTGGGCATTACTAATGCCGAGCTACATTTCCGGGATTGATGAACAACATTTTTCACAAGTTTTTAAGGAAGTTCTTGTTGATATTTTTGGATGACATCCTTGTGTATAGCGGAAGCTTATCAAAACATTTACAGCAGCTTAGAATCTCAAGCAGTGTTCATGCAATTTACTCTTATTAAAGAAGGGTGTCCGACAGAGGCGATACACAACCATACAACTATCTGTATATCAACCCTGATATATCTTCAAATTTATCCAGTTAATATGTAACATCCAGCATCTTTTGGGTGCATTTTCATGTTACATGATGAAAACCATGAAACAATACTAGAGACTTGAATAAGGAAATGAGCTAATATGTAGGGATATCAAAGTGATTTCTACCTTATAAATCGACTCATGCAAAATGACAAGTTGGACTGTTAGTTAGATTGGTTTTTTCTTGAACTATGTATGATGTTTTTTACTTTTACAAGGACATGGTGTTTTAAAGTTTAGGATTTAAGGATGTGTGATCTATTATTATTATCATAACGTTAATATACATTTACATTCCAATCAATTTAATGTATTTTTATTTTTAATCACTATTAAATTTGTTATTTTATCTTTAACTTTTTGTATTGTTTTATTTTTAACGTGTTTTTTTCTCATTTTTCACCTTATTTTTTTTTTATATTCTTAATCCTTATAAAAAAAATATAACTAAATATAAAAGATACAAATTAGAGACAAGATGAAAAAAATAAAAAACTAAATAAAATGTTAAAAATATTAGGGACAGATAAAGAACCCACTAATCTACCACATGCTAAATTGGATTAGGAATTTTACCCCAATATGCCAATACTAAAACAAGTCCAACCCAACCGAGTCCTTGTTTTAGCTGATTGAGAGCATTGGGTTGGATCGATTCGGTAGTTACACGTCGCGTGACCAATACTCTAGTGGATATGAACTATGAAGATTTGGAATATTCTAACAAAATAATCACATTCAAATATAAAATGTCAAACATGAGTCCATATTAGCAATTCTATGATCACAAATGAAATTATTAGAAATAAAATGGAAGACGAAAGGAATTGTGAAACTATGAAGGTCACCCTTTCTGATGGTGACCAAATTATACACGAAACATTGGAAACCCATGAGTCGAGTGTAGACAACACAATCAGCAAAAATTTGAGCTAATTTCCTCCTCATCCCAAGATAATAAACTACAAAAATCTGAGCACAATTGCTCCATATGCTGTTATGACATAATTTAAGAACCACTATATTTTCCTCACTTCTTGTTTTTCTTTCTTCCTTTCACTTGTTTCTCTAAACTTCTAAGCCTTTGATTTATAACAGAAGAAGAAGATATCTTGTTATTTGAATGTTTTGATGCTTCATCTGGTACTGAGCTCGGCCGATTTGTTGTTGATGTAGCTTGCTTTAGAGCTGGAAATATAGAGAAGGGAGATTGAGGAGGAGCACTGGTGGGTGCTGCAACAGGTATTTCAGGAATGCCCAAAGTTTTCTTTACACCAGGAACTTTAAGCACTATAAAATTGGAAATAAGAAATAAGGATTAGGAAAAATAATCTAGAAATATAACAAAGGTTCACTAGTGTTTGTACCATACCATACAGTTGAGAGCGGAAGATCCTTTTAATGCATAAATAATTAGAAACTTCATTCATACATGAAAGAGTCTCAAACTTGGGTCTTATTGACCTCCTACAATGATTCCCTTTAACAAAATTCCAGTCCTTTTTTTTTCAGTAAATTATACTGATCCTCCTAAGATTTCATGAGATTGCACACATACTCCTTTCTCTTAAACATTTACAGCAACCTCCCTTATAAGAGGACATGGTGTAATGTTTTTTAAATAATTAAAAGGTGTTAGTATAATGTTTTTCACATAATTAGGAGCTGTCAAAAAAGAAAAACACAATTAAGAGGAGTTAGTGTGTAGGAGTATAAAAAGAAGGATATCAAGCGAAATTTGACAAAACTTCAGAGAATGTTAATGTAATGTACTCTTATTTTTTAAGCAACCTAGTTAACCACCCATCCCCCTTCCCCAAACAAACACACAAGAAAAAAAAAATCATCATTTGAGAAAAGGTAACATTTTATGTGAGAAATCATAGAATTTGTCCTCCAAAACATTAACTTCAATTTTTGCTCTTCATCATTCAATTGAAAAATGACATAAATTTAGTCCTTCAACCTACAACCCAAACAAAAGAATTATGACTAAGGGACTAATTTTATGTCAAAATTGTCCTTTTTAAATAAAAATTCCTCTAATTCGAGTCCAGTGGGCATCAAAAGAATTTAATTTAAACCATATTTATGACAACCTTAAGAAAATCTTCCAAACAGAACACTACATATTCAACTTTGAGAAATTCAATACAAATGAATCAATAACTCAAGCAGAGGAAATAGAGGCTCATACAAGTCCTAAGGTTGAGAGAACAAAACATAACTCTAATGTGATAGTTGTGATTTTTCATGGAGTAAAATATTGATTAGAATTATGCTAATTTTTGGTGCATGTGATAAAACAAGCGGATTTTCATACAGAAGGGACTAGAAACTACACAGTAGTCAGTCAGGCTATGAATGATTGTGAGAGGCATTCGACTTCAATAATATGTTTGAACATTAGATCAATCAGTAAAACTAGGACTGCAAGACTGTAAGTATGTTTTGGAGGGTTTGGATCATCATGGATAGATAAGTGTGCAGTCAAAAAGAATACCAGGTTATGGAGCCATGAACTCTTCAATAACGGGTCATTATACATTCTAGTCTACCTAAATGCAGTCATGAATTTCATGGTGGAATCATCGCCCAAAGCAATATGCTTTCAAGAAATTCAAGTTTCTGCCCATTAAAGTGGTAAAAAGTGGAAAAGACAGAATATTCCAAATGAAAAGTTTCAAGAGCCTTACCAAGTCCATAGACAAGTGAAAACAAATTTGATGTAACCCAGTAACAGAATATTGCCTGCACAATTATAAAGGACACCTTCCTTTAGTTTACCATTAGATATTACAAACAAAATACAAGATATAAACTTAACACATGAGGATGGATAAGTTATTGATTTATCCATATATGCTATAGATATAGATAGGTTATTGATTTATCCAGAGATACACTTCAATTTAAGGTAAACTACAATTAATTTTCATAATTATTAGGGCTAAGGCATACCTTTTCAAATAGAGAAAATAGAGCAATTTTGTAAGTCTCCAGATTAGAATACAATGTTACTGTTTAGTCAATACAGAATATTTGTAAGGATTCCTAATATATTTCAAACAATAGATTACTACATTAGTTTTTCTGATTATTATGATCTGCCTTCTGATTAAAATTAATGAACAGTAGTACAAAGGAGGGCAAAATATCCTCAGAATTACCAGGGGAGGGGAAGTGGGATCTCTAACAAAAATAAAGGCTTTAATCCACTCAGTTATGACCTGTGATTTTGGCTCAAGGGGCTTGATTAAGTTGTTCAGTTAATTCGTAGTTTAAAATCATTACATTGAGCACCACATATCCCTATATATTGTAAGATTTTTTTCTGGTATTTCTGAATTTGATATGACTTATTTACTATACAAGATTCAAAATTAGCTTGGTGGTTCAAATTTGAAACATGATTTAACAACCTTGGTCAAAACTAGCATACAAAAAGAATGTTAAAACCACATGTATAGGTAACCTAAGATGACTAAGGTGTATGTTAAGAAAAGAAGTGGGAACAATGGGGGATCAGAGTTACGTGCAGGCAAAGTGGGAAGTATGGCCTCGTGCAACAACCTGTTAGTCTGTTGCAATTATGGCTATAAGGGCTAAGGGCGTGTGAGAGCCAGGGGAGGGATTTGGCTATAAGAGGGAGGTGAATCAGGCCTCAAACAGTGGAACTATCCTTGTATTTTCTTTTATCTCTGCCCTATTGTAAATTTCTTTTGTTTCATTCACAGAGCATGCTCAGTTCAGATATCAATTGAGGTCAGTAGATGTGAATACATACATTATCTTCAGCCCTGTTTTACATCCTTGAGAGAAGTTCTTTATTTAGAGATAAACAAAAGATTAGGAAAGAAGAGACAAAGGGAATTGATAGGAGGAACACAAGCCTCTTATCTTAATCACTGGGACTACCCTGGTATTTTCTTTTCTGACAATGCAACTTTTCAGTTTCATTTACAGACCTTGCCAAATTCTGATACCAGGTCAGAAGATGCAAATATATTCATTATTTTCAGTTGTATTTTACATTGCCAACCAGGTTTCTATCAGTCATATAAACCACACAATTGTATGGTATCTAAAGACAGCATATTTTGATATTCAAAGTATTTTAAGATATCAAAAGAGTATTGAGTGCCTTTAGAAACTTTGTATTTTATGGATAGCAAGTTACAATAGAAAGGTTATTGATCAATAAGCAAACTGTATAGTATGTTTGGAACTGGTCATAAATACACGTCAAAATAAATTCTACCGATTGAAGCTTTTGCTTCCAACCCATTTTAAAATGGTGTTGGAACATGGCTCAAACGGATAGAATGCAACAATTTTTATTGAAACTTCAAACAGGACCACTGTTTCTTTGAAAGTTTACAACCATTATCTCAAATGTGGAAACAGGTGTAAACAAAGGGAGTGCTCCTTCCCCAAAACAGCCAAGCTAGGAAAATTTACCTTTGGAAATCCCATGGTGAAAGGAACTGTAACAACAGCAAGACCCCTAGAGACATTTTTCATGGTGCCAGCAACAGGATTTCCTTCCATCCCTTCTTGCATATTACACTGAGGATCAATACGAAATCAGTTCATCTAAATTGGACCTAAATAGAACAGATAACAACACTCTGGCCAACTCAATTTAAAATTGTTTTCATTTCTTTAGAAGTGATCCGTTGTACAGAGGAAACAAGATAAAATTCAAAACAGAAGACATTCAGTGGATAATAAAGAAAGTCAATCCAGAATGACATATATAAAGTACGTCAAAAGTTTCTGAAAAGATGCTCACCTCTACTGTTATTAAGAATGACAATGCAGTCAAAACTGGGAAAATGTATAAGGCATCTGGAGTAGAGAGATCAATAAACCAACTAGCTCCACCATGCTTGAATGATGGCACTTTTTCAGCCATGTTTGATATCTATCTTTAAACATAAAAATGAGAATGGATAGAGACAATATAAAAGCACTCAGAATCTTACAATAAGGGAAAATATCAAATTGAAACTCAGCTTACCGCAAGAAAAAAACTAACAAAAATAGGACCTTGAATAAAGAGTCCCTTCAATGGCGTAAAAGGAGACACACCATATCTGCATTTATCCAAACAAATGAAAAAAAATAATTAGTGAAAAAAAGATCTGTGAAGCTTAATTCAATACTTGAAACACTGTTTCCTAAAAGCCATGAGCCAGTTACTTCTCGGTACTTAAACATTAACAATAAGTACTCTTCTAGAATATATTCAATGATCACACATCTAAGCAAAAGAAAAGTTTAAATAAATGTGCATGTCTTCATATGCAACATTTTCCACCTACTGAAAATAGTTAGCAAGTGAAGACATGTTAGCCGCTCATAAAAGTTCATGCAGAACACCAATTATTTGATGATTTCAGGTACGAAAATAACAGTTCACAAGTCACCACAAAGATTGCTTCACTATATGTCATAATATTATATCATTAAATGTAGTAATTACAACAGATTGGAAGGACAAAAAATGACTATTTGCAGCTAAAGAATAGAACAAAAGAGGCCACAAAAATAATGTCAAGGACATCCTTACAAGCAAATTGAGAAACTACTTACTCCTTAAATAGCTGCTTCATCTGCTTCTGACCTTTAGCAACAGCGACAGGATCCATAGTCTGAAAATTAAATGTTATTGTGATCAGAGATGAAGTTGCTTCTGATAATGTCATGATACATGTAATAAAATCCAAAACTTAAAACATTTCTCCCACAAACCACATATGAGGGAAAGTTTAAAGATATTAATAATAAATACACACGATGCTTAGACATTATCATTTATATATACTGCAATGTTATTTGTCAACTGAGACGGCATTAAGGAATGAACATCCAACAACCAAGGTACTTCCTACGTAGAAATATAAATAAATGTGCAACAATTGAATGATAAATTCACATATATGATAATATAGAACATAACATATTTTAATAACATCAAATTTTAACATAAACCCAAGAAACCAAATGTATGTTCAGACGATGCATTTATTCATTTGACACAAATCTTGTTATTATCTAGATGAATCCATTATTATACATTACTTTTCAGTACACTATCACACCCATGGCCTGTGAACCATAAATCCACAATGCATAGCTAAAAAAGTTATTATAACAACAATTGTGGTGAGAATGTATGGGAAGTAACGGTGGCAATGGCAACAGCAATGTAATATCTACTGGTGGAATCAGAGATGACAGTGACATATAGGTTGTAGTGAGTAGCAACAGTAATAACAACAATGATTGGAGCCATTCTAATGAAAACAGTGGTGCTGGTAATGAAGTGAGTGTGGCACGCTGACAGTAGTAGTGGCCAAGGTGACAGGTGGTGGTGGCAGCAATGGTGTTAGAGGTGGTCATGGTCTTGGCCATGTAGTGGCTCTCTTCTATCCTTCCCCTTCCCTGCTCTATACTATTTCCTCTAAGGCAGTGTTAACCATGCCTTTTTTTAAGCTTTTCTTCTCCATAAAACAGAATCTAGATAAAGCACATTTTCTGAAAAGGTCTTAAACAATGTAGATTGAATTCTATACAGAAAAAGGAAAATAAATAGCTTAAATAAAAAAAAAAAAAAAAAAAAAAAAAAAAAAAAAAAAAAAAACTAGATCAAGGAGATCTATGAAATAAAAAAAGTTGGCTTCTCTTTTTCTTCTCTCTCTCTTTCTCTTCACTCCCTCACCTCTCTCCTCTCATTTTCTCAATCTCCTCATTATCCTGTCTCTCTTTAGTCTTCCCTACTCTCTTCTCTCTCTCCCCATTTTCATGTCTCTCCGCACTCTCTCCTCTCTATTCCCACTCTTCTCTCTCTCTCTCCCTTGTTCTTTGACTTTCCTCATTCTCTTGTCTCTCCCCACTCTCTCAGCTCATCTCTTTCAAGCTAAAATAGTGAAAATGATCAAACAGCTTCTAGTTTATTTTTTAAAACTCTGATTTTTAGTTTTAATTTGAAGCAATGTTTAAGCCAAAAAAAAAAAATGCTAGGTAATGCATAATCTAAATAATCTTGTACACAAAAAAAAATAAGAAGTCACATTTCACGGTGTATAGAGCAAAAGAGATTGGTTTAGTGATATTGTTTGGTTGGACTCCCAAATATTTATCCAAGACAGAGATCATCAGCATAGATACTAAACAGGTGAACGAACTAAAATCTTCAAATGAATTTGAATCAAATTAACATTATGGATAGAAGACAACAGAAATTGTGAGGCCCCATTAACTCCCATATCAATACATAGCAGTACCATAAGTAATAAAAAAATGGCTTGATGATTACCATTGCATCCATTTGTTGCTTTATCTCTTCCAAGTGAGGCCTCATTAACTGTCCCATAGATAAATCAGTTAGATTAGGTAACAAGATAGATAAGAATATAGAAAAAGTACATTAATTATATGAAAACTATAACAAGCTTGAGGACCTTTATGGAAAACAAAAATAAAAAACAGAATGGAATGGTAAAGCAAGGAAATTAACCTTCCAAGCCATGTTAAAGAAATCTTAATTCAAAAAGGGAGAGGGGACCAAGGGAAACAACTCCCTTCAAATGTTTAATTTGTGTCCACTCCAATCACAACATACGAAGGAGAAAGGCAAAAGCAAGAGTCATGCCATTACTTCATTTTAAAACAAATCATGTTAAAAGCAGCATAATATACCGTAAGTTTAGAAGTGGCCTTAAGCTGATTTATTAAGAGTGGAACTGTTGCGCTTCGAATCAAGAGGGTTGTTAGAACTATGGATGCCCACCTGAAACAAAGAAGCCATATGGTTAACAATTTCCATTCAAAACTAATATGCTACCAAATCCTAGATGTATTATTTATGCAATATGAATAAATACACCATTGGATGATCAAATCTCAGAATAAGCATCACATACTTCAATGTAATAAGTGCAAGAACAACCTAGCTAGCAGTAGCATAGTCTTCAGACCCTAAATTCCCTATACGTTTTGAAATGACATAAAATAAGCTGAGATTCCAAATCAGATCATATTAAAGGAAAGTCAGTACCTTAAGCACTTATGCATAACAAGTCATAATTAGACAACATACAAACTAAAGTTATCACTATTGCTAGTACAAACCCAAATCCCTGGTAAACGCAAAATATATACCAATGATAACTTGGCATGCATGAATACCAATTCTTAACTTAAAATTTCCTTAGAATTCACTCCCAAGACTATACACACACACACAGACATATATATATATATATATATATATATATATAGAGAGAGAGAGAGAGAGTTACATATATAAACTCACCAATTTAAGCCAGTGTAGGAATGCACAGCATCTATCACATACTGCAAGGCCTGTACAGGCAAAAAGGAATCAGCAGCAGCAATTGCAACTTCATTAACAACAGGAGCCTGAGAAGCTACAGTCTCCATGGTTGAATCAGTGAGGACATCAGCTACATCAATCGTTATGTCAATATTATCCGAACCCTGATTCACTGTCGACATATATCGACAGAAATCATATCCAGCACTGAGTGAATGAAATTTATCTCTACAAGAGGCGAAGAACCCGATGGATCCATTAAGAGTGCTTCCAAAGGACCTTAATTGGGTAAAATTACCAATGCCTGCTGAAGACGATTTTTGATAAGGGCTTTCACGCTTCCCTTCATCGTTATGGAGAACATAACTGAACGACGGACGGCACCTTCGGTCCACGAAGTTCCCTCTTATCAAGAGGCAACGTCGGTAAGCCATTGGTATTCTAGGCCAGTTCTATCAAACAACAACAAGCAACAAATTACAACTAAAATCTGTTAATCTAAGAAGCTTGTGGCAACGTAACAAAATTGACACACTCCAGAATTCAGATTGATCAGAAACTATAATGCCAATGAATCTATAAAATAAAGTTTGTAAAACCTTAAGTAATTGAGCAGATTCCGAATATAATAATAGATAAATCACATGAGTAACTTTATGTTAGGTTTAATGTAAAAGTGAGCAGAAAATAGTGAAAACTAGGTTTAACGATGAAGACGAACTCACGGTGGACGATGGAGCGTGACGTGGTGGCGCAGCCTTTAGGGTTTAACGCTGCTGTGTCCAAAATGAAAGGAAAAAAGAGATTTTAGGTACTCTGCTTTAATTTTCTAGGAGCTGAAACTACACCGTTTTGACAGAAATCAATTTTTAGAAAGATATTTCTGAAAGTCGGTGAAAGAAATTAAAAAGGAAAACACTTTTTTTAAATGATTTAATTGTATTTTTATTTCTTTCTGAAAAAAAAAAACTTTTACTTCTCATGTTTTATCTTGATATTAATATTTTAATTCCTCGAATTTTATGTATCTATGTCTGTATGTAAATGTAAAGGAGATTATCTTTTTGTTAACTACAGTTAGATCATTACAATTTTAAAATTATTTTACTTTTTATCAAACAAATAGTTTAATAATTAATTTATATCTTTTATAAATATAATTTTCAAATAATTAAAAAATTGAAAAAGTAGTTACATTTCTTTTACTATGGAATATTTTAATTACAACTTTTATATCATTTCAATTTTCTGTGTAGATTCCTCTGGCTTCTCCATATAATTTTTTTATAATGAATAAATTTGAAATCTCAAATTTTCCTCTTCAATTACTACCCCGATCTAACCTTGTTGAGGACGTGATCCACTTAAATCCGTGTGTTAATAACTTCATTTTCCTCACATGATTACATAAATGCTAAATTATGTTTTCCTATTTAAGGAACAGTCAGTGTGGCAAACAGTAACATTTTCCGTAATAACTGTAGATTTTGTAGTTAGAATGTTAACTATAATTTTCATAAAAATTTTATATCAACTATTTATTGTTATATTTTAATTAGGTAAAAAATACAATTCAAAATAATTTATTGTTACTTTGTGATGCTGAAATGTAATTTAGGTAAATTATAATTAATTTTTAAATGAAAATATAGTAAAAAATTAAATTATTGCTTGACATTTTTAAATTCTATGTAATGTTTTGAACGGTTATTTGTTATTTTCTATTTACGGTATAATTATTATTTGAATTATATTATTATTTATAAACTATTATGTCTCTAGAATGAAAACTTTACGAAAAATTAATACGTAAAATTTATATATTATTACACAGAAAAATTAATTGATTTTAAAAATGTAAGTTTTTCTAAAAAATTTAATTATTTTCTAGACTATGATGGTATATGTAATATAAATTGAAAATTTTTAAACAGGAGGGAAATAAAATGAAATGGGGACACGTAAGATATAAAATTAGGAGTATGATAAATAAATATATAATTGGAAAAATGATGTATAACAAATTTTTTATAAATTAAATACAAAAAATGTTTTAAAATTTTATCTAGAATAAGATGTGAACAATAAAATTAAGAAAAGATAATTTTTAAAATCCTTATAATTTTATCTCAATTATGAAATGATTAGGAAATTATGTTATAAAGATTAAGACATAATCATAAAAATAAAAATCATATTCTAAACTACTAAAAAAATCTAAAGAAAATGTAAGTTTTAAATTGGAATGTGTATAATTTGTCAGGTTAAGAAGCAATTAAATGGGATTAAGAACATGAAAAGAAAGGATAAGTCATGGTGGAAACAAGAACATACACGGTGAACTATGAAAAGGAAAGAAATTTCAAATTTTAAAGTAAAATTATAAAAATTCGCAACTTGTTGTCATTCCCATATAAAATATGAAAATTGGTTTTAAGTGAATTTGAATAGGAATATATACTTATATCTTGTGAGTGAGTTAATTGATTGACTGAATATTAAAATTGATTACGAAATAAAGTTTGAGTCGTTGTGGGAAAATTTTAGATTTATTTCTTTAACTGTTACATACAATAATTTAAATGATGGTTAATGATCAGAGCATTTCAAGTTAAGAATAGTAAAAATTAATTTTACAAAGGTTAGAAAGTTATATATTTTAGTTTGGGTATTTGAACCTATGCAGGAATAAATTGTTGCTAAGATTCTTGGATGCATCTATTGCTTATATTTTTGGAATATTTACAGAGATTGACAATATAATTAGGAAGAACAAATCATTCTTTATATTTAAATTGTTAGTCCGTTTTATGAAGGTGATCTTGTCAACTCTGTATACTAGTCTCCGTATGAACATCTATTTATTTCCAGTACATGATTCTGTAGATTAATTAGCAAAACATGGTATGAAATGTAGCGAATGCACTCATACTAGGTAACTATAAGACTATTTATGTATTAGTAGAAAATTATGTTGTCATGGTCACTGAATAATCACTCTACTTATGAAATATTTTCTACAACTAATATCTTTGTTAAGAAAACTTTTTAAAAACTAATATTTACATTAAATTTGAGATCAATTATGTTACAACTGACTGAATAAATTACTATAGAGGGAAAGTTAAAAAAATTTATTATTAAATTTTAAATAACAAGTAAAAATTCAAAATACCATCATAATAAAATGAAAACGATGAATTATATTAAAGTAGAACGTAAATAAAATAAAACTTGCATTGGGCCAAATCTTGTAGATATGGCTCTTGCTATGTGCTTGATTTCTATTCTAAACAAGGTTTCTCGCACATTTAGTGGAGAACGATACACAACACATTAAAATGGAAACCGACGATGTTGAACAACATAAAATTAGAAGACGAGAATACACTTCTCCTACTTGATGCTATTTTTAGTTCTTAAAATACTTGTTTTACAAACAACTTTCAAAATTTCATAGATTTTGAATGAAAAAGTGATTGCTGACTAGTATAGAATAACTTTTAAAAAGTTTATAAAATGAAAAAGGAAATCTTCAAAATACCCAGCGAGTATGTAATATCCATAAAGGGATTTAAATATGGAATCAAGTTAATTATATGTAAGGATATCAAAATGATATCTACCACATAAATCGACTCATTCCAAATTAAGTTAACTATATGTAGGGATATCAAAACGGTTTCTACCAAATAAATCGACCCATGTAAAGTGAGGATTGATAGTTGATTTGGGTTTGTTTTCTTCAACCATGTTTGATTTTATTTTGTTAGTCATTATAAAATTGATTGGTTATTTTATTATTAACCTTTTGTATTGTTCCATTTTTCAATTTTATATTCAGTTTTTTATTTTTTTATTTTTCAGCCTTGTAAGAATTAAATATGAAAAAATAATACAAGTTAGAGACGAGATGAAAAATTAATCAAAAAATAAAATGTTAAAAATATTAGGGACGGAAAAAAACCTACTAATCTACCATAGGTTAAATTGGATTAAGATTTTTAACCCAATATTAAAACAAGTGCAACCCAACCCAGTTCTTGTTTTAGCTAATTGGGAGCATTGGTAGATCGATCATTTCCAATGAGCAAAAGTTTGAACTAATGTCCTCCTCATCCCAGGATAATAAAATATAAAGCACAATTGCTACATATGCTGGAATGGCATAATTTAAGAACCAGTATATTTTCCTCACTTCTTGTCTTTCATTCTTTCTTTCAATTGTTTCTCTAAACTTCTAACCCTTTGGCTTATAACAGAAGAAGAAGATATCTTGTTATTTGAATGTTTTGATGCTTCATCTGGTACTGAGCTTGGCCGATTTGTTGTTGATGTAGCTTGCTTTAGAGCTGGAAATATAGAAAAGGGAGATTGAGGAGCACTGGTGGGTGCTGCAACACGCATTACAGGAATACCCAAAGATTTCTTTACACCAGGGTCTTTAAGCACTGTAAAATTGGAAATAAGAACAAATAAGGATTAGGAAAAAATAATCAAGAACATATAACAAAAGTTCACTTGTGTTTGTACCATACAGTTGAGAGTGGATAAAGATCCTTTTAATGAGTAATAATTAGAAACTTCATCCATGCGTGAAAGAGCCTATAACTTGAGTCTTATTGACCTCCTATGATATGATTCCCTTTGATAAGAGAATTCCAGTCCATGATTCTTTTTAGTAAATTATCCTGACACTCCTGAGATCTCGTGAGATTACACACTCCTTTTTTCAAACACTTACAACAACCCCCTTTATAAGAGGACATGGTGCAATGTTTTCAAAACAACTAAGTGGTGTTAGTATGATAGTTTTCAAGCAATTAAGAGGAGAGCAATCAAAAGAGAAAAACACAATTAAGAAGATTTAATGCTGGAGTATAAAAAAGAAGGGTATCAAGTGAAATTTGACAAAACTTTAATGTAATATACTCTTACTTTTTTAAGTAACCCACTTCAGTGATATGTTTAAAAGATTAGATCAATCAGTAAAACTAGGACTGGTAGACTGTAAGAACGTCTTGGAGGGTTTGGATCATCATGGATAGATAAGTGTGCACTCAAGAGGAATCCCAGTTATGGAGCCATGAATTCTTCAATTACGGTGCATTTATACATTCTAGTCAACCTAAATGCAATCATGAATTTCATGGTGGAATCAACGCCTAAAGCAATATGCTTTCAAGAAATTCAAGTTTCCGCCTCTTAAATTGGTGAAAATGGGAAAAGACAGTAATATTGCAAATGAAAATTTTCAAGAGCCTTACCAAGTCCATAGATAAGTGAAAACAAATTTGATGTAATCCAGTAACAGTGTGTTGCCTGCACAATTATAAAGGACACATTTCCTTTAGCTAAAGACCAGTAGATATTACAAACAAAATACAACATATAAACCTAATACATGTGGATGGATAAGTTATTGATTTATCCATATATGCTATAGATATAGATAGGTAATTGATTAATCCACAGATAACCTTCAATTTAAGGTAAACTACAATATTAATTCTCATAAATTTTAAGGCTAAGGCATCTCTTTTCAAATAGAGAAAATAGAGCATTTTTGTAGGTCTCCAGATTGGAATACAATGTTACTTTTAGTCAATACAGAATATTTGTCAGGTTTCCTAATATATTTCAAACAATAAATTACTACATTAGTTTTTCTGACTATTATGATCTGCCTTCTGATTAAAAACTAATGAACAGTAGTACAGAGGAGGGGGAAAAAATCCTTGTAATTACCGGGGGAGGGGAGGGAGTTGCTAATAGCAATCAAGTTACGGCTGGTGCTTCTCAAGAAAAGACACTTGTAATAACAAAATATAAAATAAAATGCTTGAAATCACATGTCAAAGCCATAGTTAGAATCTCATAATTCAATATAATTTTGACAAGTCAGCAATTAGAATTTCACAAGACGGGGAGGCTGAAGGCTGAATTGTGTTAATCAAAACTTTTTTACTTTGAAATTTTTTTCAAAATTCTTGTTTAACAAAGACGGCTTATTTATAAGAACGCTGATTTAGGTAATCGTCCAATGAAAAAGTTGAAAAACAGTTTTAAGATATATTTGTCAAACAGTTTTAAAATGAGAGGAAGAGAAACCAAGGTTTATATTGATTCACTCAAGTGAATTGCGTCTAGTATCTTCAAGACACTTAAATGATCTCCTCTAATCAAACTAGTTACAAGTGTTCTTTCTTACAAAGCCACTATAAGCTTAACCTAAGTATTCTTTCTTGTAACGTCATTCCTGACTCTTAACCCAATAAAGTTTATATCTTAAAGTTACTACTCAAGTATTCTTTGTCACTAAGCCACATCTATTCTTTGTCACTAAGCCACATCTAGCAACCACAAGCAATAAAATGTTTGAAGAAAAGATAACTCGCAAAGAGAGGATATCATAAATAGTTTCACAAAATAAGTTTCAACTTTGCTAAGCAAGGATATATAAGAATATACATCCAAAATATTTTTCTCCGGGACCAAAGGTTTCATCCAATGCTTTTCTATTTTCTTTTGAACGTTTTTGTTACATTCTTAAACTCGTCTATGTCCTCCTTGTCTTCTTGTTAATAAATTGACTCTTTCATAGGATTGATAAAATTATTGTTGGGACTTGAGTTGTCCGACGAAGAGAAATGCTTCAACAGATAGCTTTTTGAAATAGTCACAACAAGCTTACTTTCATTGTTGTGTTGTCTTTTAGCTATTTCTTAGAAGAATGTCTAACTTATTCGAAATTAAAATGTTAGACTTACTATCATAATAAATGTAATAGCTTATAAAGGCAAAGACCAATACATTAAGAGTGTACTTTAATATTTTGAATGAAAATATACTTTCCCGCTTGGAAGCTGGACGAAAGTCTACTTATGTACACTTGCTTAGCTTGTTTGGACGAACATACTTTGGATGATCCAGAGTTTACAACGCCACCGAACGATTATTACCTTTTTCATGTAAATTCGTCTCCATTCGTTCCATTGAACGATGCATTCACTTTAAACATTCACTTTAAACGTTGAAAACTAGTTCTTTGGACGAAATCAATATTTGTTTCAATTAAGTGTATTCTTTCTGTCCAACAAAACATCAAGTTTAAATGTGATTAATTGCATGTGACTTCAAGTCATGTAATGCATGTATGAACCAGTGAGCAATCTACTACTTCAACCATTTAGCTTTTAATTTTAATGAAAAGTTGAAATGTTAAATAAACAAACTGTAAATTCAAATACAGAGACACATTGAAATAAATTCTACCCATTGTAGCTTTTGCTTCCAACCCATTTTAACATGGTGTTGGAACATGGCTCACATGCGGATAGAATGCAACAGTTTTTACCAAAACTTTAGACAGGACTACTGTTTCTTTGTAAATTTATAACAATTATCTCAAATGTGGAAATATGTGTAAACAAAAGTGTCCCTTCCAAAAAACAGCCAAGCTAGGAAAATTTACCTTTGGAAATTCCACGGCGAAAAGAACTGCAAGAACAGCCAAACCCCTCCAGACATTTTTCCGGATCCCAACCATAGGATTTCCTTTCACCCCATCTTGCATAACACACTGAGGATCAATACGAAATAAGTTAATCTAAATTGGAACCAAAATAGAACAAATAACAGCACCCTTGACAACATAATTTGAAACTGTTTTCATTTCATTAGACATGACCCATTCTACAGTGGATACAAGATAAAATTCAAAACAGAAGACAAAAACATCCAATAAATAATAAAGAAAGTCAATCTAGAAAGATGCATATGAAGTAAGCTAAAAGTTTCTGAAAAGAAGATGCTCGCCTCTATTGTTATTAAGAATGACAATACAGCCAAATTTGGTAAAATGTAGAAGGCATCTGGAGTTGAGAGATCAATAAACCAACTAGCTCCGCCATGCTTGAATGATGCCACTTTTTCAGCCATGTTTCTTATCTATCTTTAAACACAAAAATGAGAATGGATAGAAACACTATAAAAGCTCCTCAGACTTTTACAATTAGGAAAAACATCAAATTGAAAGTCAGCTTACCGCAAGACAAAAACTAACATGAATAGGACCAATAATAAGGAATGCGTTCAATGGCACATAAGGAGACACACCATATCTGCATTTATCAAAACGAAAGGAAGAAAAATTTTAGTCAAACAAAAGATCCATGAAATTTGATTTAATACTTGAAACACTGTTTCCTAAAAGCCATGAGCAAGTTATGTCGTGGTACTTAAAGATTAACAATAATTAGACTTCTAATATATATTCAGAGATCACACATCTAAGTACAAGAAATGTTTAAATAACTGATAATGCATGTCTTTGGATGCAACATTTTCTACCTACTGAAAATAGTCACAGGAAGTGAAGCTTGTTAAATGTATCTGTCTTTGTTTCTTTTCATTTGGTTTTCTATTGTTTGTAATGTAACTTCAAGTAGTCTTATCTGCAGCTGTCTTATGTCTTATCAAAGGTTCAGATTTGAACCTTAAGAAATCTTTTGTATCTTGTACGAGACATTTTTTATATATATTTGATGTTGAGCCCAAGTGTTCATTTAACACACTCAAGCCATTCTTAAACTATCTCTTAAGTTGGTACCAAAGCGGGACAATCCCACTCTGCAATCTACTGTTGCTGACAGTATCGCCACGGACCATTTTATCAAGCAACTCTAGAGTTAGGTGTGTCTTGTTGAATGCAACAAAACCCAAGAAATCTTAGGTCAAGACTCCTTCTAACAGACCACCAAGCACCATTATAGTAGATTCGTCCAATCAGGCGCCTGTAAGCCAAGCGCCACCCAGAAGGTGTCGGAACACCATTGTGTCACCGCCGCCACTCTCTTCGAAGCTTGTCTGGTCCATTCCAACGCCAATCTGTTGTTCACACTTATTTTGCTCGTGGATTTCAAAACATTTTGTTCTTTCAGGGTTTTTATTCTGTTCCTTAAATGTTTACCTCAACATCTGGTTCTACCTCTGTTGGCCCCATTGTCTCTGTTTTTGGGACACACACTATCACTATAGAGAAGCTCAATGGTAAAAGTTATTTATCATGGGCTGCCTCTGTGGAACTCTGTTCCTTGGTGATAAGGACACAATTAAAGGCAAGGACCATGAAACACTTGAAGGGCTTGGAAAACCTATGACAAAGGCAAGGACAAGGAAAGCAAGGGAAGCTTTACAACAACTGTTGGCAGCAAGTATTGAAGTTGGGCATAAATTAGAAGACATGAAGCCCAAAATGGTGCATTGCATCATGACAATTGAAGACCCATGAGGCACCACTTTTGTTTAGCATTTTGTTCATAAAAATAAAGCCGAAATTAAGTGTAAGAGAGCTGCCCATTCTCAGCTAGTGATGCACCTCCCCAGTGGGCATTTTTTCTAGCAATTTTGGTTTGGTTGTTGTTGGGAAAGGCGCAAGTAGAGTAGCGGAAAAATTACACACAAAACTGAAAACGTGTAAAATAAAGCTTTTCCCCTTGAGGGAAATAAGAGAACTGTGATAACCGGCAAAGGAAACAAAGAAAATAAAATGTAGGAGCAAAAAGAACACAAACAAACAATTTTAACGTGGAAACCCCCAATGAGAGGGACAAAAACCACGGGACCTAGTCCAAAAAAACTCCACTATGTCAAAGAGTACAGCAAAAAGGGCTTTCACAAAAGAACTCACACAAACGCTCTACTCGGGACTATGTGGAAAACACACCGGTGTTTCACACACTACCTAAAATCTAAATACAACCATTATATAGATTTAGGATATGGTGCGAGGGAATAAAACATATCACTCTCTCTAAGTGTTCTCTCCCCTCTCTTTTCTGAAACTTGCGGATGTGGGACTTTGAATTAACAAAATACTCAACAAATCCTCCCTTAATTCAAAATCTAACATTATTACAAACTCTCCTGCAGTGGTCCTTCCTTGCAACAGAATCTTTCAGACTCTGCAAAATGTGGGACTTTGTTTGAATCCCAACAATTGTAATAACACCCAAAGCTAAGTGGATGTGGCTATCATAATTCAGACCTTATGCACCAACCTTATTTTCCTTTCAGATTTCTTTTAGTTTCTATGACACCATCAAAACCCAATTGAATGGTGTTTAATTCCAGAGCTTTTGTAACTGAAATGTGGCTATTTCTTTGGCTGCACAATTATTGAATGGGCCTAGGTTCTTGATTGAACCAAGTTTTGAGACTTATCAAAGCATCCCCACCCCCTTTGTGCAGCATCTTAGGGCTTATCTTCCTTCCCTAAAGGAAGTGTGACGCCTACCCTTCTTATCAATATCACTTCAACCATCTTTGTTACTAGCCTGTTAATGTGAATGCACGAAATAAAATTCCATAAAATCAAGTTTTCTGTCCAACCTGTGTACGCTTTATCTCGCAGCAATAACTCAAGTTTTACACATCCTTTTTGGGTGATTCTTGAGCCTAAATTGACATTCTAAACGTGAACTTTCACCTCATTTTGGAATCACGACATTTGGAGCTCTGTAACATGAGATACAGCCTATTGCTTCATACTGCACCACTACCAACTCTTAAGCCACCTTCCATTTCCATCCTTTCATTCCTTAAATTCCTGCCTACACTTTCCTAAATCAATTTCCAGCAAGCTCAATCCCTAGAAGGTCCACCGAAACGGCCAAGGATACAGGGATCATTTAGAGAAGGAGGTCAGCCAAGATATCTTTGCCAATGACATCCAACATTTGTATGATTCAACTCAAAAAATGGCTTCTCTTAAACAAACTAATCATGATATGATTTCAAACATGTCTGAAGTACAGTCTGTTGTGGAAGAGCTGAAGATGTTTCTTAAAGCTGATAGTATGGAGGCAATGAAACAAAGACTTGACAAGTTGTATATGGTTCTGACTTTGTGCACTCTTCATCCAAATTTTAAAGTTGTTTGTGACCAGATTCTAAATGGTCATGAACTCCCTTCAATGGTCAGCATGGTTAACATGCTTCTTTGTGTTCCTATCGAATGAATGGTGAAAATCCTACTGAAACTGTTGAGACCTCCATTATGGTGGCTGGTCGAGGAAAAGGACATGGAAACAAAAAGGAAGATGTGCTCGTAAAAGAGGACGTCCTTGTTGCTCATACTGTAGAATAGTAGGTCACACTTAAAAAACTTGTTACTCCTTGCATAGGTTTCGTGAGAAGATAACAAACATCTCTAAAATTGAGAAAATTGAGTCTAAGTCTCATAATGAGGAACATCAAGAATTTTTGAGGTGGAAACCCAACAATCAACCAGCCAGACAAATTTAGTGTTCCTCAGTTCCTAGCACTTCCACCACTTGTATTTCTCAAGGTGTGGATAGTCCAAGTTCATTGATAATTGATCAGGTGCTTCTGATCATATATCTGGTAATGAGTCAATATCCTTCTCTAAATCCTTCCAAAAATTCCTCACCTAATAACATTAGCTAATGGTTCCCAAGTTGCTTTAAAAGTTGTTGGTCAAGTTTCTCTCTCTCCTTCACTAACTCTAGATTCTTTTCTATTCATTCCAAATTATCCATAGAACATAATTTCTTTAAGTCAACTCACCAAAACTCTAAATTGGTCAATAAATTTTGATGCCAATTCCTTTGTTATACAGGAATGTGGTAGGGGTTGATAGTTTGGCGTAGGACACGAATCTAGAGGACTCGACTACCTTGAAACTAGTCTTTATGTCTCTCGTGTTGTTGCTCCATCCACAAAACTTTTGCATGATTGCTTATAGGACACCTGAGCTTGTCAAAGTTAAAGTTAATGGCCCCTGAGCTCAACAAATTACAAATTTTAGAGTGTGAACTTGTTAATTAGGAAACCATGTTAGATCCTCCTTCCAAAACAAAGTGAACAAAGATGTAACTCTGTTTATTCTACCATTTACTCAGATATTTAAGGGTCAAGTCACGTTACCTCATAATGGTTCAAATATGTTGTAACTTTTATTGATGAATATTCTGAATGTACTAGGGTGTATTCAATGAAAGATAGGTCTGATTGGCAAAGTGATCAAAATTCTTCAAAGTGATAATGCAAGAGAATATTTTTCATCTGATTTATCTTCCTTTTTAAGCACACGTAGCATATTACATCAATCTGCTGGTCCTCGCACACCATAATAAAATGGCATAACAAAAAGAAAAAATTAACACTTGGTTGAAACTGCTTGTGCCTTGTTACTTAATGCCAATGTTCCTACTCATCATTGGGGATGATGCAATTCTCACAACATGCTTTCTCATTAATAGAATGCCATCCTCATCTCTTGCAAATCAAATTCCATATTCCATTATTTTCCCAAGTAAACCCTTGTATCATGTTTCTCCTTGTACCTTTGGTTGAATATATTATGTGCATAATCTATCTCCAAGCTAAGATAAACTCTCATCTATAGCCATTTAAGGTGTCTTCCTTGGATATTCACGTCTTCCAAAAGGATACAAATGTCATTCACCAAAGACCAGGAAGTACTACATGTTTGCTAATGTCACATTTTGTGAAGTGACACTTTTCTTTTCTTCATATATGCAGGATATCAATTTTGTCCAACAAGTCTTGCCTGTTCCATCTTTTACTCTAGTATCATTGCCTATTCCATCTTTTCCTCTTAATAATTTTCTTGAACTAGTTTCAACACCTCTCATTATATACAAACGCAAGACACAAAGAACTAGTTCCACACCACATGAAAGATCATCTAATTCATGTCCTTCACCATCTATCGCTCGAACTATAGATCCAACTAGTGATGACTCGCTTGGACTATTGGCCCTCAGGAAAGGTATTCGATCTACTCAAAATCCTCATCCCATTTATAATTCTTTGAGCTATCATCGATTATATATTTCATATTTTTCCTTCGTTTCTTCCTTGTCTCTTATTACTTTACCTAAAACTATTTATGAAGCACTTGATCATCCTGGATGGCAACAAGCCATGATTGTTGAAATGCAGGCTCTTGAGCATAGTGGCACGTGGGACTTGGTTTCTCTTACTTCTAGTAAGCAGGCAATTGGTAGTCGTTGGGTATAAGTCATGTTGGGTATATGCTATTAAGGTTGGTCCTAATGGTGAGGTGGATCGTCTTAAGGCTCAATTGGTCAGCAAGGGATACACATAGATATGTGGTCGTGACTATTGTGATACTTTCTCTCTCGTACCAAAGATAACTACAATTTGACTTCTTGCTATGACTGTCATTCGTCTATGGCCTCTCCATCAATTGGATGTTAAAAATGCATTTCTTCGTGGTGACCTTGATGAGGAGATTTACATGGAGCAACCTTTTGGGTTTGTTTCTTAGGGGGAGTCTAGTTTGGTTTGTAGATTGCATAGATCGATCTATGGGCTTAAATAGTCTCCAAGGGCTTGGTTTGGGAAGTTTACTCATGTTGTACAAATTTTTGGCATGAAGCGTAATGAAGCTGATCACTTTGTCTTTTATTGTCATACATCTTCTGGAAAGTGTGTTTATCTGGTAATGTATACGGATGATAGTCATTATTGGGAATGATGATGCTAAAATCTCTTAGCTAAAGCAACATTTATTTAGTCATTTATAGACGTTAATAGTTACTTGGTTGCCTATACTATTTTTGTCCTTTAAGCCTATTAGATAGCTTATATTTATATTTACCCTACCTTGTAAATTAACTTTTTCATGAAAATGAGATGAGACTTTTCACTTTCTCTCACAAAAACATGGTATCCAGTGCTTAAGTATTACAATCGTTATGCCTCTTCTTCAGTGTGTTATTTGACCACCTCCCGTCGCCATCGGAAAATTTTTTTCAACATGTTTTTTTATGTTTATTCCATCATCGGGATCTCATTCTCCTGATCTATCCAACAGGGCCGACGATGCTATCAGACCCATCTTCACATGCCTCTTCTCCGGTTCACATGCTTTCTCCTCTGTAGTAGCTTCCGCCACAAATGACTACGCATCTAGCCACCTCTTTGGTTGCCCTCAACCTATGTTGCCTCTCCTCTTCGCTAAACCATGAACAGTTCTTAGCCACAAAAAGTGACTTTTCTATCTTCAACTATACTCTTGTCCCTTTCTCCTATAAGAAATTAAATGGTAGTGATTATGATTCTTGGCCAATCAGCATCAAGTTTTAACTTTGTGGCTAAGGTTATGAAGAACACATCACAAAGACTATAGATTTTGTTTCGAAGGACGACCGTCATCAGTGAAAAAAGGTTAATGCTCAACTTTTCAGCATCATCAAATCCACTATTCATCATTCCCAAAAGCAAATTTTCCAATTCCACACTACTTGTGGAGCAATACGGAGACAAGCTACGACTTTTTACACCAATGTCACTTAACGTTTGTATAATGTTGGCAAAGACCTTGTTGACACCATTGTCTCTAAGTGTATTGATGGTTCCATGGCTAACTATTTAGGCAAAGTTGCCTTTTGCATCTGCTTAGGAAATTGAAAACTGCAAAGTCATTTTCATGTTGCTAGCCTTGAATGGATTACTAGTTGATATTCATTACTCTGCAATCAAATTTTGGGTTCCCCCACCATCCCTACTTGGATTTCGCGCAGTGTACTTTACTTCACATACTAGCGAAGCCCTATGTTGATATAGAGATTCTATCGAAGTAGATTGTAATTTCATCAAGTAGAAGATTCTATCTGGCCACATTGTCACTAGCTTTGCCAACTCAAATAACCGGTTAGAAGATGTATTCACCAAGTCTTTGAGAGGTCCAAAGATTGATGATACATGTAACAAGCTTGGTGCATTTGATCTTTATGATCCAGCTTGAGGGGTAGTGTTAGAATAGCTACTGGGTTGTTTTTACTGTTGTCGGGCTTTAAGCTCATTTAGATAGCTCATATTCATATTTACCCTACCTTGTAACTTAACTTTTTCATGAAAATGAGATGAGACTTTTCATTTTCTCTCACTAAAGCACAAACTAAGATCTTAGTTCTGCAAAATGCTTCCTTAGTATAGAAGTGGCTCAGTCTAAGAAAGGTGTAGTTGTCTCGCAAAGGAAGCATGTTTTTTATATTCTAAAAAAGACTGGCATGATTGATTGCAAACCCATTGAGAGTCCTATGGATCCAAACCTAAGACTAATGGCAAACCAAGGTGAGCAATACTCAGATCCAGAGAAGTATAGAAGACTTGTTGGAAAGATTATCTATCTCACCATTACGAGACTTGATATTTCCTTTCTCGTGGGTGTTAGCCCATTTTATGCAGACTCATTGTATTGATCACTAGAATGCTATCATATGCCCCCTTAGGTATATCAAAAAGGCTCCAGGATAAAGGTTATTGTATGAAGATAAGAGGGATACCCAAATTTCTGGGTATTGTGATGCTGATTTGGCAAGATGTCTTATAGGCAGACCCATTGAAGATAAATTTGGGCAAACATGCATCCTTCCATAAGGATCACATGATATTTGCAAATTAAGAATAGAATAAAAGAGGCCACAAAAATAATGTCAAGGACATCCTTTACAAGCAAATTGAGAAACTACTTACTCCTTAAATAGCTGCTTCATTTGCTTCTGACCTTTAGCAACAGCGACAGGATCCATAGTCTGAAAATTAAATGTTATTGTGATCAGAGATGAAGTTGCTTCTGATAATGTCATAATACACGTAATAAAATCCAAAAATTAAAACATTTCTCTGATAAATCACAATTGAGGTAATTTTAAAAGATATTAATAATAAATATACAAGATGTTTAGACATTATAATTTATATATACTGCAATGTCATTTGTTAACAGAGACAAATTTAAGGAATGATCATCCAGCAACCAAGGTACTTCTTACGTAAAAATATAAATAAATGTGCAACAATTGAATGATAATATGGCCTGTGAACCATAAATCCACAATGCACAGCTAAAGAAGTTGTTTTAGTGATAGAAAGTGGAAAGTCTCATCTCATTCTCATAAAAAAGGTTTAGTTACAAGGTAGGGTAAATATAAATATAGGCTATCCAAATGGACTTAAAGTCCAACAACAGTAAAACCAACCCAGTAACTATTCTAACAAGTAATTAATTGGTGTGACAAGTTAAGGGAAGTGATGGTGGCAATGGCAACAATAATGCAATATTTAGTGGTGGAATCGTAGATGAAAGTGACATAGGTTGTAATGAGTAGTGACAGTAATAACAACAACGATTGGAGCCATTGTAATGAAAACAGTGGTGCTGGTAATGAAGTAAATGTGGCATGAGGACAGTAGTAGTGGCCAATGTAAGAGGTGGTGGTGGTGGCAGCAATGGTGTTAGAGGTGGTCATGGTCTTGGCCATGTTGTGGCTCTTCCATCACTTCACTTCCCTTCTCTATACTATTTCCTCTAAGGTGGTGTTAACCAAGCCTTTTCTTCTCCTTAAAACAGAATCTGTATCAAGCATGTTTTCGGAAAAGCTCTTAAAAAATTAAGTAGCTTAAATTCTATAAAGAAAAAGGAAAACAAATAGCTTCATATATATATAATAAAAAAAAGACTAGGTCAAGGAGCTTTTAGAAAGGAAATAAGTTTCTCTTTTTCTTCATTCTCTTTTTCTCTTCACTACTTCACCTCTCTCCCGCTCTAATTTTCTCAATGTCCTCATTTTCCTATCTCTCTCCCCCTTGTTCTTTGTCTTTTCCTCAGTCTCCAGTCTCTCTCGTCCCTCCCCACTCTCTCAACTCATTTCTTTCAAGCTAAAATAGTGAAAATGATCAAACAGCTTCTAGTTTATTTTCTAAAACTCTGATTTTTAATTTTAATTTAAAAGCAATGTTTAAGACAAAAAAAAAAAAAAAAAAAAAAAAAAAAAGCCAAGCATAATCTAAATAATCTTGTAACAAGAACAATAAATAATAGTGACATTTCATGGTGTATAGAGCAAAAGAGATTGGTTTAGTGATTGGACTCTTGAAGATATAACCAAGATAGAGATCACCAGGAGAGATACTAAATAGGTGAACCAACTAAAATCTTCAAACAAATTTGAATCAAATAAAAATTTATGGATAGAAGACAACAGAATTGTGAGGCCCAATTAGCTCACTTGCATATGACTACCATAAGTAATAAGCAAATGGTTTGATAATTACCTTCTCTTCCATCTGTTGCTTTATCTTTTTCAAATAATGCCTCATTAACTGTCCCAGAGATAAATCAGTTAGCATAGGTAACAAGATATATTAGAATATAGAAAAAGTGCATTAATGATATGACAACTATAACAAGCTCGAGAACTTTTAAGAAAAACTAAAAAATAAAAACAGAACAGAATGGTAAAGCTAGGGAATTAACATTCCAAGCCATGTTAAGGAGATTTTAATCTAAAAGGGGAAAGGAGACTAATGGGAAACAGTTCCCTCCAAATGTTTAAATTGTGTCCACTCCAATCAGGACATATGAAAGAGAAAGGCACAAGCAAGAGACATTGCCATTACTTTATTGTAGCAAGAAACAGATGAAGTTAAAAGCAGCATAATATACCTTGTGTTTAGAAGTGACCTTATGTTGATATATTAAGAGTGGAACTGCAGCGCTACGAATCAAGAGGGTTGTTAGAACTATGGATGCCCACCTGAAACAAGGAAGCAATAAGGTTAATAATTTCCATTCAAAACCAATATGACACCAAATCCTAGATGTATTATTTATGCATTATGAATGAATACACCATTGGATAATCAAATCCCAGAATATGCATCACATACTTCAATTTAATACGTATCCTAAAATTATCCAAAAAGTTTGCCTTAAAAGCTATTTAAACAAGCATACTCCTCCGCATGTTGTAAGAGGAAGTGGAGTATATACTCTTTTACTCATTTACTGATGGGAAACAAAATGGATTTAAAAATGGCAATAGATTTGGTTTATGTGAATTCTAACCTTCAAATTCCATCTAAGATGAAGGATATAAAGGGCAGAGACAAGGTTGTGGGATTTTAGTGGCAATATAGTGATTGGTCAAGACGAGTTATGAACGCATGATAAGGACAAAAACTATATTTTGGTTGTTATGATCACAGATTGTAAATTGTGATCATCATAGTGGTAAATTACTGAGAAATGATAAATTCTTTTACAATGTTTTGCATCTATATAATCTTTCCTATTGATTTTTGCTGACATACATATATAAACTCACCAATTTAAGCCAGTGTAAGAATGCACAGCATCTATCAATAACTGCAAGGCCTGTACAGGCAAAAAGGAATCAGCAGCAGCAATTGCAACTTCATTAACAACAGGAGCCTGAGAAGCTACAGTCTCCATGGTTGAATCAGCGAGGACATCAGCTACATCAATCGTCATGCCAATCTTATCCGAATCCTGATTCAATGTCGACATATATCGACAGAAATCATACCCAGCACTGGGTGAATGAAATTTATCTCTACAAGAGCCGAAGAACCCGATGGATCCATTGAAAGAGCTTCCAAAGGACCTTAATTGGGTAAAATTACCAATGCCTGCTGAAGAAGATTTTTGATCAGGGCTTTCATGCTTCCCTTCATCGCTATGAAGAACATAACTGAACGACGGACGGCACCTTCGATCCACGAAGTTCCCTCTTATCAAGAGACAACGTCGGTAAGCCATTGGTATTCTAGGCCAGTTCTATCAAACAATATCACGTGACAAATTACAACTACAATGTACTAATCTAAGAAGCTCGTCGCAACATAACGAAATTCACCAACTCCAGAATTGAGATTGATTCGAAACTATTATGCCAACGAATCTATAAAATAAAGTTCGCAAAACCTTAAGCAGTTAACCACATTCTGAATATAATAATAGATAAACCACATGAGTGCTTAATGTCAGGTTTATTGTATAAGTGAGCAGAACATAGTGGAAATTAGGTTTAACGATGAAAATGAACTCACGGTGGACGATGGAGCCTGAGGTTTATGAGGGAGAAGGGTTTATGTAGTTACCTCTATGCTTTAATTCTCTAGGAGCTGAAACTACGCCGTTTTGACCGAAAGATCTTTTTGGAACATAGTAAAGAAATTAAAAAACATAATAATAAGAATTTTTTTAATGATTTAATTGTATTTTTAGTTCTTTCTGATGCATGGATAGACTTGAAATGTGCCAGAAGAAATAATAAAATAAAGCTAGCAACTAAATGGTTAAGATAATTTGATTAAGAATTATTTAATTAGCTTTTTTATATTAAATGTAAGATCATTTTAACTTTAAATTTGTCATTAATGTTTTTTTTTTTTGTCTTTATTCCATTTGTTTTATCTCCTTTATCTAAATATAGTGTAAGGTATTTGGCTAGAACAAGTCTAATTGCAAAGTGAATTTGCAATTCAAAATGGAAATCGTTGCCATTTTTATCACTTTGTAAAGTTTTGCAATTTTCTTTCTCTTTACTTGAAGTCTTTCCTTTCACCCTTCTTAATTATTTTTTTCATTCTTCTTAAACTTATTTAATTGATTTTGTAAAATTATGTTGAATTATTACACAATTTTAATTTAAAAGTTATATTTATTTATAATTTTTTAATAATTTACAATATGATTTTATTCTTATTTTTATGATTATTTCTTAATTTTCATAACGTGACTTTAAAATCATTTCATAATTAAGATAAAATTATAAGAATTAAAAAATTTTCAATATTTTACAATTTACATCATATTTTTTAAAAAAATTTAAGACATCTTCTATATTTAATTTATTAAAAATTTATTATATCTTATGACTTCTATTTTATTTTACTTTCTTATTGTTTGAGTTTTTCAACTTCTTCTTGTTGAGTTTTTTAACTTCTAATATTTTTTCTGAATTTTCATTAAATATATAAATATAGTTTGAAAAATAATTAAAAATTTTTAAAAAACGTATAATTTTAAAACTAATAAATTTTCTATGTAATAATATATAATTTTTATGTATTAAATCTTAATAAGTTGTTCATTCTAAATACAAAAAAAAAAATTGTTTATAAACAATAATATAATTAATGTAAATCAAAATATCAAATAATATTTAAAATATTTATAATAACATTCTTTTCGACTATATTTTTAGTCAGAAACTGATTACATGTTACACATTTTTCATTTAATTAAAATATAATAACAAACTCTCTAATTTAACTTTTTAAGTAAGTGTTTAAGGTCAATACATGCGACGATCTTTATGGCTGCAGGTACCATGGTAGGCGTGGGCAGCGTTGTTGTCGCGTGTGGGACTCCTCAAACCCGCGCTGTTAGGTGCATATGGTTAGAGCAACGCTTGCCCACTTGTGTAAAACCAGGTTGCTCCAACTGGATCCGACTTGTGGGCCTAACCTAACAATTTCTGTTTTAAAAAAAAAAAAAAAAAAAAAAAAACAAGAGAGCAAATCATGGGCTTAATTCACCGTCATTTTGTGTTTCAAAAAGAAATGGCGTAATTAAATAAATACATAAATGACTAAATAAATAATAATGATAACAGAAATAGGAAATATAATTTAAATTTTTTTTTACATTGTGAAAGGTTGAGATTAATTATTTAATTATTATTTATTTATTTAGTAACAATTTTATATGTGTTATTTTACTTATTAAATAAATGTTAAATTTTATTTAACTTGAATATTGTTATTTTGTTTAATTATTTCTTGAATGTAAATTTTGATCTGAGATTTGTATTATCATAGTTAATTTGAGTACTCTATGTAAGCTACCTAAAGTAATGATGGTAAAATCATTTTTATGATCAATTTCTTTAGTAATGAGAAGAGAGGCAATGAGGGAATTTCTATGATAATGCTATCAAATTCATCTTTTATGGATTTTTTCTAGAATCGAAGTGGTTGAAGATTCTTTTTTTCGGGTTAGATTGATATTTGTTTAGTAGCACGGGTTGGATTGATGTTTGTTTAGTAGCACGGCTCTTAGATTAGACTAGATAAGTTGTATATATTTTAGTAATTTAGATCTCAATTTATAATATTAAATCTTTTGTATAAGTGTTTAGAGGGAAATTTAAGTATAACTTCTCAAATTATATATATATATTTAACTGGTTATCTCGTGGATGTATCCTAAACTTTGTTATTACGGTATATACATATGCAATTTTGTTTTCATAATTTCTCTTTTATTAAATATTATTTTCGTGGTCAGCATTTCTTCAATTAAAAAAAAAAGCTCTATTTCGTAATGACAAGTAAATGGCTTAAATAAAATTTTTGAAATTATCTCAATAAAACTAATTAGAATTTTAGGGTGTCACATAGAATAATAAAAATAATTATATTAATTATGAACTTAGATAATTTTTTATTACAATCTCTAGCCTCACATAACCTAAATAATTTAGTTTCAAGATAAACACCTAAAAAATGTCCAACAACTCCTCTGGAACTTCATTTTTCTTCCTTGGTAGGTGTCCATGGTGTGCAATAGAGAAGTTTGGAGGAAGAAAGGGTTAGTGATTGCAATAGACAAAAGAGAATAGAGCAGGAGAGTGTGCAACATCTTGAGCCTTGCATTATCACTGTAAAATAGAGAGGTGATTGAAGTTTACAAACTCTCCTATGTAGTGGAAACTCTTCCGTGTGCATCACATGTTTTCTGGTTGTTTACTTTAAGCCATGCGTAATGTGATCAGAACAAAAAGTATATTAAATTAAAAAGACAGTTATAACTTTAAATTTAACGTTTCAGAATTTTTTATTATATAAAAAATGTAAATAAAATGTTCAATTTCAATTTTGACTTGAAGACTATAATATAGTCATAAAAATAATTTAAATTTAATATAAAAATGACTGCATCTTAAAGTTAATCTGTATAAGTTATGCTTAAATATCATTATGAATGGGAAAAGTTAGAGGTATAAAAATTTCATTTTCTCCCAGAGTTATAATATAGGAATAAATTTCAATTTCTCATATTTTAGTTGTTCACATTTTCTCAATTGAGTTTTTCATTCCAGATCTTATAGTAGAGATTTTTCTACTTTCGACCACGTGTAAAAAGAAAAATATTATTCTATGTAATTTTTATTCTTTATTTTATTTTTTATCATTAAATAATGAAAGTAACCTTAATAGAAATATGTTTATATAATTTTTTTCTCTTTAGAAGGAAAGGTCATGTCACTCATCCACGTTTAATAATTTGATTTAATTAGACTAAAATGATTGACAAATAATAAATAAAAAGTAAAAATTTAGAAAAATATTCTAAAGAAACTGAATCAAAAATTGAAAAGTTGAGAAAAACCTCAATTATTAAATAAACTATCATGTTAATCCTAAAAATGTGTAGTCGAATAATTTAATTCTTAAAAAATAAAATAATAAAATAAATTTTAATAGTATATAATATATATTATTTTAGCTTCTAAAAAATATCTACTATCATTTTAATTTTTAAGTTGTATTATTTATTATCATTTTAGTTTTAAGAATAAAAAATTAAAATAATAATAAATAATAAAATAAAGAAATTAAGATAATAATAAACAATTTTTTAAGAATTGAAATATAAATATAATATATTTTTAAATATTATTTAAATGTTTTGTTATTTATTTACACACATTTTAATGATCGAGTTTAGTCGTGAGTAAAACCCTTTTGCTTTAATTTTGGTTGAGTGACATCTGTGTCGTCCAGCAATTATATTAAGTATCCATGTTTCAATTATTAATTGTTATTTAATTGGATATAGCTTCAAAGTTGTCAAATGAAGTCTTCTCAATCATGTGTTGTTGTGCATCTTTTCTTGGTGACACATCAACTTTCCTTTGGGTTTGACTTGCCTCCATCCTTATCCTCTCTTCACGGAAATTTTGTGATTTGTGTCCCTTAACCTTCTCCCACAAATTTCATTATTCCACTGCTTTCAATCACCATGAACTATGAGCCTAAATGACGTAACTTTGACACTGTTTTGCTATCATTCTGAATTTGAAGGGTATTTGACGAATTGGGATTCGTTATAAAAAAATTACTCAATTAGGATTTATTATAAAAAATTATTGTATATATATTAAAACGAGTCTCTTTACAAGAGATCTTCACGTTTAAAATTTAATTACTTCTATATAATAAACAAACATCTCCATGTGCGGTTTGAAATTTAAACATTTCTTTACTAAAATATTATGATAATTATTATTTTAAAATTATTATATATTTTTCAACCAGACTTACTTAAATAACTTTTACACATCTGAGTGAACGGAAAAGAAGAATATTAAAGTTTTGGGCATTTTTCATATTATTTGGTATATAATTAAAAGAATGGGTCGAATAAGATAATCCATACAACGCTCACGTAGAAGTGTGAGAGGATTCGACACCTCTGGAGGCGCTAGATAGTTTAACACCTAAAATTTGTAAATGTTAAGAAAAAAAATAATTTACTTTTAGAAATTTAAATAAATAAATAGAAGTAAAATTGAAGAAAAGAAGAAGGAAGGCTACAAATAATGTTAAGAAAAGAAATAATTTACTTTTAGAAATTTTAAAAAATAAATAAGAGTAGAGGAAGAGGAGAAGATATACATTTAATAATGTAGTGATGTTACTTTTATTAATTAAATAAAATAAAAAATAAATAAAAGTTGAAGAAGATTTAACATTGTAAAAGGTTTTATTTTTTTAATTTTTTTTTCTATAATGCAATATAAAGTGTGAAAATGTCCCTTTAGCTCTTCCCTCCAAGGTTATGTTACTCAAGTGATGACCAAGTGACTCAATTTTAATAAAGATGCCATATTAACCCATATTTAGGAGTGAAGTTAGATTTTAGAGGCAAGAGAAATCAACATTTAATTGATAATTTATGTAAACATTATTATCACAATAAATATATATAAAATATATATTTTATGCTAAATACAAAGTATACCTAATATTATTAAATATTTAAATAAATAAAGTAGTTTATAATAATTAATTTTAATAATTAAATTCTAAATTATATTTTAGGCCATCCACCGTTCAAGTACATGTAATTAATAATTTTCTTGTAAAATTATAAATTAATATAAGATTATAACATAACTTCTAAATAAATAACAACACAATGAAAGTTGAAAAAAAAAATAATGACACATATATAATAAAAAAACCCTTAAATTCATGTCATCTATACATAGTCTAAGCGGATTGAATTTGAAATTTAAATTCATATTTTTCAAAAAAAAACCTTAAATTCATCTCATCTATACTTAATCTAAATCTAATTAAGCGGATTGAATTTGAAATTTAAATCCATATTTTTTAAAATAATAATTTAATCAATTTTAAAAAAAGTTTTATACTTACATATATGTCATGGTGGGTGTGGATTTCATTTTTAAAAATCCTATTTATATCTAGTGTAAATCCACTTAAATTGATTAAATTTGAAACTCAAATTCATATTTTTTAAAATAAATTAATTTTAATTTTTTTTGTAGAATTGATTCTAAAAGTAGATTTTGATTTAAAATTAATTTAAATTTATATTTTAAATGTGAGAATCTAAATTCAGTGGATTGAATTTAAAATTTAAATCTATATTTTTTAACACAAACTAATTTAAAATCAATTTTAAAAATAGATTTTAGTTTAAAACTGATTTTAAAAAAATTAATTAATTTTATTTAAATTTGACTTTAAAATAGATTGTTTCGTTCAAAATTAATTTTAAAAAAAATTAAATTAATTAATTTCAAATTAAAATATATAATAAGCAACATATAATATATATATATATATATATATATATATATAAATAAATAAATAAAAATAAATAAATAAAATTGGGGAGTTACCACCCATTAGCACCATATAGCTCCGCTCTACACGTATCTTTACCTTTGTTAAAGTCATCGTGTAGACCAACGACCTTCACCCAAATAAATTAATTTCTATATAATTTATAAATGTACCATTCCGTAAAATCTTAATCAAATGATCAATTATTTCTTTTCCTAGCCACGAAGATCTTCTTGGTCAACGTGGTCTTCATCGCACGAGGGCACATGATCATGTCTATAACCACCGTCGGATAGCCATTCACCCTGCACCTGCGCACACCTTCCAACAAAGTGCTTACGCGCCAAATCCCACTAAACCCACTAACACCAATATTAAAAAATCTCAATAACCAACGTAATGCACTCCATCGATACATTACCTATTTACTTCCTTTAAATCAAATCATTGTTAATGTTGTTCATGATTTAATTATTCTATAAAAACTTTGATTGTAAAAAAAATAAAATCACATAAATAATCATTCAAAAGTTAACAAATTTTATAATAATTATTTAATAAAATAACAAAAGTATTATTGTTAATGTTCTCTTTTAATTTTACTTTATACATTTATTTAGTTTAAAAAAACCGTATGGTATCTGCATATTTAGATAGTATAATCATTTCAATAATCCTAGTAACCAGGATGTGACTAAATAAAAAAGTAAATATCATATAATAAAAATAAAGGTGCTATTGATCGAATCAAAACGCCAGAAACCTTACAAATGCAACCAAAAGTTACATACTTTAGCTGCTTTGCTTCCTTTCTCTCCCAATTTGCTTAACAAGGAAAAATTACTCTCATCTCAAAATCTAAGCCTCCTCGTGTACTCGTATGTTTCTCTTGCTGCTCCTCTCTCTCTGTCTATTTGTTCTTATTTTTCTCTCTTACTTTTAATTTAATTTATTTTTTGGTGTTATTGTGGTTAGATATTAAGATTAAAAGTGGTGGGTGAAGTATGGCTTCATCTCTGTTACTGGTGGTGGTGTTTGTGTTTGATCTGGTTGCTTTTGGTCTCGCTGTTGCTGCAGAGCAGAGGAGGAATACTGTGAGTCACTCTCTCTCTCTTGACCTATTTTGCTTTCTCTTTTCCTTATACTTTATTTTCGCTATGGTCTTATGATTTTTTCTTCCATTTTTTTTTTGTGATATTTGGATTTAGTTGGTTTAGTGATACGTACTTTTATGGTTAATATGGAAAACAAAGAACGATTATGATAGTGATATTTTGATTCAATTGAAATTTTTTGGGATCAATCTCGTAGAAGTTGATAATAACATTATACTTGTTAATTAAATTTTTGTCCCTTAAATTTTAGTCTTTAATAATTTTTTGTCAATTTTTATTTTTGGATTTACTTTTTATCAGTATTTTTAGTACATGTAGTTACATTTAAAAATATTGATAAAAAATTAAATAAAAATTAAAAATTATCAAAATATTTATTAGATATTAAAAGTTAAAACCCTAAAGAAATTAAAAATTTAATATTATTAAATTAGTATTAAAAGATCAGTCTAGTCATTTAGTCTGTTCCATCTTTGCTAAGTTTTCCTTGACTTCATATATAGGGGAGGCATGAGACTGTAACGTGATAAAAAAAACAAAAATTACATTTGGGCTACTAAATTATATTTGAATAGTTAAAATTTAAAGATAGGTGTACATGATTAATGATTTGGTAACCTTTTAATCTTAACCATTGATGTATGTGGTTGTATAGTTTAAATAACAATTTTACTACGCTAATAGTTATAATACGCAGTTAACTCACTCATAGAATATATGTGTATTTATTTTTCTCTATACTTTATATTTATGTATTTTTCTCTCTTCATATTTTATAATTGGTTGTCTGGGTATTGCAGTTGTCTATCAAATATTTTTCTTTAAATAATATAGTTTTTTTTCAATAAATAAGAGGTCTCTTGTTGATGCATCCTTTCTAGATGTAATTTTTGTGAGAGAAATGTTCATCATTAGATATCATGAATAATTAAAACTAGATCATAAGTCATGTGAATTTTTAAAACTGTTGCATTAATCTTTATTTGATCATATAATTTTATTTTATTTTTTAATTTTGATCATCTAAATATAATTGTATATATAGTTGTGTGGTTTATATTGTTTTTTCTCACATCTTATATAAAACAATTTTGTTATTAAATACACACCTTATATGTTAATTATTAAATTTTATTTAAATATTTAGGATTAAAAGATTAATATATATACGGAATTTTTAAGTGATGAGGTTACTAATAACTAACTTTTGTCTAAGTCAAAAGATTTATTGTTCTTGCATTTAAAAATGAAAACATTATATACACCCAAGTGGGTGGCTTGACTTAAAATCTGAAGCACGGGTTAGGCAAATCCAAGGAAATTTAAATTTAGCATAAACATTGAAGATTTCAACTGTTAGTCAATCAGGAAAAGGAATTATATATTTTGTTTTTATTGAAACATTTCTCACCGATAATGAAAGACCATCTCCATCAATAGCTAAAGATTAATCCCTAGAAAAGCAGAATCTGATCTATAATCACATAAGAACTGTATAAAATCCTTTACACAATACACACGCTTCCTAAATTTTCCCACCCTTGTATTAAATACTACCTCCTTTCAAGTTATTTTTGTAAAACCTAAGATACATATAATAAATTTTCTTGATTAAAATAAAATTTGTCATTTTTTCTTTCAACTTTATAATAAATATATGTGTAAATTAATTAAAAATAAGGAAACAAATAAGGATATAATTAATAAAAGAGTGATTTATGTATTCCTTAACTTTATAATTGATAGATATTAAAAATAAAAATTCTTCAAAATTCCGACTATTGAAGAAGAAGAATGAAACATTTCCTTGCTTTCATCCTTTTAAGTGGAATGAACATGTATCATTTTTGAACCATGTGCTCTGTTCCTATTTCATTTTTAAAACGGACATAAATTGAACTCATATGTTCCATCTCATTCTAAAACCTTTACCAAACGCTTCTAGCTGATTTTACATAAAGATAGGTTTAAAACAGATAATGCTGGTGTACAAACTCTTATGGGATGGTTGCCCTTGTTTATCCTATCTCCCTCTTTTATACTTTCTTCTACACCATTTCTACCCCAAATCAATTGGGGATTAAAACAATATAGTAGGTGCATAATGTAATGCTTGTTATTTTAAAATTTTCTATGGATAAAATAATGTGTTAAATGTGTTTTTAATTAATCCTCTAAATACTGTTTGCGTCTAATTACTCAAAAATATAATTTCTGGGGGTAAATTGTATCATATGTATATTACCATAGATGGAAGATTTCAAAAGGAATTTTTTTTTTCTTTCTGAAAGAAAAGAACCATATATGATATTTTTCTACATATGAGAGATCAACAGGGAGATGGTTTAATTTTACAGACTAAAAACGAACATTTCTTCATTTAAAGGATTTAATGTATTCAACCCTTATTTATAATATATTCATATAAATGCATAGAAATTAAAACATTACTCAAAATTCATGTCATATTCATAATTAACGATAAAAAGAACATAAACCTAACTCTTTATCAAAATGCACAAATTTGTTACAATGGGTACGTGTTGTGTTGGTTGCACAAAAGATTGGAGCAACGAAAACTGCACTCAACATCCCTCATTGTAGTGCAACAGTCAATCCATGTGAATGAACTACAATGAGGCTTAGTAACATGATGAATTTGAGTGAATTCAAGTAAACCACTAAATCCCTTCATCTAGCTATAAGGCACAAGTTAGCGTATATTTGAATCAGCGTTGGGAAAATTGATTTTAAGCAGAATTAATTTTACATAATTGATTAGGTTAAAATTGACATTCTGATCATGTGATTTATGTTTGAAAATATTTTTGATATAAAATTAAGTTTATAATAAAATTTATTATAAATTTTTTTATCTAACACAAAAATACCTAAAGTTGTTTTAGCTAAGAATTAATTACGCATCAGAATTTTAAATTATTTCCCAACATGAAATTATACATATCAAAATTAATTTTGGGTTCAGAATTATGATCATGCATTTTATGATCATGTCAACATGTATGGACATTAGTGACAATGCTAATCGGATGATGAGGTGACACCTCAAGTATCATGTCATGTACCTGTTTTTGTTAAAAGATTGGAGCAAGGGAAACTACATTCAAATAAAAGATAGGTGAGCAAAATGTCAACTTTATCATCCACAAACTCCCCGAAAGCATTGCTTTTGATTCCTAACCAGTCCTAGTCATTGGTCAGATTAGTTATACATGTAACTTATTTGTGACAATATTTAAATTTGAAAAATAATTTTTATAATTATTAATATTTATATTGTGATTAAACTTGTAATTATGATCATTTGTGTTGGATCACTGACAATTTAATGTCTTCCTGAGTTGATCCTAATTCAGCAACTTAACCAAGTCACTAACTGGGCGGAGTATGATAACATTGCCTAAAAGGTTCAATAATGAAGTCAGAAAGGTGATTTCTACACGCTTTGTTGTAGTGCATTGGTTAGGCCTATGTGCATGTTTACTTATGAAGGTAATGGGAGCAGTTTCATGAGTATAGCTTACATACCCGTAGTCAATGAGAGTGCGTTATCCCCATTTTAAGAGATTTCGACAGTTGAACTAACTTGTACCTTCAATGTTCCCTCATGATTTGATCCTGTATTGAACTTCTAGAAAATTGAAACCAGAACTTTATGATTGTTGTCTCATGTCTTAACACCATTACCATTAGATAGGGGAAAAAGGTAATGTAAATTTGCATTCCAATATGCATTATTTGTGATTTAAGGGAAACAAAGTTAAGCAAGACACACTCTATTATCATCTTATACACGTGAGTTGAGTTTAATTTAATTTTATAAAATGTAGTTCACGCATCTAAGCACAATCTAGAATAAACTTGAATGTGTTTTGAAACATGTTAAGATCAGTTAGATGGGGATCCCCAAAGCAACTAACAGTTGCTTTTGTATTGTCTTTGATGTAATTTCGTGGATCACATACTTGAAATCAGATACGCACTTTATTAATTGTAGATCTCACTATTAGCTACTAGTTCAACATTTTATTGACGAATCTGCTGTATAGTGTCCTTGCATAGTAGGATGCGAAGTTGTGCTATAGGAGAAGTCAAAACTGGAAACAAAGTTTTGAAGTGTTGAATTGGGTTAACTTGCGTAACTAATTGTTGTTTTGACAGGCAACGCTAACTAAAAGTGCAGGTAGAAACTACTGTCAATATGACTCTGACATTGCAACCGGCCTAGGTGTGGGGTCTTTGTTTATCCTAGTTGCTAGTCAAGTGATCATTATGGTTGTAACTAGATGTCTGTGCTGTGGCAAAGCTTTGAGACCCAGTGGATCAAGATCACGGGCAATTTGCTTATACATCACTACCTGGTATGTGTTCATTTAAAAAAAAATATTTAAATAATAATTAGAATACGCTGACAATTATTAGTTATAAAATATAAAAAAAAATAGATTCTATGTTAAAGAGAAAAATATATCCATATATTAGATTGACTGCTTCAAAGTAAAGTTACATTTATAAATCTCAGTCTCTACTCTAATAATTTAGTCGAACCGTTCGTCTATTTAGTTTTAAGGATACGTCTGTTTCCTTATTTTGTTTTTTATTTTAATTGATTATAAAACTAACACTTTATTTTAATTTGTTATCTAAGATTTTCACTTTGTCCCCTTATAACAATACTACTAGCTCTAGCACAAATATTTGAAAGCACTGAACAATATAAAAATAACACTGCATTATCATTATAATTGAAAATGGAAGAGAGATTCTATGAAGCACGGATTTTGACATAGGTGTTAAACATGATACAAATATTATTGTTTGAAATATAGGATAATAGGACATGAATATATACTTTTTAATATTTTATATTGTATTTTAATATTTTTTTCTAAAATTTAAGTGATGAATATATTTCTAATAATATTAGTATCCTTAATTAAGTAATTAAAAGTGATAATTTTTTATTGGAAATTATGTGAAATTTATTGTTTCATGATTTTTAATGTAATTTTACACGATTTTTAATTAAATTTTATGATTTTTACTTTCCTAATAAATATCCTTAAAATACCTGTTAATAAGAACCTTAATTTTCATTTATATAAAAATATGAGTAAGTTTTTAAGTTTTCTATACAGGTCTTAATTCAAGTGTTGAAGCCATATATATATATTTTTTTTAATTGGACACATAACAGGAAATAAAATGTCCGACACGTGTCAGAAAAGTATCAACATAAGAAAAGTGTTTGAGTGACAGTGCAACAGTTGAAACAAGATTTTTGAGCTGAAACCAAACAAGGTGGAAATGTTGATACAAGACCTGATAGGTTGTTTTTGCTTGTTTACAAACCTTAAATTAATGTGCTGTTATTGTTGACTAGTTGTATTGTATGAATGATTGATTCAGGGTGACATTTATAATTGCTGCTTCATGCTTACTAGCGGGTTCTGTGAGGAATGCATACCACACAAAGTACCGTGATCTAATGGGAGAGAGAGCCCCTTCATGTCAAACTTTGAGGAAGGGAGTGTTTGGAGCTGGTGCTGCTTTCATTGTTTTAACAGGCATAACCTCAGAGCTCTATTATGTTAGTTTTTCAAAAGCTAACAATAATGGTCCCCCTCCCTATGCCCGGGACACTGGTGTCAGGATGGGCAATCTGTAATGTAATACTACTAGTGTGGGCAAATTGTTTGCATTAACTTGGCTATGTTGGATGTGAAAGCCTACTTGTAAATTATTATTATTATGAAGCTTGGTGAAGAAAAGCACCCCATGTTTTAACTATTTCCTTCATTTTCAGTTTTGTCTCTTCAATCATGTTACAATAGGTAGTGGTGCTAGTGCTACACACTTAATTGTTTACCCCTACCCTATGCAATAGCTATTTTATAATAAAATGTG
The DNA here is from genome assembly GCA_026586105.1 of Hylodesmum podocarpum. Lineage (NCBI taxonomy): Eukaryota > Viridiplantae > Streptophyta > Magnoliopsida > Fabales > Fabaceae > Hylodesmum > Hylodesmum podocarpum. The sequence continues at coordinate 6,509,248 of JALJEV010000638.1, forward strand.
AATGAAGTAATAAATGCCTATTTTTTTAATGAAATAAATAGGGATCTTCCTTCTTTAATCAGATAAGTATGTTGATTTTGATGGTATCTTTGAAAAATTACTAAATATTATTTCATTCTAATTTTTTGAAATATTTGTATTTTTTAGTAGTGTTAGCTTGGATAATTTGCCTGGATACCCCGAATATAGGTAGTGCATTTTAACGTTTTCCATTTTCGGGACTAATTTGAATTGTTTTAACTATTATCTCGAATTTGTTAATTTTTTTAATTTTATTTCATATATTTTATTTTATGTACCCAATTAAATATGTAATAGTATTAAATTAATAAAAAAACATAAAATAAGATATAAAAGACAAATTAATATATAACTAAGTATTTGAGATAACAATCAACCTGTTAGGTCATTCTGACCAGTATATTCTTAAGTAACAAATATTAGGAGTAGCAAAATGAATGATATATTAACGAAATGTATCATTCATTCATTTTACTAATCTAAAAACGAAAATGATTATTTACTATTTTTAATATTAAGTAGTGCCGGATACACTTAAATGGGATGATGTAAAACCTTGGATTTCTAGTATATATAAATTTGGATGAACAGTCACTATGGAATCAATAAATTTGAAAACACCCTAAATCAATGAGCTAGGGAAAAATTGTAATGACGATGGATATACATGGCCCCGTCTATGTTCTTCATTCAAGAGCAATTTCCATTCTCTTACCTAACAGATTTTCCCTCTGCGTAGCGTGGGCACAGCTAACAATTTTTATTTGAGGCCTAAATATATAGATAAAAGTTGAAATTATGTTTATGAAATTAATATCACGAAGACCAAAAAATCGTGATAATTAATACTTACATAAAATGTAAACTTTTCTCATGTAATATTTAAAATGTAAACAAAAACAATATAAACAAGGGAGATTATCCGTGTGCGAGAACAAAGTCGCTCGTGATCTCGGGCATTGACGGGCATAATATTCATATTTAATTTACTAAATTATCTTAAATTTTGTTTATAATCTTAAAAAGTTTAAATATATTTAGCCAACTTGTAAATTATGTAAGTTTTAGTTTTGATTTTTATAAATGTTGTTCTTTTTTTCTTCCCTGTGAAATTAGAAATCATTATTCTAATATTACCCAAAATCCATTATTTTTTTTATATATTTTATATGTTTAATAAAAAAAATTAAGGACCATTGTAGGTGATACTCGCTAATGTTTATAATATTATGTCAGCGTGTAATACCTCTAATTTTTTTTTTTTAGATTTACAACAAATATTACGTATTTTCCTTAAATAATAATATTAGATCTAAATATAATAATCGATTACAATGAATTGAATTGGATTTTGTGATTTTTTTTCTTCATACCTCGTCTAGGAATCTGTTTTATTAAATGATGATAATCAAAGAAAAATATTTCAAAAGAACGAAAATTAAAATTTGGTGATTTTATATGAAGTAAAAGTAGTAATTTCAAGTTTTAGAAAGATGAAAAACAAAGGAAGAAAATCTCACAATGATTGGAATAGAATCTCACTTATTTTGTAAAAGAAAAATTAAACATATATTTAAGCCTTTGGAAAGTTATTATTTTATAATATGAGCACACCACACTAATTTTTCTATCTCTCCGAGAATTACTTAAATTACATTAAACTCTCTATTTTTAAAAGGTTTATAACGACATTCTTTATAAGAATTTTTTTAGAATAAATAAAATTTAACAATTTAAATAATTAAAAAGTTTATATAGGAGATAGAAAAAAGAGGAGTATTAGAAAAAAAAAAATTAACAAAACCTCTGTTTATATAATTTGTTCTTGTGATACTAACGGGACTATAAATTTATATAAATTCTTTCACAAAAGTTACTTTCTTTATTAATTTATGAAAATTAATCAAACATGGATGTTATAAAGTTTACAAGAATTCATATTCTTTACTTATTCAACTGAGTAAGATGTTTTCACGATTCATTGAGATTAAAAAAATATTATTTTAGAGGGGTTATTAATTTATCAAATATTAATTTATGGAGTTTTAGTTGGCATTTTTTGAAAAAAATAAAGTAGAAAGTGATTAAAAAATATACATGCATAACATAATTTTTTTTCTTTGAGGTATCCATGATGACTACCCTCTTTTACAAAGATGGAGCAGCCACTGGGTGTTATAGGATGAGTGAAAGAGTGGATAGTGATATATACCAATAATATGTTATGAAAATGGTCCTATTTATTTTATAACTGCCCTAGTCATTATGTCCCTATTCCATTGGTGATTGGCTTTAATTCAATTACCTTTTTCCTCTGTAGTCACCAATCAAGAGGTCATCACAGGGCCTTTTCCACTTCAAATTTCAGAACCCATGCTGGTTATTTGGTAAATCACAGCCATTGTTAAGTGTTGAAATCCTTCTATGATATGGTTGAATGAAAAAGAAAGAAAATGGTATCAATGAAATAGATATAAAGAAAAAATGGAAAGTAGTAAAAAATATTGTTATTTGATCAAGAAAAAAGATAAGTGGAAATAAAAGAAAATATGATAATTTAAGTAATTTTATACACAATTATTCATTTGATTTTTATAAAAAGAATTTATATATATATATATATATATATATATATATATATATATATTTTACTTTTTATGATTTTTGTGAGAAAAAAGATAAGTTATTTTCTCTACATTTTATTACACCAGTTAATTATTTTTATGGTCTCTTTTTTTTTTTCATCGGGTCTCTTAAAACTTCGCCCAAGTCATTTAATAATAATAACATTAAGTACTAAACACGTGGATGCATGAGTTTTGAGTGGTACCTTGTAAATCGCTTACTTTGTTCAATACAAGTTTAGTTATATTTGCAACGTGGTTTGTTGTAATTGATAATCTTCGAAGGGTGAATCGACAATTTAATCGATACTCATAAAGCATTACAAGAATTTGATAAAAAAATTGTAGGTAAGAAAAACGTCTCTTTACAAATAGTACAGCTGAAATTAAGCTTAGGGTATATCATCTTGATAAGTGATTTATAGAGGCTATAATTATTTTAAAAATGGATTATTGCCATGAAAATTTCATGCGGATTCTTCTGGGGAAAATTTCAACCATTAAAGTATTACATTTTTATTTTTCCTTGATTTTTTTTTTGTAATTTTAATAAAACATTGAAATTTTACTATATAAATTTATCACTTGAGAGAATTTAAATCTATTTCTTTTAAATGAATTTTATTAAATTTGTTTCTTTTAAATGAATTTTATTATCATGTCATTTTATTATAAATTATTCTTCTCTTAATAATGGGTGGAAAATAAAATACATATTTATCTGATCTCCATTGAACCATTGGTTTTTATATAAAAAAAAATATTTGATAATCAATATAGGGTTAACCAATCAATTAATTCATATACGTATTTTTTTATTAATTTTTTTTTCTTTTTTACATTTTACAAGTAATTTGCTATGTATTAGAATATACTAAACATATGTACTTCTACATAAACCTCTGACAATTGTATCCAGAAACCTGAAAGCATTAAATTTGTTGATTTTAGAGTTATAAGTTGCTTAACTTTCCCATTTTTTCTCAGTCTGTTCATCCTTGCACCAATGACTTGCAGCGCCATTTAGATGTGGTGTAACAATGTGGCCATCATGCTCATGGAAGCGAGGAATGTGTTATGTTTTTCAAATTTTAATATTTTTTTTTTAGTTTATAGGTCTTAATCTTTATATTCTAAAATAATTTTTTAGATGATAATGAAACACATTTTACCGTGGTTAAAAATCTTAAAGAATATAACTTTAAGGGTAAATTATATATTTTAGTTTTTTGTGTTTTTCAATTTTCGAGTTTTAGTGCCTGTCAATTTAGTTGACTGGTTTAAATTTAAACATTGTTCTGTTTTTAGTCGTTATTATCAAGTAAGTCCATTAAAAAAATTACAATATATATATTTTATAGTTAAAGACCAACCAATAAAATAACTTTAATTATTAAAAGTTTATTTGAATTTATGATTATTTGAAAATGCTAATTGTTGGTCTCTCTTTCCATGTAAGCTCCTTCATTTTCATTTTTAAAGCTTAATAAAGATGTATGATAAATTAATTATTGATAAATAAAATATGTAATTTTGAAATAAAAGCTACTCACCAGTTACCTGTTTTTGAAACTAAAATAAAATCTCAACTTGATTTTAAATGTTACGTACTTAAAAACGCAAAAGCTTCTTAATATTCTCTTAAGCTTTATTTCATGTTTCAAATTTATTAGTTCCTTTTGTTATACATAATATTATAAAAATAAATTAATTAGTCTGTGACATGAAATCAAGCTTGAAGAAATATGCCTCATCATTATTTATCAGAATTTATTGACAATAAAGAATAAAAGCAGAATAAATCTCAAAATTTAAGATTAAGATTAATCAAATTAAAAATCAAAACTTGAAAAAAATTAAGGGATTAAAAACATATTTTACCATTAAAATTGCTTTTTTTTAGTGATTTTAATTCATTATAAAATATATCTCATTATTACTTAACGAAATTAGTTAACCTAAAAAATTAACAGAATTTAAAAAATATGATGAAAAAAAACATACAAATTTATCTAATGGTTACAAATTATGGTCTACAATCGACTACATCTCTAACATAATATACATATAAAATTAAAGATGGATATACTAAAATGATATCTTAAGGTTGAAAAAGAATTATATCATATAAGTACATTGTACATAGTTAAATCTTCGATTCCTAAAATTGTCACAGCAAATAATTTAAAAATTTCACAGGTCTCATCTTTGTATACAGTTCATAATATTTTATATTAATAAATGAAAAATATTTAATAAACGACTATACACATATAATTAATTATAAAATATAAAAAAAATATTAATTACGAATTGAAGTTAATTACGTATCAAAATTAACCGTAAAATAAAGTTATTAACTAATATAACGAAACATAATATTATTCAACAATTCGAAGGGTGTTTTTGCATAATTGTACTCCAGGTTTATCCTTTGATTCAAAATTATGGGCACCTTAATGGGTCAATTTATTCATGCTTACCCTACATCACCACCACCAATACATGTAACATTAGTTTTAGGTACTATATAACTCCGGAGGAGAAAGACTGGGCGTTGTGGCGTCGTTTACTATCCCAACTTGCAAGGTAAGTCAATATTTTCAAGTTCATACGTATAATCTATGCGAAACGCATGCGTATCCCATCAAGATGATTGTGGCAGCTGATTAGGCTTGAGTCATCACATGCATAAAGTGCAAAGCTACTGGTGTTTACAAATTAATCAGAATATTCAAATGTATGAATCACACTAATCGAACATATAAATATTTAATTAATTCATTGCTCGTGATTCACCAAGGTAGATCTAAATTTGATCCAATAAAACATTTCAGAATCTGAAGACCTCGTGTGTAAAGGGGTCTACTTATGTTCCACACAGCTCTTCAATAATAGAAGAAGCTGACACAATTAATCACAAACACAGCCTTGAAAATATGTTGGCCCAAGATGGGTACCGTACACTATTTACTATTCTATCAAATTGGAACAAAGATGAAAACACCATGTGAACTAAAAATCCACATAGACATGATCCAGAAACATATGATAGGAATAGAATAATAATAATAATAATATAAAGTAATGTACAACCAGTATCCTCTCAGTCCCAAAATCAAAGAATGATTCTCAAGAGAGGTAGTGGTGGTGGTGATGATGAATCATGAGCAATAAAATCCGTATGATAATATCATTCCAAGATATATACATGTCCAAAGAATCTTCCAATCACATTCTGTCAGTTCAGCAGAGCTGGATCAGACCCCATATCTAAATATCACTCCCATCACAAAGCACTCACAAAAACTCTCAATTAAATTAAATTAAATTGAATAAATCCTATATTGATAAATAATGCTAGACTACTAAATTGCATACATTAATACACCACTTTATTATTAGAGATTAGAGGAAATGAAAATATACCAAAGAGGCAAACAGAGTGAGTTACAACTAATCAGAAATTTGGGACCCTTTTGCTTGAAGCTGAAGCTGTAACTAAAACATGACAGCTCCAAATACTTCTGTCTGAAAGAATTAAAGGTGCAGAAAGAAACAGCAGCACAGAACATGCCCCATCTGGGAAAACAAGACCACTTACTAACCAACCTGTATGAAACACAGAAAAAAGAAAAAAAACACCCCAATTAAATTAAATAACTAATCTATATGAACACTACCATCATGTGTTGCTCATTGTTTGGTCTCATCTCAGGGTTTGATATCAGAATCATCCCAAGGATCTTTTAGATCAGTTGAGACCAATGAATCAAAATCCTCCCAATTCCAATAGCTTAAAGAAGTTCCCATGCCAACTCCACTTGTTGTTGCTGCTATCTCCCATGGTTGTGTGTTAGTGCTACCGGTGCTAGGAGGCACTATAGTAGTACTATTGATGGTTGGTTCCTCTGTTGGTTTAAACTCTTCCCCATAGTTATAAACATTCGAGGATCTCAGAGAGGTTGAAACTGAACAAGGGTTGGTGTCAAAAGAACTGTTTGATGTTGTGAAAGGGAAGAGTAGGCTTTGGTTTTGATTATGAGGAAGAGGCAAAGCTGAACTTGGAAAGATTCCATTATTACCAATACCAATACCAAAATCTTTGCCTTCTAAGTTTCTTGCGTTGATCAGATTCTGTTGTAGCAACAAAGGTGGTGGACGAATCAAAGCTTGGTAGAGAGAAGAGGAATTGGCCATGTTTTTCTGATTATCTGCAAGAGAAGTTTGAAACATAGCATTCATGTTGTTGCCAATTGAGGTTGTGACAGTAGTGGCAGTGCAAGTTGAAGTTGTGATTGTTGGGGTGGTGGTAGTAGTCGTGGAAGAAATTGTTGGTGTGATTGATTTTTTGACCCTCTTGTTCTTTCTTCCACCACCAACTGGAACATTGCGTAGAGTTCCACCTTTAGTCCAGTGCCTCTTGCATGCCCTGCAGAAATGACGAGGCTGAGACTTGTTGTAATTGTTGTAGTAACAAAATTTGGTGTTGGTAGAATCACATCTTGGACACTTCAAAGATTCTGAAGCCTGAGTTTGTTGTTGTTGTTGCTGCTGTTGTTGTTTTTTCATCATATTAGGCTTTGGTAGCTCCAAGTTTTGAGCCTCTAATAATGTTTGTTTCCAATCAAGTCCACTGCTAGAAACCTGTTTAGAACTCAAACCCATATCTCAAATCCACCCTTTACTAAAAAGCAATAAGATCTATCAATCAAACCGTGGAAAGAAAAGTTTTTCAAGTAGAAAATTTTATCCCTTTGATCGAGGTGCCAGGAGAGAAATCAATCTGAATGATAACAAGAGGATCAGATTGTTTGTTATAGCCAAAAGGGTGTGAAAGTGTAATGAAGTTGTTGATGATGATGATGATTTGGAGTGGTTTTCTGGAAGGAAATAATAAGGCCTAAGAAGGTGAGAAGAAGAGATGAGCATGTCTTTTATTCTAATGGCTATTTATGATGTTATAAAAAAATTACTTGAAGGTTGTGTGTGGTGAAGGGTTTGATTACTGTTTGTGGGGGTAGTTGTAGACGAGGCAATTCCTATAAAATTTAATGCAGTCTATGGTAATAACCTATGAGTTCAGTTTTCTTCCTTCTAAGTTGCTACTATTATAGAATGGGAAAGAGAGGGAAGTACTTAACCCTTAAGGTGAAGGTGGGTGATTGACACGTGGAGGAATATGGACCGTTGGTAGTGCTGTATGAGTTTTTGGTTGTGAAATGAACGTAGATGTGTGTGCATGATGCTATAATAATAATAATTTAATAGATAGACTTGGCCACCAATGCAAATACAAAGTTGGCAAAAGGAAAAAAAGAAGGCAAGTACACTACGGTCCATGGGCTAAATTTGTTTTTCTAATGGATTGTCATTAGGGGAAACGGGGTGGCGGTAACTGTGGGGCCATTGGGCCCAAAGATTCTTAGTGAGGTTAAAAACAGTTGGCAGACGCATGGTTTCTAGTGGGACCCATCCCCATTTCTCAACAATACATTATATTATTAACATTCAAATCAATTCTCATTTTATACCAAATATTTTAGTTTATCAAATAAATAATCAATAACATTCTATTATCTACTTTGTAAACAATTCTTTTTCTTGGATAAGAGATCACAGAGGGTTTCCTAAATCTTAGATCCTACTTGTAATGTAACTTCAGTTGGTCCATGAAAACTAAATTAGTCAGATATTATTATTACAAATTTTACTTTACTGTTATACGTATTTAAACAGTTAACTCCTTTTATTATATTTTATAATTAGTTATTTAATTATTTATATATTATAATTATTTATAAAATATTTTTCATTATTTCCCTTAATAATGCGTAACTGTTATTGGTCCAAGAAAATTTTACATATACAGAAGATTGAATATGTGTTTTCTGATTGAATGGGTTATTCTTTCACACGTGAATGTAATGAGGCTTTATATTATTCTGTTAATTTTGCGATTTTTTGTTTTCTTTTTTATTGGCAAACTGTAGTAATTAGTTCTTTATATAAAGATTAATTTCGCAAATGTTAATTTTAATTATGTAAGTTACATGTGATATAAAAGATTAATTGAAAATAAGCGGTACGAAATTATTAATAATTAATTTTCAAAGAATAAAGGTGGTGGTGGTGAGATTTATGATCTTATGTCATGTGATTGCATGTAGCAAGTTGGGGATGTCTATGTGTAGCATGCACGTGTTAAGTTTCATTTCATGTCTATGGAAAAAGTATGGATTGGATAAATGCGTGTTACTTGTGCACCCATAATATGTTTGGAGACACTGTGTGGTGTTGGTTGTGCTTGGCCCTCATGTTATTAGTTGTTAATTGCTGAAAATATACATAAGTGCATGCGGCATATGGGACTTGTTAATTTGGAGGTTAATTAGAGATGGGATAATTGAAATTAAGACAATTATTTAAATGGGTGAAAGACAATTAGCTACCAGATCAGAGTTGATGGTCAGAGACATCATAAGATATTCACAAATCACAACCACTCTCAGTCAAATAAATCGAACCTTGAGAGCACGATTCTTGAGGCATGATAGTAATATGCTATCTAATACAATTATCAAATATTATATCAAAATAAATAAATAATTAAAGAATGTATAGTAAATTAGGACAAAAAGTATATGTGCAAATTTTTAGGTTACTGCTTTTCAATTAAAATTCTAACTTCAATGAAAAGTGAATTTCAAAATCTCATATAAAACAAATAAAATACACTTTTATTTCTTTTCTATAAACCTACTGTTTATCTTATTAAATTATATATATATATATATATATATATATATATATATATATATATATTGTTGTAATTAAAATGTTGTACAAACAATGGAATATGGACTTTTTGAATGATTAGATGTTGTCAATTTTGAATGTCTGAACACAAATTCAGGTAGAATGGATCAATAGCAGCCGGCAGTTTTAGTCAACTAGTAACCAAAGTGTTACTTAGACGCTTTTGGTTTTCATAATATGATATGTCAGAAATGTGAATTTCAAGTTACCATGTGATAAATAATTAGGTGCTTTCTTTATTTTCCTTTATGAATATCAGTAGTATATTATTTGAAATATTTTTTTTAATATAACTCTTGTTATTATTAGGTAAATATTTTATGTTTTTAACTCATTATCTCAGTCGAATATTAAAATAAAAACTTGTTAAAAAATAATGTTACATGTGTGTATTAGAAATCAAAGTCTTGAGTTAACGTAGGATCTGCTCAAGAATCTACAAGTTTAAATAAATATTTAATACGTTTCCCAACGAGAGATGATTTTTGGCGGAGAAATGATGTGTTTTTGAGATTTGCGTGCTCCTTGGTTAGAACTTCTTAGGGGTCCCAATGATTTAAACTTGAGTAGACTGAAAAAAGACATACAGCCTTGGTAAGAACGCTGTTCCGTGGAATATATGACTCATGCTTCTTTCGGTTCTTTAAATTTTGTAGGTGGCGTAGCTATAGAAATTAATGCAGTCAATTATGTCTCTCCTAGAAGTTGGTTAGCTACTTCTCATTTTGTTCTAGGATTCTTCCTATTTGTGAGCCATTTATGACACACAGGAAGAGCTCGTGCAGTTGTCGCAGGAATTGAAAAAGGAATTAATCGCGATTTTGAACCTGTTCTTTCCATAATCTATTATCATCAATAATATTTCTTACCTTTATGTGCATATCTTTTCTTTAAGATAATAAAAAGAAAATAATGTAGACTAAATTTTATATTTTCATCCAGCAAAAATTATTATTTATAGTAAATTTATATTTTTAGATAAAAATTACTTAAAAGTTATATTTGTAATGGTTTTTAGTTAAATGATAATATCAAAATTATTTAATTGTATATGAAAAATTAAACTCTCTACTATAAATAGATTTTTTTTTTCATCTTCACGAATGAACCTTATGTTGAAGAGTAAATGACTATTGTAAATAGTTACACGCTCCTCGACCTTGATTAAAAAGGGCATGTTTGACTTATAGCTTTTTTTATTATTTAAAATTTTCAACTTGATCTTGGAGTTGGAAATACGTAAACAAGATTAGGGTAATCATCTAGATGAATTTGAAGGGAGTGACATCAAAACTATTAGTCTATTCACCTTGGTGTGTTTCATATTCAAGTTGTTGGACTAGAAGCATGTTGGATGAATTAAAAGAAATCAAATTTTATCTCAACAAATCTTTTAAAATATGTGTCATTATTACAAATATAACATACACTAGAGTATTTTTTTTTTGCCAAATCTTATATCTTTATTACAAGAAGATTTCAATACAGGAATAATAAAGATAAATAAACTATGTATCTTATCAAAGTAACTAAACTGGTTGGTGAAAGCATTAAATGCTCCAACAAAAACTTTCTCTCTATAAGAAGACAGATAAAAGAAGGATGAAGTAATTTGAAGTATCTGTCTAAATGGTTAGATTTAAATAAATGTATACAAATGCTAGAGTTCGAGATTTGATGACAAAAATATATAAAAAAGCAATTACAAGCTTAACATGAGCTTTAACTTTCTAGGTTTTCAAATCTGGTAAAAAGGATTTGTCAAAAAGAAGTAATCTTAATTCTTGAATTAGTTTTTGTGGGTTTGTAATTATCAGATTCTAAGAACTTTCCCCATTTTTGGTTTAGGATTCAAACGAGTTGGAAGTTCTTGAATTATTTTTTTAAGATTCCATAATGGACCTGACTTTTAATTTTCCCTCCTCAATTATTTAAAATACGAATTAATAAATATTTTTCTATTAAAAATATTGGGTTCTTCGTATTTCATGTAGAAGAACGATTCTTCCACCATAAAGAACTCTTACGCTTCTTTAACCACAGTGTCTATTGACGAGCACAATTCTTAAGGATAAGAACCATTTTTAAAAACTAGTAATAAAGTTGCTCCGGTCTTAAATATTTTTTAAAATAAGCCAGTTATATATAATCTATTAGAATGGGCAAGGCCTTAGAGTTAAATTTTTTTTTACAAAAGTTATCTAAAATATAATTCAAGTCTATTATATTTTTGTGTTATAACACAAAAGTATTCATAATGTTGCATAATTATTGAGAAATAGAATTGCAATTTCTTTCGAAGAAAATTATGTTTTCATATATCATTGATGAACATGGAAAAATATATATAGCCAGCATTAAAATGGGTGAAATATAATGTATTTAAATTTGGATTAATGAAATATCATCATTATTAAATTATTGATATTTAGTAACATTTCTTTATTAAAATTTGTAGAAAATGTAACTCTTTAATGAAAATGTTATTAATGAAAATACTACTGATAACATTTTACAACTTGATCAAGATATGACATTTATTAAAATATTAAAAAAATAATAAATTATATTTTTAATTTTTGTAATAGTTTTTTCAAATATTACAAATAATTAAACATGTAATAGTGCATGTTTTTACTATTAAGATTGATAAGAGTATTGTTTGGCAAAATCAAAATTTAGTCACTTCAAAAGTGACTAAAGTTCATGCAAAAAGTTTGTATAGTTAAAGACATATATGATAGAAATTCTACTTAATGCTCAAACTCGTGAGAGGTGTGAGCTAGGGAAGCAAGACTAACAATTATTACCCTAAAAAGTAATTACATGATAAAAAATAATATTTTTTATGATAATAAATATTCATTGTCATTACTAAAAATCTTGCTCGACATACATGACCAAACACATCAATGTAAATTTTCACATTATAACTTATAAGAAAGTTGATAAAAACTCATTTGTCAAGGTACAACGTTGCTCAATTGAATAGGACTTGATAACTTCATGACTAAAAAACTTTCTAAATCATGATTAGAGTTTTTAAAACTTAAGCTTGACATGTCCATGGTAAATTTCATGCAAAAAAGTTTGAGATGTGAAAATTTGTACTTTTTGAATTCGAATATAATTCTTTGATAGACATATAGTCTTTGCTCTTCTTATTCTTCTGATTCACTTAGAAAATTATATAAGCATTCTTATATAAAAATATTGCATTCTTTCTTCAATTTTTCATATCTCAAATTTCATTTTTACAAGTTATAGTATTTTAATTCTTTTTTCATTTCAAACCCAATATTTAAGCAACTAAGACTCAATAAAAAAATAATCACACCATAAAAAAAGGCTCAATAAATAAATAAAATTTTTAAATCTGAATTCATGATAGTAATGAAAGAACTAAAGGGAAAATAATCAAACCATAATTTCTCCATGTTGGGCGCCAAGGATTAGGATTTGAGGACCACAAAAGGCACATGCACATATATTATTAAGCCACGATTAGGGTGTGAGATTACAATTAAAAACAATTGATTAAACTTGACCCATTTTGAAAGGTTGATCCAAAGACTCAAGAGAGGAATGTGCATGGAAAATCAATCTTGGTCGGTTGGTTAGGTAAAGGGTATGGGGTGGTCGATGGATTGAAGAGGACAAAACAAAGAATGTTTGTTGGACAAGTTTGAAAATGACACACTCCATTAATTAATTTAAATAAATATTCCCAAGTTGAACTCTCGAGTAAGGGAAGAGTCTATCATGTCCAACTAAGATGCCACTTATGTCCATCAAACTACTTTACATTAATAAAACTCATGACACTCACTTATTAGCCTCTTAAAAAATTTGATTAAGGATCTAAACAACAGATTCGCGTGGCTGTGTTTTGGTGACTCTTGCTATTGATGGTGGAGCCATGAACCACATGGTTTTAGTTTCATAATATAAAAACTTTGAATAAATTGTTTCTTAGTCAATTGGCATTGCTTAGGTTAATTGAAGGAATAATGTGCTAACAATCACGAGGACACATGTAGTGGCATCACTGGAGGAACTGGACCCACTTTGGTAATTGATGCTTATTCCAGGTTGGAACAAAGATTTTCATGTTTATTTTAGGTTTTGTTTATTTTGTTGCCTATGTCCTACATATGACTATATTTGACATTCTCTAATACTTTTCTTATGTGACTTGATCAATATGGTGTTGCTTAATGTCTAGGTAGTTTCTCACTATGCCCATTTATTTATTGTTGAAGAGAATTTGGTGTGATGAACTATTTTATTTTTTAATGAATTGTTCAGCAGTTCCTAGGTTTCCAACCATGTGAAAATGATGTTATTCTCATTGATTATTTTTTTTTTAAAAAAAAGAAGATAGAAGATCATATATTCTGTAGAACAGGTGTTTATTGGTAAAGTGGAATGTGGGAACAACGCAGCCCGGTGGACAAGCATATGTGGTTTTCATAATGTGTGCATATTTTTTTGAAATATTTGTGATAGGAAAATGAAAGTGATATATAGTGATTATTAAGCACAAAGGACAAAAGGGTGAAAGTTACGTTAATGGTTACATTGAGTATGAGAATCTACCCTTAACACCCAACAAGGAAATTGAAATTAGTTCAATGTATATGATCGTATTTAATAAAGTTTTTATTTGAGTTTCTTAAATTCAAAATTAGTTCTTAAAAAACTTTACTGTCGAAAAGAATTGAGATGGATATTGCGTAAAGAATGAATTCTTCTACAAGAAATCACAGAATTTGCTATAATATATAAAAAAAAAAAGCATCAAAATGATTGCACATTCACACTTGTTTTAGTTTGGTGAGCTTGCTCCAAACAAGATAAAAAATTTAATTTTTAATTTTATGTGTATTTATTCAAGACTTTTAAACGATAAAAATTATAATTTATTTAATTGAAATAATTATGATTTTTAAATATGTGTATTTATAATTTTGTTTAAAAAAATATAAAGTCTTGAATTTCTTTATCTTAAAAAAATTTCATATAATATTTAAAAATATATAAATTTTAATAAATTATTTAATATAATTTCCAAACATTTGAGATTTTTTTAGTAATAATCTTCTGTGTATATTATTATTATTGTCATAGTAATTTTTATTTTTATTGTCGTTATTATATATTATTATTATTATAATTGATTACTATTGTCGTTATTATATATTATTATTATTATAATTGATTACTATTGTCGTTATTATATATTATTATTATTATAATTGATTACTATTGTTATAATAATTTATAATGATAAAGGTAATAAAAATGGAAATGGAGGTGACAATAATATTGATATGAAATTTTATAATTTAACTTTAACTTTAATCATAAATTTATCTTTCTTAATCAGAATCTAAGAATTATAATCGAATATTTTCTATAAATCAAAAAAATTCTTTAAAATTTGAAAAATTCATAAAATTCTTTTAAATCTTATAAATTTTTATTATATAAATTTAATAAAATTTAAATTATCTTATATATCACTGTGTCAATGTAAAATCATAAAAATATTTTAAGAGAATCTTATAAACTATTATATTATTATAAAAAAAATTTAAATCCACGTAATTATTTTATACTAAAATATTCTTTTAAAATCCTAACGATACTCCCTTTGTATTTCATTTAAATTCTTATATTTTAATAAAAGAGTGATAATGAAATCCTATTCAATGGATATTGTCGATTCTTAAACGTGAATAATGACATATTGACCTATAGCCACGTTTTGTGCGTCCAAAAATTTAGCCATAGGCAAGGGGTTGTCGTGCGTCAATTCAAAAATGACATCACAACATAAAAAGTGTCATATTATTGACACACTCGTATCATACACCACCATATTAAATTTGCAGTGAATAATAAAACAATCAATAAGAAAAGGATAGAAAATTTATTTAATTCTTACCAATAAAATAGTTTATGCACCAAGGAAAATGCCTTGTGAATTGTGAGTACGTACGTGGATTCCCATAAGTAACGCTTAAAATTTAATATTTTTTAGAATAAAATAAATTTCTTATCTTAAAAAATGTTTACATAATACTATTACTCTTTCTTTCTTTTAATTTTTCAGTTTTTCAAAAATTATATTTTGTTTTCTGAAATATTGATATAATGTTATAATTTAATCCAATTCAATGAGAATGAACTTAAATAGCTATTTTTTTCTTTCTATTTGTATGAATCTTAACATTATCAGCTACTAATTTTAAATCTCTATTATTAATTTTGAGATTTCTAAAGAAGGAATGAAAATTTTAAATGACATTTAAAAGTTGATAGTATGTAACTGTTCAAACTATCATTTCATTAATTAAATTTTGAAATTCAACCATAAATATTCAAAACTAAAATTGATAACAACCTAAGAAGCTTAAGATTAAGAGAAAAGAAAGCCTATCTCTAAGCAATTCAGCCAATTTTTTTCATCACCACTGACACATTTGTTTACGTCAAGACAGATTAGAATGCTGTCATCAAAAAATTTGTGCAATATGTAAAATAAAAAAGTGGAGTACTGTTAATTAAACATCTTTCTGAGAGTATATTTTACTAAACTTCGTATGGATTATATTTTAAGAATCTAATTTTTAAGTTACTAATAATTTATGTAATTTAATTATAAACGAGGAAAAAGTCATTTTAATCTCATATTAAATTCATAGTTTGATTCCTAAAAAAATTACAAAATGTTTTTTGAAGATATTCTATAATTTAATATTAATATCCTTAGGGGACATGTATTACCTAAAAAGATTTTAAGTGACGTCATATTTTATTTATTATCTCATCTCATCTATAATTTTATTATTTTTTTTTTTTTGTTAATTTAGTCTATTCTCCCATTAAGTGTATTAGGCAAATAAAATATATCTTATTAGATATATGAGATAACAGATAACGTGTTATGTTACCTAAACTCATATATGTGAATGATCAAATATCAATTTAGAAATATTTTTATAATTTTTTTTTTCATATTAGAGATAAGATTAAAATGACTATTTACTCAATCATAAATTATTAAATTATTGAAACTGAAATTAAAATCACAATTTTAAATTCTTAACACTTTTAATGCTGTATGGATACATCATTGAATAATAATGTAATAACCTAATAATAAGTATATCAAATTTTATTAATTTATATTCCAATTTTTCTTTTATATATGCGTGACAAGCAGTGTATTATCACTAAACTTTGAATAAATCTCAACTCTATAGTTGTATGGCACAAAGCTGAGGGTAACCAAAGTACTATGTTATGGATGATAATCTAGAAAATTCTTCAAAGAATCTTAATTGAATGAATTTATTAATAATAAAAGGACAGTGTCACAAATCTTACTCCTCATATTTCTATATCTCATTAAGAGATAACTTTTCTTATGATACATATCATAATCATTCTTGGTTCTCAACTATAAATGGGGTTGACCCAAGCAAGATGATATAATTTTAGTTTCTCTTATACTTATATACCTGTAACTTTTTTACTTATATATCAAACTGTCATCTTTACAGGTATACTCTCCACTCACGTTGTTGTCATGAAACAAAATTATAAATAAACTTTATAACTTCAGCTCCAAGGCTAAGTGACAACACTTTGGCTGAATGCTCAATTTTATTAACAGAAATCACATCTTTTGTTAAATTAAATAATTTGTACATTATTAAAAAAAAAAAAAAAAACAGTTACATCAAAGTCATTTATAGAAAATTCGATATGTAAAACTTAAGGAACCTGAAGCCGCACTCTTGGGACAAGCTAGCATTTTTATAGAGATTTGATGGGGATGTTTCCTCTTATAGTTGGTCTGATTGGTTTCATTTTGTAAAATTCCAAAATCTTGGTATGTGTGTTGTGTGTGATTTTCAGTATAATCCCCTTAATCTCTTCTTGGTTAAAATAGATGACCATGAAAAGACCCTCTACCTAATTATGCAGCACTCAGACGTAAACGTCCATGAGGAGAATGAGAATGCATGTTAATCATGGCATGCCAAGCCATGCCACAGAAAAGATACCTGCAGTGGTCGAATCTTCGATTTGATACGTACCATACATAGTGGGGAAAAGCCATCAAATATGTGGGTCTAGATCTAGAAAATTAGGACACCAATCCATGACGAATGGCTTCCTATTTTCTGACCTTTAGATTGAACATTTTGTTGCCAATTGAAAAGTGGATGTCATGTATCAAATGAGCACGAATATAACTGCATATAACATGCATCCATTTGCATTCTCAAAAGCCAAAACCAATGAGAACCCTCCATTTGAAATTTTGATGGGTATAGGCGGTGATGGCGGTGGGTCAAGAATATGATAGCATAGGTACGTAGTTGTACATGTAGGGAAGTGAGTAAGGAAGAAGTAACAGATTTGATTGAGAGTGGAGCCAAGCTCTGTTGCCTAAAGAATAATGGCATGCATAAGTCACTCCATGGATTGGACGGCTTCAAATAATTTATTGAGTGCGTCAACACCTATAAACAATCTTGATGGAACAAATTTCCTATGTCAATACCTAAATAGTGAGGAGTATAACCAAAAATAAAAAATTCTTATATAGTTTGGTCAGTCCCAAAGGGCATCCCTATTTTCATATCATCAGTGGAGAATGATTTCGTATGATCAAACCATCACTTCATCTAAGTAACGGTATTAGCACAACACTAGTTCTGTGATTTAATGTTTAATTACTATCCAAATAGACCCAAGTATAAACAGTAAAAATAAAAGTATAAAAAGACTGCTACAGACATTATTATATGTAGATGTAGTGTCCTGTACCTCACCTGGCTTGGTTTGAGATATAACGGCACTGATTTATACCGGGGAATCAAGCTTCTCTCATTTCTTAAATAGGAGTGGCCTCACCCACAAGTTTAGGACATTTGTGAGGACTTAACTATTTTAAAGCCAAGGCATATCCTTTACAAGATAAAATACAATAATAATTGTTAATTGAAAAATTAACCATGGAAGAAGCTATAACATAATACATGCATATATAAGAACAAAAATACATGAGTATGAACTTAAAATCTCAGTTATTAATTTTTTTAATCAATTACTATAGCTATATTTTATCTTCTAAATTATATTTCCATTCACTTAAGGAGACAGATAAAGTAACTAAACCTTAGGTAAAAGTAGTATCAAGACTAAACACAGTTAAGGAATAACTCTTAAATAGGCAATATTTTTCTAATGAACAAAAACTCGACAAATCTTTTATAATAACTAGTTAGAAGTTTCACGGGGATAAAAAGACCGAAAAATGCTAAACCAATCTCTACCTTCATTCATCATTCAAGGCGCAGACGAGACTTGATGTAAACAATACATAAATAAGAATAATAAGCAAATTTAATGACAAAAAATATCTATTATCCCCATAAGATACCTCCAGCCTTTCTCCGACCCCATACCCACAGAAACCCCTCCCAGGCTCTTCCCCACCCCACACACAAAAGCTGACCCTATATACAGCACTCAGCCACAGGATTTCTAATTAGAATCAGAACCACAAGATCAAGATCAAGTTTTAAGATAGATAAATGGATACAAAGGATTAATTACTAGTCAGTATAGTTTCACTATCCTGTTTGCACTAACAGACATCGATGTCATGGTCATACTAAGAATTATCAAGCAGAATCATCTAAATATCTGCTTTAACTCCCAAGACCGATCTAATAATGATTAGTTGTATTGTTTCCAGCTAAAGCATCTGCTCTGTATAAAGTTTTCATCGTTTTACTAGCATATTCCTAACCAAACAAATGAAAGCTACTTGCAGACATTAACATGTGATGGATATGCCATTCAACACAGCTAACAACCAATCCTCTCTTGATGGAAAATGACAATTCGATGAATTGATAACTTCCAGCAGGTTTCCCATTTTTTCTGCAAAAGAAAAAGCACAAAACCACCTTAAAACTTAAAGTCCTTCTTCTTGGACTTGCCCTCCTTTTCTTGCATCTTTCTCTTCTTCCTTTTCTCATTCTGCACCAGTTGGTTACATATTTAAATATGCAGATCAAAGACCCAAGTTATTAATAATAATAACATTTGTAGGAGGTCTGTATGGTATGAAAATTAAATGAAACACACCTCTGCAACCATGTCACTGAAATCCTCACGCTGATTTCGTAACTTCTCTTCCTCTCTTGCTTCTTCATACCTAGAACAGTTTCAGCAGAGGTAAAAAATCAGACCCATGATGTTAACATCACTAACAGGCAACAAAGTGTTTAAAAATAGAATTTATACTTGGCAGGTAAAACATTGTCCATGGCATCCAACTCTTCTGGCAGTAGAGTAACATCCACTTTATCTGACTTTTGACCTCTAAGTAAGTCAACCTGGAAAACATGAAACATGTTATTATGCCACCAATCAATATCATCATAAAACCCCTGCTCCCTTTTCAACCTAAAAAAAATATAGAGAAGAAACTCTATTAAGTTTACCCTTTTAGCCCCTGACTTGTCCTGGGTGCCAGTGTTAACCACATAACTGGAGAGAAAAGAACATTGGAACTTTTTAATAAACAAATAATTGTGATGAATAAAGACAAAAATGCAAGCCAAATATTATTATAAAAAAAAGTGCCAATTTTCCATACGTGTGTGTAGTTCCAAGCAAAGTTCCTGGAGCAATTTTTTCTTCCTTCTCTTCAAGTACCTTCACAGAAAACATGATTAATGACAAAAAAAATGATCAAAGATACAAAATTGATGGAAGAGCCAAAATAGAAAGACTCACTTGATAAAGAGGCCTTTCAGGTTCCTTCCTATGCTGTTTACGAAGGTCAATAACATCAGGTGTCTCCACTCCAGTGGGAGTGCTGGGGACAAAAATGCAACAGAAAAGTGGAAAGAAATGAGTTCAGATACACAGGAGATTAAATACAGCAAGCACAAAACCAGACCTTGACAAACTATCAACTATCACACCCCAAGCATACACAAAGTAGAGAATTATAAACATGAATCAGTTTAGCAAGATATGTATAGTTGAGGACCTGAGAAATATTCACGAGGTTGGTTGTTTTGGTTAATTATTAACCACTCATGAACTTAATTAGTTATGTGATAGGTCCTAATTTCCATTTATCATGCTATTCCCAAGAAAGAAGGCAATGTATCTATGAAAAGAAACTAATGCCAAGAACAAAGAAACTAAAACAGAACATAATACCTTGACAGACTATCAACAGACTGAATACCAGCTTCAAGTTCCTCTACCTCCATTTCTTCTTCTTCCTCCTCCTCCTCCTCCTCCTCTTCTTCCTCTTCCTCCTCTTCCTCCTCCAAGTCACCCCAGTGTTTGGTCTTATCAATTGGTTCTTCCTGCATTATGAGAGCATTAAAGTAAAATATAACTAGGAATACCATGAGTGAAAAGAACCATATTAGAGATGATAAGTACTCCTTAGTTGAATTAAATATTAGTTAGTAAATTCTGCATTCAATATATCTCAAGAATATTGAGAGTGAAAGGAAGAAAAGAAGCAATGATAACAAGCAGTGTATTCGGATATATGCAAAAAGGCTTGATGAAAAACAGAAGATAATTTCATTTCTAACTTCAAATTTCTCTCATTTTCATCTGTATCACGTTTTCATGGACTTAATACAAAGGAAAATAGGAAATAACACACCCACACACATTTAGAGAGAGGGAGAAGAGTACCATAAGCTTCAAACATTTTAACTCAAAAAGGCACTTGACTTTGACATCAAACATAAAAGGGCAACATTGAAAGCTTGTGTCAAAGGGAAGATAACCTTCTAATTACATAAAAATGTTATGTAAACCAACCTCATAATTAGGCTGCTCTTGTTGATGAACACCAAAAACATCTCCATAAAGTGGACGCCCATACTGTTTAGTTACAGACAAGAAAATTGGTCAATGAGATGTAAAGGGGGAACGGGTGTGGAGAGCCCTCTAGTGAAAACAAAAATTCAGAAATTTATAATAATTTAAAAATAAAATGATAAAAAGAAGAGTCAATATAAAAAAATGTACTTCGTCAACAGGAGGCTTGCCCCAGCCACCAGGATGATAACCAAAACTAGCACCAGGGGGAATGGGAGCATTCAATCCTGGGATCTTCAGATGAGGGTAAGATGGAGGAGGACCATATCTCTGGGGGGAAAATTTAATGTTATGAATAGACCAAGAACAGAATAATAAAACATACATGCCATTGATATTACCTGCATATTAATAAGCCATGGAGGAGGAGCACCCTCCGGCATACCAAGAGCTTCTTTTAATTCATGTGATAACATGCCAGGCTTCATCTCCCTCAACTTTACCTGCAAATCATTATTTAAAATATGAACCAAGTTGTAACTTTTAAAGGTGCCAATAATCCTGAAACTTAACCAGATCAAGGGAAATCTCAAGTTTGAGTGATGTGATCTTTAGACAAAACATTCAAAGAAAAATACTTTTTACTTTTGCTAAAGCTACAGAGAAATGCAAGAAATTCCATTAGACAGGGAAATGATGTAGAATGAAGCTAAGCTCTCAAGTTCTAGGAATTCATTATTCAAAATTCAAACAAAAAATCAGATAAATAGAGATATCCTGAATTTTTCATATTATACAAAGTATGTCAATAATACTGAGTTAACAATCATCTCAATCAAAATAACGAGTCAATAGAGTATATTATAGAGTTAAACCGAAAATCCAATTAAAGTGATAATTTATTCAACTCTATGGATTAAAATTTAAATATTGAAGGTATTAACAATCAAAAGGTTAAAAGGAAGCATCTCAACAACCTGGTACTCAAGAAGGCAGATTTCCCTAATAAGAGCAGAAAGATAAGCAACACTACCAATGACTAGCTAACAACCTACTGAACCAAATACTGCAATTGAAAAATACATTTACAGCACAAATCTAACAATTTCCTCAACTTAATACAGACCACTCAATGGATTTATTGATCTTCCAGTAACAAACAGTTTCTTAACTTCTATGTATAGAGATTGTTACATGAATATTGCACATTCTTTGCTGCCATTAACACAGTCAATTAAGTATGCAGTATTTCAAATCTGGTGCTTACATTTAAAAATGGAATATACCTCAAATTCTTTTCCCTCATGATATAGGTCTCCAAGAGATGTCAGCTTTGGCTTAGTTTGATATTTAAAGAATGCATCATGAAGAACCTAGCAGCCAAGAAACAAAGTCACTTGAGAAAGGGTGGACATTGTTCTGACTTCTGAATACAACATAAAAACAAGTAAGCAAGACAGAGTGCAAAACTAGAATAGGTAAAGATATGATAAAACCTGATAATCAATGTCCATTTTCCCCATTTTTGGTTGCATCCGTTCCCTTTGCTTTTGTTTCAACTTTTTACCATCTTCTTTCTCAATATAAGCCTGCATGAGAAAACAGAATATAAGCTGGCAAGAAAGCAGCAGGTACAGTGATGTAAAAAAATATTATTTTAAAGAACAAACACATTTCAAAGAGAAGTTCCATGCTACATCAAGTTCAGTTGAAAGGAACGGCAAAAATCAACAAAGGATGTGGAAGAAAAGTATATAAAATATGTCAGAAAACTAATAAGACATCAACATTCCAATATAAATAAAAAGCGGGTGTAGATCAAGACTAAATTGGCTAAAACATTTGATAGAATAAAGTGTGATTTTGTGACAGATCACTAAGCAGCTGATTCAAAACACAGCCATCAAATATAAATTTAAAAAAAGAATCTGGGTCATAAATGAATATCTGCCCAGTAAACCATTGAAATTATTTAAAAATACTCAACAAACAAATCAGAAGTTCAAAATAACCTGAGCAATCACATCAAGATTTTCAAACAGCAGTAACATCTGATAACATAAAGCTATTCCAGAAATGTATAGAAGTGTGATTTCAAATACACAAATTGTTTATTAATTCTTTAAGTAAGTCATACAAACAATTTTCACATCAACTATTACTTTATTTTTGTAGGTGAGTCACTTAGACAAAGAGTCAGAACATATGCAAAACAGGTAAGATCAGATTACCTGTCTGATTTTCTCAATTCCTGTGGCAGCAATGAAATCAGGAAGCTGAAAGGGTGGTTTCTCAATACCTCTTTTCCCCTGCAAAAACGATAACCTTTGATGAGATACAAGTAATTTACATGTTAATGACTATGAATTTCTGTGGCCAAGCACTATCAATTTTAAAATATTGAAGACAAGAGGAATTTAGCCGCATTAAGCACAATGAAAGGCATCTGAAAATCAAAGTAGAACTATTAGCAACTTAGAAACAAGTGCCCAATCCAATTACACTGATGATTATAAACCCTGTAACATCATATAACATCCATACTAATATGCAATCTAACAGACACAACAAATTAAGGATGCTCATTGCCAAACACCTACAACTCCAGGCTCGGTGATTGCCACAACCGCTCCCCTGCAAGCAGCACATACATACATATAAGAGAAACCTCATCAATATTATCTTTCTCATTCAATCCCTACATCCCACATGTAGATCACTATCATCATATATGCTTGCATCTTTAATCCATAATCATTGATTTAGAATGCTGACTAACCTGCAAAAATTTTCTCTTTTGGCACCAATGCCTAGGTACAGGTACAGTATTTCGATAAGATTTCAAGAACACTAGCAACTTTGGATCTGATGCAGTAGCATCCCACACCTAAAAAGTGAAACAATAAATTGTTTTAAGTATTTGCATAATGGTCACAGGGCAAGACTATAAATTAGTAGTGAAGGAACAAAAGCACAAAACTAGGTATACTACACAAAATATTCCAACCTCAACAACATCAGGCCTGGAGCAAATCTGTTTCAGTTCAGCAATCTTCATCCGACGTTGAAGCTGAAGATAAAAATAAAACTTTTAGCATAACTTTAGAAATAAATGTGATAGTTGAATTAAGCAAATAAAATAAATGTTACAATTCACTATACCTTTTTCTTCTTGTTTGAGATGCCTTTCTCTTTTTGCTCATCATCATTTTCTTCCTCTTCAGAATCAGAGTCTAATTTCTTATTGGTAGTACCATTTTCTGCAGACTCATCCTTCTTATCATTATCCTGGTTGTATCCAATTAAACAATTCATCAAGCTATGTATGAAGTTGCAAGCACAAATAAACAATTGAAACAAACACATTATTACCTCTGAACCAGTAACCTCACCAAAACTAAATTTCTCAAAGATTTTTCTGAACTCTTCATCCAAGCCTTCATCTAGTTCTGCCCTCTCTGGTACATATTCAATTTCAACATGCTCAGCAACCTAAAATTTAAGGGAAAAAAGGCAAACATGAAATGGGTATCACCGACATTTGTATATTAACACCATTGTATTTGAAAATGTAGGAATGTGTCACTCTTTTATTCAAGAAAATATAGGTCTGCCTCAAAATCTGATATAATCACTAATATAATTTCCAAAACAATCAACAATGATTTCAAATGAAAAACTACAAGGAATTCTAGTTTTCAATGGAGCTATAAATAGATGATTTAACAAACATCTATGATAAGAATCAACCAATATTAGCTTCTTAGTTGCACTATAACCGATGTTTTAAATCTCAGATAGAGGCCCATAGTGGCCAGCCCCAAAAATGCTATGGCAGTGTAGATGCTATTTTGAAAATTTTATGTAGTTTATACAATGTATCCTCAATACATACAAATTCTGCAAAATGATTAAAATTACACAAAAAATTAATGGCATTCATAGTTAACAATAATAAGTCATTGGTCTTAAACAAAATATACAAGTAAATACCAACAAAAGTCAAATACAAGTTTCCTAGCTAAGAATCATCAATCATCATCTTCTAAATCCAAGTCTTCTTCATTATCATTTTCACTAATATTAAATATATAGATTTCAATTTTAAAAATTGAAATCCCAAATTAACTTCCAAAAAAGCCCTAGTGACTGTTCAAAGGCCTTGCTTGGAATCAATACATATCACTGCTACAGCTGCCATTCGGCCCACTATTTGGTTCGCTACAGCAGCTCCTATAGCAGGCAGGGGCCAATCTGCACCACGCTATAACATGCTATTCACAACCTTGACAATAACACAATTCTAACAATCCCAAAGCGATTAAAACCCAATTCCTATGAGTTGATGAACACACCCTAAACTAATAATTAATAAACAAAGCTTCTCCTCACCCAAATTAAACAGCTCAATATTATTTTTCAAACTTCCACTTTGCAATCCCAAGTCTCAACCTTCATCCCAGTTGCACAACTAGAGTCAAACAGCAATTGTTCTAAAAACAAAATTGCCATATTGAACCTACAGACACTAAACTCAGCAATGTTCAGCGAAGTTAGGGTTTGTGAAAATATCTCACGCTTCTCTACCTCACATTCCCACAAAACCACGAGCTGCGTCTAATTTCACAAACCCTAACCTCGCTGCAGCAATATAACAACAAATGCAAACATCTAATTTCACAACCGGTCTCTGTCATTTCCAGTGATAGTGCCATTAAGCTAAAACCAAACCATAGAGAACCAGAATAACGATGAGAACCTGCTGTGGATCAGTATTTTCCTTCGTGTCGTCACCGTCTTCGGCCGGTTCCTTAGAGGCATTCTTGTTCTTCTTCTGCTTCCGGCGCCGGCGCCGGCGCTCGCTCTCACGTGATTTTTTGGCGGCGACGGCGGAGGAGGAGTTGGAGTTTGCATCTAGATCGGCGTTTGAAACGACGCCGTTGTGTAACGCTAACGTTTCCGCCGGCATGGTTGCGGGTTTCGGCCTAATTCACGTTATGGGTTAACGGACTGAATTTGAGTAACGGAGTTACGACAGTTTTGCTAACGAGTGCCTTTGGCACGTGCCGGTATATATATATTATTTAAAAAATAGTTTTATTAATTGTTAATTGTTAAATATTTTTACATTTTAGTACTTTCATCATCATTTTGTCATAATTTTTTTATTGTCTCTGAATTGATAAAATAATTAAAAGTAAAGATATTTAACAATTTGATAATCAAAGTGTAAATAAAATATTTAAAGACTAAAAATAAGAATATTTAACACTTTAAAAACTAAATTTTAAAACTTCTTTAAAAAATTAAATTTATACTAAGTGTCATGTATTCAAACAGGAAGATTAATTCAACCATGTTAAGTGAGATTTATTCTATTTATAAAACCAAAACAAATTTTCGTGCAATTTTTATCACCTAGTTTTTTTTTCTTCTCATTTTGTCTTTCAATTTTCCAAGCTTTACACTTTGTTTTTTATGTTATTTGATCATCTAATATTGTTAGTCACTCAAAAATAAGCACTGTCTGTTTAGTTGGCATATCTAATCTAAGTAGTAATCCTTCTATAAGGACCGAATTTTACCATTGAAAAGTTATTAAAAGATAATATATTTGAGAGCAAGAGTACATGTAAAGAGAAGTAAAAGAGGGAAAATAAATGCATATGAACAAACAGAACAAATCCAAAATCAACAATGTTGAATAGATCCAAAATCAAAATCCAAAATAAAAAAGAATGACTATTCTAAAATGAAACTACATGAACAGATCCAAAATGAAAATAAAAAACCAACTCCAAAACAAAAAACAAAGCCCAAATCAAAATCCAAAATAAATGAGATGCAGTTCTATTGTCCTTGGAAGAGTCGTGATGGAGTCTCATCGTGGCAATGGCATTGTAACTTATCGTCATGATGATGAACATTTGTGCTGGTGCCGAAATGAATTTGGGTGAAAATGTGAAGAAAGGGATTTTCATCCATCGGATATATATATTGAATTGCTAGTTGTGGCATGGATAATATAGTAATATACTAGTAGATTGACCTGTGTAACGCACGGGAAATAATTATCCTCTAATATATCATGAAATAATCATAAATTTATTCTCTGAGTAGCAAAAACTTAACAACTTCATATCGAATATGAACTAATTAAACTACTAAATCATGAAACTTTCATGTCAATATCAAAAGTGAAACCTCAAGAATCAAAATCTATAATTGATAGTCACCAAAAGAAATTTTTTTGAAATATACAATGTGGTTGTTGCACAGCTATGATTTATTTGACTGAAGATGTGTTTTTTGAGGATGATATGAGTCGGCATGGCAGATTCTAACAGTGATATTTTGGAAGGATAAACTTCCGCAGTGTGATATATAATAAATAAAAATGATGTTGCAGGTGATATTTACCCATATGGCTACCTTCGACTATATTTGCTAAGGAAAAAAAGAGAAAATTATTATCCTACATTAAGAATTAGCAAAAGGAAAAAAATTGTGGAATGAGCATTTGAATACTACAATCTCAATTCACAATAGTGTGTGCTTAGCATATGGATACATTTAAGAAAATAATATATAATTACATCTTATTGCATAACATGAAGGTTGAAAATGAACGAAATATATAATAATAATAATAATTTTAAATATGATCATAAAGATAGTATATCTATCACATTGTATATCTATCATTGACATATAAAATGAGCATCATCTAGATTTTGCAACACATAAACAAATGAGAGCATACCTTCATGAAAAAAACTCATTAACAACTTCAAATAGATTAATTAGAGCATATTTGGATATGTCTCAGGAGTGAAAATAATGAAAATTAATTATATTTCTCACTGTAATTAGACAATTTTTTATTGTAATTTTCTATTCTTTTAATAAAATAAAATAGTTGTATGTTGATTATTATGTACTAATATTAATTTTTAAATTTTATATATTTATCATTTAAAATTAGGATAAATAAATATTATTTTATGTTAAATATACATGAATACAATAATATTATTTTGTATTAACGGTCTAAACTCAAGAGGACAGATATTCTGTATTAATAATTGACCACCACATCAGATTTTATGTGCATTAATCATGCCCTGTCTTTATCTTCATACGATCTGGCTAAATATAATTGTTAAATCACACGCATTCTTCACTATTATTTATCAAATATCTATTGTTTAATGTTTGATCATTGAGAAATAAAAAAAAAAAAATAAATGGAAACATGACCACTTGAAAAATTAAAGATACATAATATTGTAATCAACACACCATCTTTAGCTCAGAACCCTGAACTCACCTCATCTGGCATACTGCAAGTGCTGCAACAAATTTCAAAGAAGTCCTCTTCTTCTTTTGTAATCACTAACTGTCAGTGTCAACGTGTGCCTCCTGCCATCGTTTTCCAAAACTCTAAATCCAACTGTGGCTTCTATTCTTTGTTTTCTTGCCATAAATCCTGCCTGAGCTCCTTGAGCCCCACCAAACTTTTGAAGTAAAGCTAATGAAATTGGCAGCTCAAAATTGTGCAGCAAATTTGACTCTGTTCCTTGATCCACAGGAGCACTTGTATCCACTAACTTTCCAGCATCAGCAGCAGCTTCCAAGGCAGCAGCAGTAGCCACCATGCCAGCTTCCCCTGGTGCTCCTGTTCCATTGCTGCCACCACCAGCCACTGTACCATTGACGCTATTATTTTCAGCTGCAGCCTTTTCACCGGGTTTTCCAGAATAGTAATTCCTTGATCTAGTCCATCTCCTTGAAAATGGATCATAACCTGCCTCCCCTGCTTTCAAACCTGTATTCACCGGCTTTAATTCTGAAGCATTCTTGAAGTTCTCAAACCTGTTTTTTCTATTCATCTCAGCCAACTTCAATGCCTTGGCATCCTTCTGCTTAGCCTGTCTGGATGCCTCTAAATCTAGCAGTCTTGTCTTGATCCTCTCTACTTCTGCTTCATCATGCTTGCTTTGTGCTATTTCCAATTCCCTCCTCAGCCGATCCTTCTCAGCAGCAACATTTAGTGGCCTTGTTGAGGCAGACTTTTTCTCTTGTAACATCTGCTTCACAGTAGCCGCTGAGTAGACAAATGTGATGGCTTTTTGTATAGCTTGTTTTTTTTCTAACACATCTTGTTTACTTGGCATCCGGCCACCACTGCGATCTACTTCCTTTACCCACTGTTTGAACTCCTCTTCAAGTGGAGCAGAGTCACTAACCATCGCCATTTGCCACCTAGCAGCAGAACTTTCATTTCCCCAAACAACATTCAAATACTTGTAAGTAGTTTTATTTTCAAGTTTATACTGTCGATCAGGTTCTGAAGCATCAACATTTTTTACCATGCAGAGTCGATAGATAGGTCCAGTTTTTGATCTACCAATTCCCACTCTTACGAAGCAGCCAGGTATTAAATCCTCAAAGAAAGGCTCCATAAACCATTTGGCAAGTTTTGATCTGCGAATAGTTATTTCCTTTATATCCTGAAACGATGGACCCTCAGACCCAGTTAGTGCCCTATCATCATCACTGTCAACCATTCCTCCATCCCCAGTTGACCCTTCATCATCACTGTGGGACCTACTTTCACTCTCACTATGACTAGAACTACTGAGACTGGTTGATGTGAATGGCTTGCGCTTTGGTGGAGAAAAATGCCGTGCTCCTGCATTTCTTGATGCCTCTCTCAGTCTGCGGTGAGCTTCTGGATCTTGCTGTTTTAATCGCTTTGCACGCAATTCATTTAATGCATCATTCTTGGCTGACCTGTCAGCAGATCTGGCCGATGCTCGCATGCGCGATGACGACATAGGCGGAGATTGCTTTCTGGGAACTGCCGTCTTTCCTTTCTCACGCTTCGATGCAATCTTCCCCAATAAATTTTTATCGTCCTTTTTTGTAGCCCTGTCCGATAAGATCATCTCTCTTTGAAGTTCAGTCATCTCAGAAAGCTTCCGCCTGTCATCCTCATCCTTGTAGAGATCATCGCCAATATTTGATTCATCACTACTGTCACCATCATGATCACTGCGACCATCATCATCATCCGCTTCTTCCTGACTGCCTAAATCATCATCTCTTTCTGTTGGATCTAACCTTTTCTTCAGAGGAACTTGTGATCCAGAGGGCTTTCTGCTTGCATAATTGAGCTCATCATCTGAATCGTCATCCCTAGAATCACTCCCACCATCTGAATACGCACCATCATGTCGTCTCCTTGAAGGTGGAAGAGAATGCCGGTTTCTCCCAGATGTACCAGTTCTACCCGCCGCCTCCAAAAGCAAATTCTCCAAATCAGCCATAATTCTCCCAGCTTCAACTTAAATCCTATCCTGCATGCATCATAACAGCCTTAAAGACAGCTGCAGATGGGAACAGCATACACAGAAAGAAAACATTTACTTCCGTTGATGAATGTATCTAAGCCATATAAGGTAGCCATTATGATATACAAATAATGTTCAACACATCCAACAGGATATTCTATACAGTGGAGCAGAATTCAGATAAGGATTGACACACAGTTCATCTACATAAGCAGTTTGTCATCTTTTACATCATTATTAGAAGACTTCTTTTAAAGAGAACACCATATGCGGTACATGTGTCGTGAATTAAGTGCACTCAGTACAAAGTTGTTGAGAGAATTACATAAGCCACACAAGTAGTAGTTACAATACACGAAATATTCAACGCATCTGCGTGGATATTCAACATAGAATTGACACGCAGTTCATGGAAGTAGTCAGTTTGTCATCGATCACATTATTATTGCAAAAATTCTGTTAAAGATAACCTATCCAGCTGTTCCAGCATGCAGAACATGTGTTGTAAATTTAGTAGGCGCTACACAGCATTCTTGAGGGCATTATTTAAGCCACACATGTAGCAGTTACAATATAATATAATGTTCAATGCATTTCTACATAGGGGAGTATAATTAGATACGGATTTTCACACATTTCATTTGAGTAAGCGGTTTGTCATCTTTTACATTATCATTACAAGACTTTCTTTAAAGAGAATGTAGTTCATGTAGCTACACAGTTAGGACCTGCCCAAGAGTAAGGTAAATAAAGGTTAAGCTTTAGACCCACTAATAAAAAATTATTTTCTATTAGTTTTTGTAAAAGAAAAAAAGAAAAAGAAACCTCATATATTGGCAAAAAGGCATAACATAAAAAATCAAAAATTGCTAAAAGAATTTGTTTTAGGTCTCACTTACTCTTGAGACGGTACTATACTAAGTTTGTCATCCTATACATTTTATCATTACAAGACTTCCTTCAAAGAGAAGTTGGTATGAATGCAGTACAAGTGTTGTGACAAAGGGTTATCGAGAGAACAATGTAACTAAGTTCATGTCAGCTGAAATCAACAAGCAAAGTACACTCTCTCGGGTCTAATTTATTATAATTACTTTCTAATAAAACCTAATCATAAAAGTTCCTTAAACAGTGATCAAGAACAACAAGATCTGGTATGAAACAAAAGAATTGATAGATCGTGAAGCTTACTGTTAATGGAATCTCCAGTGTCAGAGAGTTTCCCCAGCTTTGACGATAACCGTGTGAAATATAAAGACCACGTTTGAACAGGTTTGACTTGAAATCGAAAAAGTCTACAAAAATAAGAAGGACAGAGGGTTTAATCATTAGAGGGAAATAAACTAGGGTTTGATTGTTGCAACTTAAATTTTTTGAACCCTAAGTTGTTACTATTGTAGAGATAGAGTCATAGAGAGAAACAGAGAGAGAAAGGACTTACAGATTCAGAAAGAGAAAACCAGGTCATTGTGCGTGGAACAAGTTGCTTTTGTTGTACCCTTTCTCACTTTTAAACTAAATAGTGCTCCAATTAACTTATTTTAAAAAATATATTATCTTATACTGAAAAATAAAATAACTATTTATTTAAATTAATTAAAATAAACTTATGCTGAGTGTTTGAAATATTTTTAACTCCAAAATATTATTAAAATGTTTACAAGTAATAAAAACGTCTTAGTTATGAAGTTAGCAATAGATTATCAAGTTAAAAGAAAAATTGAATCAGTGACTCTTTGCTTTCAATTAATTTCTGATCCATTTAAATAAGGATGGCCAAAAATTTCACCCCTACAATTTTCTTCGATTTTTTATTTTACTCTTTCTACACGTCCCATTAAAAATATCAAAATTTTCCGATAGTTTTGCAAAACAATGCAATGATAAGGATAAGGATTAAAGCGGTCTATTTATTTTATATTATATGATAACAATATGCTGCGGAAATGTTCCAAATAATATATTGTTTAAATGTTAATATTGACCATCCCCAATTGAATAACATGTGTCCCGTTTTAAATTTCAAATATTCAATCACACGTGCCCAATTTTACATGTAAAATACTCTTCAGATGTCTAAAGATTTTATTGCCACGTTGCACTCCGAAATTCTGTTTCCAAGATGACACTAAATTTTATTTTATTTTTTTTTAAATATGTGATATCATTCCTATAATCATGAGCTTATTTTAATTTTATAAAACTGGCTCAGAAAGACTCATTTGTATACTTCAGATTATATTTCTAATTCTGAATGAAGAAAGAGTTATTTCTATTAAAGAGGGTACATAGTAAGTAATTTATGTACGCGCATATGATTTAATTAATCTTATCATGACATTTATACGTTTAGATGCTACTGAGAATTAGTGGCTAAAGATATTCATGCAGTAAATATTTTAAATTTAATATTTTATGAAACTGCACAGAAAGTTATAGTGTTACAAAGAATTTCAGAATATTATAGTTATTTTTTACTTAGACGAATTATCTGAACAAGATTGATTAATTTCTCCGTGTTAAAAGATATTTTGTTTTATACTTTAATAGTTGGTTTTTTTCTTTTACGGTGAAAACCCACATATTTTCATACACTGAATCATGAATGCTGCCAAATGAGAGTTAGGGAACTCGGTTACAGAGCATTTTCGGGAATGTTTTTTCATTTGCATCTGGTTTTAGAGATTAGTTCTGTTACCTACTTTAGCTATAATGGAGTTTTTTCTTTTGTTGTTTTGTATACTTTATTTTTATTTTCTCCTGTGTAGTTTGTTCTAGCACAAGTTCCATCCTACTCTTCTATAACTGACATGGTTTTTAAAATGTTTTTTCAGTTGTCATTCATTTTAACTAATTTTCACTTTGTCTATATTTTAATAATAGTAATAAACAGTGTAGGAAATGATCCACAGAATTGATCAAGTGGAAGGAATTAATGAAAAGAATAGACAGTTTAAAGTTTGAAGTAAAGATAATAAATTTGTGATACATTGAGAATTAAGTTTATCGAGATGATGAATATTAAGGTATTAATATATGATGATTTACAATTATACTTAAGGTGGTATGTGATTTATTAAATTTAATTATTTGAAATAAAGTTATTGATTTAATATTCTGTGTAGGCCGATAATATTCAAATAATGGTCTAGGAAGGAGGATATTGGATCATGAAATGATAAATAGAAAGAGGAGACTAATTATCTATGCAAAATTTCAATATCCTTATAAATCAATCACATGATAAAGTAAAGTATGTTCAGCATTTACACAAGTTGTTATCACTATCACATAAAAGTAGATATATATTTTAAATTTATTTTAATATATTACAACCAATTATACATTATACTCGTTACATTTTCTATTTTATCTGACAGGTCGAGAGATATATTCTATATATTCTGAAAGATGTTGCAACATTTCATATTTAAATAGTAGTGCTGATGACAATTTCTAGAGCTTTTTATGTTCAATTTAATCCCTTGAACATTAATTTTTTAATCATTATTGTATAATATTTTATAATTTACATAATATCTGATGTCAACATTTAATTTCATATTCAAATTTAAATATTACTAAGTGATAGTCAACCACATGTTTCAAAGAAATATACCATCAAAATTAAATTATTATAATATAATAAACACAGACAACAATCCGTGGAGTACGTACAAATGCGCGAGTACTTTGTTAATATTGGAAGTTGCTTCTATATAAGTTGGATGTCCATGTGATTTGTTTAAATTGTATTGTTTGTCTAGATGATGTCATAAAATTCTTAATATATTATTGTGTTAAAGTTATTAAGAATGTGAAAAATATATAATGTTAAAAAAAAGATTATTTTAAAAATATACATTTTCTTTTAAGTCAGGATAATGAATTTTTATGTAACATAAGTCGAATTGTAAAAACAGATATAAAATAAGATGAATAAAATATTTGTCATAAAAAATTAGTTTTAAGATAAGAAAATATAATTTTTTATTAAAATTCAATTGTTTCTTTAACAATTTTTATACGTCGTACGAGTTAGGAAATTTAAATAGTAATAAAATAAAAAAGATTAGACTTATAAGATATAAAATTAAGTATAAAATAAAAAAATATACAATTAAAAATAAAATTATATAATGAATTTTATTGAAATTTAATATAGAAACTGCTTTGAAAAAAATATTTTAAAAAAAATATAAAGCATGATATTATGGAAAAATGGTTATCAAAATCTTTGAAATTTTATTTAATTATGGTATAGTTATTTTTATAAAACAATATAACACGGTAATAAGAGATTTCCTAAAAAAATTCTATGTTAAAGAATTCAAATTTAATTTAATTTCTTTAAAATTCACAAATAAGATTAATCCTTTAGAATAAATTTGATAACACTTTATTGGTAGATTCAAGACCACAAAATAAATATAAAAAAAAAATCATATTTTTAGTTTATTATGAAATTTAAAAAATATATAACTTTTAATTACAATTTTTAAACTAGCTTTGTCCTACATAAGTCACGTAGCATGGGCTTACCATGAAGTGGCATGAAAAGAAAATCTATAAAGGAAGAATGTATACACGACACTTAAGAGAATTAATGGATGAAAATTTAAATAATGTGTAAATTTTACAGGGTTATAAATATGCCACCTTGCATCTTATTTGTAAATTTTTCAACGTGAAAATTGGAGGCCAAGCTATGTTAGGCAGCGGCGGAGCCACGTTAGGAGGCAGGATCGGTGGCCTCCAAATTTTTTTTTGTTTATATATATATAATTTATATATAAATAACAATTATTTTAAATAAATAATGATAATTTTAGTTTAATAATTTTAAATAAATAATTATAATTATAATATTTTTAAAATAATTAATTTTAAAAATAATTATATATATAAATAATAATTTATAATAATAAATAATATATATATATATAATAATAATAATGATAACTTTTAATTTTAATTTTTTGATGATTTTCTATTTTTAATTTATAATTTTATATCTAATTATATATATATATATATATATATATATATATATATATATTAGTAATAAATTTATATATATATATATATATATATATATTAATAATAAATTTTAATTTCTCTCAAATTTATTTTAGTCTCTAATAAAAAGAAAAAAATTATTATGTAATTAATAAGTTTGCATCTAATTAATTTTTTAAAAAATAAATATTTTAAATTTTTTTAAAAAAATTCATTCCT
This sequence comes from Hylodesmum podocarpum, assembly GCA_026586105.1. Lineage (NCBI taxonomy): Eukaryota > Viridiplantae > Streptophyta > Magnoliopsida > Fabales > Fabaceae > Hylodesmum > Hylodesmum podocarpum. The sequence goes on from JALJEV010000638.1 coordinate 6,545,195, forward strand.
CCCACATTTTTTTTTCTCCGCCTTGACGTCAGAAATGAATGAAAAAATATTAACCTTTGAAATAACTAAACTAAACAAAGTAAATAGTTAGAAGTAAGATTTTAATATTTTTATCAATTATATAAGGACAATTTTGGGATCATAATTTACCTTTTAAGTGTGATTCTTTAAGAGAAAACTACCAAAATTTCTTGTTTTTGAAACAATGGTGCGGCCTAGACTATTATGTCTTAGAATAATATGATGTGCGTCGTTTGAGAGTAAGAAATATTTTTATACAGTTGTAAAAAGTACATTATAGTCGTCAAATAATAAGTATCAAAAACACGAATTATTGTTTCTATGAGGATAAGTGAATCAAATTGTATAAACTATAAATTGATAGTACTTTTTGAATGTTTGATTACGAATAAAAATAATCGAATTGTAAAAAGATAGTTTTAATTCAATTTAATTAAAGTGATAAAGATCTCAATTTCACTACTAATCACCCTAATACCTTTTCCTAGTTATTCAATTATGCGATTGGATGAATCAAATTCTTATTGTAGTATCCGTCCCTTTAAGGATCAAATATATTGCCTAAGATTGACCTAATTAATTAATCTTTTAAGTTAAACTAAGTCAATTAGGGTTTATGATCTTTGAATCTTGGACAGAAATTAGGTTATGGACTCACACCACTTTCTACTCTTATCTCTAAGATCAAGCTAAGTGATGGTTATTTCCTCAGTATCACCTAAGTTTCTTTTCTCAAAGTTTCCCTAGGTTTAAGTTCAATTCATTAGTGGCTAATTAATGAAAAAGATTAAGATTAGAAGAAAGAACTCGTAATCATATAATTGAATAACATCGAAAATTTTATTAGAATAAACTAGGGTTACATTATTCTCTCAATCAAAAAGGGATTTAGTTCATGATTGCTAGAGTCACAATACAAATATAATTAAAAGAAGAAGAATACATAGACAATTGACTTGCACAAAGGGGGATGAAGAATCTGTGTGGGCCATCGTCCACTCTTTTCTCACTCTTTATGCCTTATGTCATGATATAGGTTTCAATATCTATTTCTGGATATTTCTTTTCTTCCTCGTGTTTATGTTTATAACTAACATATATGGGCTTGGGATAAACTCATCTCGTGCGGGTTATCATGTATCTCATGCAAGATGAAGTTACATAGACTTTGTTTACAACATTGGGCATCCATCTCGCGTGAGTTGTGGTGCATCTCGCGCGAGCTGCCATGACAGAGACTGAATTGGTTTCGCTATGATGTTGTCTCGTGTGAGTTGTGAAGCGTCTCGCGCGAGATTCCTTGGTGGAGACTGAATTGGCTTCTCTGTGATGTTGTCTCGTGTGAGTTGACATGTTTCTCGCGTGAAATGTCTTGACAACTCTGATTTCTTCAATTTCTACTGCATTTATGCTCTGAAACACTTGAACAAATCATAAAAAAGTTCCATGCAACCAAGTCTCACAATTAATACAATTAAGCACTATTTTGATTTGATAAATATTAGTTAATGGATAATTTCTTCCTAAAAGTTAATCACTGATAACTCTCATTGGCAAATTATCACAACCCAACCCTTGGAGATAATCAAGATATCTTCAAACTTGTCTCTCTATAATGATGATGATGTAAGTATATTTTCTAGACCACCCTTGTAACCAATTCAAGAGCTTGTTTCATCAGAGTATGTACCTGGTTCTTCGGCTTGGGATCAGATGGTACCCGAACTGATAGTGTTAGATTCCTTTAGTGACAAGGATGACCTAGAGAAGGATCTGGTGGTCGTGCTTTCAAACTTTTCCATAGAAGATTAGATGTTTTGAGTTTAGAGGTTAGAGAGAGATACATCTTCTTTTTTTTTTTTTGGCACTTTCTCTAAGATTAGGTAGATTGGGTTGTATAGTTTTGGACAACCTAGATCTTAGCTTTTGGCTCTAGATTTTTCCATAGGTGCTTAGAGGGAGGTATAGATCTATTACCTTGTCATTATGTGTATATTTTATCATAACTACTTTTAAAGCTTATTACGAGGACAATTGTACTACAACTTTATGATAGGATATATATGATATACATAAATATTTACCATTTAATTTTCTTCTTCTTTTGTTATATTACATGCATTTCCTTTCTCTGTTTTAATATGTGTATGTGTTGCGTGGCACGATTTTATAATAATAAATCAATAAAAGGTTTTCGAAATAATGAATTGAAATCAATCATAAAGTAAGGTTGTACAAGTCATCGCTTTCTTAGGTGAGCAAGGTCGGTTACGTCATAGCTAAGTGATGGGGACCATCTTCCTATTCACTCATTCCTAGAAGGATCACAAAGTCCATGCTCAAGAGATTAGAAGAGGGGGTAGAGAAGGAGCTTCTAAAGTTGGACCAAGTTCAAGACTTCACTCATAAATTTTTAAGACCTTGTAATCTTCTAGCAGACTTGTAAATAATGTAGTTAGGAATCTATTAATGTTTATATTTTCAACTTGGCCAAATTGCATGTCACGACCAAGGAATATATTTTCACTTTGAACTTATATGGTTCTTCTACTTAGGCGTGAAATTTAGAGCAATTTAGGAAAATTAAGTAAGGCCCAGCTAGAAAAAATTTTAAATTTGAATTTGAATTAAGGAAAATTTAAAATTTAAGTTAGACTTAATTTGAATTTTAAATTTTAAATATAAGATTTTAAATTAAATTCAAAATTTTAAAACTAAAAATCAAATCTTGGGGAATCTAAATTTAAAATTTGAATCTTAGGTAGGAGTGCACATGATTCACACCCTAAGGTGAGAATCACGCCACACCTTAACTAGGACTGGCCATTGGATGCAAGTAATATCCAAGGGTGGACATTACATCCTTCTTGGAAAGCATTTTGCTTTCAATCTTAGGATGGACCATTACTTGCTTACTTGTAGGATATCATAGCTACTAGCTTGCTCATCAAGTTTCGTGCACCTATATAAACTCTTAGTTGTGTAACCTTAGGATCTTTTAGCAAATTATTGAATGAAACATAGTTTCTTAAAAGAATTTTCTCTTTAAAGTTTTTTTGAGTGAACCTTGAATCTTATCAATGATTTTTAGCTCCATTGTGGTGATTCTACCTTGAACTTATTGTTGTTCACCATGACGCTCCTCATTTTTCACCTTATTCTGCTTTCTAACTTTCTTCTAAACATGTTCTAGCTTCCAATCTGTGTAAGCATTGAATATTCTTGGAGGAACTTGTTAAAGAATGAAGATTCGTAACTCCTTGCAAGCTTAGGCATTAAGATTGCATCACTAAGTATTAGACCTCTTGCTTGGGCAACTCAACAAACTCTTGCCTGGGTGAGAGCACCTTGCCTAGGCACACATCCTTTCACAAAACTCATGAAAATGAGCTCCAAACTTGCCCAAATATAAACCTAAACTTGAACACCTATACTTATATAAACATGTATCTAGACAAAGGATTCCATGACCAAAATGTTAGGGTGTTTAGCCTCAGTACCATCAAATGTGGATACATAATTAGAATAATTAGAATGGTCGTGTTATTCAAGGTTAACATGAGTAAAGTATTTTGTGTGAAAATTCACATTACATTAAGTGATATATACCTAGAACATGACAATATATATCACATGAGGAGACACTGTCCCTGTGGGTGTATATATGTTTATTATTATAATAATATAAAGTATTCTTATTATGTTTATTAGTAATTGTAATAATTTTGTCTATTTTTCAACAAGTTCCATTTATACCAGAATCTTAACCCACTGGACCAGCACAACATGCGCCTAGTTTATCACAACAACAATTTTAGGGATATATTCCCCATCATCAATCACAACCACATTCTATTTTCAATCAATGAGGTATTATGAAAATATTTCTGAATCAAGTCAATGTAATTTTCAATAACTAAGATTCTCTTCATATCTGGCACAACATTCTTTCCTTGATGTTATTTCAACTTCAAATATCATTTCTAAGGACAACACAATTGTTCAATACAACCACCAATACTCCAACATCTACATAAGATGTACCATCACTACCAACAGAGTATTATTGTCCTCAAATGCCAATTTGAGTGAGTAATATAAGAGATGACAATGACTATGATGATACATAGGGTGATCAACATGGTGAATGTGTTATTGGTAATTATGGAGGTGATGATTTTAATCAATAGTTTTTGCTTTAATGAAGATCAATAAGTTGAAAGCTATTGTCATAAGAAAGGAAGAGATCAAACTAGTCAACATAGGACAGGACACATAACTTTAAAATCTCATTGTAGGACATCATCCCATGGGTGAATAATTTTTTAAAAAATTTATGTACTCAACGTTTCTACTTAAATTCTATAAATATTGTTTTTTACATTATTTTTTTTATCATTTTAATATTTTTGTTCAAGGTTAAGAGACCTCATTTGCTGTGAGCGAATTATCGCCACTGAGTATTTTTGAAATTCAAACACCATTACTTAGTGCTCATCTGCCTCACTAACTGTCTTGACTTTTTTGCTCAGTGGATTAATCCTTCGCTGAGCGATACTCGAATTTCAGATAATGGCACATAGCTCCCTTCTACCACGTTGAGTGCCTCAGCCACTAAGAAAAATCGATTGCTCTATGACTGTTTCGATAAGCAACTCAATACTCCGCTGAGCAGGTTTTGAATTTTAACATTGTGGCTAAGTGTCATTATTCCTCATTAAGTACTCTTAGCTTTGTGGGTTTTTGACCTATGAGAGTCAAAATTAGAAACAAAATACACAAATGGGTCAACTAAGAAACAATTTACAAGGTCTGTTTTTGGTGAAGTCGTTTAACAAGTCAACGACTTCAAAGAAAGCCACAAGAACTAGTGGAGCCAGCCGATGACTTCTATGGGTGTAGTCGTTGAGCCAGCCGACAACTTTTAGTCGTTGTTCGGACCAATCCTCTCACTTCTTTTTGTACTTTCAACGACTTCTGATAAGTTATGATATTTAAGTTATATATATATATATATATATATATATATGTTTGTTGAAATAATAACAATGTAAATAATCAACAAATTCATATTACTAATCAACAAAAAATTAATTCCTAATTATTATCAAATCAAATCAAAATTATTTTTTAACTCTAAATTAACAATAATTGCAAAATGAATTAATTCTTAATTATAGTTTGAACTAAAATACTCTAAATTAACAATAATTGCAAAATCAATTAATTCCTAATTATATTTTGAACTAAAATAATCTAAATTTACAATAATTACAAAATCAATTAATACCTAATTATATTTTGAACTTAAGTACTCTAACTTAACAATTACAAAATCAATTAATTCTTAAATTAACGAAGTCGTTCAAAATTTGAACGACTCTTTTAAAGTCGTTTCGGAAGTAAACGACTTCACATTAATTTGAAAAACATCAACCATTAGCAAACACGTGACCTAACCAGAAGGGTAATCGTTAACTCTTTGAACGACTTCACTTTAATTTGAAAATCGCAACCGTTAACAAACATGTGACCCAATCAGAAGGTTAGTTGTTCAAATAGTGAATGACTTTTTTAATGTCATTTATGCTTGTAATGTCTCTTGAGTATCATTGAACGTCACCCAATCATCAACTGCCAACTGGATTCCACTTATCAAAACTCGTTTATCAATAGACACGATTTTAGTAAAACATAAATAGTTACCATTCAACCCATTTATGTCACTCTTGTAAACTTTTTCAAAAATACCCTATTTTGATTAGTCAAATTACCGTAATTTTATAAAAGAGTCGTGATAAACGTGTATAAATTAGATAAATTATTTATATTTTTAAATATATAATATGATAAATTATTAATTATTTTTTAAATTAAATAATATATAAAAACAACAAATAATAAATTTTAAAATAAAAATTTTAAAATAAAATAAAATTTATAGTTAAATATACAATTTTACGTATTATATTATAATTAAAGTAATAATTTATGTATATTTATAAAGTAGGAGGAATTCATAGGGTGCCCGGAGTGCGAGTTGGAGTCCAAATACACAGAAAATTAAATCAAATTTGACCCGTCAAAATCGAGAAATCGGGTCAGGCTGGGACGGATAATCGTAAATTCGGGCATTTACTCCTTCCCTAAACTCACCTAACTAGTTGAATCAATCACCCTCCGTGCTTCCCCTGGCTGGAGTATCAAAAAGAAAAGAAAAGAAAAGAAAAGAAAATGAGACCGGAAATACAGACAGAGAACAACGGAACCCCTTCGAGGTCCGAATCCGAATTCGAAACCGATTCCCTCATCCGTCCCTCCCTATCGCTCCTCAAGCGCCGTCACTTCTCCGCCTGTCGGGACTCTGCTCACTGCCTCCCTCGATCCGACCCCACCGTCTCCCTCCACCTGGACCGAATCCTCGCAGTCGCTGACGTCCTTGCCGCCACCTCGCGCCGCCCCCTCGACTGGTATTCCATCCTTGGTCTCCGCCCCGGCGACGCCACCGACCGCGACCTTGTCCGGCATCAATTCAAGACCCTCGTCCGCCTCCTCGACCCTAACAAGAACAAGTTCCCCTTCGCCGACGAGGCACTCATGCGCGTGCGCGAGGCTTGGTTTGTTCTCTCCGACCCTGCCCGCAAGGAACGCTTCGACTCTGAGATCCAAGAAGCCGCCGCCGCGGCCACGGCCACGGCGTCGTTTTGGACAATGTGCCCTTACTGCTGGTACCTGCATGAGTACGAGAAAAAGTACGAGGACTGCACGCTCAGGTGCTCCAATTGTAAGAGGACGTTTCACGGCGCAGCTGTGAGGGCGCCGTCATCTGAATCGGTGGTGGCAGGGAAGGATGAGTATTACTGCTATCACGTGAGTTTACCGTTGAGGTATCCGGTTGGTGAACAATGTCGTTTTGGGGTGAATGATGAGAGCGTGGGGAGGAAGAAGTTGAGGATTAAAACGGTGGCTAATAGGGTTAGAATGAAAGGGTTTGTTGAGGCCAATGCTGATGAGGATTCAGAGGCGTAAGAGGTAAATGGGGTTTGGATAGAGATTGAAGAGAATCTGTGTAGTTTAGTGTAGTGTAGTGTGTTGTGTTAATGTGTGTTTCTTGTCACAAATTTTGGGGAACCTGAAAATGGGAACTTGGTAGGGTTCTTGTTTATTAGCATGTAATTTATTTTATTTTAGCTAGGAAAAGGGGCATGCATTGCTTGTATTTTGCAGTTTTGCAATGACGCTTTTGCTGATTGGTATATGTCCATAATGAAATGTTCTTTTTTCTCCTGTTTTTGGTTGTAATAGTTTTTCTTGGAAGCAAGGCAAATTTGGGTTTTAGACGGGTAATAGGGAAATATGTTGTGCTTATGAATAACTGGAAGTACTGATTCTGTTGAAGAAAAATTCACCGTGTCCTCCAGTTTGCTGGGAATATGGCTTGTGATTTTGTCTTGAGATATGCCTAAATGGTACGTTTGTTTTTTAGGTTGCTAGAGTCTTTGGAATCATAATGACTAGCATCTGAGTTATTGACATTCTGAACTATAGGTAATTATGTTTTTTTTAGTTGTTGGTTAGGTCTTAGAATCATAGTGGCCAGCATCTAATTCTAAGTAGTATATAGACTTTCTGAATTTTTGCTAATTTCTTTACTTAGATGAGTGACTACATTTTTTGTCTGGCAAACCTGATTAGATCTGGTTTAATTACAAAACAGACAATAAAAATGGAGGAAGACGGGGGTGTCGGTTTTATGATATTTTACTCAGTTCTGTTGTGCAGCATTTGATCCTCGCCATACAGTTGGAGAAACGTTATATTTATTAGATTTGCTAATACATTGGCTGGTTTGTGTTGCTTAAACAAAAAGGTGGGTGATACAGTGATTCAGATTCATCATAATTCATAAATGCAAAGACTCTAGTGCAGGTGTTTTGGACCTAAATAATTATTTTAGAACACAAATTGAGGAATCTATTATGGTGATTAAATGAAAAGGTAAAACTGACGAAAATTGCTAGGTAGTAGCTATTACTGCCTGGCCTGACTTGCCTTGTCATTTATGATGATTAATTTTAGATAGTTTACCGAACTCTTTCCATTGTATGAAGTGGAGGAGAGTTAAAATAAACTTAAGAACATATGTTTTGTAGAAGCTGATGTTTTTCTTCAAATCCAAGGTCACTTGCGACAATTCATTAAGTTGGATCCTTAACTATCTCTATTGTCAATTTTTTTTCCTATCCTCGTGTATTTGTTATTTAATGCTATTTTTATATATATATATATATATATATATATATATATATATATATATATATATATATTGGATGGGTGTATCATGTATGTTGTCACAAAAGTATCAAATTAAATTTGGTGGCTAAAATTTGTAGTAAAGTGTTAATCTAGGTTTTATAATTCTCAGAGCCAATGTACATATTAATAACAAGGATTTTGGAAACAAAATTGTAATGAAATAAATGATCAAAACAAGTAAACAATCATCCAAACAAATAACAAAATAGAACTACAAGATCAATACTTCCGTGTAAAAGGTTCAACTTGATTCTTTTCGGTTTCTCGCTCCCTCACTGGTTCATATATTGACTGAGAATACATGTGCATGACAATTAAAACCAGAATTTTAAGAGTTTATCAACATCCTGACCCTCTATGATCATAGAGGACAATTGTCAAATACTTGGTGCACAACAATTTATATAATCATAGAAGGTATACACATGGTTTAATTCATGCTCAACTCAAGAATTGATGTAATCACTATCAATCAATAGCAACAACAAATGCAAAATTAAGTCTAATTTAGTAGCAACAACAAATGCAAGATTAAGTCTAATTTAGTCAATCAACATCAATTAAATCAAACCCCAATTTGTTCATGAAATTCTCAAATGTTAAGAACAAAAACCTAAGGATTGGGAGGAACCTATAAGAACTGGATTGAATTAAAAAAGTTAGCTACTCATAATTGTACTTGAACATTCAAAAATGAAACTGCAGAATTGAAAATGAGGAAGAAGAGAAGTGGGCAAAGAAGAGAATAGAGGAGCACAAGTAAAGAAGAGGAAAGACACATGTTATTTATATTAAGTGAGTCTTGTGCTTAGTGTTTCCACTCAAGCACTTGTGTTTACTCACTCTAAGATTTTTTTCTCTTATGAATTCTCTTGTTTTTTTCCTTTCAATATCTCTTTGATCAACGAGACCCCTAATCAATTATCAAGCTCCATTCTTTCCATTATGCAAGAGGAACAATTCTAAGATGAACTCAAGAAGTCTAAAGGATACAAACACAAAGACAAAACTAGAGGATTCTAAATAAGACAAGCGATAAATGCTGAAAATTGAAGAAATATGGCTACTTAAATTTAGAGAATTAAATGAGACAAATGTACTACCAAAATAATAGTAAAATAGGACGAAAATGCTAAAATACAATTCCAAACCGAGAGCAACTCAACAAGGATTTAATGTGCCAACAAATTAATATAGTCAGTCACCAATTCAGAGATTGACTTTAGCTACCAAAATTTTCCAAATTATAATGATTATTTAGCTACCAATTTAGTAACCAATTAAACCAAATGAGATTTCAAGCTAAATGGAACTATATACAACCAAGTGTAGCAACATATAGAGGTTTAAAATTACATGCCAAGAACAGGTACACATTCAAGTCCAAAGATCAAAGTATTAGCAATTGAACTGAAGATAATGTGTGCTAAGTTCAAGAGTGTTATGTGTCTCTCTTGTTTAACACTTTCAACTCCACTCAAACTTGATATTCTTTTCTATTTTTGATGTATATAACGTTGTTTCTACATTTGTTGTACACTTGGTATTACTCTTTATACAACTTGGATACAATGTTTCAAACTACTAGTCATAGTTCAGTTTTCCTTGGATTTTCTCACTCTTTTCTTTCTTTTGACTTGTTTTTCACTTCGATTTTGTTTCTTTTCTTTTGTTTTCCTTTTGTCTCTTTTGTTTTTCTAGCTGGAATGAAACTAATAATGCATGAACAAGAGCACTCTAAGTTCAATTTCTAACAACAATGATGAAATTCAAGGTGACAAGCAAAATTAAACTTAAAATGAGTACTCTAGAGACATATAAGCATGTAATTCACAAAACATGTATGAGAAGCTTCTTACACACAACAAAGAACACAAAAACAAGGTGTAACAATGGCTGTCACCTACTACAACTCACAACAAAACAAAAGAAATTCATGGATAAGAAGAAAAACTACAAGAATAAAAAGCTTGCAATGGAAGTTACAAGGAACACAAAGAAACTTGTAATGACAGTTACTCTAACCAAGGAACACAAAGAAACTTGTAATGACAGTTACTCTAACCAACATAAAAACTAGAAGAAACATGTGACTCTCCATGAAAGTCATGACCATGTGAAAAAGAAACACAAACAAGACAGAACAACATATATCAAACATGAAAATGAAAATAACTCAAGAAAAGAGATAACTAAGCACACTTAAAGAAAGGTAGAAGAAAAACTCCAAAAGAAAAAACACATGAATACAAATAACACTAACCAATATTGAAGGACTCCATTGAAGAAGAACAAGCTCTGATACCAAATCGATACAAGTACAAGGAGATCATATGCTTGAAGTTGCCCCAACCTTTTCTTTAACTAGCCTTTAATGGAAATTCTACAGGAGTTGCGACCAAATGAAGTAACCAAGAAGAAAAGATGAAAATGGATAAAAAAAAGAGGATGATCAAGACACCATGGCTAAGCCAATAAGTTCATGAGAAATCGTCACAGTGAAAATGGAAGTCATTGATAAGATTCAAGGTTTATTCCTAAGAAGTCTAAGAGAAATTATCTCACAAGAAAATGTTTTATTTCCTAAAAATTGTCAAAAGATCCTACATGAATTTCGTTCAAGCCTTAGAACCAATAAAGAGTAATTTTTTGATTCATCCCTAGAGTTGAATACCTCATTCAAGAAATGTTTTTGATTCATTCCGGAGGAATCCATAGAAAAATCAAATCCTTTATGATACACCAAATTCAGCTCGGTTATTGATAGAGTGAACAGATCTGTCATTTCTTGAAATATCGCTTCTAATTCCAAATAGTGGTGTAACATGTATCCCCTTGTTCCGGTCATCGAATAGATGAAATAAACCCAAAAATGAATTTTTGTTCAAAAATGAAATCTTATTGGAATTGGACAGTTCATCCTTTAGAACCATATAGTAATAGGAATCTTAACCTCAACTAGTGGTGGAAAATAAAAGTGAATGTGAGCCACACACTCTTGATTCAAGTTATATGTCACTTTCAAAGAGAGTTAAGTTCCATACACTATCAAGTCAACAAGAAAATTTTAATACAGTGTACTTGGCCATGAGCTTACAAGGCCTTCCAAGAGTTATTTAATTGCAACTAATAGAAGATTATAACAATTATAAATGTAAGAAAAATCTTAAACTTTAATTTCCAACTTTAAGAGTTTCCTTATAATATTTTCTTCCATCTTTTTTTAGCATGTTTCTAGTGATTCTTCAATTTGAATGAGATTCTTGTGATGGACTTTCATCAAATTGTCAATTGATCTTTCTTAATAACAGTTTTTTGATAATTTTCTTATAGCAGTTAACCATCGCGACACTGCAAAACATATGTATTCTCAGTATAAATAATAAGATTTAATGATTTTATTACATCATGTCATTAATAAGTAACACTTCACTACATTTCTGTATAAAAATATTTTGCACTACAAAATCTGGACAATTTGTTATAACTTCTAGTGAATTTACAAATATAGTTTTTGAAACTATTCTGCAGACAAGTTAGATCTGAATCCACAAATTAGTAAAAGCCTGGAGAAGTCCCATTCATTCAATCTTCAGATTAGGAAGTATCTACCAACTACCATTTATAGGAAAAATATTATCACAGTCCAAAGTCTCATGTCATGTTTCAACGCTTATAAAACTTCAATTCTCTGCTACAATTGGCTTTCAGTGCATCCTCCAATTTCTCAGCTAGGTCAAAATCAACTTTAAAACTAACCATAGATATGCCATCTTTACCGGTATCATAATCCTGCTTGATGTCTTCCACGTGAAAAGACTGCAGCTGGAAAATAAAGTTGAAAAAAAATGAAAAAGAGAGCAATAGATGCAGAAACATTTAGAATGTGGCACATCAAACGTAAACCCTAAACATTCAGAATTGGAACACATCAACTATGTGTAGTTCTTCTTGTAATAAAAGAAACAGATACTAGAGTTAACTCTTAGGGTACAGCTCATATTTATGTACACTCACCATTGCACAACAACGGCACAAGTACAAGTCAAGCAGTAAGATTGTAATCATTGGAAACAAAGAGAAGCTAGCATTTCTGAACAGGAGATTTTTACCAGCAAAATCTCTAAAATGGAAAAGTTAACAATACGGACTAGACATGATTGGCCCATAACATGGGGTGCATAAGAAGAAATCAAAACATGTTCAAAATTGATGTAAATTGATTAATTGCAGGGACTTATTACAACAAACAAATATGAATATCCAAAAAAAGTATTTTTGGAAAAGCTTGTACTTCTCATCGGTTTTCTTTCAGTATCGTATCCTGGTCAAACTAAAAGAAGCTTATTTATAATCACAGGAGTCGTCAATATACATCTGCAAGAACTAACCTGATGGTAGACAACTCCAATCAGATCAAAGGAGACCTCTACACCCATTGGCACCTACATTTTTCAAAAAGAAAGATTATACATAAATTGACACACCACAAGCATAAAAAAACCTTCAAGAAAGTGAAAAGTAACGATGCATTGCAGGCTAAGAACCACCTTTGTCTTCACAAGGCAAGTTGGGGCATTCCTCAAACATTCTGATGCAACTCCTCCATAAGCCCTGACTAATCCTCCGGTGCCTAATTTAATGCCCCCAAAATGCCTGAAATTTAATATTTAATATAGATCACAATACAAATTAAATTCCAAATGCAGCACCAAAACAAAGCATCTCAGTGCTTAATACACATAAAACTGGCTTATATGCCACATTCAGCAATGGATTTCTTAAAGGGGGGAAAAATATTTCATACCTCAATGACATCAAAACATCATTTTTGGAGTAATAAATGGTAGACATTAAACTCATGCAAACCAACAGATTTCATTAATTCAAAGTAATAGACATTGGTAATAATATGCATATGTGAAACGTTTTAATAAGTTTGAGATTAACCTGATCACAACCACCATTACTCTATCTATTCCTGAAGAATCAATAGCAGTTTGTATTGGTTTACCAGCTGTCCCTGAAGGTTCACCATCATCATTGGACCTGTATTGATCCCCCACCTATTACACATGATGGAAGGGGAAAAAAATAAAAGAACCATATGAGCAAGAGTTAGTAAAGTGTAGACAAGTAGCAACTCATTATCCGCACCATGCATATACATCATAATGTTTTCCACCTTCAATTATGCTATGACTCTTTGTTCCAAATCCAATCAACACCTCTAATTTGGACATAAACTAGCCACCTTCAGCATGACACTATTAAATTAAACTAGAGTTGCCACAATGAGAATTGAAACCTCAAAACATGCTCTAGGGACTAGAAAGTAGTAAATTAATAATATTGTCGGTAGGAATCAATGTCCTACTTATACCTTCCTTTTGAGTGAAACATTCAAATGGAAGACAATAAAACAAACTAAATTTTCTAAGGCCCCCCAAAACAAAATGCAGTGGTAAAACTACAAGCAATCATTTTCTCATTATTTCATCAAACTAAATTAAAAAAGAAGCCTTTGCGGTACCTTATAAGCCCAGCAATTGTGGGTGGCACGTGGATCCCGGACCTAATAATAAACGAACCCAAAACTTAAAAACAAAAAATTATATATGCAAAAAATGAAAATAAGTGGAAATAAATTAAAGAGAAAAAAAAAAAAGGAACCTGGGAAAGGAAAGACATGGCGGATTTTTCGTCGGGGATGGAGCCAGCAATGGCAATGAACTTGCTCTTTTTGATTTCTTTCTCGAAAGTGAATTTGTCTTGGAGTGTTGTGAAGGCCCCACCAGAATGGCTGGTGCTGGCCATGGTGGTTTTATTGGCCTTGGCGATGGCGAAGAGTGAAGCGTAGAAACGGTGATGATAAGTAGGTGTGGTTAACGCCACAGGCATCTATCTCACTGTTAACAATCCCTCCGCTCTCGTGTTTGTCTACGCTATCAAATGAATCAATTGTGGAAAACCATGCCCTTGTCTTTCTCCATCTCCTCCCCTTCAATCTCTTACTTTTTTTTACTTTCGAAATAATAATAATAATAATAATAATAATAATAATAATAATAATAATAATAAATATACTATTACAAATTATATATATATATATCATTCATTATATCTCAAATGAACTAAGATAGAGAAGTTGTAAACTTTTAACCAACTTACAAAATATACAGCATTTTAATAGTCTTGATTTAAATTTTTTTTTTTTATAAATATTTTGTTTGGATAAAATAATTTAATTTTTTGTATTTTAATTTTTTTAGATAAAATAATTCAATTTTTAAAAAATTTAAAATTTTATTTTTAAAAATTAAATTTTTAATATTAAATGAAAAATAAATATTAATCATTGAAATATAAAATGTTGTCCTGCAAGAACAGCAAGAAGTTACGAGAGGAACGAGGAAATTGAAATACATACTATTTAGGCAAAATTTTTAAATTTTTAATTTTACACAATTAAAATTCTTTTTCAAAATGACATGATTTTAAATTCTTCTAAATGTTTTTCATCCCAATCACCTATATACGATAGCAAAACAATATAATTTTTTCTATGAAAAAAACAGTCAAATTAGTTTCACAACTCTCTTTTTCTATTTTCTTTTTAAATTGTTTTACCATATCTAAAAAAATTTTAGTATTAACGTGTTCTTGTATTCTTTTAAATTTTATTTCTCCTTTTAATAAATTTATTTGTCTCTTTTTATTATTGAATATAGAAGATTCTTTAAATAAATTTAATTCTCTTCTTTTAAGAGAATTTATGAATTCAAAATATACTTCTTTTCCTAAAGTTGTTATAATTAATCCTTTTTCTGTTGCTTAGAATAAATATAATAATGTTAAAAAAGTAGTCCTTACACTCACCGTAGAACTCATGTTTTCTATCAATATGAATAAAATATTATAACATATTTTGTTTTTACAAATTTTTGCATTAAATAATTTATATTTGTTAGGAATTCAGTCTGCTTAAAAACATATATGGGAGAAAGAAAAAGAGCACACAAAAAAGATTAACGTAGTTGGGTGCATCAAGACCTAGTCCACGATCCTTTTAGGATAAAATTTACTATGTATAATTTTTTAACGGAAAAAATCACAAACCCTCGTATCAGTGTAATTTTTTAACAGAAAAATCACAAACTCTTGCACCATATAGTTTTTGGACGGAAAAACTACAAACTCTCGCACCATATAGTTTTTGGACGGAAAATCTAATACTCTACCTTATATAAGTTTTTTACTCATCTCTATTTCTAATACTCTCCGACATGAGACTTTTAATTAACACAAGACTCAACCGTATTTAATATTCATTTTTTATCCATTTACATTATTTATTTTTTCTAATGTCTTTTTTGTAATATTGGGTTGGTATCAATGTTTTTTTAATACAGTTTTACATTTGCTCCTGAATCTATTAATGCAGACATTTCAAACTTTTCTTCTTTTATTATTAATATTACTTTAATATGCCATTTATGTCTTGTCATTAAACTTAAAAGATTAATATATGTATCGTTCGAAGTTTATTTGGAAGATTCTCTTTGTACTAATAGTCTTTTGTTAGATCAAGATGACTCAAGTTTTGATTAATTACAAAGACAGACGAAACTAAGCTTTCAAGACTTGCTAAGACGAAACCAGCACAGACGAAAGAAGACCCTTCAAAGACGAAGTTATGCGTCTGTCTCAAAGCCAAGTAATCAGACGAAACTACAGACAAAACCTTCAGATGGAACCTCAAGCTTACTCCTTCAGTCTGAAGATATATATCGTCTGTCCATGAAGTGAAGCAAATCGCGCCAAGATTTCAAATCTAAAGAAGTACTCATTAGAAGCATCCAAGATCAGTATAGGGATTCGTGCTTACACATGCAACTCAAAAAGGTATTTACCTTTTGTCAAAGTCTTTGTACAAGTCAGAAAAGGTACTATACACGTAATCTAATCCGCTGCACAAGCCATCAATCAATCAAGTACAATCTGACACCTTTTGGAAAGCTTTCAAGATACTTTTCAATGGCATTCATATGAGTCTAACGGTCATTTGAAGAGGATGCCTATTTAAAGACTTCACTTCATCAGATTTCAGTTGGCGAAAACGCTTCTATCATTCTATCCTCTGTGATTTCGCTCATACTTCTATTTGTACCTCATTGTAAAACCCTCTCTGCGTAGATGAATCCTTCTGTTTTAAAATATCTTTTTAAATCCACTTGTGTGTGTTAGCCTGTGGAGGCTGGGTTCAAAGAATACCTTTGTTGTTTAGCCTGAGAAGGCTGTGTTCAAAGAATATCGGTGTATAGCCAGAAGTGGCTGGGTGCAAAGAATACTTGTAATCTTTTCACGGTTGGTAGTGAAAACTCAGTAGTTTCTGAGTAACTGGACGTAGTCTTGAAGAGACGAACCAGTATAAAAATATTCGTGTTCTATATCAATATTGTTGAACTAACGGGGATAACTTAAAACATAACGTCTGTCCACTAAAATCAACTTTTGAAGAAAAAACACTGTTTCGTCTGTACCCCTTTTCAAAACCACAGACTAAAGGATTTAAATTTTAAATTAACACAATTCAACCCCGCCTTCTTGTGTTTTGTATTTTACAATTTGGTATCAGAGCTCAGCCTCTAAGGGTTAAGCGCTTAACAGCTGCTAGAGGAAAAGATCCAACATGGACTCACAAGGGCCATCGTTCTTATCCGGAGGAGCCTCGATGAACAAACCTCCAGCGTTCTCTGGAGATGATTACCCATACTGGGCTGACAGGATGGAGATGTACATCAAGTCAACCCAATACAGATTATGGAACATAATCACTGAAGGAGATATTCTCATCATGAAGCCGAAAAAGAATGGGGAAGTGAAGAATATTCAATCATGGAGCTGAACAATAAAGCTAGATACGCTCTCATGTGCGCACTCTCAAGAACTGAATATAACAGATTTTGTGCCTACAAAACTGCTAAAGAATTATGGGATGCTCTCAAAATCTCATATGAAGGCACGGAGGACGTCAGAATGAGAAAGGCTGCCACTCTTCAAAGAGAATATGAAATGTTCTCCACGAAGAAAGGAGAGTCAATTAATATGATGTTTGGAAGATTCCAAACAATATTGAATGGACTCACTGCTCTGGGAATCACCTTCACAAAGGCCCAGAACAATATGAAACTTCTAGATAGTCTCCCACCTCCTTGGGAAGCTATGTCTACGGCCATCTCTGTTGGAAGGGATATGAAGACATTAACTCTAGATGAGTTAATTGGTGCACTAAGGGTACATGAGGTACTCTTATGTAAAAGGGACAAGATCAAGATTTAAGAGCCTATAGCTCTTCCGTCTGTCAACACCACTCCCAAAGAAGACTCTGTCAAGAAGGACAGAAAGAAGAAGATGAAGATTCTGAAGGCTGACTCAACAGAATCTGAATCGTCTGATGGTTCGTCTGAAGACAAAATTTCTCTTATGGTCAGACGCTTTAAGAGGATGATGATGAAAAAGGGAAGGGGTCAACGCTTCTTCAAGAAGAAGGAGAGAAAGCTCCCTGAGAAATCATCAAACAAGGAGGAAAGCACAGAGATTGTGTGCTATGAATGCAGAAAACCAGGGCATATGAGGTCAGAATGCCCCAGGCTGAAAAAGAGGTGGAACCCTCGTAAAGATAAAGGAAAGAAGAACTTACTGACTTGGGAAGATCTCGACAATGAAAGCTCAGAGTAATCTACTGAAGAAGAAGAAACAATGAACATTTGTCTCATGGCTGGAGACCATGTCTCAACTGAGGTAAATGACACTCAAACTTCTTCATCCTCCTCTTCTGAGTCTGAATCAGAATCAGAAGAAATGTCATATCATACACTTCTAGCTAACTCTCATTTTATTGCTGAGCAATACAAAATCTGCAAAACCAAGCTGAAACAAACCTTGGAAGAAAATGCAGTTTTAAAATCTGAAAAAAAGTTACTGGAAAAGAAAGTATCAGATGCTATTTCATCTGAATCTGAAAAGGATATTTTCATTCTTGAGATTGAAAGATTAAAGAAATAAAATAAGTCCTTACTCAATGACTTAACCAAGTTTACAAAGGGATCCTCCATGCTTGAAAATATTTTAAATTATGGAAGGTCACCTAGTGATAAAAGTGGACTTGGTTATGTTAAAGAGACAGACGAAAAGAAAAATAAATCTGTTTCGTCTGCTCAGAATAAGAGGAACTATAACAAGGTTCCTAACAACTACAAGAAGGCTAAAATTACAAACAAAAAGAAACCTTCTGTAACTAAAAAAAAAGGACCCAAAAAGATTTGGGTACCAAGGTCACTCATTATTCCTGTTGCAGAACAGTGGATGCTCACGACACATGACGGGAGACCTGTCTATGTTCCAAGACCTTAGACCAAGTAAACGGTCTGTCTCCTACGGCTCTGGAAAAGGTAAAATCCTTGGTATTGGGACTGTTGATAAGACACCCAATCCACTTATCCAGAATGTCTCTTATGTTAAAGGTCTCAACTTCAATCTACTTAGCATAAGTCAATTTTGTGACAGTGGATATGAAGTAGCTTTTAATTCTGATGAATGTATAGTTAAAAACAAAGACAAATTCACTCTGTTCATTGGGAAAAGGAAGAACAACCTCTATGAGGTATGTCTTTCTGACCTTAGTGATCAGAATGTGACATGTTTGATTTCAGCAGATGATGAACGAGATATTTGGCACAAAAAGCTTGGACATTTGAGTCTCAAGTATATTTCAAAAATTTCTAAAAAGGATCTTGTAAAAAGTTTGCAAAAAATATCTTGAAAATCCAATCGTCTGTGTGAATCTTGTCAGCATGAGAAACAACTCAAAGTTTCTTTTAAATCGAAAAATGGTTTTTCCACGACAAGACCACTGGAACTGTTATATATTGATCTCTTTGGACCTACTCAGACTTAAAGTCTTGGAGGGAAGAGATATGGATTTGTAATTGTAGATGACTATACTAGATTTACATGGGTATACTTCCTAGCACATAAACATGAGTCATTCAGTGGTTTTGAAATATTCTGCAAACGTGTTCAAAAAGAAAAAGGAATATGTATTGCATCTATTAGGAGCGATCATGGAACAGAATTTGAAAATTCTGAGTTCAATGTCTTCTATTTTGAAAATGGTATCTTTCACAATTTTTCATCTCCAAGAACTCTTCAGCAAAATGGAGTTATGGAAAGGAAAAATCGTACCCTACAAGAAATGGCTAGAACTTTATTACATGAAAGCTCTCTTCCAAAATATTATTGGGCAGAAGCAATTAATACTTCTTGTTATATTCAAAACAGAATATTGATAAGACCAATATTGAATAAAACTCCATATGAACTATGGAAAGGAAGAAGACCCAACATTTCTCATTTCCATCCGTTTGGATGTGAATGTTTCATCTTAAACACCAAAGATCATCTTGGAAAATTTGATTCAAAAGTGGTGAAGAGATTCTTACTTGGATATTCCAATACG
Source organism: Hylodesmum podocarpum (assembly GCA_026586105.1). NCBI lineage: Eukaryota > Viridiplantae > Streptophyta > Magnoliopsida > Fabales > Fabaceae > Hylodesmum > Hylodesmum podocarpum. Next base: position 6,565,053 of record JALJEV010000638.1, read on the forward strand.
TCTAAGGCCTATAGAGTATTTAACTCTAAGACGCAAGTTGTAGAGGAATCAATTCATGTAAAATTCCAAGATAACTCAAAGGCTGATAAGGAAGTATCAGACCTAGAAAATTTATTTGATAATTTGCAGATTACTCCCTCAACTCAAGGAAATGTTCCGTCTGAACAACTTCTCACAGACACAAAAGCAGACAATAGAAGCTCAGACGAACCCTCTTCGTCTGACCCTTATCAGACGGTTGATCATGCGCCTATCAAATCTTGGAAATTCACCTCAAATCACACTCAAGATTTGATCATTGGAGATAAATCTCAAGGTGTTCAAACAAGATCAAAAGTGAAGAATATCTCAAGCTATGCTCTTGTATCAGAAATAAAACCCAAGAATATTGAAGATGCTCTTAAAGACAATGACTGGATCTTAGCTATGGAAGAAGAACTTAATCAGTTCACCAGAAATGACGTCTGGACCTTAGTTGAGAAACCAAAGAACAAAAGTATCATTGGCACTAGATGGGTGTTCAGAAACAAGCTCGATGAAGCTGGTAAAGTGGTAAGGAACAAAGCAAGGTTAGTAGCACAAGGGTATAATCAATAAGAAGGTATAGATTTCACTGAAACTTTTGCTCTTGTAGCTAGATTGGAAGCTATTAGAATTTTACTTGCCTTTGCTGCTCATAAAAATATCATCCTATATCAAATGGACGTAAAAAGTTCTTTTCTAAACGGTTTTATTGAAGAGGAAGTATATGTAAGACAACCTCTTGGATTTGAGAGTTTGTCTCAACAAGATCATGTTTTCAAACTAAAAAAGGCACTATATGGTCTTAAACAGGCTCCTCGAGCTTGGTATGAAAGACTAAGTTCCTTTCTTCTCCAAAATGGTTTTTCAAGAGGGAAAGTTGATACTACACTCTTCAAGAAAAGCGTTTCAAAGGACTTTATTATTGTTCAAATATATGTAGATGATATAGTCTTTGGAGCAACTAACGAATCCTTGTGCAAGGTTTTCTCTAAGTTAATGCAGGAAGAATTCGAGATGAGCATGATGGGAGAACTGAAGTTCTTCTTAGGACTTCAAATCAAACAGACTAAACAAGGCATATATATTCATCAACAAAAGTATACAAAGGAACTTCTAAAGAAATTCAAAATGGAAAATGTCAAACCAATGAAAACTCCCATGTATTCGTCTGGAGCCAGTCTCAACAAAGATGAATCAGGTAAGACCGTTGATCAGACGGTATACAGAGGTATGATTGGATCTCTTCTCTATCTTATTACTAGTAGACCTGACATTATGTTTAGTGTCTGTCTATGTGCACGTTTTCAATCTGATCCTAGAGAATCACATTTACAAGCTGTTAAACGTATTTTAAGATATCTTATTAGAACTACTAATCTCTCTCTCTTTTATAAAAAAAAATAGTGATTTCAGTTTAAGTGGCTATTATGATGCTGATTATGCTGGAGATAAAGTGGAGAGAAAAAGCACAAGTGGTGGATGCCAATTTCTTGGTTCATCACTAATTTCTTGGTCAAGCAAGAAGCAAAACTCCATTACACTCTCAAACCATCGGGCAGAATATATTGCTGCGGCAGGGTGTTGCTCACAACTACTTTGGGTAAAACATCAACTTGAGGATTACTCCAGGTTTGAAACTCAAATACCAGTATTTTGTGATAACACAAGAGCAATAAATCTCAGCAAAAACCCTATTCAACATTCAAAAGACAAGCATATTGGAATTAAATTTCATTTCATAAGAGATTATGTTCAAAAAGGTATTTTCAATGTACAGTTTGTGCAAACTGATTTTCAATGGGCAGATATCTTTACAAAAGCTTTAGACGAAACTCAATTTAATTTCATTAAAGAAAATTTAGGAATTATTTCTTTAATTGATTAAGTTTTTCTCTTTCGTCTGAGCATTTCATTTCGTCTGTATCTTTATATATGTTTTCGTGTTAAGACGAAACTTTGCGTCTGATCAAGTTGAATCGATCGAGGAAATTCAACGAGACCTTAAAGGATATTATTTAATTATTTTAAAGTTAAGTGTGCAGGGACAAATTAAAAGTAGCAATAAATGTGTCTGTCATTTATTGCACTATTCTAGGACTTTGAGAAGCACACGCTGTGAATTGCAGAAGTCAAATCAATCATTAAAAAGGCAGTGATAGGGACACGTCAAATCAGGGACGGTTTTAAAATTCTTCCGTCTGATAAATCACAACCGTTTCAGTTTTTGCCTATAAATACTCTTAAAGTTCACACTTTTATTCTTTACTGCAATCACACTTTCTCTGAATATTCTACTCACAAAACTTAACTCTCTTTTTCAAACCTAACAATGGCCGCCAAGAATACCAAGGCAACCGGAGCAACCTTCTTCGCTCAAGATCTCTTCTTGCCCAGCAAGTGGATATCGAGAGAAACTGTTGAAAGCATCTTAGAAAGAGTAGCAAAGATGCTGAATCATAACGGATGGATGAAGTTCGCTGAGATGAGAGGGTCATGGCTGATGGAGGCCTATGCTGAGTTTTGGAGTGACGCAAGGGAGTTTGAAGATGATATTGTTGGTACCATCGACAACAAGGAGTATATTATCACAATAGACTCTATTGTTGAAGCAGGAAGCTGCAAGGCAGAAGAGCGCTTTTACAGCCCTGACTGGATGAAGATTGAATCTGAAGAGCACGTAGACAAGATTATCTACGGGAAGATCCGCAGCTCCGAAGATTCCAAGTTTTTGAGATAAGGGAACCTTTGTCCCACTGCAAGAATCATCCACAACCTCCTTTACAACATCTTCACCCCAAGAACTGGCTCACGAGACAACGTGAGTACTCGAGACAGATTTTGCATCTTCTACTGTCTGAGGAAAACGAGGATGAGTCTCCCTCACATCATTCTTGACCACTGGGTAAGTGCATTAAAGAATAGGAACATTTGTAGGAAGAGTAGCATTCCCTACGACACCCTCTTCACCAAAATCATCATCAATCAAGGCTTTGATGTCACTAGCGTCGTGTGGCACAAAGAAGGCAAGGAAGTAAAAGGAATCACCTTTGCCAAGATGCATCTGAACCCCGGTTTCCTTCAACACTCAGCAAGTGAAGAAGAAGCTCCCCTTTCACCAATCACCAAAGACCCTCCATAGAGAGCTCGCATCAAACGCGCCAGAACCCAAACACAAACCCAAACACAATCCTAAACACCAGACCAAACACAAACCCAAACACCTTTACCTCTTCCACCTGTGGTTATTTCTAAAGTCCCTTTTGAAGATGCTCTACAGGAGCCTCTTAAGAAGAAAAAAAGGACTATCAGAATAAAGCACGTTATGGCTAAGACGCAAGAAAAGACGATATCCCCGAGTGAAGATGAAGGGGCTAAGCTATTGTCTGAAGGAGTTTCGTCTGTTAAAATACTCTCAGACGAAGAGAAGCAGAAGAAAGCAGCCTGATGAGTCATTATTTTGATCATTTTCTCTGCATTTATTATATCCTAATACAACACGATTAAGAATCAATTAGTATGATTTAATGTATTTATGAGTTTAGACTCATTTTGGCTTTAAATGATAAATTTGGTCTAATTCGTTATTGTTATTCAGATTTGACAAGGTTTACCAAACTGAGCATAACTTTCACCACAGACCTCTGATTGAGCTGAATTTTATATCAAATTAAAGAGGACTCAAAGATCTACAACATTTATGAAGACATAAAGTTCCCAGTCGGAGTGTATCTGGTGTAAAAATGTCTTTGAATGCAGCATATGAACTGTTATGAAAATTCCAGCATTTAAGGATTTGACAAGTCTCGGTAAAATAGGCATAACTCCCTCTACAGATCTCCGTTTGAGCTCCACTTTATATCGAATTAAAAAGGATTGACAGAGCTACAAAAGTCATGAAGACATGAAGAGCCAATTCGGATTGCATCTTGGGTTAATATGGCCTTGAAGTTGGACCACGAAGTCTGGACGGGAATTTCAGCAATTAGGCTATGTAAATCATGCAATTAATTCTTTTTCTTGTTTTGCTGTATGTGGGAATCGAACATGAGGACCTCTTACACTTAAATTGGCATGTGCCCTGCACATGAGGGCTGTCCAATTGTAATTAAAAGGGGCTGGACAGAGGCATTCCCGAAAAAAAAAACAATTCTGCAATTTTTCATTTTATAGTTTTAGGTTTAGGTTTAGGTTTTGGGTTCTCTCTTTTAGTTTTCCTCTTCTCTGTTTCTGCATCTTCTTCCATTATTGTCTAGATCTGCAATCTCATTTTCCAGCCAATGAATTCATCAACTTTGTCTTCTCCTTCCTTATTCTAATTTCAATTGCTAATTGCTTTGTTATTCCAATTCATTTTGGTATTCCAATTGGTTTACTACACTTGCATTCAATTCCATTTCTGCAATTCGTTTTTAATTTATTTTACTGCACTTGCTGTCCAATTACTGCACTTGCTATCCAATTACTGCATTTCGAATTACTGCACTTACTGCATTTTCCTTTCAATTCGAATTTAATGAAAGTTTAATTTTCAAGGATTAGTCTTCTTGAATTGGATTGCAATGAAGCTATGAGGTTTCTGTTTTGTATGTTTATGCTCTGTTAGTGCTTGATTCTTCATCAATTATTCCAATGCTAAATGCCCCAATTGCTGTCCATGCTTAATGTTTCAGTTAATAGGCAAATTGTTTATCTTTTCATGCTTAATGAGTTGATTCATAATTTGCTGGAAATGGAATGATTGATGTGTGTGGATGCTTAATTCGCATAAGGAAAACCTAGAGTTAGTTTTCGCTTAGTTAATTAACTCGGGTTGGATTGAGAGTTGAGTAAATTGAGCAAGTGTTTTGATTAATTTTCGCTTAGTTAATTAATCATGTAACCAAGGATAAGTGAAATTGCAATCTAATCAAGAGGCTAATCCCATTTTAATTCTTGTTAATTTCATTGTTTTATAATTCTGTTTTCACAAACACAAACCCCCCACTTCGTGTCTTGTCTTTGATAGAAAAACCAATGATGGTCCTTGAGAGACGATCTAGGAGTCACTTCCTAGTACTACATATTTAATTGTATTAATTTGTGCGAGTGCGACCTCGTATCACAGCCGAAGAAAAATCAAGAGCCAGAGAAATCGCTCTTCAAAAGGTTGCCAAAGGTAAAGAAAAGATGAAGCAGAAGCTTGCGTCTGTAGTTGTTAGCGAAACAGACGAAGAAAAACAATTGAAAGAGGCGGGTCTCTATGCTGCTTCATGCTGAACGAGAAAGAATTTTTCTCGAAAGCGTTAGGGGCATTGGATCGTCTGAAGGTGTGTCTGCTCCAGTAACTTTAGAGGGCATGAACAGTGAAGAAACTGCCCAGATCCAGAAGGATAATGCCCAGTTAGCAGAGGAGTTGGAGACTATGCTCAATGATGAAGTCTCCACTATGGAGGTTTCTCCATCATCACTCCAAGACGAACATAGGACAAGTGTATCTGATCCTATTGTTGCGTCTCCTCTCAACACTGCCTTTGAACAGACGATACCTGCTGCGTCTGAAGAAGCATCCCACCAACAGACGATAGAGATTCTGTCTGAAGAAATAATTGTTGAAGACATAAGTTCTTCGTCTGATGAAGAACATATGGAAGTAATAAAGGTGGATGCATCATGGGTGAGATCGCACGCCGAAGTTGTCAATCCTGAAGATCTACCACCCAAGCACAAGAAAGACTATTCGTTTCTCAACGAATTAGTCATGAGACGCTTTGCTGAAAGACCAGTCAAGCCTGACTGGATTCTTGGAGAGAAGAATGAAGATATCTCCAACGATGGTGAACCGTCTGAGTCTGCTGAAGATGGTCACTTGGCAGACGATGAAGACTGCTTTATAAAAGATACTCCCTACATCGAGTTGAGAAACCCCTATCATTATAGAGGCAAAAAGGTTTTCAAACTGGGGAGATTTGTCAATCTCATCATCTACCATAAACCCTTGAAGCCAGTGGATTTCAAAGAAGATTCCATCTACACTCCCGAAGAGCAACACGAATGGCTGAAGCGTCTGCCCTGGGACATACTGGCCACCTTAGACATCAAGGGTTTAGAAGATATAAAGAGGTACAAGGATCATCTAGCTGAGTCGGTGATTGAAGGACCAGCTCTAGGCTATGAACCCCACATCCCTTTCAGAGAAAACATCAAGTGGAAGGTTCAACACGAAATCAACGCACCTGCATTTCACCACTGCAGATTTGGAGACTCTGGCTCCACCATCTATGAGCCAAAGGATTGCTCACATTGGCATCTCGACACCATTGATCGCCATGATCCTGTACCATTCACAATTCCCATGAATCAAACTGAGTATGTAGGTCTAGGACATACTCTGGGAATTGTACTTCCTTGGACAAGGCCTCATTGTTCAGGGATCTGCCCCCGCTACTCTATCCTCCTCGACGAATTTGAAGACCCTGAAGAGTTTGCTCATGCTCTTCCTGAAGACTACAATTTGTCTTTCAAATTGATGGCCGGTGCCTTTAGAAGGGAAGCAAAAGCTAGATCAACTTCCTTCTATCCTCCTTAGAGAATTTGAAGACCCTGAAGAATTTGCTCACGCCCTACCTGAAGACTATAATGCTGCTTTTAAGCTTATGGCCAGTGGCTACAGAAGAGAAGAAAAGGCTAGAATGGAATCTATCCATCACATATGTAGAAGAGCAACAAAGAAAATGAGAGATTGCCCCTTTATGTTGGGATCTCAATTTTCCTCTATCGTCTCGAAGAAACGAAGTTCTTCATAACCTTAGATCGAAAACGACCCTGCTTGGTCAAGTTTTTGGCTAAGGGAAAGGAAAAGAAGATTTCTCCTGTCCCCAAGACGTTCAAGTTTGCAAGGCACATCCCCCGGCGACTTCCGTCTGCTGCATACTCGCATCTCAAATCTCTTCAAACTCATGCCTCAAGACCTATCAATCTGAAGATTCAAAGGATGATAGAAGATCATGAAGCCACCTCCGCGTTCTGTTCTGGAACTTCATTTGATGAAGATTCCACCATCTGTGGCAGGGTGTATCCTAGAGAAGCCTTCGCTTATACTCATCCATCACAGGAGCATCCGGATCTTGAACTCTCTATTCCCTTAAAATTATACTCTTGGCAATGGGAAAGAGACTTCACGGCATACCTCACACTTCCACTCTTCACTATGCGTCGAAGAGGAGACCCAACAGTGTTCATCATAGATGACACTACACCTATAGTGGAAGAACCTCAAACACCGCTAGTACAGATTGATGAAGAGTATAATACTCTAAAGCGTAAATATGATGCCTTAGAAGAGGATTGCGAGCATCTGAAGCTGAAGAATAAAGAGCTTGAGGACATTGTCATGGGGAACAAAGGGTTAAAATGCAAGTCAAGTCAAGGGTGAGCTTCGTCTGATCTTTAATTGAACATTTTGTGCAGATGGTTTTGGTATGACGAAACCGCTGGGAATCGACCTCGTGACCTTGGCTCTAATACCAATTGTTGGATCGAGCGCTTACCACTAGACCAAAAGCTATAGCTGTTAGTAAGGGCGCAACTTTTTCAACTTAAGAGCGTAACAGCCCAAGCGCCACGAGTCGACTATGACTTGGCCTACCCCGGCCTCCGCCATGGGACAATTGATGTATACCCACAACATCTTTGTTGTTTTATAATAATATCTTGATCTCTAAGAATTTCTTTTCCTCTGGTCCTAATAATATATTGTAAAATACAAAACATAAGAAGGAGTTAAATTGTGTTAATTAAAAAAAAAATCCAGACGATGTAGTTTTTGCGTCTGTATGTTTTATACTTGGGACAGACACAAATTGTTTTCTTTCCAATGATTGATTTTAAGGAAATCTTAATTAGATTATTTATCCCCTGTTAGTCAATAAAAGGGCAAATAAAACGATAATATTTTTATACTGGTTCGTCTATAAAGAGTACGTCTAGTTACTTAGCAACTTGTTAAGTTTTCACCAACAAACATTATTTGAATCCAGACACTTCTGGCTAATTACAAATATTCTTTGGACCCAGACTTCTCAGGCTAAACAAGGTATTCTTTGAACTACAGCCTCCTCAGGCTAAACAATATATTATTTGGAACACAACCTTTGTAGGCTAGACCAGGTATTCTTTGAAACACAACCTCTTCAGGCTAAGACATATATTCTTTGAACATTTAGCCTCCTCAGGCTAAAACACCACTCGCTTGTGAGCATAACTTTGAATGATAGTTATTCCAGCGTAAGTTCGCCAACTTCAAAACATTGAAGTGAAGTCCTTATATAGACAACTTCTTGAAGTATCCGTTAGACTGATGAATTTGAACGTTGTCCTTTTCTTGGGTACTTCATCATTTGGCAGAGTGAGCAATCGAAACATTTAATTTGCAGCAGCGGATGTCAGCGCGAGATCAGACTTTGACTGATATGCTCAAAGATTTTACCGAAAAGTACCTTTTACTTTTCGCGTTGTAGAGGTTTAGACTGAATCTCTTTTTACCTTTAGAAGCTTCTGAGTAACGACTTGATTTGAGTAGATGCACGTGTTACACTTCGTCCTAATCGACTCACTTAATCTTCAATAGATAAATGAATTAAACTTAATCAATTTTGCTGTCATTCATCTGTCTTCATCTTTTTTAACTTCAATCTTCATAACTTCATATTGAAGCTTGTATCAAATCATTGAGACTTGAAGTTGAGTTTGATCTTTGTCACTTCGTCTTAATTCTCTATGAAGGTTCTTCATCTGATGGAAATGTTTGGAAGCTTGATGACTTGAGAACTCTTCATCTTATGACTTGATGTTTTTGTGTCTATGTTGAAGATGCTCCTTTCGTCTGTACTCACTTATCATTCGTCTGATCTTGCTTGAGTTTGTGTCTGATGGAACACTTCTTCTGTCTTGTAATTATCAAAACTTTAGATGTTAAGTCATTTTGACTTAATATCTATATTCTATTGAAATATCTTATTTCTTTTAATAATTGTATTTCTAGTTTTAAATTCTTAATTTCTTCTTGTAAATCCTTTATAGTTATTTGTTGACTAGGACTTCTAATTCTTTTATAAATATCTTTCATATTTATAGTTCTAAATTATTTTAAGATTCTTCATTTCTTTTTATTAGATTATTTAATTGTGAACAAAAATTTATCTCTAAATGGTGAATTTTCTATTTTTTTTATAATTGTTATTAAAGTACTTGTTTAATCTCTAGTGAACATATTTATCTGTTAACGGTCCATACAACTACATAAATTAGGACCTAAACAATAATCGTTATCATTATCAATTTTTGGTGGTTGACTAGAACTTTCATATTCTATTTGTTCTAAGCTTGACTATTGGTGTCAACTATTGATTCCTCTACTTCTGTTTTAGAATTAATTAAAATATTTATTAATTGTTGCCTCAATTTTTCATCTTCTATTTGGTTAATCTTTTTTACTACCTTACATTTGTTCGCATAATGGCCTATTTTTTCACATTTCCAACATGTATTATTTTTCTTCTTAATATTTTATATTTGGATTTTCTTGTTATCCTATTTTCCCAAGTTTAATTATTATTTTGTTTATTTTTTATATGATTTTGTTTTTATTGTTTCTTGTTTCCTAACCATCTTTTTTCTTCTTTCACTTGGTGCCTTAATAGGTTTCATATCTTATTGTTGGCAAAAAGTTCTAATTTCTTTTTTATTTACCATACCTTATTTTCTCATTTTATTTTGTAATTTAGAATCTGTACACACTACTATTCTAATATCTATTATATTATTATACTATATATTTGACCATAGGTTAATGTGTCATAAAATATTAGTTTCCCATAATGGCTTTCTAAGTTTATTTTAACTTTTTCTGCAAACAGTTTTGGTTGTCTATCAAGGAATTTCTCTTTCCAGAACCTTGCAAAACCATCTTCACGTAAAGTTATCTTAGATAAAAAGTTATTTTTATACCATTTATAATTAGACATTGTTGGACAATAAAGATTTAATAACTGATTAACTGATCTTTCTTTAAAAATATTAGGATCTCTTACAAAATTTTGAATCATTGAATAGATTAATGCTGATACAACATCTTCTTGATTATTTTTAGGTTTTTTATTATTTAATATTGTCATCTTATCTTGTTCAGTACAAAAATTATCCCACTAACCTTCTAGTTGACGAGTGAATCCTTAATTTATCTCTACAACCCTTTGTTTCTTGGGTAGTGGTCGCTATACTCATTTGAAAAGTTAAATCTTATATTGCTTGGTCACTTAACCCATCCTAATTCTATTATGCTATATCATTTCCTGAAAACAAGTTTCTTCTCTTTCTTCAAATTGTACATTTGCTGCGACAGTGGGCCTAGGATAATAATTCCTTAGTTTTGGAAAATGTCTCATTTTGTTAAGTTCTAAAGTATTGATCTATGGCTTATTGAATTTCTCCGATTTCTTTTTATTTTGTCTATCTTTAAGTCAGTGTCACTTTTTAATTTTAACGTACCTAATTCTTTTTGTGGAACATTAGATATTTTATATATCAGTTTTGTTGTTTGTTTAGAATTATTGGGTGTGTTTACTTGTATCGATTTATTTTTTATTCTAGTTAACTGTTTTATCATTACCCTCAATATTGATTTGAATAATTTAATTGAGAATACATCTTTTTTATATCTTTAACCTCTATATTTTTATCTTTATTTTTTATATCTTTATAAGGGCAAGCTTCTATCTTTAAATTTGTGATATGTGTCATTATCCCTTCTATTGGTAGATATTTGACTCTGTAATCTCATTATTTATTGTTTTCTGTGTATAGCTTATTTTTTCTAATGGACTAATTATTTTCTAATTAAAAGGATAATTTAATTTTTTTTCTTTATTGTATTTTACAAACCAATCAAAGAAATAAAGATTTATCTCAATTTTGTTAAGATAGTCATAAAAGTTTTCTCTAAATTCTTTTAATTGTTTTTGAGAATATACTTCGTAAAATCAATCTACTTTTTCTTTATTATATTCTGCTATAAAATCTTCTCTAATCCATTCTTTATCAATTTTGAGCGGCTCTTCTCTAATCAAAATATTTAATACTTACGAGGAGATTCTGACATTTCAGATTCTCCATGTATTGGTGTAGTTACTCTTGGAATTATTCTATCTATTCCTCTTAAATCTAGGATTATTTTAGATCCATCTATAGAATGTCTAGAACTTTAACCTTTATATATTTGTGGTTCATCTTTTCTTAAAGATGTTGATCTATTTATTTTCACTCTAGTATTTGTTCCTTGTTAAATTATCTCTCCTATCTGTATTCTTTTTTCTCTTTAATTATATCTTGTAACAACCATTCTTCTGAAATTTTGTCCTTTGAGTCTTTATGTTTTAATTTTTTAGGGACTTATATTGAAGATATTTTTATATTTATTTCTATTAATATTGTTTCTTCTTTGGGTGATGATCTTGAAGCCTTATAATTACAATCAACTTTTGTAACCTTATAATAAACTCTAAATATTATCTAAATATGACAATAACATTTATCTATTATATTATAAGTATTTGTATGTATAATTTTAATGCTTTACTTATTTTGTCGTTATTTAAATTCATATAAAATTTGGATAAAAGTTAAAGAACATAAGACTATCATGAATATTACTTTCAAATATTACTACCATTGAGACACTAAATTGTTGTAATAATATATCTCTTAACATTAATAATATTGTCTTAACATTAATAATGCCAGACTATTTATTCATAGTATAAAGTTAGATTTTATTACTAATAGTATTAATCTTAAATGAATAAAACTATAACATTTTTATATGTTAATCTAAAATTTTTTATTCTAATATATTTATAATTTTATTACTTTCTGTTACTAGATAAATAGATTTTAAAATATATATTTTATCTTGATTTATGATCAAATATCATGTTTATTATACACCTGAGTTTTATTAATGATCGATATTAATCATTTTGTCAACTATTTGTAATTTAATTACTTTATTATACCTTAATGAAAATTAAGAGCTATTTATTTAAGGTATTAATTATAATTTGTTTATTTTTTTTTATTTCTAAATCACTTTAAATTTTAAAGAAATTTGATATTGTTTTTCTTTGCCTCATTTAATTATCATATCAATACAATAAATTATGAAAATAAGAACTGACTTTTAATTTAAGAAATTAAACAAGAACCGTCCAACAATTATAATGGCCTTATAAACTCTGTCTTTTAATTTTATACTGTAAAAAGTTAAGATTAATTGTGAATAAAATAATATCAACGGGATCAAGAAACAACTCAAGGAGACATTACCATCCAAAATTAAAACAATCAAAAGAGGTAGTGACATTCTTATTTGAGGTAAGCTCATTGTAAAACATTATTTATGCTCACATTCTGGCTATTGCATTCAAGTACTAAATTTGGCAAACCGATAATAATACAGTAACCTGACCCTAGACACTCTAAATTTGACGTGGTCACATGTACAAACACAAACACTAGATCAGGTCACGAGACCATGTTTTTTCGTATAGTTTGTCGCCATTTGGCCAATACATAACGTAGAAATTATTTAATGATCAACAACGATTTCTTTGAGGTAAAAAAACACCGCCCACAAAAATTACCATGTTGTTAAAATCGATGAAAATCCTTCATTGAAACTTGAAAAGAGATGACAAATGTCTAACACTCTACAACTTATGTTCTCCGAATCCTTCAATTGGTAGAATTTTGAATTAACATATTTTAGATGAATCATGATTTATTCACACACAAAAAAGTCATCGTCGCTATTACTAATTTTTCAAGAAAAATTGAAATGAAACAATTAATTTAACTAAGGAATCAAGTTTTCCTATCAACGACGAATGATGATAACTTGTACGAAACCTAGAGATAGAACTCTTTTCATTACCTAATGAAAAATATGAATTTTATTTATTTATTTTGAAAAACTATTGAAAAATCCTATAAACAAAAATATTAATTAAAGACAGAAATAATGGGTCGAATAGAAGGCAGAGATTCTACGCACTTTATAAACTCGATTGAGCTGAATCCTTTGTTGTATCCTTTATGCTTTGTACATATTAAGCTGAATCCTTTAATTTCTCTTTTTTTTTGGAAAATAACATTTAAATATCCTAAACTATGTCCATTTTATAAATAATGATCTTCACCTTTATTTATTATAATTAATCTTTAAACTTTATCTCATTTTCAAATAAATCTATTAACATTAATTTTATTTTAATTGATTCTTAAACTTTACAACTTTTACGTATAGACTTCTTCAATTTTAATGATTTTTTACTTATACTTGAAATTTATTTTTTTACGTATAGTTTTCGATCAAAGTAGAATTAAATTATTTTATTCGAAATATTGATAATAATTTATTATTTTTTCTTATTTCATTATAAATATTTTATTCATGCATTAAGTTATAATAAAAATATGAGTTTAGAAATAATAGAAAATTGAAATCTTTATGCATACAAATAATAAAGTTTAAGGATTGACTAGAATAAAGTAAAGTTTATAATGTCTATGTGTAAATGAAGCGGTGGAGCATTGTTGTGGCGGGGGCCACCTTGTCCATGTGTCTATATATATAAAAAGAATTTGTTAAAATTTGTTAATTAAATTTTATTTATGTATTGAAATGAGTAAATTCATAAATTATATTTTGCATCTATTTTAAGAAAATTATAATTATAATTTATTTATTTTTTAAAAAATAGTTCAGTGTAGGTTAGTAAATTTTATAAATGTTTGTTATTTTATAAACATTTATATTTGATTGTTTTTAAAATAATTAAAATAGGAAAATCAATGGTTTATTTCAAGAAAATATTTTAGTTACAACTTAATAAATTATTCTATCAAAACAATAAGTCAGTGTAAATAGAGATAACAATAGGTTAGATCAGACTAAAACTTGTATAAATAATCTTGATCGTCTTTATAAAATTTAAATCCAATCTATTAATATACCAACTATTAATATACCAAAAGCTTTAGTTAAAATCTAGTATGATATTTTTTAAAAAAATTGGTTTAGTTTATTACCTTATTTAAAGATATTTTTTTCTTCTATGATCTATTTTTTTAATTAAAGTTTGTAAACAAGATAAAGGTTAAGTTTTTAATAGGTTAAATTTTAAATAGGCCGATATATTAAAAAATTATTAATTATAATTTTATATTTATTAAAAATATCATAATATTATATCCATGTGTATATAGATTTACATTTAAATATAAAATATATATTTTTTTAAACATAAGAATAGTTTGAAGGGCATTTACCATTATATCAAACAAATCTTCCTCGTAAATAACACAAAAACTATATTTGCTTAATTAATCATTAATCAATATTATAAGAATTAATTTCTTTTATAGTAAAAATGTCAATAATTATATTTTTAAAAAATAAGTTCATATGTATTAATTATTTATAATATTTAAATAATAACTATGTTGACCTATCATGTTTGTCAAATTTTTTTACAAGACCAACTGGGACCAATTTAATTAAATAGGCTGTTTTAAATAAAAATTAAATGTAGTACTTTTATTAAATAGGTCAGAATAGAATAGACTACAAATCATCTCTATTAATGTTTGACCTATTTAAAAAAATTAAATATTCGTTATCATTATAAATAATATTTTTTATGATATATTTAAATATTTTAAAATTAATTAATTATTAATTATTAATAAATTTAAGTCATTGAAAAAATTAATTTTAATTTGTAAATTTTCAGTCATTAAAAAAAGTGTAAAAAAGGTAACGTTTACTTAGTGCTGAAAAACATTAATTAATTTAATATAATTTTGATAAAAATGTGATTATTTTTAATAAAAATTTATTGTATTCCTTTTTATATATTTTCATACAAATTGTATCTTTTTTTAAAAAAAGTATGTTTTATAAAAAAAATATATATTTTATAAAAAGGTTAAGAATAAAATTTTAAAAAAGTTTTAAGAAAATATATATTTTCATAATTTTAAATTTAAAAATATTTTTATTGTAATGAAAATGAAAATTTAAAAATTAATTCTAAAATAATATTATCAATAGAAAATTATTATGAAGTTATAAATAATTTATGTTCCATCATTTTAATTTGGCCCCTCCAATTTTTTCTTTCAAGTTCCTCCACTACGTAAATGAATGGAGTTTAAAAATTAAATGTGTCAAAATTAAAATTGAATTTATAAAAGATATAAATTTAGGATATTTAAATATTTTTTTTGAAATCATGTTTCTATTTTACGATAATGCAGTACGTATACGTATGTTATTATGTTACTTCATTCATTATAATTAAGATACATATATAATATAGTGTATGATTGAATGTTTATTACATTGAAATAATATTTCTTTTAAAGAAAAATAATGAAACCATAATGAGATGAACATATTATTATACCCAATATATTTTATGTAATAACGTTAACGTAATGGTTATGATTCTTATGAAGAATGGCTTAAAGAACAAACTGAATATTATATATCCACTAAATCAATAGAATGATTGTAAAACAATATTTAAGTTGTGAAAGAGAAGGATTGAATTGAAGAAGACAAGCCATGATACAAAAAGGATCGAGCAAAAGCTTAAGCAGAGATATCGTTATCAAAGTAGAAGTCCATAAAGTAAGCTGAAAAGAATTTGCATATTCTTGAGGGAGAAATTGGACTCATGATCCTAGCTGCCAAGTGTCACCATCAATATGAAAGTTATATGAATATACCAACATTCATTAACCAATTTCATACTTGCACAATTCGGATTAAAAGTGAGATAGATACGAGATTAATATAGAGATTAAGAATTTAATATTTCTTCACTAAAAACTTTCAATTAGTAAAACAAGATACGCTACAAACTCGTTAAAATATCTAATTAAATATAATTTTTGAGTAATTATTATTATTTTTTCAATTCATTCTAAAGTAGGTAATACAGATATTATTTAAAATAAAAATAATGTTAAAATGTTAATAAAAATATTAATAATCATGCTAGGTCACATTATGCGGATCATTCAAATAATTAATTCGATATAAATATGTAGAGAAATTAATATCTTCATCAATTATATTTTTATTACTCAAACCTATTATATTAAAAATAAAAACCATGCCATCACCGTGTATAAAGATATTTAGGTTTAACTCAGCAGCTTAAGTAGAACTTAATCATTTTTATTAATAAATTTTAAATATAATTTACCTTACTTTTAAAAACTAATAATATTAATAGGTGATAATTTCTGTCCTAGAATCACCTATTAACATCTGTCCCATTATTAAAAACAGCATTGAGGTGTGTGATTTATGTGGATAGAAAATGATTTATTAGAGATATAAAGCCCCTTAAATTGAAAAAAATTAAAAGAAAAAATTTGTGATCTTATTTATAATTTTCACACCAATTTATATTTACATTACCAAGATCAATTCGTAACAATGACTCGTGTTTCTTGATTAAATAATCTAATGATTGTATCTAGTTGTTTTAGATATTAAATAAAGTTAATAAAGAATACTCAACTTATTTTATCTCTCTCTCTCTCTCTATATATATATATTTAAAATCACAATAAATTTTAGTTATCATGTTGAATAATGTATACTACTATGATAAAAAAAAATACATATTATTATTCATGAAAAATTTATAAGAAGCGGGATTAACATAAAAATTATAGGTTAAAAAAATTGTATTGATAATGATATCAATAATTGGTAAATGTAAAAACATTATTTTAATCTTTAGAACTAAATTTTAGTTGCTTCAATCTTAATTTTAAAAATTTTAATTATTAAAAATAAACGTCATATAATAATTTGATAAATTAAATAATTGCTATTTTATCATTTAAAAAGACTTAAAGGAATATTCATCTAGATGTGTTCAATTAACATTTTAAAAAAAAAATATAAAAATTTTTCTTCTATTCAAGTAAGATAAATATAATTTTTTTAAAAAGTCATATTTTTGTAATATTTAATTATAACAATTATGATTCTTTAGAAAAAAATTATTAAGATTTTAAAAAGTTTTATAATATTTAAAAGTATTTAGATTTTATTAAATTATTTGATATTTCAAGTTTGATATGGTAAATTTCATAAAAAATTTAAGTAAAAAATATAAATATTTCAATAATGTAATAATCCTATCCAATCATTGAGAATTTATTATATATATATTTTTATAATATACAAAATAATTTTCAAAATATTACTATTATCATTGTCTCTTCCATCTATTTTTACTATTAAACATATATTATTATTATTATTATAATTATGGAATTATTATTATTATTATTAATGGTTTTTAATGTTTTATTTATTTAATTATAATATAATAATTATCTTTAGATATTTTTATAAATCTAATTTGAATATATGAAAAATGTTAAGAAAATACAAACTACTTGAATGTGTTAGTCGGTGATGATGGAACACGGGACGCAATGAAATTTTTGTCGATCAGAAAGAACTGACAGTCACAGCATGAGGACAAGGAAAAGATTGCAACTTTTCAGACAGAATAGACAGTAAGAGAGAGATAGCAGTAACAGTAACAACGTAGCATTAACACATCTCTACTTTTCTCTTTTCACTCTCACTCCCTCCAAATGCAAACAGCTCATCATCTTCTACCAACACACTTCACTTCACAGTAATATCAACAACAAGTACTACTGCTACTCCTATCCCTCCTAGTCCAATACAACATTTGCCATTTTACTGTTCCAACATAAAAACAAAACAAACACACCAAAAAGAAAAGAAAAAGAAAAAGAAAAAAACTAAACAAACAACATATTTTCACCACTCGTGTTCCTACCAGTCTCTTCCTCCTTCCCCACGAGTCCCTCGTCACCTCATTAACTCTAAAAGCACCCTCACTCACAAACATCATCACCATCATCGTCATCATCATGTGCAGAACATTTAACATGCTCTTCTTTTTATCGCTTTCACTAATCACTTGTTCTTCTTCTGTTTCTTCACATTCTCCTCGCCGTGTTCTTCACCAACCACTCTTCCCTAGAATCTCTGTTCCTCCAGCATCATCTCCTCAACCCCAACCAAAACCGCAACACCAACAACCAAAGCTGCCATTTTCTTCTTCATCTTCTTCTCCTCCTCCACACAAACCTTTCTTCCCTTCTTCCTCTCCCTTCCATTCTCTACCACCTTCTCCTCCTTCCCCCACCGTCGCCGCCACCTTCCCCGCCAACATCTCCTCCCTCCTCCTCCCCCACCCCTCCACCCGCCACCACCACCGCTCCGCTACCACACTCGCCGTCTCCCTCTCCCTCTTCTCCCTCGCCCTCCTCACCGCCGCAGCCATCCTCCTCTTCCTCCACCGCCGCCGCACTCACTCCTCCCCTTCATCCTCCGCCGCCGACGACTACAAAGCCTCTAGATCAGACAGCCTCCGCTTGTTTCCACCGAATACCACCCCATCCGACAGCGCCGATACAAAACCCCACCGCAAGTCAAGTCCCACATCGGAACTTCTCTACCTTGGCACGGTAGCGAACTCAATCACTACCACAACAACAACAGCAACAGCAACAGACTCAAGCTCCAGCCACCGGCCACCTTATCAAAAACTCGGTGACTCACCAGAACTCAACCCGCTCCCCCCACTGCCACGTCACAAATACAAAGCATGGGAAAATGAGAAAGAGATAAAAACAAAAGAGGAGGAAGAAGAAGAAGGAGAAGAAGAGTTTTTTTCTCCAAGAGGTTCTTCTAGTGGGAACAAACAACACAGTCCTCCTTCTCCTTCTGCTCTTGCTACTGTTAACACTGTTCCTTCAACCTCACGCGTGTTCCACGTGGATAAATTCGGTTCTCGAAGCTTCACTTCAAGAACCCCTTCATACCCACGTTCCAATTCACTCTCTTTCTCGCGTTCCCCTTCTCTTAATTTCAGCCCTCAAAGCGTTAAATCATTGCCACCAAACAACCCTGCTTCCCCTTCTTTCTCTTCACCTTCTTCTTCTCCCAGGGAAGAATGGCATGTTCCTCCGCAGGGGAAGAGTTCTCCGGCGAGCATTTTACCTTCTCCACCGCCTCCACCACCACCTCCGCCGCGGCGGTTTTGGGAAGCTTCGATTGTTGAAAGTGTTGGGAATGAGAGTGAGGAGACACCGAAACCGAAGTTGAAAACTTTGCATTGGGATAAAGTTAAGGCCAGCTCGGACAGGGTCATGGTTTGGGATCAGCTGAGACCAAGTTCTTTTCAGTAAGATATGATCATATTATTTGACTTTGTCAACATCATAGTATTATTTTATTTTATTTTAATTACGTGTGTAAGTTTTATTTGTATTATTGTTGTTGTTGTGTTAGGTTTTATTTTAATGATTTGAGGTGCAGGTTGAACGAGGACATGATTGAAACACTTTTTATGGTAAATAATAATAATTCAAAGGAGAGTTTTGGTGTTGCGAATAGAGATAATGCTCGGCGTCAAATAGTTCATTCTGCTTCTACTTTGCCCCCAGAGAATAGAGTGCTTGACCCTAAGAAGTCTCAGAACATTGCCATTTTGCTTAGAGCACTCAATGTCACTATTGATGAAGTTTGTGATGCCCTCAGGGAAGGTAAAAGATCCATGATCAATTCCTTGTGCCACAACATCAAACTTTTCTCTTACCATGTATTAGTGTATTATTATCCATATCATAGTATTATATTGTCTATAATAAAAATAATTATGTGGTATTATTCTATATCGAAGAGCGTTGTTTATCTTCTTTCTTTCGTAGTAAATGGCTCTATTTTTTTCGGGAAATATTAATGGGTCATTTACTGTCTATAGGCAATTGTGATACGTTGGGAACAGAACTTCTTGAAAGTTTATTAAAGATGACTCCAACTAAAGATGAAGAACATAAGCTGAAGGAGTTTCAAGATGAATCGCCCTTCAAGCTTGGCCCGGCTGAGAAATTTCTTAAAGTCGTGCTTGATATACCTTTTGCATTTAAAAGAGTGGATGCTATGCTCTACATTGCTAATTTTGATTCAGAAGTAGAATACCTTAAAAAGTCGTTTGAAACTTTGGAGGTATATATATTCTTCTCTCATTTCTGTGTCTCTGTTTACTAAAATGTTTGTACAAAGATTGACCTTTTAGTATCAATGGAGCTGAATATTAGCTAATATCTTTAACTTTTTCTTCTAGCTTTCTGCAATAACATTTCATGTCTATGGTTTTCTTTAAGTTAGAAACCAATGCCATAAACTTTGGGGCTTTGTCTCTAATTTTCTTCATGGTTTAATGCCCATCCATTTATAGGCACCAGGAAAAAGCTTATTCTGAAAATGTTTGTGCTCTCCTTCTCTACTTGTGTCTGATCATTGTGTCACAGAACACAATGAACAATTTTAACCATCACGAGTTACAGAACAATTTTTTCAGGGATTACAATTATTCAGGGGTTACCAAAAATAGAAATTTCCAAAGTGAACCTTTTGCCATAGTGACTAGAAAACAAAAATCACCAAATAAGCTCAAAACAGACATGCATAACTGGTAAAGAGCATGTGTAGCTTGACTGATTGCTATTTGCATCAATATACCTGTAGGTCTCATATTTCATCCTCTTCCACAGGTTGCTTGTGAAGAATTAAGGAATAGCCGGATGTTTTTGAAAATACTTGAAGCAGTGCTAAGAACAGGAAATCGGATGAATATTGGCACCAACCGGGGTGATGCTCATGCATTCAAACTGGACACACTTCTGAAGTTAGTTGATATTAAAGGAACTGATGGAAAGACTACACTCTTGCATTTCGTTGTACAGGAAATTGTCAGAACGGAAGGTTCTCACGTTTCTGGTTCTAATCATCACCATGCCTCTGA
This sequence comes from Hylodesmum podocarpum, assembly GCA_026586105.1. Classification (NCBI taxonomy): domain Eukaryota; kingdom Viridiplantae; phylum Streptophyta; class Magnoliopsida; order Fabales; family Fabaceae; genus Hylodesmum; species Hylodesmum podocarpum. The sequence goes on from JALJEV010000638.1 coordinate 6,586,049, forward strand.
TAACACCCACCAATATACCCTTCAAGATGAGGTTGATTTCAAAAAGCTTGGACTGCAAGTTGTTTCTGGTTTGAGTGGAGAGCTCACCAATGTTAAAAAAGCAGCTGCTATGGATTCAGACGTGCTCTGCAGTGATGTTGCCAAACTCTCCGGGGGAATTGAAAAAGTTGTGCAAGTTGTAAAATTGAATGAGGAGTCACCTTTGAAAGAAACTAACCAAAAATTTTCTGATGCAATGAAAGGTTTCTTGGAGAAGGGAGAGCAAGAGATTTCAACAATCCAGGCTCAAGAGAAAAACGCCCTCTCTTCACTAAAGGAGATAACTGAGTATTTCCACGGAAATTCAGCAAAGGAAGAAGCCCATCCATTTAGAATTTTTATGGTTGTGAGGGATTTCCTTTCAATACTAGATGGTGTTTGCAAAGAAGTTGGCAAAGTAAATGAAAGGACTTTGGTTGGGTCACGTCAATCTGTAATGTCTGCAAATCCTATAATGCGCACTTTTTCCCCTGAGATTATTGGTAAGCAACCATCTGATTCCTCTGAATCTGATTAACCTCCCACATCTTAAGACCCAGTTGTAACAGGTTGAAGTAGTTTGCACATGTGTGATCATTTGGATTTTAATCATGTGAAAGTGATAATTTCCCTCAATCGCAATCTAAAGCTCAGTTTTACCCCTACCTATGATGAAAACAAGCTCATGCTATCACAGCTCTTGTTTACTAGTCTATATATAGCTCTTAATATATATTTTACTGCCTAGATAATATAGTGAGTACATTTTTCCCCCTTTTGTGTTAGGTTGGCTGCTTCTCAATATTTGTATTTATATAAATGATCAACGACAAATTTTGGATTTATTTTTTCTAAACTTTGATGTAAATTAAGATTGTTATTTGTAAGGTTGGAATTACTAATATCGTAGCTGTGACGGGGCAGCATGATAGAAGTTGTTCAATCGTAAACCTCTCTAGTTTGTGGAAAGAGGTCATATATTTGCATGTGGCTTTTCCTACAAAGAATGTAAATGTCAAATAGATGTGTAGAATCATTAAAATCTAACCTGACACTGATATTGGAAAGTATAAGATCGTGACTAGAGGTTAGACTTTAGTGTATTGTGGCAACGAGTGGGAAATTGGGAATGGCACCATCAAAGCACAAATTCAAGTGTACTACAAACAAAAGAAAGAGTCAATGTGGTCTTAATATCATCACCTGTCAATATTAATATTCGTGATGAAAGGGGAATTGTCTCTTATAGCTAGTCAGCCGAAGACTGGAAGTGTTTGACACGTTGATTATGATTGCTGTGTCACGTAATTAGTGAAGAAAAATGCGATTATTTATTATTAATTTCACAGGTTTGTTAATTGTGTTACTTGGTGATTCCCTTACCTTATCTATTGAACCAAGAGAGGCTATGATCGTCAACTCCATGACAAATGGAAAAAATACCTTCAAATTCCAGACCGAATATAGCTTGCATTTCACCTCTGTAGTCTGTAGTTCAGTATTTGGACATAATCAAGAAAGTGCTACAGATTCTCTTATCAGATATTTGTTTTCTCTGTACACTTGTTCTCCTTGACCACATGGAGATTAACATCATTTTTAACCAAACTCAAGTTCTCAGCGTCCAAGCGCTCAAGCACCTTCTTCGCTTCTTCTTCTGTGGCAGGAACAACATGTCGAATCCTCAACCCATTTTTAATGGTCTCAGGATAAATACCGAATGTGAAGTAGAATCTGTTAGATACCTGTGCAGAAAAGCATAGAATGAACTGAGGCAAATTTTCGGTATTCCAATAGAGAAGGTGTATGTGTGGATCTAACAGAAAGTGAAAATGGGTCATTATGTTTGTATTCCACTAGATAACAAATATAGAGGAATGTGAGAGCTACTTTTAGACACTCTTTTCATTACTTTTTTTTATTAACAGAAATTTATTAAAAATAACAAAATTTGATATCTAAATTTAAGAGAGAATTATTAAATAAGTGACAAAACCTATGGAAATTTGTGATATTTAATAAATTTTAGTCATTTAAAGAGAGAATGATAAAATGAAAGTGTACTAAGATAATGATGCTGGCATTTCTTAACAGGTATATAATCTGATATAAGCTTATTAAGTATTGTTTATCCGAATTGTAAAATAAAATAGGACAAGAATTACTGACACTCCATGCAACTCTTTGCTCTCAGGAAATAAAAAAATTCATGTAAGACAACTTTTCTAAAATACCTTCTTCTCTCTAAAGTTTCGTGGGAAATGGAAATTTATGTGCATCCAAAAGTTTAAGTAAAATATTATATTATACCTCACTGGAGCGGTGCTCAGGCTTTGTCACATGTGCAACAACTTCCACATTCACCAGGGGTTCAGCTACGTTGTCAAGTTCCGTGTAAAGAACACAAGACTTGAGACGAAGATAATTTCCAACATCCACCTGCATCATCGAGTTGTTCTCAGTTGAATGTCAATATTATATCTAAACGTTGTTAAGGTGTTAATTATTTTTCTACCCAGCTCATGTTCCAAAGTGATGATAATATGAAATAAACAAAAGAATATCATTTAAAAAAAGAAAATTGCATAAATGAGGTCGTGAATCATGCTGACTAATTATCTGTTCCCTTAAAAAAGTTCCATGTATAACCTCAAGGTACTACTAATTTTGTGCATATTTGGAATCCAGTTAGAAATGTTGTGTACACGTTACAATGAAGATTCAATGGATAAAAGTAAAATGAGCATAAAAGCAAAAATCCCGATTTGTTGGCAAAACTACTTTTGCAACTGTTTTCCAAATATAGCCTTTAACATCAATACCGTGCAGGAAAAACATTTCATTGCATATTTAGAACAAATATTGATAGGACTAAGGGTCCTAGTTCTGATGTCATTGTAAATGCTAAACCTGACAAGTCTAAGTCTTGGCTAGTATACTGTAAGAGAAAGAAAACTGTAGGAGTTAGTAATATTTTTGGCTATAAGTAGCAGCTGAAGTTAGTTAGTGGGGTATGTTGAGAAATTAGTTTCATTCGGAAAAGATACTCTCTCTATCTGGGGAGCTTAGCTCTGGGGTGTAATTGTACATTCAGTTTTGCAGTTATGCATCTAGTTACCTACAAATCAATAAAGTTTTTTCTCTCTTCTTCTTTCTTCCTTGTGGCTCCTAACAAATATTTTCCTGGGTGGGTACTTACAGGTTTAAAAAAATCAACATGATCAACTTCTATGAAATGAGGTGCTGCACCAGCAAAGGCATAAGCAGTTGAAAAGGCAAGTTCAAACGCTCTTCTCATCAAGAATCCCCCAAAGATACGACCATGGATGTTTCTTTGCTGTGGCTGGCAGATAAAAGAGTTTTCTAGGCAAGTATCCTTCATCAGGATGCTATCTCTGTTGGCCAATGCTGGCATATCACTAAAGATGCGCCCTTCGGTCAATAGTGCATTGAGCCTAGCAGTGTCCCCACTCTCTCCATGTTTTTGTTCCTCTTTCTTTTTCTTCCTTAATTTGTTCCTCTCTTCTGCTTCTTCCCAGAGAAATCTTTCTTTTTCACTTTCAGGTGAGATCTGATTAATTGGCACTGCTTTTCCAGTGGCCGAGTCACGAGCCACAAATGTGAAGTTAGCTACAAGTGCAGGTGAGTTTGAGATATTGGGTTTCCCTGTCAGCAAATTTCAGTGTCAGGGCAGGGCACAAACAATGGTGACAGATGCTGTGCAGAATCGGTAGAGCATTAAAGATATAACATTAAAAAGTTGTGATTTGAGCTTATGAAACTAGAACATCATGAAGTGCCTTTTTTTTTTAAGTCAAAATTTCTCTATGTTGTTTCGAAGTTATCACTTGCTAAGATATTGAAATAGACGAGGAACTAATCCAGTAAATATCTGAAAAAACTCGCCCACTGGCTACTCCCTTGTTGGCTTTTATTTTCCATTATTCTGTCTTTTCATTTTATTTACAGCAGCATGTAAGTTTGTAAGAATAACAAGGTACAATGTCCACACACAAGACAACATACTGGGATGAGGGATTTAACAGACACAAATACGTAATAGAACCCCTATACAGGGTTTGCGCCACCAATGTAAAAAAAGAACTATAACCACACTGTGGTATGTTTCAGATTAACTATTTACTCCATTCCTGGCTTTTATATTCCATTATAGTGTGTTTTATTTACAGCAGCATGTAAGCTTGTACGAATAATAAGGTACAATGTCCACACACAAGACAACATACTAGGATGAGGGATTTAACAGACACAAATCCATAATAGAGCTTTACTAGCAAAGCACACTCAGCCAACTATTATACTAATGATTAAGTCCATGATTTTGGACATATTTAAAGCTACAGGCAATGGCAATGTTTGTACAGGGACCAAATGAAGCTGATGAGGTTTTTACATTTGCATTCTTACAAGACCACACATTGAGAACATACTGGATTAAATGAAAGTAAACATGGAACACAACCTAAATAAAATTGAGCAAAGTTCATGACACAAAATACAAGTATTTAAAGAAACCACAAAGCTAATGGTTGTTAGTGGCTAATATTTGTTAGTTATAGCTGAATAATTTCTGTAACTAACTTGTTGTGTAAGATAGTTTGCCAGTTACCACCTAGATGGGTTAGCCAGCTGTATACATATAGCCCTCACTCACTACCTTTGCCCCATATGCACACATAGCCCCACAAGACAAGTATTCAATCATAATGGAAGTTCACATGAACTGATGAACCCTTTGGTCTATTTCCATCTCTATGTGTTACCTTATCAAATTCGATTCTTAATATGTATATAGTAACAATGATTAAAAAAAAGCAGACTCAACTTGAATTAATCCTGCACTACCTTGTACCGACTGAGTTAATTCCAGTTGAATCTCCATGGATGACCGGCCAACCCAGGTAACAGCACCAACAATGGTGAGATCAGCATCAATATGGATTGGCTTCTTAAGAACCATCTTGTCAACGGAAGCAGTAACCAAAAGAAGAGGCCTCATTTTGCCATCTTCGTCACAACAATGCTGTTCAAAAGAGAGGAAACAAATCAATATCCAAAACTCATAAATACGAAAAATCTTCCCAAAGTAGTGTAAGCAACGCAACCACACTTAATGAAAAACATTATTTTTGGATATATAACGTTCAGGGTCAAAAGTAGTTTAAACTTGGGGACTAAAATGATAATAAGTAATTAAGTCAAAGTATTGAAATGATTAAAGGTAGGACTAAAGTTAATAACTAATTACACCCTCAGAAATCTTTTAAATTCTATTATTTTTTGGGATTAAAATGACAATTATTCACACTTTCATGGACCAAAAAGAGTGCAGAAGGAATCAAACAGGAGTTCATAATAACTCAGAGATCCTACTCCACCACCTGAGCTATACTCCTTGTGGTCCTCTCTGAGAGGTGATTGAATACTAAATGTTAATATATTATCATTTAACCCTGTTCTTTAGAGCCAATTATCTTGGCAATTTGTAGAAAATTTTAAAAAATGAACTTGGACCAGTGATTAAAATAATAAAAACTCATGATTTTTAAAACAGTGATTAACAAAACCCATAATATAAATAGAAAAATTAAAAAATAAAAAATGGACCTTGAAGGCAATGGTACCAGCTAGAGCATCAAAATCCTCGACAAGCTTGCCCATCCGAATGTGATTCCAGGGGTTCCTATACTGTTCGCGAAGTATGTGATCAGAGGAGAAGTTGTAGAAGATGCTAGTCCTGCTTTGTGAGGGTGATTTGGGAACAGAGGGACTTTTACCATTGGAATTGGGTTTTTCAAAAATGGAGGCTCTGGCTTCCCAGAGAGCGTGTATGGCAGGGGAATGGAAGATACCAGGCCATAAAGTAACGGGTTTTCGGTTAGAAGAGCTTGCATCGATGTGAGTAAGAGAATCAGGTGTTGTTGGGTCCGTGGAATCAGTTGAAAGGTGATTCAATGGAAAAGGGGAATACTTGGGTGTGATTCTGAATCTGGAAAAATTGTGAAACAGTGAAAGACATGACTTTGGGTTTCTGAAAGGGTGCATTGCGTTACTTGCATGGAATCGAGATGCAATCTGAATGAATGGTGGGTACTACTACTACTCCTCCAAAGTTGGAAATTTTCAATTGCCACAACGCCTTTCATGCTTTTACTTTTACCAAAAGAACACAACTGGAAAATCAAATGCCATTGTTTTGGTGAAATCAAATCACTCAATCCGGTTACTTCATTTTTCTTTTTCTTTTACTTTATTTTAAACTTATATCCAATTCAATTGAACAGTGTTTCTTTTACGTTATAGTTTAGGGATTAGATTAAATTAAACTAAATATTTTAATTTTAAATTTAATGATTTATTATTATTTAATCTTTGAATTTAATCACCTATTCTTATTTTAATATTTTAAATTAAAGAATAAAATGATAATAAATAATATAATTTTAAAAAATAAAATAACAATGAATATTATAACTATAAAGACTAGTTTACTATTTTCAAACTATTTTAGTATTTTCATTAAAATCTAGGAATTAGATTAAGCCAAGACCTTACCGTTGTGAGGGTACTCGGACTTTTGCAAGGATTTATGATAAAAATTGCAAGAGAATACTACAAACTTCTGCAGTGGTATATGGTGACAAATTGCAAAAGAATACTATAAATTCAGCAACTTGTTTCACCCGACACAATTTGCGGATTGCTAGTTGAATCTGACAAATTTTTTCATTTAGACCTTTGGGCCAATGGGCTTTGTAGGTTGTTTCAGAAGTATAATAGTTGTGATGTTATACAACAAAATTGACTCTTGTTTTCTTATATATGGGACTAGTTAAGATTGTGCACTGATTGATTCTAATTAAAATTATTTTAAAAATAAACTAAACTAAATTTCTACTGTTTTTTTTATCTGTGAGTGTAGATCTTTTATAAATGACATAGATAAAAATATAACAAAATGTATGATATAGTAAAAACGAGATAAAAAAAAGTTATTAGAAAAATTAGTACTATATAAAATGTATATATAAGGAATAAACATGGCAGGAAGACAGAGAAATTATCTTAGGGGCTGGTTAAAAAGTTATTATAATGAGAGGGATACTTTTTTAGAAGACATTACAACATCTAGTGCTTAATTCTCAGAAAGCGTCACGATCTTCGATACCTAAGGTTACATTGATCAATGAAAATGAAGGCGTCACACAGTATAATATCTTCCTTGTATTGTGTTAAGTGGGGTTTATTAAAGATAATATTATCTATGACACCTTCCCTGAAGACCTTGATGTTTAGAATCCATGATGTCTACCTTAAGATAATGCTACCTATGGTGTCTCCATTAAAGATAATCCCTTGACGACTTGTAAATCTTATATATATTCTTCTCTTCTGTCTCAGAAAATATCAAAGATTAAGTTAAATAATTTTTATTTTTGTATTCTATTAAATTTTTATTTTAATTATTGAAATTTAGTTATTATTTATTTTGTGCACGTGTGAAAATAATAGTATTGAATGGTTTAATTTTTAGGTAAGATTCTTTTTGATAATATTATTTATATTATTTGATAAATTAATAGTTTGTTGAAATGGAATTTTATTATTTTTGTAAATAAATTGGGAAGAGATGACTTATGCAATTATTATTGTTATATATATTAGTGGTAGAATTGTTGAGAGTGATAAAGGAGTTACATTTGAAGAATATAAAAGGACAATACAAATAAAGTCTGGAATAAGTTATAATACATTAAAAATAAAGAATTCATGATAATTTTAAATTAAATTCTAATGAAGTTATTGACTCGATTATAACGAGAATTTTTATAGGCAACGAATATGTCTCACTACAAATTATTGACGACGATGATATTAAACTTATGATTAATACTTTTGAACAAGAGGATATGATTCGTATAAAATTATGTATAGAAGTAGTTATTATAGGTGGTGTGTCATTTGTGTATAATATGACTGTAGTTGAGGGAAATATTGATATCTCATACGAAGGAGGTTCAACAAGGTTAGACTGTGTGAAAAGGATGAAGATTATGAAGTTTCTAATTCAAATGTTGAATCATTATTCGATGAAGAAGATTTTGACGTCAATCCACCCTAATTGGATAACAATAAAAGAAACAAAGATTGTCAAAGTCTAACCTTTGACATTCAATCTAAAGTTGTTAATGAAACACAAACAAGTTAATATAAAACTAATACGTAGAATGCTGTAAATAACACAACATATCAAATAAGAGGAAACCATGAACCTTTTTTTTTTTTGCAAGAAACGCCATATTATACAAAGGGTGATACTGTTAATTCATACTAGTCAATAGGACAATAATTATGTGTTGGTATGAAACTTGACAACAAAAAAAAATGCAATTTGTTATTAAATACTACATGATGAAAATTCACCAAGAAGCGAAAGTAGTGGAATCCAAATTAACAAGATATATTATTCGTGATCCACCATACCCATTTTATATGCAAGTAATTCAATCGAAAAATATAAAAAAGGGAGAAAATCAAATTCAAATTTGATCAGTACACCTGCATTATTTGTATGTGAAATTTTTCTTAAACTATTTTTTTATGTAATAAAGAAACTAAAATATTTATAAACATTATTTAACATATTTTTTTCAAATTAATAGAAATGATGAAAGAAGATCCACTAATAAAAATTGGATTGATTAAAAAGGAATTACAAATATATTTAATTATAAAATATTCTATAAGAACCTATGTTTAAAAAAACCAATGACAATGTTGTTTGGTGACCGAGAAAAATCACACGCTAAAACTTGTTGTTGTTTGATTTCAACTATAAGCCTTATAATTGTTGCTGGTAGAGGTCTGAAACAGCAAGTGCGACAGTAATTCTTGAACCGTAACACACACTATATTTAATTTTTAACATATATTTAATTCTTAAATATAATTTAATTATTTCATCCAATAATAAATATATTAGATAATATGATGGCAAATAATAATAATAATAATAATAATAATAATAAAAATAAAACATGTCATATGCCTTCACTTAACAAACAATATCATAAATTACTGGAAAACACAATATATATATATATATATATTAAAGTCATAAAAATCCTGAATATCTTACTTTTATTTATAAAAAATTAATAATCAATAATTAATATTTGTCGATAAATTTTTTTTGTAGGAACATACTCCTTCTAAGTACACTATTAGCTCATGTAAATTAATAAAACTAAATTTGTTTAAGTATTTCACTATTGAACTGATATTGTATCCTGATGTACATGAAAGTATTTCAAAACTGGTATAAGTTGCTAATTTTTTTAGAATTTTCTTTTAATATCTTACAAAATATTTTAAGATACAAAATTGAGGGAGTAAGAATGTAAGAAGCCTCATTCATGGCACTGAAACATAGGTGGACTTCTAAATAAAAGTGTGTTTGGATAAGAGATTTTAATTGAAAATATAATTTATAAAAAAAATTAAAATTCTTATTAATGAAATTTCTTGTTTGGATAAATTAACAAGAGGAATTTAAAATTTTAACATTTTAAATAAAAATATGAGATTGTAAAAGATAAACATAAAAAGGGGGTTGAATTTTGTTAATTATAAAATTTTATCCATTTCGTCTGTGGGTTTCCAAAGGGTTCAGACGAAACAACATTTGTATTGAAAGATTGATTTTAATATGCAAACATTAAAGTACGATTATCCCCAGTTAGTTAAACAGACGAAACAAATAAACACGAGTATTTTTATACTGGTTCGTCTATTCAAGACTACGTCCAGTTACCCAGCAACCACTGAGTTTTCACTACAAACCGTGAAAAGGTTTACAAGTATTGTTTGAACCCAGCCACTTCTGGCTATTACAAGATATTCTTTGCTCCTAGCCTTCTCAGGCTAAACCACCAAGGTATTCTTTGAACCCAGCCTCCACAGGCTAATACAAAAGGTATTCTTTGAAACACAACCTCCTCAGGCTAAAGTACCACACAAGTGGATTTAAAAAGGATGTTTGAAAAACAAAGTTCTTCCTCTTCGCAGAGAGGGTTTTTACAATAGAGTTCTTAGTTGAATTGAGCGAATTCTCAGACGATTGAAGAGATAAGCGTATTCCCCAACTGATTCTTGATGTTGTGAAGTCCTTTTATAGGCATCTTCTTCAAATAGTCGTTAGACTCATTTGAATGCCGTTGAGAGTCGTTGAGAAATCTTCTAGAGAGCTTTCCAAAAAGGTTGTCAGTTGTACTTGATTGATTGATAAGAGTCGCAGCGGATATAGCGGACTAGGTTGTGCGCAGTACTATTTCTGACTTGTACAGAGATGTGACAAAAGGTAAAGACCTTTTTAACTTTGGTGTGTAAGCTCGAATCCCTATACTGATCTTGGATGCTTCTCATGAGTACTTCTTTAGATTTGAAATCTTGGCGCGAATGACTCCTCTTGACTTCAGCTTTTGGATAGACGATATGATTCTTCAGTTTTCAGTTGTTGTTTCGTCTTATCCTATCGTCTTAAGACTTCACTCTTTGGACAGACGAAGGACTTTAGCTTGACTAGTCCTCTTTCGTCTGTGCATGTATCGTCTGATGACTTGGCTTTTGGACAGACGCAGAATTTATCTTTGAAGGGTCACATTCCGTCTGTGCTGGTTTCGTCTTAGCAAGTCTTGGGTAGCTTGGTTTCGTCTGTCTTGTAATTAATCAAAATCTTGAGGCGTTAATCATCCTTGATCTAACAATCTCCCCCTTTTTGATGATTATAGACCATACCACGAAAAATCTGCACAAGACATGGTTAGACAGAAACAAACAGTCTTAAAAAGCCAGATTGACATCAAGACGATGTTTTCTGAATAATACCTCTTTATAAAGGATTGTTACATCAATGCGATGTAATCTTTGTACATTATTACATTGGTATAGACAGAAAACCAATAAAGAATAACCAATAAAGATTTACAATGTATTTTCTACACTAAAAGTAATAAATAATAAAATGCATTGATACAACAAATATAGTACATGGCCCCTTATAGTATAACTTCCCTTCAGACGATACTCTCTGCTCTTGCTTACTCGCTCCCCCTCAGACGAAGCTTTATCTTGTTTGCTCCCCCTCAGACAATGCTTTCCCCTTGTACCATTCTTCTTTCCCTTGGGCTATCTTCTTTTCTCTCCCCTTGGGCTGTGAATCATCAAAATGTGATCACGAAGAAGGCTTCAGCTTCTTGTTGAGCAGGGTCATCACAATGTCTTTCAGCTGCTGCACTTCAGAAGATAGAGAAGCTTGATTTTCTTCAAGTTCTCTGTTCTTTGCTTTCAAGTGCCCGCAATCCTCTTCCAAGGCATCATACTTACGCTTCAGAGTCTTATACTCCTCAGCTTCTTGAATATCAACCTCTGCAACCTCAACTTTGTCAACAACCTCCACCATATCATTAAAGTGTACCATTGGTGTTTGAGGTTCTTCCACAATAGGTGTAGTGTCATCAATGATGAGCACTGTTGGAGTCTTCTTCAGACGCAATGTGAAATATGGAAGTGTGAGGTAAGCCGTGAAGTTCCGTTCCCATTGCCATGTGTAGATGTTTGTTGGAACAGAGACTTCAAGATCTGGATGTTCCTCAGAAGGAAGTGTATAAGCGAAAGCTCCACCAGGAAACACCCTGCCACATATGGTAGAATCCTCATCAAAAGAGGTTCTAGAGCAAAATTGTGAAGTGGCTTCATGATTTTCTATCATCCGTTGTATCTTTGGATTGATAGGGCTTGAGGCTTGAGCTTGTATTGCCTTGAGGTGCGCATAAGCAGCAGACGGAAGAAGCTTGGAGATGTGCCTTGCATATTTGAAGGTTCTGGGTACAGACGGTACTTTCTTTTCTTTGCCCTTAGCCAAAAACTTGACCAAGCATGGTCGTTTTCGGTCTAAGACGATTGTGTACTTCGTTTCGTCTGACACCAGTGAAGAGAACTGTGAACCCACCATAAAGGGGCAGTATCTCTTATCCTTCTTAGCATGACGATCAATATGATAGAAGGAAACCTCACATTCCTTGGCTTCTCTTCTATAGGCACCAGCTATCAACTTGAAAGCCAAGTTGTAGTCTTCTGGTAGGGAGTGAACGAACTCCTTAGGATCTTCATATTCGTTGAGGAGGATAGAGTAACGAGGGTTGATCCCGGAGCAGTGGGGTCTCGTCCATGGAAGCACATGTTGGACTTGAAGCTTGAAAGAATGCTGTTGTGTCTCTCTTATGTGTTTTGGTTTTGATGAATGTATTTTCGGTTTTCCATAGATGAAGTGTAAGTAGGATATATCTATGTATTGATTGTTGAGTATAGGCATATATGTGTTGAGTTCTTTGTGTTGAGGCCCCAGAGATGTTTTAAACTTGTGTATGGTTGATCAAGTGACTAATGTTTGATTTCCAATTGTGAAAAACAACTTTGAAAATTCTGGAAATCCATTTTTCACTGATGTAATCGATTACAGGCTTGATGTAATCGATTACATTGATCTTCCTCCCTGGTGTAATTGATTACATGGGTAATGTAATCGATTACATGTTTTTGGCCCTCTGTTGTAATCGATTACATCATTCATGTAATCGATTACATGGCCTGGGAACACTGATGTAATCGATTACATCTGGTTGGGCTGAAACAGTTTCCACTGCTTGCTATGTTCTAAATAGAATAGTGATTCGTCCTATTTTAAAGAAAACCCCCTATGAACTCTATAAGGACAAAAAGCCTAATATTTCTCATTTTAAAGTATTTGGCTGCAGATGTTTTGTTCTGAATAATGGCAAAGAACCCCTTGGTAAGTTTGATGCCAAGGCGGATGAGGCAATTTTTATTGGGTATTCATCAACTAGTAAATCATATAGAGCTTATAATAAAAGAAGAATGTGCATTGAGGAATCTGTGCATGTAAAGTTTGATGAATCTAACAATCCCCAAAAGGGAAGTGCTCTTGTTGATGATGATGAAAGTACAGGTGATGACAGCAGTAGCAAACCTCAAGAACAGCAAGATCCACCAACCATTTCTCAAGAACAGCCAAAAGAATGGAGGAAACCAAGAGACTTATCTCTTGACAACATCATTGGTGACATCCATAAGGGAGTATCTACTAGATCTTCCTATAATATGTTCTGTGATGATTATGCATTTGTATCTCAATTTGAACCCTCTTGTGTTGATGATGCTATTAATGATGAATTTTGGATAAATGCTATGCATGAGGAGTTGAATCAATTTAAGAGGAATGATGTTTGGGAATTAGTTCCTTTTAATAGAGATATGAATGTAATTGGAACAAAATGGGTGTTTAAGAATAAGTTAGATGAGAATGGAATTGTGGTTAGGAATAAGGCTAGACTAGTAGCAAAGGGATATAACCAACAAGAAGGAATAGATTTTGGTGAAACATATGCCCCTGTTGCTAGATTAGAAGCTGTGAGAGTTTTACTTGCTTTTGCCTGCATTTATGATTTTAAACTGTATCAAATGGATGTTAAAAGTGCATTTCTAAATGGCTATATCAATGAGGAAGTTTTTGTTTCACAACCTCCTGGATTCACGACTTTAGTTACCCCTGAACATGTATATAAACTTAAGAATGCCCTCTATGGTCTTAAGCAAGCCCCTAGACAATGGTATGAAAGATTAAGTACATTTCTTTTGTCAAAAGGGTATCACAGAGGAAATGTTGACAAGACACTCTTTATTAGAAAGAAGTCTAACTACATTTTATTGGTTCAAGTATATGTTGATGATATCATTTTTGGATCAACCAATAAATCTCTGTGTGAAGAATTTGTGGCAAGCATGAAGGGTGAGTTTGATATGTCCATGATGGTAGAACTCAAATTCTTCCTAGGACTACAAGTCAAACAACTAAAGGAAGGAATCTTCATTCATCAAGCAAAGTACACTAAGGAATTACTGAAGAAATTTGACATGGAGAGTTGTAAAATCTCTAATATCCCTATGTCAACTAATCTCTATTTAGATAATGATGTTGCTGGATTAGGAGTAGACCAAACCAAATATAGAGGGATCATAGGATCAATTTTATATCTTACAGCTAGCAGACCTGACATAATGTTCAGTGTTTGTGTTTGTGCAAGATTTCAATCTGCACCTAAACAATCACACATGAATGCTGTTAAGAGGATTTTGAAATACCTTAAAGGAACTACAAACTGTGGTTTGTGGTATCCTAAGGGAACATCCCCTAGTTTGGTAGGTTTTAGTGATGCAGATTTTGCTGGATGCAAAATTGATAGAAAAAGCACAAGTGGAGTATGTCATTTGTTTGGAGGAAGCTTGGTCTCATGGTATAGCAAGAAGCAAGCCTGTGTAGCTCTTTCAACTGCAGAGGCAGAGTATATGGCTGCTGGAAGCTGTTGTGCCCAGACAATCTGGTTGAAGCAACAACTTGAAGATTTTGGACTAAAGCTTGATCACATCCCAATCAAGTGTGACAACACAAGTGCAATTAGTATCACGAAGAATCCGGTCTTACACTCAAGAACAAAGCACATCGAGGTGCGTCATCACTTCATTAGAGATCATGTTGAGAAAGGAGATTGTGAGGTGGAATTCATTGACACAGAAAATCAACTCGCGGATATCTTCACAAAACCTCTGCCCAAGGAGAGGTTCTTCAAACTTAGAACCAATCTTGGTATTCTAAGTGAAGAACATCTCACATAAAGTGTTGTAAGTATGTTAGTTTAATCATTCATTTGTGCTTAAACTTGATATGAATTCATTGCATAATATGATCTTGACCATTTCTAAGTTCAAAATATGTAGAATCAAATGTTTTTCAACCATCCTATATGTGAAATTCATTAACATTGTAGTACAAAGTTCATTTTCAACTTGTTTTTGATTTTCTATAGGATGTAATCGATTACAGCATGTATGTAATCGATTACAATAGGTTTTGGCTCTGATGTAATCGATTACAACAACAATGTAAATGATTACAGGTGTGTGAAGTTCTGATGTAATCGATTACAGGACCAATGTAATCGATTACAGGGTGTTCTGTTTCTGATGTAATCGATTACATCATGTATGTAATCGATTACACCCTTCTCTGAAGGGTTTTTACAGCTTTGTTTTGAGGTTCTGGGCTTTGTGTTTTGTGTTCTTGGAAGCCCATTGATCTTGTGAATCTATTAGAAGTGTTACCTAGGGTTTTAGCTCTCACTTACATTCACATTCTCAAAACCCTAAAAATCCCAAGAGCCACCATTGGTATCGGTTCTCTCTCTCGTACCACCACCATTCTTCATCCTCTTCATCTTCAACCTTCGTTCTTCATCTTCTCTTTCACTAATCTTCAACCATGGACGGACAAGGAAGCAGCAAAAGGATGAAAGCTAGAGCTAGCCGAGACATCCAAGAGGAAAGACGTACCAAGAAGAGACAAGAAACCTCTTCCAAAAGGAAAGCTTCTGAAGAATCTGTGCATCACAACCCATGGTTCACCACGAAGGAACAAGAAACTTGTTTCTTCGCTGATTTCGCAAACAGGGAACTCGTACCCCCAAAGATTATGGACTTAAGATGGCTAGACCATGAAGGATTTACCTTTCACTCCATGCTCCGAGATCAGAACTTGGATAAATTTGTTGGGCTGAGGGGTTTCATATACCCAGATTTGGTAAGGGTATTTTATTCCAATCTGAAATATCACTCTGTATCTGGGAGAGTTATGTCTGAAGTTAAAGGAGTGAGCATTGTTCTGACTCATGACATGTTCTTCGAACTTGGTGGAATAACAAATGAGGGGATAGTCCCTTCTCTAGAGAATCTGGAAGAGGAAGGCTTTGAACTGCAGAAGAATGCATTTTATATGAGCATGTTGAGAAATCCTGAGTCTTGGGAGGCTGAAATGACAGCAAGAAGAGAAAGAGGTATGAGGAAGACCTTTGGCATTGGTGGTCTCAACATTGACGACCGTCTTCTTCATTATACAATATGCTGGGTTTTGGCTGCTAGGGGTACCAATCATGCACAACTCATGGAAGAAGATATGATTTTGATGGCTGCCTTGAAAAATGCGATTCAGATTGATTGGGCTCATGTTGTCATGGACAACATGACCAAGGTAAAGAAATTCCATGAATTTAAGTGCCCATATGGTTTGTTCATATCACGTGTTCTTGAGAAGTGTCAAGTGGATGTCTCCAATGAGCACAGAGAATTGGTCAGGGATATCCATGTTCTTGGTGATATGATGCTGAAAAAGATGAGGTTGACCAAGACAGCAGAAGGCTGGATATCCAGAGAAGAAATTCAACAACAACAACAAGACCAACCACAACAACAACAACAACAACAACAAGAACAACCACAACCAGAAGAACATCCTCCTTCTGATGATGATGGGGATTCAGCAGCTGGGGAGTACATCCCTAAGTCTATATTTGAGTCCATTGTCATTGATAGGCTGGATGAGATGGATAAGCGCCAAGATGATCTGGGAAAGCAGATTAAAGAATTGGAAAGGAATCAAAATCTGCATTTCCTTGACATGAAGTCCTTGATGGAATCCATCATGGAGCGCCTCAACCAAGATGATGATGATGGTGATGATCAGTGACTCCTCTGCTGTATCTCTCTTTTTGGTTTGATATACCAAATAGGGGGAGAATAGTATAGATTATTCTAGTAAGGGGGAGTTGAGTTGAGAGTAGCTTTGATAGGTTGTTTCTGGTTTTGTTTAGCTGATATTGTTTAGGAGAACTTATGTTTTTGAAGTTTTTACTGTTTTATTGATTTCTGAACTATGTTAAGTGTTTGTCTTTGAGATTAAATAAAATTTGGTTTGTTTTATGATTCATTGGTCTTGATCTATATTTGTATTTGAATCATGTCATACATACTTGAATGAATGGTTGATTAGTAGTGCATATGCATATGGTATTTTCTGGAGATTTCTAACATATGCAGGACTTTCAAAGAACAACACATATCCTAAAAGCTCTAGGAAAACCTCATATGTGATTTGGTACATCAAAACCAAAAAGGGGGAGATTGTTGGACTTGAAGCTTGAAAGAATGCTGTTGTGTCTCTCTTATGTGTTTTGGTTTTGATGAATGTATTTTCGGTTTTCCATAGAGGAAGTGTAAGTAGGATATATCTATGTATTGATTGTTGAGTATAGGCATATATGTGTTGAGTTCTTTGTGTTGAGGCCCCAGAGATGTTTTAAACTTGTGTATGGTTGATCAAGTGACTAATGTTTGATTTCCAATTGTGAAAAACAGCTTTGAAAATTCTGGAAATCCATTTTTCACTGATGTAATCGATTACAGGCTTGATGTAATCGATTACATTGATCTTCCTCCCTGGTGTAATCGATTACATGGGTAATGTAATCGATTACATGTTTTTAACCTACGGTGTAATCGATTACATCATTCATGTAATCGATTACATGGCTCTGGGAACACGATGTAATCGATTACATCTGGTTGTAATCGATTACATGCCTGGAAAATTCAAATTGGAGGGTTCTAACGGCTAGTGTAATCGATTACATTCATTTGGGATCAATTACATTGACCGTTGTAGCTCGATTTTTGCACGTTTTCTCCTCCAAATTTGTTCTATAAGTATAATCTTGATGAAACATATGAAGGTGCTGAAAACCAAACCATTTGCAACTACTTCTACACTTTCATATGCTCTAAACTAAGAGTTCATCAAGGTTTTCAAAGTCCAAGGGGAAACTTGTTTCATATCTGTGTTGGGTGGATTTCATAGAGCTCATTTGTGATCGATTCGCACTTGAGGTGTATTCTTTCTTGATCTTTGTATTTTCCAATTCTGGGTTGTTGCTCTAGGAGAGAGGTCTCTCTAGATAGAGCATTGTGTTTGAGAAGTGATTCTCAAAGTTTTGATCTTGGAGGTGCCAAGGTCTGGGAAGTTCTGTTCTTCAGGTTGAAGAACAGTTTTGGGTGTTTTGATTTCTGTTTGTATTGCTTGTTGCAGAGTGAATGTAAAAGGATACAAAAGGAATCATTCGATAGTGGAAAGCCAATCGCAACAGTTGTTGGGTTGGGACTGGACGTAGGCAGTTGGCCGAACCAGTATACATCGCTGTGCACTCATCTTCTTCCTTACTCTCTTTACAGTTTTCACTATATTGTTATTGATAATATTCTGCTTTGTATTTGGAAACTGCATTGATAATCAACTCATTAATTGGTTTAGGAATAGAATCAGTAATTGAACTTGTAATTGAATCTGTAATTGAAAGGTAATTGATAGGTAATCAAGATTAGCTTTCGGTTGAATTAAAAGGAATTAGAAACACGCGAATTTGGGGTAAAGTTTAACAAGAATCTATTCACCCCCCCTCTAGATTCACACATAGGGACCAACAGCACAATTCCCAGAGAGTGTCCTAGACCGACATACTCTGTTCTGTTAAGTGGAATTGTGAAGGGCATTGGATCATGGCGATCTATGACGTCAAGATGCTAGTGTGTGCACTCTCTCGGCTCATAGATGGTAGAGTTTGCGTCTCCATATCTACAGTGATGGAATACAGGCGCATTAACCTCATATCGAACCTTCCACCTTGGGTTTTCTCTGTGTGGGATGTGAGGTTCATAGCCAAGTGCTGGTCCTTCAATCACCGACGCAACAATATGATCCTTGTATGCTTG
Organism: Hylodesmum podocarpum; assembly: GCA_026586105.1. NCBI lineage: Eukaryota > Viridiplantae > Streptophyta > Magnoliopsida > Fabales > Fabaceae > Hylodesmum > Hylodesmum podocarpum. Next base: position 6,604,817 of record JALJEV010000638.1, read on the forward strand.
TATATTTTCCAATCCCTTGATGTCTAGGTTGGCCAGTGTGTCCCAGGGTAGACGCTTCAGCCAATCGCGTTGCTCCTCTGGGGTGTAGATAGTGTCTTCATTGAAGTTTACTGGCTTCAAGGGTTTGTTGTAGATGATGGGATTGACGAATCTCCCTAATTGAAAACCCTTCTTGCCTCTGTACTCGTATGGGTTCTTCAGTTCGATATAGGGAGTGTCCTTGATATAACGGTCTTCATTGTCTGCTAAGTCATCATTTTGAGCAGACTCAGACGGTTCACCATCAGTGGAGAATTCATCATTCTTCTCTCTAATAATCCAATCTGGTTTGATTGGTCTTTCAGCACAGGTGTTCTCAGCAAAGTTTCTCATGACTAATTCGTTTAGAAACGAGTAGTCCACCTTGTGCTTTGGGGGTAAATCTTCTGGATTAATCACCTCGGCATGTGATCTCCCCCAAGTAGCATCCACCTTTATAACTTCAAAAAGTTCTTCATCAAACGAAGAATCTACTTCTTCAATCAGCACAAAGTCGTCAGACGGAATCTCCTTCGTCTGTTGGTGGGATGCTTCCTCAGACGCAGCAGGTAACGTCTGTGCAAGGGATGCGTTCAGCGGAGACGCAACAATAGGGGTAACTCTATGCTCGTCTTGGAGTGATGTTGATGGAGAGACTGCCATTGTGGAAACTTCCTCACTTAGCATTGTTTCCAACTCCTCCGCAAGCTGGGCATTGTCTTTCTGGATCTGGGCAGTTTCTTCACTGTTCATGCCCTCTGAGGTTGCTGGAGCAGATGTAGCCTCAGACGATCCAATGCCGCGAACGCTATCGATAAAGATTCTTTCTCTCTCAGCTTGAAGCAAAATTGAGACTCTCTTGGCCTCTTTCAACATTCTTTCTTCGTCTGTCTCACCAACTACGACAGACACAAGTTTTTGCTTCATCTTCTCCTTGCCTTTAGCAGCCTTTTCAAGCGCAAGCTTTCTAGCTCTTGCCTTTTCTTCTGTTGCTATCCTCTGCTTTTCTTCGTCTATGAGTATCTTCACAGACGGAACACAGGTTCAGACGATATGTTGACCCCTTCATCTTCACTAGGGGATATCGTCTGTCCTTTTGTCTTAGCACCAATGTGCTTGATTCTGATGGTCCTTTTCTTCTTCTTGAGGGGTTCTTCAAGAACATCCTCAAAAGGAACCTCAGAGATGATCACTGGAGGAGGAGGTTGAGGTTGGTTTAGTGTTGGGGCTTGTGTTTAGGGTTCAGTTTGGGATGGTGTTTCGGCTTGTGTTTCGGACGGTGTTTAGGCTTGTGTTTGTGGCTTAGCACGTTTGATGCGAGCTTTGTGTAGAGGGTCTTTGGTGATGGGTGAGAGAGGTACATCCTCTTTTTGTGAATGAAGGAGGTAGCCTGGCGTCAAATGCATCTTCGCAAAGGTGCTGGCTTTCACTTCCTTTCCCTCTGGGTGATAGACTACTCCAGTTGTATCAAACCCTTGGTTGATGATGATTTTTGTGAAGAGGGTGGCGTAGGGAATGCTGCTCTTCCTACCGATATTGCGGATCTTCAGTGCACTTATCCAGTGGTCAAGGATAATGTGCAGAAAGCTCATCCTAACTTTCCTCAGAAGGTAGAAGATACAAAATCTGTCTCGAGAGCTCACATTGTCGCGAGAGCCTGTACGAGGAGTGAAGATGTTGTAGAGCAAGTTGTGAATGACTTTGGCAGATGGACAGAGGTTTGCAGATCTGAAGAACTTGGAGTCTTCAGAGTTGCGTTTCTTCATCTCGTAGATCATCTTGTTTACGTGCTCCTCAGATTCGTTCTTCATCCAGTTGGGGCTGTAGAAACGCCCCTCGGCCTTGTAGTTGCCAGCCTCAGCAATAGAGTCCACCGTGATGATGTACTCTTTGTTATCAATGGTACCCACAATACCATCGTCGAACTCCTTCACGTTGCTCCAGAATTCGGCATAGGCCTCCATCAGCCATGGGCCTCTCATCTCAGCAAAACCCAGCCATCCAGAGTGGTTTAAGACTTTCGCTACTCGTTCAGAGATGCCTTCAACAGTTTCCTTCGATATCCACTTGCTAGGCAAGAACAAGTCTTGAGCGAAGAAGGTGGCTTCAGCAGTTTTGGTAGCTTTGGTGTTCTTGGCGGCCATTGTTGATATTTGAAAAAGAGAGAATAAGAACTTAGTGAGTATTAGGTTTGGAAAGTTCAAAAGATTTCAAATTGCGGTAAAGAGTAAAAGAGTGAACTTTCAAGAGTATTTATAGGCAAAGATAAAAACGGTTGTGATTCATCAGACGAAAGAGATTTCGAAAACTGCCCCTGATTTGACGTGTCCAAATCATTGCCTTTTCAATGATTGATTTGACCTCTGCAATTCACAGCATGTGCCTATCAATGTCCTAGAATAGTGCAATAAATGACAGACACATTTATTGCTCCTTTTAATTTGTCCCTGCACACTTGAGATAAACTTGTTAAACAGTAACAGTTGCGTCTGTTAAATTTTACCACAGTAACTATTCAACTTGATCAGATGCAATGTTTTGTCTTAACACGAAATAATGTACAGACGAAACAAATAGCTCAGACGGAACAATTTTCAATCATTTAAAGAAATAATTCCAAGATTTTCCTTAATGAAATTGAAACGTGTTTCGTCTAATGCTTTAGTAAATATATCTGCCCATTGAAAATCTGTTTTCACAAACTATATATTGAAAATACCTTTTTGTACATAGTCTCTTATAAAATGAAAACGGATTTCAATATGTTTAGCTTTTGAGTGTTGAATAGGATTTTTGCTAAGGTTAATTGCACTTGTGTTATCACAAAATACTGGTATATGATTTTCAAACCTGGAGTAATCTTCAAGTTGATGTTTTATTCACAGTAATTGTGAGCAACACCCTGCCGCAACAATATACTCTGCTTCAGTTGTTGAGAGTGCAATGGAGTTTTGTTTCTTGCTTGACCAAGATATTAGTGATGATCCAAGAAATTGGCATCCACCACTTGTGCTTTTTCTCTCCACTTTGTCTCCAACATAACTCGCATCACAAAAGCCTTTTAAACTAAAATCATTATTTTTCTTATAAAACAAAGAGAGATCAGTTGTTCCAACAAGATATCTAAGAATTCTCTTTACAGCTTGTAAGTGAGATTCTTTAGGGTTAGATTGAAATCTAGCACATAGATAGACATTAAACATAATGTCAGGTCTGCTTGTAGTTAAATAAAGGAGTGAGCCAATCATACCTCTGTATACCGTCTGATCAACAGACTTACCTGACTCATCCTTGTTGAGATTTGCTCCAGACGAATGCATTGGGGTCTTCATAGGCTTGGCATTCTCCATCTTGAACTTCTTAATAAGTTCCTTTGTGTATTTCTGTTGATGGATGTAGATTCCTTCTTTCGTCTGCTTGATTTGAAGTCCTAGAAAGAACTTCAATTCTCCCATCATGCTCATTTCAAACTCATCCTGCATTATCTTTGAAAAATCCTTGCAGAGAGAATCATTAGTAGCCCCAAAGACTATATCGTCTACATAAATTTGGACTATAATAAAGTCTTTTGAAACGCTTTTCTTGAAAAGAGTTGTATCAACCTTTCCTCATGAAAAACCATTTTTAAGAAGAAAAGTACTGAGTCTATCATACCAAGCTCTGGGAGCTTGTTTAAAACCATACAATGCTTTCTTAAGTTTGAAAACATGATCAGGTTGAGATGAACTTTCAAAACCATGAGGTTGTTTTACATACACTTCTTCTTCAATAAAAACCATTTAGAAAAGCACTTTTTACATCCATTTGATATAAGACGATATTCTTGTGAGCAGCAAAAGCAAGTAATATTCTAATTGCTTCTAATCTAGCTACAGGTGCAAAAGTTTCTGTAAAATTAATACCTTCTTGTTGATTATACCCTTGTGCTACTAACCTCGCTTTGTTTCTTACCACTTTTCCAGCTTCATCAAGCTTGTTTCTGAACACCCATCTGGTTCCAATGATGCTTTTGTTCTTTGGTCTTTCAACTAGGGTCCATACATCATTCCTTGTGAACTGATTAAGTTCTTCTTCCATAGCCAAGATCCAATCATTATCTTTAAGAGCATCTTCAACATTCCTTGGCTCTATGTTTGATACAAGAGCATATCCAGATGATTCCTTTAGCTTCGATCTAGTTAGAACACCTTGATTCCTATCTCCAATGATAAGATCTTCAGTGTGGTTAGATGCAAACTTCCATGATCTTGCAGGTGCTTGATCTCTTTGTTGATGAGTATCAGACGAAGAGGGTTCGTCTGTGCTCCTATCGTCTGCTCTTGTTTCGTCTGACCCTTGTTTATCATGTTGACCAGAAAGGTTAATCTGCAAATTATCAAACAAGTTTTCTAGGTCTGATATTTCTTTATCAGCCTTTGAGTTATCTTGAAACTTTACATGAATTGATTCCTCTACAACTTGCGTCTTAGAGTTAAAAACTCTATAGGCCTTAGATGTGTTGGAATATTCAAGAAAGATTCCTTTTACCACCTTTGAATCAAACTTGCCAAGTTGATCTTTGGTGTTTAAGATAAAGCATTCACATCCAAAAGGATGGAAATAAGAAATGTTGGGTCTTCTTCCTTTCCATAGTTCATATGGAGTCTTATTCAATATTGGTCTTATCAATATTCTGTTTTGAATATAACAGGAAGTATTAACTGCTTCTGCCCAATAATATTTAGGAAGAGAGCTTTCATGCAACATAGTTCTAGCCATTTCTTGTAAGGTACGATTTTTCCTTTCCACAACTCCATTTTGTTGAGGAGTTATTGGAGATGAAAAATTGTGAAATATGCCATTTTCAAAACAAAAGGCTTTGAACTCAGAATTTTCAAATTCTGTTCCATGATCACTCCTAACAGACACAATACATATTCCTTTTTCTTTTTGAACACATTTGCAGAATATTTCGAAGACCTTGAATGACTCATGTTTATGGGCTAGGAAGTATACCCATGTAAATCTAGTATAGTCATCTACAATGACAAATCCATATCTCTTCCCTCTAAGACTTTCAGTCTGAGTGGGTCCAAAGAGATCAATGTGTAACAGTTCTAATGGTCTTGTCGTGGAAACAACATTTTTTGATTTGAAAGAAGCTTTGAGTTGTTTCCCATGCTGACAAGATCCACACAGACGATTGGTTTTCCAAGATATTTTTGGCAAACCTTTTACGAGATCCTTTTTAGAAATTTTTGAAATATACTTGAGACTTAAATGTCCAAGCTTTTTGTGCCAAATATCTCGTTCATCGTCTGTTGAAATCAAACATGTTACATTCTGATCACTCAGGTCATAAAGGAAAACCCCATAAAGGTTATTCTTTCTTTTCCCAATAAAAAGAATGGATTTATCTTTGTTTCTGACTATACACTCATCAGAGTTAAAAGCTACTTCATACCCACTGTCACAAAATTGACTTATGCTAAGTAGATTGAAGTTAAGACCTTTAACATATGATACGTTCTGGATAAGAGTATTGGGTGTCTTACCAACAGTCCCAATGCCAAGAATTTTACCTTTTCCAGAACCGTAGGAGACAGACCGTTTACTTGGTCTGAGGTCTTGGAAAATAGACAGGTCTCCTGTCATGTGTCGTGAGCAACCACTTGTCAGGTACCGGCTTGAAGTCTTTTCTCTTCCCATTAAGGATATCTGCAACAGGAATAATAAGTGACTTTGGTACCCAAATCTTTTTGGGTCCTTTCTTGTTAGTTACAAAAGGCTTCTTTTTGTTTTTAGCCTTTTTGTAGATATTAGGAACCTTGTTGTGATTCCTCTTCTTTTGTTCAGACGAAACAGGTTTGTTTTTCTTTTCGTTTTTCTCTTTAACATAACCAAGTCCACTTTTATCATTAGGTGATCTCCTATATTTTAAAATATTTTCAAGAATGGAGGATCCCTTTGTAAACTTGGTTAAGTCATTGAGTAAGGACTCATTCTCTTTCTTTAATCTTTCGATTTCAAGAATGAAAATGTCCTTTTCAGATTCAGACGAAACATCATTTGATATTTTCTTGTCTAGCAACTCGATTTGATTTTAAACCGCATTTTCTTCCAAGATTTGTCTTAGCTTGGTTTTGCAAGTTTTGTATTCTTTGAAGCAATAAAGTGAGAGTGAGCTAGAAGAGTATCATATGACATTTCTTTGATTCGATTGACTGACTGAGAAAGAAGAAGAGGATGAAGAAGTTTCATTGTAATTTACCTCTGTTGAGACATGGTCTCCGGCCACGATGAGCAGATGTTTTTGTTTCTTTTCCTTCAGAGGATTCCTCTGAGCTTTCACTGTCAAGGTCTTCCCAAGTCAGTAAGCTCTTCTTTCCTTTATCTCTTCTAGAGCTCCATCTCTTTTTCAGTCTGGGACATTTTGACCTCATATGTCCCGGTTTTCTGCATTCATAGCACACAACCTCTGTGCTTTCTTCTTTGGATGATGACTTCTCCGGGAACTTCTTTTCCTTTTTCTTGAAGAAGCGTTGGCCTCTGCCTTTCTTCATCATCATTCTTTTGAATCGTCTTGCCATGAGGGAGACTTCATCTTCAGACGAACCATCAGACGATTCTGACTCGGTTGAATCAGCCTTCAAAATCTTTATTTTCTTTTTACTGTCCTTCTTGACAGACTCTTCTTTAGGGATGTCATTGACAGATGGAAGAGCTATAGGTTCTTGAACTTTGATCTTCTCCCTTTTACATAAGAGTACCTCATGTACCCTTAGAGCTCCAATTAACTCGTCTAGAGTTAATGTCTTCATATCTCTTCCAACAGAGATAGTTGTGGACATGGCTTTCCAAGGAGGTGGGAGACTGTCCAAGATCTTCATGTTGTTCTGGGCCTTTGTGAAGGTGATTCCCAGAGCAGTGAGTCCATTCAATATTGTTTGGAATCTTCCAAACATCATATCGATTGACTCTCTTTTCTTCATAAAGAACATTTCATATTCTCTTTGAAGAGTAGCAGCCTTGTTAGATCAAGGATGATTAACGTCTCAAGATTTTGATTAATTACAAGACAGACGAAACCAAGCTACCTAAGACTTTCTAAGACGAAACCAGCACAGACGGAACGAGACCCTTCAAAGAAGAAATTCTGCGTCTGTCCAAAAGCCAAGTCATCAGACGATACATGCACAGACGGAAGAGGACTACTCAAGCTTAAGCCCTTCGTCTGTCCAAAGAGCGAAGTCTAAGACGATAGGATGGGACGAAACAAACAACAACTGAAGACTGAAGAATCATATCGTCTATCCAAAAGCTGAAGTCAAGTTGAGTCTTTCGCGCCAAGATTTTAAGAAGCACTCATAAGAAGCATCCAAGATCAGTATAGAGATTCGAGCTTACACTCCTAAGTCAAAAAAAAGGTCTTCACATTTTTGTCACATCTCTGTACAAGTCAGAAGTAGTACTGCGCACAACCTAGTCCGCTATATCCGCTGCGACTCTTATCAATCAATCAAGTACAACTGACAACCTTTTTGGAAAGCTCTCTAGAAGATTTCTCAATAACTCTCAACGGCATTCAAATGAGTCTAAAGGCTATTTGAAGAAGATGCCTATAAAAGGACTTCACAGCTTCAAGAATCAGTTGGCGAATACGCTTATCTTCTTCTATCTCTTAAGGATTCACTCAAAATCTCTGATTGTGATATATTGTAAACACCTCTCTGCGTAGAGGAAAACATTGTTTTTCAAAACATCTTTCAAAGTCCACTTGTGTGGCAGTTTAGCCTGAGGAGGCTGTGTTCCAAAGAATACCTTTTGTATTAGCCTGTGGAGGCTGGGTTCAAAGAATACCCTGTTGGTTTAGCCTGAGAAGGCTGGGAGCAAAGAATATCTTATAATAGCCAGAAGTGGCTTGGTTCAAACAATACTTGTAACCTTTTCACGGTTTGTAGTGAAAACTCAGTGGTTGCTGAGTAACTGGACGTAGTCTTGAATAGATGAACCAGTATAAAAATAACTGTGTTTATTTTTGTTTCGTCTGATCAACTAACAGGGGATAATCACATCATAACGTCTGTTCATTAAAATCAATCTTTCAACATAAATTTTGTTTCGTCTGAACAGCTTTGTAACCTACAGACGAAAGGGATAAAATTTTTAATTAACACAATTCAACCCCCCTTCTTGTATTTATCTTTTACAAGCCTTCCTCATTCTGATATCTTTAGTGCCTTCATATGAGATTTTGAGAGCATCCCATAATTCTTTAGCTGTTTTGTAGGCACAGAATCTGTTGTACTCAGTTCTGGAGAGAGCACACATAAGAGCATATCTTGCTTTGTTGTTCAGCTCCATCATAGAGTATTCTTCGTTTCCCCATTCTCCTTCAGGCTTTGCAATGGGGATATCTCCTGTGGTGATTATGTTCCATAATCTATATTGGGTTGACTTGATGTATATCTCCATCCTGTCAGCCTAGTATGGATAATCATCTCCAGAGAAAGCTGGAGGTTTGTTCATAGAGGCTCCTCCTGATAGAAACGATGGCCCTTGTGAGTCCATGTTGGATCTTTTCCTCTAGCAGCTGTTAAGCGCTCAACCCTTAGAGGCTGAGCTCTGATACCAAACTGTAAAAGATAAACACAAGAAAGGGGGTTGAATTGTGTTAATTATAAAATTTTATCCCTTTCGTCTGTGGGTTTCTAAAGGGTTCAGACGAAACAACTTTTGTATTGAAAGATTGATTTTAATATGCAAACGTTAAAGTACGATTATCCCTAATTAGTTAAACAGACGAAACAAATAAACACGAGTATTTTTATATTGGTTCGTCTATTCAAGACTACGTCCAGTTACCCATCAACCACTGAGTTTTCACTACAAACCGTGAAAAGGTTTACAAGTATTGTTTGAACCCAGCCACTTCTGGCTATTACAAGATATTCTTTGCTCCTAGCCTTCTCAGGCTAAACCACCAAGGTATTCTTTGAACCCAGCCTCCACAGGCTAATACAAAAGGTATTCTTTGAAACACAGTCTCCTCAGGCTAAAGTACCACACAAGTGGATTTAAAAAGGATGTTTGAAAAACAAAGTTCTTCCTCTTCGCAGAGAGGGTTTTTACAATAGAGTTCTTAGTTGAATTGAGCGAATTCTCAGACGATTGAAGAGATAAGCGTATTCGCCAACTTATTCTTGATGCTGTGAAGTCCTTTTATAGGCATCTTCTTCAAATAGCCTTTAGACTCATTTGAATGCCGTTGAGAGTCGTTGAGAAATCTTCTAGAGAGCTTTCCAAAAAGGTTGTCAGTTGTACTTGATTGATTGATAAGAGTCGCAACGGATATAACGGACTAAGTTGTGCGCAGTACTATTTCTGACTTGTACAGAGATGTGACAAAAGGTAAAGACCTTTTTAACTTTGGTGTGTAAGTTCGAATCCCTATACTGATCTTGGATGCTTCTCATGAGTACTTCTTTAGATTTGAAATCTTGGCGCGAATGACTCCTCTTAACTTCAGCTTTTGGATAGACGATATGATTCTTCAGTCTTCAGTTGTTGTTGTTTCGTCTTATCCTATCGTCTTAAGACTTCACTCTTTGGACAGACGAAAGACTTTAGCTTGAGTAGTCCTTTTTCGTCTGTGCATGTATCGTCTGATGACTTGACTTTTGGACAGACGCAGAATTTATCTTTGAAGGGTCACATTCCGTCTGTGCTGATTTCGTCTTAACAAGTCTTAGGTAGCTTGGTTTCGTCTGTCTTGTAATTAATCAAAATCTTGAGACGTTAATTATTCTTGATCTAACAGAGATAATTAAAAATAAAGAATTTTAAATTACACCTATATATGAAGGATTTAAAACTATATTTCTTCCCTTTATCTTCTCTCTCATTATTTTCATAATTTTTTATTTGAATAACATATTTAAAAATAGATAAAAAGTTAATTATAAATAATTTAAATACATGTATTTTAATTACTTAAAATTTCTTCTATCTAACTATCAACAAGTTCAACTCAACTTCAATTTTCAGCCCAATAAAAATGTCAAATAGAGGGGATTTTGGTGAGACGTCCAAATCAATCTGTGCTGTTAACAGGGTTGAATAAATTTATGTGGAAAATTGTAGCAAATCCCAACCGACATCACAAGCAACTTATAATTAATTATATTTGTGGTTGTTTTCAAATACTTAAAATTTATTAGTTTATCTGCTTACTCGTCAAGCACAAATCAACCATCCATATATATTTTATGGGTCACAGAAAATAACATATTAAAAAGTCAAAACGCCCAAATATTTATATAAACGTCTCTAAATTAATGATCATCGATCCTCTCCATTCAAAAAAGGGCACTTGGCCATCTCAAAAATAAAATAAAAAAATGAAAATGAACCTTTACTTTTCGGATGCGTCAAGAGTGCAATACAAACGTGAAACAATATAATTAATGTTAACTATTTAATATTTGAAAAATATTATATTTTCCAAACTGCACGTGGCAAATGTAACATATGATATTTACTTTGCTAATTATTGTTCTTTTTTTTTTTTTACTAAGTTGCATCTTTCTAAGCCCTCAAAAGCATACCTAGCTATAGCTTAAAGAAAAACTTGAAAATCCACAACTATATTAGCAAAATCATGACGAACAAAAACATGATTACCACTATATATAAAATTATGGATGAAAAATCTATGTCTATTAGTTGAATGTAAAAAGTAAACACCATATGTATTAGGCCAATTTATAATATAAAGTAAAGACATCTTAGAATTGAATGTCCATATAATAAAATGGCAACATTGAGATTAGGTACTTGTCGGAAGAAAGACACTTGTGGTAGCTAGTTGTTTAATTAAATTATTACAGGAATCTCCATGGAAATGTTAAGCATGATTATATCAGTTGTTTCGTCTTCATTATCTTCTTCCTTTCTTTCTCTCTCTTCCGTAATTTTGATGAAAAGTACAATAGCTACAAACATTGAAGGAAGCATGTGTAACAACTGTAGGAGTGCTAGAACAACCCAGATGCAATGTATGTTTTAAGAAATATTAATTTCATTAGGTAATATAGCACTTTTATTTCTCACATAGTTCACGTGCTTTACTATATTATTACAATTTTCCCTTATTATTTTACACTTACAATGATTCACGATCTTGGGAATTATAGGAGTTGCACTTTATTTATTTATTTATTTACATTGGGACACAAGGAGATTATAGAAAATAGATATTTATTTAATCTTTCAATGATAAAATAAATCAGTTTTTTAACAAATCACTACTACAACAATCAAGTCTTTTTTTAGCATGTAAGTCAATCTCCTTTACTACACGGTGATAATGTAATTGACTCGTGTATTCAAAGTTAAACTAACTAAATTAGTTTGAGTTTTTTAATTAGGTCCCATAGAAATATACTAGTTAAATTAGTTTAGATTTTCTTGGGGTAAGAAGATGAGAATAAATTTCATGTCTAGTTACAATTCACGCCTCGTCAAAATTTTATTAATCTAATATTGTATTTGTGTACAGATATTTTTATATATTTTTAAAATATATTACTTCACATCGATCATATATTATTACATTAATTTATAGTAATGGAATACTTAAAAATAAAAATACCTAACACATTAATAAACATGAATTTTCAGATCATGTATTAAGATTGAGTAGATGTGGTTATTATATTAAGTTGTTGAAACTTACCTTCAGACACCACTGTTACTGTTTTTGTATAATTGCATCTAAGTCATATTACATTGTTATAGTCACTGTATTATTGTCATGTTTATTGTATTATCATTTTGGTGCATAATCATCTTTATTATTATCGTCTTTGTCTTTCGATAAAATGCGAAGGTCAGTAGAGACAAGAAAGGAAAATGAAAAATATTTGATTATTTAATACTAAGAAAATTATTTATAAAATGTGAAAAAAAGAAAAAAAAATTAATAATAAAAATATATAGTTAGACATCCGTATTAAAATTAATTGCGTAGTATTACTCAAAGAAAATACCCCGACAAAAATATCAAATACTCCCTGCTTTCGTCCTTCTCATTGACATTCTACTATGTTGCTTGATGTTACTATATATACCGACGAATGTGAGGTCTATTTTCTGCATTACTTTGGGTTTAATAGAGGAAAAAAACTTATGTGGTATGAATGACCAAAATTTTGCTATAAGTATGGGGAAATTAATTTTGCTTCTATGCATACGTGAATAAATAAAGAAACTACTATGTATAATTAATTAGAGTAGTTATAAATGAAGCTTAGTACTCATTTCTGCATAATGACGGAATTTTAAATTTGGTATTATTTTTAAACAGTGTTTTCTTACAAGGGCATATGAGTCACCCGAAGAAATAAGTAAAAAAAGGTTAATGTTCACCTAAAAGTTAGAGGTAGCCTATATACCATTTATAAAAGTCAAGGAGTTTGAATGTTTTTGTTTTTCTTAGAGAAAACCTTAGGTGACATTTGTCTGTGTTGGCCCTAAGATACCAACGAGATTCTGGGAATCACGTTTGAGGAGTTGCTTATAATATAAAAAAGAAAATCCTCAAATTAATAATTGTACCTTGATAATATCTTCTGTATGGAGAAGGTTAGAGTAGGGTATAGAGTATAGGAGTACTTTCCGGGATTTAGTTTAATATAAGAAAATATACAATTTTTTTATGTGAATTATGTGTGAAAACATAATCAGTAAATCCCGATAAATATTTGATAAGAAAATTTTATTATCTAAAATTATCCTAAACCAACTGGAAACTGGAATACTTCTAATATTTGCTTGTTATTTCTAAAAAATATAAATATTAAAATACACAGGTGGACATTTGTTTAGTTTTACGAGTTAGTTTATTTCTACAAATATTATTATAAGAAATATTATTTTTATTATAAATATTTATCATTTTTAGAATTTTATTTTTAATTTGAAAATAAAAATAAGAAAATAAACTAAAAGTGAAAAGTAATTTTCATTTTAATAAATAATATTTTTATTGTTTCTTTTGATTGTGAATACATGTGCGCGCGTCTGCCTAACCACAGGAATAGTTTAATGCAAGAGATAAAAGATTAAATCATAATTATTAGATTAAAATATTTTAATTTTAAACATTGATTTATTTTAGAAAAAATTAAACATTAATTAAGTTTTTTTATGTAATTCTCTCTCATTATCATTACTATTATTGTTATAATTATAACTATAATCATAATTTTCTTAATTACGCTACAATAATTATATCGGTGATTGTCACTTTTTATTATTGTGTTATAATTATCGTTGACTATCGATAATTATAACGATGGTATTCATTATTATTTAGAAATAATTAAATATTTTATCTTATAAATATTTAATTAATTAATATTTAATTTTAAAACACTTAACGATTTAAATTTATTTATTTTAATTTAATAATTATATTTTAATTTTCTCATTTCTTTCGTTAAATTACTCCTTTCAATAAATAAATAAATATAATACGTCTAATATTCATTTTTAACTTTAACTTACACAGGCAAATATTGTATATTTTTACATATTTTTACAATCACGTCCTCAGAAACAACTATACGAAACTATAAATAGAACGCATACTTAAAATTAAGGGTGAGAGGAAATATATATTACTATTACTCTTCGTTTTGACAGATACTATTATGACTGAGAATTGAACTAACTTTAAATAATTGAGTTAAAAACTTAAAATGTTACAACTTACAATTTCAAGAATTCAAAATTTCCTTTTTTTAACAAGAGTTTAAAGTTTACTTAATTTGAGAGACTCATGTTACAACTACAGTTAACACTGTAAGAAACAAAAGAGTAATTTATCTTATAAATATTCATAGGTGATGGACGAAGCTGCAGCGAAGCTACAAAACTTCAACCATCCAATCACAATGTTTCCTTATCTCAGTTCAGCCACCCAAAAAAATAATAATAATTAATTCCAATGACTATTACAATAATTTTATTTATTATAATAAATTATAAATCACAGTCCGAGAAGGATAATTTCAGCCTTGCACGCTTCTAAATCCAAAGCAACAAGAAAAGAAAAAAATATATTATACCCAATAGGTTGGTTTCCACTACTGTGAATAATTCATAATTCACTAGTAACAGTATCAGCTTACAAATATTGCTATTACACAGACTAAATAATCAGCACTACATAAATATATAATGAACACTAACTATATAAATATGTAGTCAACATTATATTTCACCAATATTTCTGTTTAGAATATTACATATATAAATATAATTCAGCTGAAGATCATTGCTCAGAGGTGATCTCTTTCTGTAAATTTTTCTATCTATCAGCAAGCATATCACAACCTTGTTTTGTCAGTACTTTCTTTCACTGAAATCCAAGTGAGAGTCAAGTCTAACTTGCCAAAATTCTAAACCCTTTTGGCCTATTCTCATTTGGAAATGATGCAGATCAAAACCACCAAGAAGAAAATGTGGATGTTTTCACACTAATCTTCCTTGTAAACCCCTTCAAGTTTCTTCCCTTACTTAATGGAAGTTATGTCCACCGCCATCAACAAGCAAAGGAAAGTAGCAGCTTCTCACACCATCCATTTCCAAAAGCTTTCTTTTTGGTTTGCCCCTACTACTCGTCCACCTGGTTTCCTTCTTCTCTTTCTCTTGTAGCTGCACTCCACTTCAAGGTTCACAAAATAAGGTTTTGAAAAAGTAGTCTATGACCACAATTTCAGTGGCAACATCAAGATTTTTACAGTCGTAACGATTGGCTGTATTTTTCTGCAATTTCCTGCAGTATAAAGGATCACAACAAAGTTAAAACCGCAACTGCGACTGCAATTTAAAACCTTTAGGATTATGGTTTACTCTTTCTATGACAAAACTTCTTCTCCTGGCTCTGATATTTCAGGGTTGTTCAATCCCTCTTTGCATAACCATGGAGCTTCCAATGATGTTTCAAGGGGTGGCTTGTCATCACAACATTCTTTGGTTTTTGAGAGTGAGAAGGGAGAGCTGGTGAAGTGCCCTTCAATTACAAGGGTAGGGAAGAATGAGATTTGTGAGACCAAAGCTTTGGCTGCTTTGAAGAACCATAGTGAAGCAGAGAGGAGGAGGAGGGAGAGAATAAATGGTCATCTTGCTACACTACGTGGCCTTGTGCCATCCACTGAAAAAGTATGTTATGATTTTCTCCTTTTCCTTCTATTGAAAAATTGGTCTTTTATTGTGCATGGCTTGTTAGAGCAGTAAATTGTTTTGCTTTTTAGTTCCATGATTTCGCTTTGATTGTATAATTGCTTTAGCATGTTCATCTAAGTATGAGTTTTATGTAATTGCTCTATTTGAAAGATTGTGATCAAAATGGATTTACTGATTTAACCTTTCCAAATTAACTTTGTTTATTTATTATCTAGCCAGTTCTTGCATGAAACAATGACAAATAATTTCTATTCAATGCATATTATGTTGGTGACATGAAAAGGAGATAGTAGATTTGAGGGAAGGTTGAAACTAGGTGAGAAACGGTTATGCAATCTTTATTTTTAGTTGAACCAGTTTAAGTTTGAAGAAAGATGAAAATACAAGCTATTCTACGAGGGAGCAAACTGAGAATAATAGATTGAATAAGAAAAACATATATTAAGTTATCAATCTGCTGCTTGACATAAAAAATTCTGACTTTTGACATATTAGTCCAGTTTTATACACAATGTTTAGTTATGGTAATTTTATTTTCTGTTATGTCATAATGTTTGTGGCTGTGAATGTACATTTCCCTTTCGTACAAAATGATAATTTTGAAAATAGAATGGAGCTCAGAGTCTGCTGTATATAAACACCCACAAGTTTTGAGATTTGAAGCACATCATTGTAATCATTGTATTAAATTAAGAGCTTTTGATTGCATCATTATTGTCCTTGTCTGGTCAACTAGGTATCTGACAGTTGCTATTTGCAAGAGTCAACTACCAAGCTACATCACTTGATTATGCAATGTAGAATTATTTATTATTATGACACACATCCTTACTTATTATAGTTCATGATATAATATATAGTTTTATAATTTTATTTTTAATAATCCCAAAGTGGAAACCATTCATGTATTAATCAAAAAGTTATATACATGAAAAGCAGATGTTTCTTTCTTGTGCCCCCACCTTAATAGCTGAATATCACTGGCGGTGGTTTATTCTAGTTGTGTCGATTGTTCATTTAATTGCCGAGTGTCCAAATTTAACTTCTGCTAATAATATTATTATATTTGTTTAGAGGTTACTGGTTTTGGTTACACTGAGTTCTTTGAAATACTTTTACAAAAAAAGTAAAGGAATCAGACAATGAGTTTTTTTTTTTGGGTTTTCTTTTTCCTTGAACAAGTCATATGAACTAAATTATAAAACAATAATCACTGTAGAATGTCAATTTTGACTAGGTATTTTAATTTGATGGTCTTTATATCTAAGGAAAAAATAAGGAGTACAAATGTTATCGCTAGAATCAGCAGATTGATAAGATATTCCCATCAAGTGTTGTTGTAGAAGTGCCAGCTGTTCTTCTGGATGTCATATGATAGAGGCGGTTTCTTTTAAGTATTATGTGATAGTTTGTGGTTTGCATGTTTTGTCTTATTTTGTTGTACAGTCATATTCTGTTTGTTGGCTAACTGATAATAGTGATGTGGGGCATGAAAGGAAAACCATCACAAGTTTTAAGCATTAGATAATCAAAACTGGTTAGTGGTTAGACACCTAGTATAATCAACTACATTAATTAACTCAATTGCTGAAGTTTCGCCTCTTCTGTAATGAAGTTATCAAAATTATTCAATTCTTCATTTTCAAAGGATCAATCAACTCGAGTTATCACTTATCACCCTAAAAAGCTTATGCTGAAGTCATGTTGATAGCTAGATGAGGCGATAATATAAACAATAATGGTAGTAATTAATTCATAAGGTTATTGTCCTTGTAATAAAAAAATGGTATTTATTAAGTACCTGACCATAAAATTGGTGCTACTTTTTCTATGGCTATCCTCTCTTTTCTTCAATAAAATATTTGTTAGAATGTGTTGATTTTGATTTTTATTTCGTGGGTCAATTGTTACCCTTTAGATGGATAAAGCAACTTTACTGGCTGAAGTTATTAGCCAAGTGAAGGAATTGAAGAAAAATGCAGTGGAAGCAAGCAAGGGTTTTCTAATACCAATGGATGCTGATGAAGTGAAAGTTGAACCATATGATGATGGAGGAGGATATGAATCCATGTCTTACTGTGCAACTATCTGCTGTGATTTCCGACCTGATATACTATCTGACCTAAGACAGACCCTTGATTCCCTTGGACTACATCTAGTGAAAGCTGAAATTTCAACTTTGGCAGGTAGAATGAAAAATGTATTTGTGTTTACATGTTGCAAAGGGAACATTCATATTGAGGCATGCCAAGCTCTAGCAAATACTGTTCACCAGGCACTATGTTCTGTACTGGATAAGGCTTCTTCCTCACTTGAGTTCTCACCAAGAACATCACATGCAAGCAAGAGGAGAAGACTATGTTTTATTGAAACATCCACTTCTTCATGCAACCATGGATCTTGTTTGTGCTGATGTCAACAATTTGCTCTGTCATGTATTTATGCAACTTTTACAAAATGTGTAATTAGTATTTCTTATTTTTCGAGGAATGCTAATAACACACTAGTATATGGTTTAACATATTTTCTATTATTGGATGAATCTCACTAAGCAGATGAAGTTCAATGTGTGAATGACATCTTTTAGTGAGAGTCACAGATTATGTTAAAAAAGAGTTTGTTAGAGTATATAGGATTAGCATTTCTAGTTTCTACAAAGCTGGATTTGACTTTTATATTCTGAAGGCAAATTATAATGTTACCGAATTGCAAAAAGGGCTTGTGTTCAAGCTCTTAATATGTATGTGTGAAGCAATTGGAGATTGTGTTACTAATGTGTTTTTTCTTTTTGTTGTCGTTACATAGTAAAATAGAAAAAAAATACTAAATATAATTTCATATGTATTGTTGCATTTCATTTGATGCCGAGTACATTTCTTAAGAAATAACAAATACATCCTCTTACCTCAATCTCTTTTGACAAATTTCTTGTACAGTTTGTAAGACTCTATTCATGATTGTTCTGTACATTAATAATTTTTTTATTAAAATATACGTAATTAATAAACAGTAAATATTATTATAAATTAATAAAATAAAATTTATTCTCTCTTGGAATGATTGAAGAAGATGATTAGAAAGAGTAAGATAATGAGTCAAATAATTTTACGGATAATTTGGTAATATTCATTAAATAATTTTTTGTGTTTGGATTTAAATGCAATAGCAATGTTCCTCTGCATGCGCTCTGTGCTTCCTCAGATGTGGATTCTCTCCTAGGAGCTACTCTCTGCAACAGTAAATTCCAAACAAATGTTTCCCCTGTTTTATTAGCTGACACCACTCTACTCTTGTAATTGTCTCATTCCTTAATTTTCTATCCCTCTCCTGTCTCTCTCCGTGTCTCACAAGTCATCACAAACACATAATTACAGCTAAGAATAATAATATCATGTCATTTTAATCCATGAAAATAATAAAACTTAAAAACAAATTTTTAATATATATTATCATTTAGTCACTAGAAGTATCTATTTATTATATTTTAGTCTTAAATTTTGAAAATTAAAAGAATAAGTGATTAAATTTGTGAATTAAAATAATAATAATTAAGAATAAAATGATAATAATCTATTAGGTTGAATAATTAATATGACATTAGATATTTTGAGATTTATTTTTAAAATTTTATTATTTTCAAATATAATATTGAACTGTACTTACCAGTCAATAATAATATACGTCTAATCAACCAATTCACTTATATATTATATATTATTTCCTTCTCTTCATATTTTATAACTAGTTGATACACAGTTGTCTACCAAATCTTTTTTTTTCTAATATTTTACGGTTTGAGAGAACAGAGTGAGAATGTATCCAATGTTTCTCCTTGTGTGTCACCCCTCAAAGCCCAACAAACATGTCTTCTTCTTATTAATGTTATTCAGCCCTCTCATCAAACAACAAGGTTGAAATGTGGAAGGCAATGGAGAAGCAGAGAAGTGAGAAGGAGGAGTGTGTGATGGTGTTGCAAAGCAGTGTGAAGAAGCTTTACTTTGGAAGCTGGGAAGAGAAAGAGATGGCTGCAAAGGTGATTGAAGAAGGGTTGGCAAAAAAAGATGTGAAGGTGAGAGAGTTGGCAAGTGAGCTTGGAGTGGTGAAGGTGTTGGTTTCTATGGCAGCTTCCGAGGTTGCTAGCCGCCGCCGAGTAGGACTCAAAGCCTTGATCCACCTATCCAATGCAACTCATAGGTAAGTTTCAGAATTGTTAAGTTCTTTTATCCTTCTGCAATTTGGATCTCTTTATGCAGCTCTATAATGTGCAAATATGCAGCTGTGACTTTGGATCACTAGCATCCTTGACATGCAAGTGATAACATTAGTTGGAAGAGAATTAATTAGAATTATTCTGGGTTGTAGGATGAGCTACAAAGAAACAAAGATCTTTCTGAATCTATATTTGTCTTCCTTTTTTAAGAAAAAGAAAATTGCCTTATCAACATTTTTATCTTTAAATTAATAAATTGGATTGTAAAATATAATGCAGTTGGTCAGATACTTTTACGGTTTTAGAACAACTTCGAAGTGATCATTTATTGACATTCATCTCCAAAGGCATCTTTAGTTTAGATTCTAGTCTACTTCATTTCTCTTTAGATCAAATATTACTAACAAGGTTTTGAAAACCAATTTGTGACAGCGTATTTATCCACAATATCAAAGATTTATTACAAAATTCAGCCGTGACCACAATTTAATACCCGGAGTATATTTATTATGTTTGGTTTTATCATTCCCTTCAAATGGAAATCTAGAGAGTTGAGTTCTTGACTACTTCTAGCTGACATTTTAAGCATTTGTTTCAACCTAATACGGTATCAAGAACTCTTCGTTTGTTCTTTTTTTAGGAACAAGGCACTGATAGTGGAGGCGGGAATATTTTCCAAGCTGCCAAAGAAAATTGACCATGAAGATGGATCCATAAGTGAATTTGCACACTTACTTTCTTCATTGTCATCTCTAGAAAACCCTCAATTACCTCATGATTCATTACACTTTCTTCAATTTCTTATAGACATTCTCAAGTCATGCTCAAATTTTGATACCAAACAATCATGCCTGGTATCCCTATACAACATTTCAGTTGTGTTAGAGAATGCAGGGCCTTTGGTGTCCAATGGAGTTGTACCTATTCTCTTGGAACTGTCCTTGATAAAGGTTACTTCAAAGAAAGCACTTGCCGTCCTTGGAAACTTGGTTGTGACTTTAATGGGAAAGAAAGCAATAGAGAATAGTTCATTGGTACCAGAATGCTTGATTAAGATCTTATCTTGGGAAGATGAACCAAAATGCCAAGAGCTATCGACTTATATTTTGATTATTGTAGCTCATAAAAGCTCAACACAGAGAGACAAAATGTCACAGTCAGGAATTGTTCCTTTACTTCTTGAAGTGGCTTTGTTGGGGAGTGCTTTTGCTCAGAAGAGGGCACTGAAGTTATTGCAATGGTTTAAGGATGAACGGAAAATAAAGATAGGGGCACATTCAGGCAGACAAAGTTCAAGAACTACAAAGGAATCACTCGTAAACCAAAGAGATACAAAAGAAGGGAAGAGAATGATGAAGAATTTAGTGAAAGAAAGTTTGCAACGAAATATGGAAATAATGAATAAAAGAGCAAATCCAGTTGTGGATTCTTCTAATAATCTGAAGTACTCTGTTATGAGCACAAGCTCCAGATGTTTGCCCAACTAGGGAGTAAGGGTCCTTTCAAAATGTGGAGACTCGATTTACCAATGTAAACTTCCCCTGATTTGTTCTATTCTTGAATTTCGTCATTACGGTCATCTATAAATATGACAAGTAATTCATTTATCTATAACTAGAGATAAAGTTACACGTTTACAACCAAAAAAATTTAAACAAAATCTAGTCAAAATTTAGACAGCAGTTGTAGAAGTAAGTGAAAAATACCGATCATGTTCAAAAATATTCTAATATTTTGCCAAAATACTACTGGAATCAAATTCTAACATTTGGTCTAAATAAGGCATAATATTTAACATTCTTAAAATGCCAATTCCTCCCGAAATTTCATCTATCAAACATAGTAATCGAATCCTACTTTAAACTTGATGCATGTTTGGTTACACGTGCACAAATATTTCATGCTCTTTCCTCATAAGAGCTGAAAGCACATCGACCAGAATCTGCATTTCCCGTCTAATTTGACGGGAGAATATCAGTAAACTTACCTTGACAACGTGCCTCCATATACATTACATGGCAAACCAACTTCATTTTCTATTTCTTCGACAAAGGCAGCTTGTTACTATTTGTAAATCCACTTCGGCATCCTAATTGAAACTTGTTTAGTTTCTATCTACTTCCCAAGATAGAATTCTGCGTGTGCAAAACGAAATAAAGCACAATGAAACGATTTTATTTTCCCCACCATTTTACTTTCTACCCCAAGTTCATTGTTATATACTCATATCTTTCAAATACACCAAAACATGAAAACAAAAACCTGTATGTTAAATTCGTACTTTTTCCTAGCGTATATCAAAAGCTACTCAGGTTTGGTCCTCAGAGGAATGGTATCATATCTTTTGGCCCCATTCCCTCCACCCACAAGAAAAATCTCCACATTTTGCCAACAGATCCCTAACACTTGGCTCAATCTGGAGCATGCTAAATGAGCTGGTATCACGTTATACAAGTATTTATTCTAATTCCAACATACAATCACTACGATCTTATCTTCAACAAGAAGTTGTACCATTCAAAAGATGTGTCTCTATTTCATTTTCACAACTGAACGAGCATAGAGTCTATGCTCTTCCATTTATGCAAATATCCAGCCTATTTATTGAATCGTGGAGCATAAAAATAAACAAATAAAATCTGTGCACATGTAACCTCGTAAAGTAAGCGCAATATATTATTATATCAAACCATCAGTCCCATACAGATAACCTAAGATCGACATCAGTATCTCACTATAAAACTATTACAGTGTAAATTGTCTCACTTTAGACTATAATACAAAAAATAGCTTGCCTTCTGCCATGAACATTTGGAAACCAAAATGCCATTCAAGAGTCCTAACCTTGTAGGACTACAGCAATGCGGTGTAGGTTGAACTACTTCAAATTGGAAATGACCAGGAGAACCACCTCGAAAATCATTAGAAAAAGCAGAAAATATGGACATTCACAAGTATTTATACACAAACCATCACAGTTAGAAACCAATGTAGAAATGTTCAGTAGAAACAAACAAACAATAATTTATTTGACCCAAAAGGATGATGAACCACATGGAAAAAAAACCAACAAGAAAAGGAACCAAACTATTGCAAAGCAAGTTGCTTATTCCCTTGAGAATATTTATCTCCTCCAGATCACAAACAGATGATGCCACATATTCAAGATCAGCACAATGCATGACAAGACAAAACAGCCTACACAATCATTCTGTTCCACTCTTATATCATCATCCCTATTTATAACACGAGATACAAATAATTAACTATTACTACTTTCTTTTCTTGCTTTAATTGATTTTTCAGAGAAGGGAGGGAGCACAAAATTCATCACAAATTTAACACAAGGAAAATAATTAAAGAATTACCAATTACAGATGAAAAGACATCAGGGCAAATCACAAGTTTGAGCTAAAATTTCACAACACACAAAGTAATCAATCTCATGGTTGGCATTTGTCAAAGGTGCTTACAAGCATTCATTTCAGGGAAAATCAATAGTAGGTCTCCTCTTCAAACAATTCAAATAAGCCTCTAAAAGGACTTGTCTGGAGTGGTTTACCCAATAGGTTTTGATACTGAATTTAGTATCATACTAAACAAAAAGGATAGTTCAAAAACACTCAAATATATGATGAGAATTTCTCAATGGCCACAAGCATCCATTGGAGGGCAACTAAATAACAAACCTAATCTTTAAAACAGTTCAAATAACCCTCTAAAAGACTTTAGTGAAGCGGTTTACTCATTCGGATTTGATGCTGACATTTCGTATAAAACCTTCTAAGGATATTTCAAAAAAATATCCAAATATATCACAAGCCCAGTCAAACAAGGCAAATACTTGCAAGACAATTCAGGGAAAATCAACACCAGATCTCATGTATAAGAGAATTTGAGGACGCCTCTAAAGACTTGTGTGAAGTGCTTTAATTGTTAAGATTTTTTGCGGAATTTAGTATAAAACCTAATGGAAAGGATATTTCAAAAGAAACTCAAACATATCATGAGCATTTCTCAAATATGTTCACAAGCATTCTTTAAGGCAAATCAATAACAGACCTCATCTTTAAGACAATTGAAACAAGTCACTAAAAGTCTTGAGTAAAATGGTTTACTCATTAAGATTTGATTTTAGTATAAACGAAATGAGAAGAACACATAAAAAAATACAGCACAAGTCTCACCATACAAGGCAAATACTTGCAATTAACCTATGTTAAAAGAAAAAATTGAAGTCAAAACGACAATTCAGGGCAATCAAAAGCAGATCTCATCTTTAAGACAATTCGAATAAGCCTATCAAAGACTCGTGTGAAGAGGTTTAGTCAATAGGATTTTATGCTAATTAATTACAAACCAAATAAAAAGGCATTTCAAAAAGTACTCAAATATATCATGAGTATTTTTCAAAGGTGTTCATGTTCACAAGCATCCATTTAAGGGGAAATCAATACCATATCTCATCTTTTAAAAACAAAACTAAAGAAGAATCTAAAAGACTTGAGTTAAGTTATTTAATCAATTAATCATTAAGATTTTATGCCTAATTCAGTATAAAACTAAATCAGAAGAATATTGAAAAAATACTCCACTATATCATGATTCCGACCATAAAAAAGCAAATACTTGCAATTAGCGGAAGTTAAAAGAAAAATTTAAAGCCATCATTACAATTTAGGGCAAATTAATAGCTGATATCATCTTTAAGACAATTCGAATAAGCCTAACGACTTGTTGAAGTGATTTACTCATTAAGATTTGATACTGAATTTATTCTAACACCAAATGAAAGGATATTTCAGAAAGTACTCAAATATATCACGAGCATTTCTCAAAGGTGTTCATGTTCACAAACATCCATTTAACGGTAAATCAATAGCATACCTCATCTTTAAGACAAATCGAATAAGCCTATAAAAGACTTGAGTAACGAAGACAAATCGAATAAGCCTATAAAAGACTTGAGTAACGTGGTTTAGTCATTAAACTTTGATGCTGAATGTAGTATTAAAACCAAATGAAAGATATTTCTTAAAAGGTACGCAAATATATCACTAGCCCCACAATACAAAGCAAATACTTGCAACTAGCGGAAGTTAAGAGAAAAAATTATAGCCACGACAACCACATGGAGTACATACATGCACGAAAAAGCATAAACCACAATAAGAGTCATTTCAAAATTTCATGTAACCACCTAGCCATTTAGTTCATAACTTATGAAACTAATCTATGTAAAACCTAGAAACAAAATGTTCTACAGAAATTCCACAGGTACTACATTTAAATACTACGCCAAATCATGTAAGCTTCATCTAACACCCATCATAAATGGAACCATAACACATAGAAGCAGAGGTAGTGAAGCAGCAACATATTACAGCAGTCCATGTAACCAAAACCAAAGATTTCATTGTCTGCATGCACGAAATCAGCACAACCATTTAAAGCATTAGCGCCCCAAGAAGCCATCACATACCTGAATGAAACACCTATCCAAAACTCAAACCAATCATTAACATTTAAAAACAAATTGAACTGTCAAAACTTAAAAGTGATAACTGATAAGCATCACTCAAATGATAATTACAATAAACGGTAAGGTCCTGTTTCAGTAAATTTCTCTATAAACACCTACAGGAGAAGAAAATAAGTAAAATGAATTGAGTCTCTCCCACAAGTTAAAATTAGCTTGTGCAAAGGTTAAAAATCAACTTTTGAAGAAGCTAAATGAGAGAGCTATTGTAAATTACGTTATAAAAGCGCCAATTTTAACTTGCGGGAGAAGCTCAATTCATATTACCTTCTTATATTCTTCTTCTATAGATCATGGAAAAGTTTATCCAATCAGAGCCTAACTAAACTAATATAAACAAACCATAAAACAGAATATATTGTCCACAACAGATATTATACCCAGCTCATGCCACAAATCAATTTAGTAAACCCGTACTGTAATATACAAGAAAATTCAGAAGCACAAGCATAGATAGGCATTTGCATTCAGAACTACCTCAATAATAGGGTGGCTGCGGCACGCCTTGGTACATTCCACCGGCGGGAGGTCTTGGCATCGGAACCTGCGGCTGGGGCGGAAGCGCCGATGAAGGAGGGTAGCCATATTGCGAGCCATCAGGGTACCCCCCACCAGAATTGGGAGCAACCCTAGCACCATAGTCACTGGAAACCGCCCCACCCATCTGTGAATTCCCATACCCACCACCGATTCCATGGCCATATGAAGCACCACCACCACCACCGCTAGAAACCGGAACCGGGTTATTGTACTGCGACACAGGGTGCTGCATTCCATAACCATTCCCACCATACCCACCACCATACTGTGGTACCATCATAGGACCTTGCTGATGTTGATGCTGCTGTTGCTGATGCTGGTGATGCTGTTGCTGATGCTGGTGATCGCCTCCGAAGGGTGGTTTCGTCTTTTTGTTATCAACAGCCAATTTGCAAATCACTTGGTGCCCATCAATGATTTTCATGGGTTCAACCAGTGAAGCCTTTGCACCTTCTTCTGTTTTATAAACAAAGAAAGCGAAACCCCTTTGTTTGCCACTGGATTTATCAAACCCGAGAGGCCCTTCCTCAACTTCTCCGAACTTGAGAAACTCGTTCAGCAGCCGTTCCGAGGAAATCTCGAATGGCACATTTCCGACGAAGACCTTCCGCGCGGAGAAGTCGCCGGTGGCACCGGGGCCACCGCCAGCGGCAAGCTGAGTGACCGTCATGCGGCCATCGATCTTCTTGCTTGGGTCTTTAAGGGCGAGAATTGCGCCGTCCACGTGGCGAAACACGACGAAGCCGTAACCCTTGGAGCGGCCGGTGGCCTTGTCGACGATGACGATGGCTTCGTCGAGCTCGCCGAACGCGGAAAACACGGCGCGGAGCGTGTCCGTGGTAGTCTCGCCGGCGAGGCCGCGCACGAAGAGTTTCCGGAGGGTGGAGTCACGGTCCGCGACGGCGCGCACGGAATCGAGCACGTCGGGGTGGCGGAGCGACGCCGATTGAAGAAGGTCTAGGAGCTGTTCCTGGGAGAAGGGTTGGAGGATCTTGCGGATATCTTCGGCAGAGAGAGGTACGGCGGCGGCCGATGACAGCGGCGGAGATTGGGTGTCGCCGTTCTCTTCAGTTTTGCGCTTCTTCGTGAAGTCCATGGCGAAGGAGGGTTGAATGAGATTTGGGAATTAGGGTTTCGAAGTGAAGTGCGTTTTGTGAAACCAAATGTTATGCAGAGTTCAAATGTTGTTTGGGTATTTAAAGTTCTAACCCTGTTTGCGTTGCGGGAGTAGATTGCTTTCTAGTCTTTATTATTTCTTACCACCGTTGTCACCGGTTTTTATTACTCTTTTTTTTATTATTTTTTTATCTCGAGATAATCAAAGTTTAGTTGTTTAAATATTAAAAAACTCGTGACACGTTGAAACGCGATATAGTGGGACACAGTTCCGCTCATATTATATTGATCCGAAGCAGTTTTATATGGCAAGAGGATTCAACACCGATTTTCTCATTCTTATGGTTTAACAACTTTATGGGTACGTATCTCCTTGAATTTATATGTTTTTGGAAAAAATTTTTTGACAATTATCGCTGTAAAACAATCAAATCCACGTTTAGAATAATTACTTTTACCATTAAAACAGTTTACTACTTATAAAATTATAATAATTATTTTATATTTATATGATTTTATTTTTTAGATTTACATAGAAGAATTATTAATTGGTTTTTAATATATGAAATATTAATTTATATATAATTTAAGAAATTAATTTATTCAATAAATAATTGATTTTAAAAGTAAATTATTAATTTTTTGTTTATAAATTAACCATGTATCTTGTTCTATTTTACATTTTTTATTTGAAATTATTTATCTTTTAAATAATTTTTAATTTAAAAATATTATATTAGGTAAAATATTTATAAGCTTCGTTTAGACATGTTTAATATAAAATGACATTTCTTTTGAATAAGTTAACTAGAATAAATAAAATATCCATTGAATTTTAATATTACAGGAATACGACAAATTGACGAATTAATTGAATCATATACATAAGTTATGATACTAATTTCTTATTTTATCATGAAATTGTAAAAATTATCAAGACACACGAATATATTGAAAAAATATTTTAGCTGACAATTTTAGTATAAAAAAGTTTTGTAAATTTTAAAATATTTCATAAAAAATATAAGATTTGTCTAACAAAGATTTTTCAAAAAAAAAAGTTTACCATTATGATTTTCTAATTTAAATTTTATTGAATTTTTATATCATATTAATTTATTAAATTTAAAAATACTTTATGAATTAAGAAATATACAAAGACTTTGTAGATTTAAAGGAAATATTCAATTTTTTTAAAATATAAATGAGTAGAATTTATTCGGATAAAAAAAATTGTAATTAAAATTAAAACCTAATTAAGATATCATATTTAGTCATTGTTATTAAGTCTACTACTATATTATCAACATCATCAACTTTTTGTTTTTATTACCATTATTATTATAGTTATTACTATTTTTTATAGAAAATCTCTCTAAAAGTGACAAAAGTCCTCTTTTAAGTCTTTGATTGTAGATCATATAGTTGTGTTTGTCACAATTCTCGGGGATAATATATAATTTTTAAAGATTCGAAATGTCAATACATGTTCTTATATTTTTTATAACAAGTTTCCTTATTAGTCAATATTCTCGGTGGTTGAGGTAAGTTTCTACGAGATTTTTATGCAGTGATGTGAGCAACATTAAAGAACTTATCCTATGAATGAGAATAAACTTGTTGGTAGTTATACAATTCTAGACAACTACATGCTAGTGATTTTGTCACAATTTTTTATCATTGTTGAACTAACAAATGGTTATGATACTAAACATGAATGTAATTGTGATACGTAACAAAAATGTCGACAATTGTGATGTGATATCACTAGATATTATATTATAATAACTTGTGTCACCTTAATAGAAAGAGTGTCACCTTAATAGAAAGAGAATAGAAGAAAGAAAATTTTTACAAAATGTAAATGTTTAGATGAAATTATCAAATTAACAAAATATTTATATCTTCTTCTAAAAAGTATGATGAATTTATCATATTAAATAATTCAGCCAAAATTTATATCTTTTAAATAATGTAAGTAGATTCTATATTTTATTTAAAAATTTATAATTATCATAATTAAATATTATATAAATTTTATGCATTATTTAAATTTTTTGATTAAATACCTATAAATTTTTTATAAAAAAAGTAAGTCTTTTGAAGTGTATTAAAATTCTAGTTAATCCAATTAACAACTCAACTAAATACTGCGTATTCCTCCGAATAGTCACAGCCTACTTTTGTGTATATATATATATATATATATATATATATATATATATATATATATATATATATATATATGTGTGTGTGTGTGTGTGTGTGTTTACAAGGACGAGAGTTTTAGCCAAATTTTCACAAAATTCTCATTATATTATTTTCTATAAATTATATGAATTTCATAGAGAAAATTTTAAGTACTTAAATTTAATCTTTTCAAAATCAAAATTAATATTAAAAAAATTTTACTCGATATAGCTTGATTAAAATATCAATGAAACTTAAAGATTTTTTTTTTATAATGTATAAAAGTTAAAGAATTCAACTAATACAATATTACATACAACTTAATGTTTCAAATTAAATAAAATCTATTTTTATAATAATTTTTTTCATTTTATATCATATATTTTTTTTTATATTTCAAAAGATAATACGAAAATAAAATATGACATAAACAAGATAATACATTATTATACATAATCAACACATTATTCCATTATTATAGATTATAAAATATTTTATTGTCCTTATCAAATGAAAATCATAATTAATGTAACCTATTATTATTCCATGTATTTTATAATTTCAATCATTTTGTTGAGTTAAATTTATTTAAAGGTAAATTATAATTCTCAAATTTTGATATAATATTACAAGATAAAACTTTAAACTTATAAGATAAATAAATTTTTTAGACTTCAAAGACACAATCTTTGCCTGGGCAGACGAACATGTTCGTTACAGACACATGATTATCTTATCAGATGAATCTTTTGACATATTAATGAATTGATAAATGTACTCCAAGATAAAAGATAAGTATTAGTTCCTTCTGTCAAATTTTAATCTCAAACTACAACTCGTGTATTTATTTGTGCAGAATACTTTAAAAAAAGTCAACATTCAAATCATGAAGATCAATCTTGTTTCTAACACACGAAGATTTGGTACAGAAAACCGATTACTTTTTAGAATATCAGAAACTTGTATTAGAACAACTTTCTTTGGAAGTTGATAAGGGTTTACTTGTATTAAATATTTAACGTAGCATGCTTCCATTGTCTGATAAAAAAGATTTGAACATCGCTTTATCTAATGGCTATCTCAAATCTTCTTCTATACAAAGACACAAGTTCGAAGATCTCAAGTTTGCGAGAATGTTACAATTCAAAAGAATACAAGTCTTTCTCGCACAAAATTTCTTCTTCGCAATTAGCTTTTACTACCGTGTTACTTTGTAAATTTGTATTAGACAAACCTTTTGCAAAAATCCACCATTTGTGGTACTTAGAATTTAGACTGTGTACAAAGAATATTTCTTAGGCTGAAGAGGTTGCCTTCAAAAAATACTTAGAGTTATTAACTTGAAGAGACTGAGTTTCAATAATATATAGATTAGTTTAGTTTGAAGAGTCAATTTTCCAAATAATACTTAGCATTAACCAAGAGTGATGAAAATTAAATAATACTCTATTTTTCACTCTGGAACATTATATTTTACTTAAAAATTAAACGTAATTTTAAATGAGACGAAACATAAAACGAACCAAAATAAATTTCTTATATATATATATATTTTTTAAAAGTTTAACTTAACTAAGTTTTCAAATACCATTCTACTTTGTTTATCAAATAAATCATATTATCATTTACGTTTGACTTATTAAATTTATACAATGATATATATATATATATATTATCAACGTATGTCAAAATTTTTAATTGTACAATTATTCATATAGGATTGAAATAAATATAATTTGTTTTCACAATATTAATATTTTATAATTATCCTTTTGTAAACTCTATTTTTTAATCTTAATAATTATTTTTATGTAAGTCTTACTTATAATAATAATAACAATGACAACAATAATTTTAATGTTTAAAATAATAAAATTGGTGATAGAAAGAATACGAGAATTAAAGATAAAGAATATATTATAAGAATAAAATGTTACATGAATGAAATTGATATTATTATGCAAAATGTGAATTTAAAATTTGGAATAGAAATTGTAAAATTATTATTAAATATAAATTAATTTAGTGGGTTGATAAATCAACAAGTGTACTACTGAATCATTATTTAAATAGATAAATTATTGATTTAATTGAATGAAGAAATATAAATAAAAACTATATAAAATAAAATATATAACTAAACAAAATATATATATTTTAGATATCTTTATTTATCTATAGTTATGAGTTAGTTTAATGGTAAATTTTGTTTCTTTTGAATGAAGAAGGATCCATACTATTGTGTAAGTAATTTGAACGTGAGAGAAATGTGTGGGAGAAAAAAAAAAGTACAGAGAAAAAGAGATGGCTCATCCAAAAATAAAGTAACTAAAGTTTAAATTTTAGAATTATTTTCTGTTATTTTTTATAAAATAATAAAGTTTTGTTAAAAATAAAGACGCATGAAATACTCATTATACTACTTTTTTATTTGAAGTCAATTATTTATTAAAATTTATTTTAAATCCTCACTTAGCATTTGACCTATCATAGAAGAAGAAATGGATCAAAGAAAATGTTAGGCAATTTTTTTTTAGCATATTATATTAGTTATTCTAGCAAGAGAAAATGTTGTTGCTTAAATATTGAAAATAAATAAAAATGAGATTAGTAGAAATTTTTATTTTAAAAATAATAGTTAGTTTTCTTACGGAAGAATATTTTGATTAAAATTGTTTTTTTATTCAGCAATTTTAATAGAATGGTAAGTGGTAACGATAATCATAACAAGATCGTGATAGGATGATAGTGTAGTGGCCGCAGTGATGGTCAAGAATAATTAAGATATTTAAGAGATGAAAATTAAGATCCTTTTATGATTTATTTTTATTTTAATTATTTTAAGAGATTTATTAAGATCTTAACCTTATTATATATAAATAATTTATATTGTGCATGGTATGGGTTATAATTATATTATATAATTACCAAATTACAATTATATTATATAATTAATAAATTTAAATTATATTATATAATTAATAAATTACAATTACATTATATAATTAATAAATGAATATCATATACTACAAAATTTTTGGAATAAATTATTTTTTTATATTTTTATTTATAAAACAATATTTTTTTTTTCTTGAAAAATTATTTTATGAAATAAAAAATTAATTGAATAATAAAAAAAAACAAAAAATATCCTTTGAAAAAAATTAGTCTAAAAAATAATATATTTATTATTAATTTTAAAGGAGATTGAGAAACAAGAAATAATGCTAGAAGAGATTGAAAAAAATCCTACTTTTGAAAATCTTGTAATTTTTGTTCAAAATTGACCTAATTTTTTTTACCTAATACAAATTAGGTCAAACACATTTAGAAAGAAAAAAAAAATGAAAATATTAGTTTGTAATTTTTATAGGAAAATAAGAATTTTTTGAAGATTTAGGTAAAATATATTTAATAAAAGTATTAACCACATTTAATAAAATTTATTATTAAATTCTATTTTTAAAAATCTTGAAATCGAAATTTAGAATCGACTAAGTTTTCCTTCCAGTATAGATTAGGTCAATCACATTTAATAAAATTTATTATTAAATTCTATTTAAAATATATCAAAATTGTAGTTCAAAATTGACTTAATTTTTTTCTCAATCGATAACACAATTAGATGAGGCTAGCTTCTCCTGTTTTTATTTGTAATTCAGAATTGACATTTGATAAATAGATGACTAACCAGATGAGGCTTCCTCTATTCCTCATTTGGTTTATGTTAAGGTGAAGTTTCATCATATATTGTTGTTGAGCATATTTAAACTAAAGTACTTGTTGAAGAAGAATATTTTGCCCCGTTCTTACTTCCTCTGGTTTAGGTGATTTATTATGAGGAAATTTTACTTGCATCAATGCCAGAGATTGATCCTCTAGTTTCTGTGCATACATGTGTAGAGAGACCTGTTATTACTAGTGAATGCTTGTCTTCTTCTTGGGTCTACAAAGCAAAAGCCAACCTTTGCATAACGCCTCACCAGAATTTGGCATGAGGAATATGATGAAGATGACTCAAAGGAAGAACAATTCCTTAAGCTCACCAACATTAACATCACTTCTATATAAGATGAAACTACCTGGCCTAGAAGAAATCTTCTTTTATAGGACAAACATATTGGATTTGATGAAGAAGAACCTGGTCTTTCCATTGAGCCAAACTTCAACATCATTGAGAATTCATGGTGTGCCCCTAAGAAGGAAGACATTGAAAATTTTCATTATGGCCCGTTTAACAAAACCAAGTTTCCAAAAGACTGAAAACTGTGGAACTGGGTTGGGTGCATAGCTCATGACTACCCTTATTATATTTTTCTCATCAAGGAAGAATTCTTGGCTTTTCTCTCATCTATATGGTGTTATGGCTCCTTGGATTCATCCTGGGTATGTCATTACCACTCCTCTAGATTTCTATCCCGTTGCTAGTGTCCACTCAAATCAAATAGAATTGTTGGATCATTGTATGACTTAGAGATGATGACGATGATGATTACAAGAGCGCAAGTTCTTCTCATGTCTATGAACTTTGTCATATTAAAAGCCGAGGCCAATGGATTTCTAGTATCTGAGATGGTTGGAATGCAATTCTCTTTTGTCATTACTCCCTACAATCGGTTCAAACTAGCACTGGTTTGCATAGAGCTATGTACTCCTTTCTAGGTTGCCGAAGGGAAGGAGAAGGTTGTTGAAGATAATGTGGAACCCACTCAATTCATTGGGATTGGACAAAACAATTCCTAAAGTTGAGTTCAACACAATCTAAGACATTCTAAAAAGCTCAAGGAACACTTCCCTGCTTTGGAAAACTACTCTTGGTTAGATATCTAAAAGCTCATCACTAAAAAAAGGTTATTTATGTTAAAATTTGGATGATGGACTTAACTCAATCTTACAAACCGACTTGTACGATGATGATTGCCTCTCATTTATATATATTCAACAAGGCTCGCTCCTCACTTGTATATATTCAACATGCTCTATCTTTAGGCGATGTGAGATTTTCAATAGCCTAACTCAACCCTATAAAACCGGCTTGGGAGGTGAGGATTGCTCCTCACTTTGTATATGCAACATGCCCTATCTCTAGGCGATGTGAAATCTCCAACACGGTCCATCCCACTGCAACAATCCCCTACAATGGCTCCAATCCCCTACAACGGGGCACAAATAATACTAGGATAGACTATGGGTATTGTTAAATTCGGATGATAGGCCTAACTCAACTTTACAAACCCGACTTATATGGTGAGGACTCTATATATATTCAACAGACTCTATCTCTAAGCGACGTGAGATTTTCAATATTTCCAACAAGTTATATACATGAATTTCTTTTCTTAAGATAATATTCTATAATTGTTAAAAAAATGAGATGGTTAAATCTTGAGTGGATTTAAGACAAAGTAGGTCTCTAAATTTTATTATTACAATCATTAAGGTTTTATTAAAACATTTTTTTATATATGTGTTAAGTCTCATAGGGATTAAGACGAATTAAAATCATTAATTTTAATTATTACAACCTTAATAATTATATCTATTCATAAGTGAATATGATAGACGAAGTGACTTAGTTTGGTGACCGGACAAACTTTGGTTTGATATATTTGAGGAATAGACAAATTATGTTTGTCCAATGAAGTGGGTATGAAATATGAAATTTCTTTTAAGCTAAAATTAATAAGTTTTGTGTTTGATTTTAACAAATCTTACTATGAGAAGAAAAAGAATAACCAAAACCCAAACTCAAAATCAAACACCAACACAAACCTAAGAAAGACTCAAACACCGTCTATAGATATACCTATATATAGAAGCGAAATGCATTTAGATTTCCTTGAGATGGTCATTTATGAGAATGTTCCATTTGTAAGACTCAACAATAAAGCTCCCTAGTAGGTTGGGTATGAGGTTCCCAAAACCTTGGATACCCTTCCTCCAACCTATACATTAAGAAAAGTTGGATGTAAGCACATTATTTATAAACAAAGTGAGTATGAAGAAACTCCAACATAAAGGAACGGTGTGAAATAGATCCCTTACTCGTTTGTCCTGAAGCTGTCTTTGTTGGACGTTTAGAGAGTTAAGTTGTTGTAAAGAAAAAATGACCACTTCTCTTTTTTCCCAGAATGCTAATTATGATACTTTAGATTCAACAACAATCAACTAGAGCATTATCACTTTGAAGAAGTCTAGGCACATATGATGACTACTTCAACTGGCATTCTACCTTGGAAACATATGAGATGCTTGATGTTTTTGGTCCAAGAGTAAGGGAACCACTTCCATATCTCTGTATACATACTAAGTATATCATGGAAGAGTCATCCATCCTTCTGTACGGGGCGAATCCTTGGTGTCACTTCTCAATTTCTTATTCCAAATAAAGATACTACTCCAGGAAGAAGAAGAAAGAGATGCTGAACACCAGAGTACAATTTTGATCATCCACTTCAAATAAAAAGCTAAAATAGGTTTTGTCCAACAACTTCAAGAACCAGATTTTAATCTTTTTACCTTAGAGTTGGATTTTATGGCAAAAATTCTTGGTTACACTCTTTTGAAGTATATGATGCATGCTCTTGTTGGACTACGTATTACAAAGAAAACGAAGCTTGGGATTAAACCTGATAGAATCTGTCCAAGACTTCTTGTTCTGGACATGAATAAAAGGAAAGGACCATGGATCTTCAGTCCTACGTACATGCTTGCCAAGGAAAAGGTTTCTCTGCAACTTGAGTGGATTTTGCTGACACTCATAAGCTTATGAAGCAAGATGAGTACACATGTAATCATGCAACCATGGTGTGGAAACGCCATTTGGCTAAGTGAGGAATGAAAACTAGTTTTTCTAGTTTTATGGACATAGAAAAGGAAGATATCCCTTTTTTTCAAGGTGTACGTCCAAACGCTTATGCTTAGTCTATCATATTTCAAATTCACTAGTAATGTTTTCTAAGCTAATATCTGATGATTACATAAAGCCAGAAACCTTCATTTGGCCTTGACATCTTGATCTTGCGTGAGATTCTCTAACACTAATGTGATATGTTATAGTACTTGTTGTGCTAAACTTGGTGGTCTAACGAGGAAATGGAGAGTCACCTTGAGAAGTCTAGAAGAATTACAAGATTAATGAATAGAAAGTTTTAAAAGGAAGTAAAGGCTCTTTTAACTCTGAGGAATTGTAATCCTTAGAAAACAAATTGTACATTGTGTTTACTATTTTTTTATGTATGATTTACTTTGGCCATTTATGTGTGCTCCAGCCATATAGGATTTTTATAGGAAACTTTGAGATTTTAGAATGTGGCTGCCTTGTATGTGCTTCAGTCACAAGTGTTTGATTGTCTTAGGCACTTTGTAAAGGAATTTGAATTCGAGTGACGTGAGTTGTGTAAAGACAAAATATATTATAAGAAGGGGTTGAACTGTGTATTTAAAATTTTTTACAAGTTTTTTAATTTTCTTTTTAAAAGAGAGTCCGATAGATTTTACATATAAGTTTTATCAGATGATATAAATTACTTTCAAATGAAAAAGGATTTACATCACACCCCAGTTAGTAATCAGAGTAAAGTAGTGAAAATAACACAAGGAGATTTATATGGCCTATTTTAAACAAGACTATGTTCAATTTCTTAGGAACAACTAATATCTCACTATTACTGTGTGAATACGAGTCTTATTTGGCCCCACCCACTTTTGGCTAACCCTGACATTATTTGGACATAACTTCTTCAAGTTAACCCAAGTATTATTTGGACACAACTTCTTCAGATTAACTAATTATTTGGAGCTTTGCAATGTTTGGATATGTGATGTTTGTTTTCTAATGAAGGGAACATGTGTAGCATTTTAGCTTGGTGAGCAAATTCCTATGTTTCACTCATTTAAGCCTTTAATTATTTAAAATTGGCCAAAATGTACTTTTACAAGTCATGAGAGAAGTTGTTTGTTTGTAAAACTGATTACATCTCTGGGATCCTAGATTTTCTTGGATCATGAATACGTGATTAGATCTTGAAAATGATGACTAAGTGATATATTTAGAAAATCTCTTTTTGACTTCATGACTGAGTTTTGATAAAGACAAAGACATAAAAAAAAATAAAGTAAAAGTGAAGAACATCAAAGAACCGAAAATTGGATTGATCTTGATCCGATCCGACTCATTATCCAAGATAAATCCCGAACCGGGCGGATCATTCCCTTTTAAAATCGTCTTTACATTGGATGGTTTGGTGTTTTGATGATCCCTACCTTATTGACCGCAACTTCTGTATTTATTATTGATTTTATTACACAGACGAGAAAATTTATCCTGGAAGCATAAGAACTACTGAAACTGTGCGAAACTATCATAAGGGTTTATGTGCAAAGAATGAGTAAACCTTTATGGGTTATATCCGAAGACATGGAAAGGGATGTTTTTATGTCAGAAGCCCAAACTTAGATGCCGAAAATAGACCGATTTTATATCACCTTTCAATTCGAATTAGCAAAAGCAATGTCTCCTTACATAATATGGATTCCAAACATTTATGATGTGGATGGCTTTAATTTTAAGGTTTAAGTCTTCACCTAGAAAAAGTAAGTGTTTTCCATGTGATGATTAAAGGCTCCTAAGTTTATAATTAAATCAAGAGAAATTGGTTTAAAAGTTTTAAAACAAGCAAATTCACTCAAATTGTATTTTTAACTCATAAACAATTTTTGGAGTTGCTGTAATCGATTACCAAGTTTTTATAATCGATTACACTTTGTAAAATTTTCTAAATTTAAAATAACTATTTTTCATGTAATCGATTACAACCTTTTCAAGTGATATATCTAGAAAATCTCTTTCTGACTTTATGATTGAGTTTTGATAAAGACAAAAGAAATCAACAAATAGAAAGTAAAAGTGAAGAACATCAAAGAACCAAAAATTGGATTGATCTTGGTCCGATCCGACTCATTATCCAAGATAAATCCTGAACTGGGCGGATCATTCCTTTTTAAAATTGTCTTTACATCGGATGGTTTGGTGTTTTGATGATCCCTACCTTATTGACCGCAACTTCTGTATTTATTATTGCTTTTATTACACAAATGAGAGAATTTATCCTGGAAATAGAAGAACTACTGAAACTACGCGAAACTATCACAAGGGTTTATGTGCAAAGAATGAGTAAACCTTTATGGGTTATATCCGAAGACATGGAAACAGATGTTTTTATGTCAGCAGTAGAAGCCCAAACTCAGATGCCGAAAATAGACCGATTTTATATCACCTTTCAATTCGAATTAGCAAAAGCAATGTCTCCTTGCATATTATGGATTCTAAACATTCATGATGTGGATGACTTTAATTTTAAGGTTCAAGTCTTCACCTATAAAAAGTAAGTGTTTTCCATATGATGATTAAAGGCTCCTAAGTTTATAATTAAATCAAGAGAAATTGCTCTAAAAGTTTTAAAAACAAGAAAATTTACTCAAATTGTACTTTTAACTCATAAACAATTTTTGGAGTTGCTGTAATCGATTACCAAGGATTTATAATCGATTACACTATGCAAAATTTTCTAAATTTAAAATAATTATTTTTCATGTAATCGATTACCAAGTCGCTGTAATCGATTACAACCTTTTCAAGTGATATATCTAGAAAATCTCTTTCCTACTTCATGACTGAGTTTTGATAAAGACAAAAGACATCAACAAAAAGAAGGTAAAAGTGAAGAACATCAAAGAACCAAAAATTGGATTGATCTTGGTCCGATTCGACTCATTATCCAAGATAAATCTCGAACTGGGCGGATCATTCCTTTTTAAAATCATCTTTGCATCAAATGGTTTGGTGTTTTGATGATCCCTACCTTAATGACCGCAACTTCTGTATTTATTATTGCTTTTATTACAAAAATGGGAGAATTTATCCTGGAAATAGAAGAACTACTGAAACTGCTCGAAACTATCACAAGGGTTTATGTGTAAATAACGAGTAAACCTTTATGGGTTATATCCGAAGACATGGAAAAGGATGTTTTTATGTTAGCAGTAGAAGCCCAAACTCAAATGCCGAAAATAGACTGATTTTATATCACCTTTCAATTCGAATTAGAAAAAGTAATGTCTCATTGCATAATATGGATTCCAAACATTCATGATGTGGATGACTTTAATTTTAAGGTTCAAGTCTTCACCTAGAAAAAGTAAGTGCTTTCCATATGATGATTAAAGGCTCCTAAGTTTATAATTAAATCAAGAGAAATTGGTTTAAAAGTTTTAAAAACAAGTAAATTCACTCAAACTGTATTTTTAACTAAGAAACAATTTTTGGAGTTGCTGTATTCGATTACCAAGATTTTATAATTGGTTACACTATGCAAAATTTTCTAAAGTTAAAATAACTTTTTTCATGTAATTGATTACCAAGTCGCTGTAATCAATTACAAACTTTCCAAATCCTTTTTGAACGTTGCAAACGGCTTCTTGTAATCGATTACATGCTTTCAAATTTTAAATTGTTGGAAATGTTAACTTGTTGTTATCGATTAAACACTAACTTAAGCATTGAAGTGTCTTTGGTATGTACAATCCTCACCCTGACGAGCATAGTGCATAAGGCACGTTACGAGGCTCCCTAGCCGGGTTAAGCCACAACCTCCTTCCATTTCCACCCAGATGCATGTCCTCTAAATTTTGGTAAGAACATTTGGCACCCACCATGAGCCTTAGTAAAAATTTCCCAGGCCACTCTCATATGTTCAACACTCGAGCCCTCATGAATCATACAGTTAGTAGAGTCAAGAGCCAACTTGATAAAAACATGGAGGAGTTGAGAGTCTGGCGTAGGAATGATCAAAGCAAAGGAGAAACTATGGCTCTAGTCCGAATAACTAGGAAAGTTCATCACTGCAGAGTGTTTTGTGTAGAAACTTCTTTGCGTGTCTTGCGGAATGAAACGAGCATCAACGTCATACTCAAGCAGCCAAGGGAGATTTCTAAATACCCAGACCCTCTAAAGTTCATAAAGGTGTATCCTTTGTTCAACCTGGCCTTAGAAATCGTAGGTAGCTCAACGAAGGAAGAGGTTAGAATGATGGGTCCTGCGCCCTTCTCTTTCCCGACATCCTTCTCACTTAGATTTAGACGCATGCAAAGAGCTGCCCAAAAAACTCCATTGACGCTTCATGTCAGTTTTGTCACCTCCATTAGCGTAACAAAGACTAGGGGATAATTGTCGTAACACATTGGCGTTGCAAGGAACCAACTCAGAAGGTAATGTTTGTGTACCGAACTACTTGATTGAGGAAGACTAGGGAACATTCCACTTCACCATGGCCCCACATCGGTAAGACAATTCTTGACATCACTAAAAGGAAGGGAAGCGCCTTTATTTAACAGGGGAGCCAAAGAACGACTTCTGTTTGGAAAAAGGAGACCACTAACAGGTGGTCCTAAATGAAACAAAGAGAGTTCTAAGCAAGAGAAGGAGCTCATGCCAAAGAAGACAACTATGCTAACCCAGGAGCTCGAAAAAAAATCCAACCTAAGAATATAGGACTTGACCCACCTCAAGGGGTATTGTAGCTGACCTTACGAGTATACGATGTAAATCTACAATCGGGTATACATGCTTGTACTAGAAGAATTTATAGTCACACACGTTTTGTGTTGGTAAAATTCAATTTTATCATGTTATTGGTCCAAAGAAAACCTCAATTTTATCATGTTATCATTGCAAATATGATCTCAAATTTATTGTGTTATTGATCCAAAGACGACCTCAAAATTATCATGTTATTGGTTCAAAGATAACCTCAAAGTTATCATGTTATTGGTCCAAAGACGACCTTAAATGATTTAAAGACAACCTAAAATGATTCAAAGATGACCTTAAATTTGTCGTGTCATTAGTGCAAAGACAACCTCAAATTTATCATGTTATTGGTCTAAAGATAAGCTTAAATGATGCAAAGACGACCTCAAATTTATTATGCTATTGGTCAAAAGACGACATCAAATTTATCATGGTATCGATCCAAAAACGACCTCAAAATTAGTGTTATATTGATTCAAAGACGACCTCAAATTTATCATGTTATTGGTCTAAAGACGACATCAAAATTATCATGTTATTAATTCAAAGATGACCTTAAATGGTGCTAATACAACCTTAAATCTATCATGTTATTCGTTCGAAGACAACCTCAAATTTATCATGTTATTAGTGCAAAAATGACTTTAAGGTTAGTATTATATTGGTCCAAAAATGATTTCCATTATCGCAAGTGGTCATTTTAAATTGGTCTGAGAAAGATCTCATTGTCAAGTTTTGTTACTATTAATGATTTTATGCAAAGCAAGTTCGAGCTAGGGATAACCGTCTTTTCCAAGCGCGGATCAAGCAAAAATTCATTAAGTAAGAAAAGAAACTAGCCAAGTGTGGTAACAAGTTACTAGGTCTTAGTGATTCAAGTGTTACTTAAGTTACGCTTCGTTCCTGATTATTCGAAGTTGTTCAAATTACTCAAAACGAATAGATTATTTGCAAAATAAACAATGATGAGATAAAAGGAGATGAACAAAAATAAACAACATAATTATATTAAACAATTATCTTATTTATATTAAAAGAAAAAGTGAGGGAGGATACAAAAGTCAAGCTTGTTGAGATGCCCAAGTAAAACCTTCTGCAACACAAATTCAACCATTACTTGAATCTCAGCCCTCAACTCGGTCTCGGTAGCCTCAACCTTAGCCAACCTCCTTTGAAGGTCGACCTCTCGATCCTTGGCTCCTTGAACCTCCAAAGAGGCTTTCTTCAACTCCCCCATGGCCTTGGCCAACTCTTCCTTCGCCTTCACAATTTCCTTAGCTTGTTGAATATGTTCATCCTCAGCTCGAGCTGCCATACACGAGCCTCCCTCGGATAATTTCGAACAAAGGCGAGCTTGTCAAAAATAGTATCAAGGTAACGTTGGTTCTTAGAAATCTCAAACTGAATCTCTAGAGCCAAGTCTGACTCCGCCTTTACCTTCAAAAGCTCTTTAGCCTCAACCTTAAGGTCTTTGAGGCGAGCATAATAATCAACTGTTTGAGAATAATATTTTTAGTAGTGATGAAGGGTAGCTATGGAACAAATTAGCATTCTCTCTACCACTTAACACACCTAGCCGCCCCCATGACATTGAGGAGGTCAATGTCGTAATGGTTAAGTGTAACACCTTAAAAAAATTAATTTTCGTAAATAACTACGTATACTAAAGATGTAGTTAAAATCTTTACTAAAATTTTCGTAAAAACTTACATATTGTCTGTTACTGTTATACTTTGATTAGGTGAAAAATGTAATTCAACAAAGTTTGCCGTCTTATAGTAATATTGTTATGTAATTTACATTTTTAAATAAAAACGTAGTAGAAAGACAACTTTGTTGTTTGATATTTTTATTCCTATTCGAGGTTTCGAACATTATTTGATGCTTTTAATTTCCTATAAATTCATTGTTTGAATTATATTATTGTCCGTACTAATTATGTCTATGTATTAAATATGAGAAATTTATAAAAAGAATTAATATGTAGAAATTATATATTGTTACATAGAAAAATTTACTAACTCTTAAAAATATAAATTTTTCTATAAAATTTAATTATATTTTTATATGCAATAAATTGAAAAATTAAGACAATAAATAAATCAATGGAAATATAATCCATAATATGGATAATCAGGAGGAAGGATATTTAGGTGCTATTTAGTTTCTGTTTTCATCTTTTGAAAATGATTTTTGTTTCCAAATTTTTAAAACTGAGAAAACATTAGGAAGCATTTAACATTACATTCATGTCACTGCATTTTCAGCTATATTTTAGAAATGTTTTTATTGAAAATATTTCTAAATATATTTACATTATCATTTTGTTTTCTTTAAAAATGGAAATAGAAAATGCTAAAGCCAAATAGCCACTTAGTATTTTCTCTTCAATTTTCAATTCTTTTAATTTCTTCTTCAAGCCCAATTACTTATCAAGAGGTTTATTTTCAATTGTATTTGTTATTTAAATCATGGACTCGTTTGTCTAAATTTATTTGTTAAAAAATATTTTAACATTGGTCCATATAAAATAATAAAAAATTAAACCAAAATAAATTTTCATGGAATATAACTATTTTTTTTCATGTTTAATTTGATATTAATTTTTATTAACTTTTAACGCTATAATTTAAATTTTAGATAGATAATATAATATAATATTATATGTCTAACTTATGTATTAAATTTTATTTTGGTTCCCCGTGTTTCTACTTCAGGCTCCGCTATCGAGTTTAATTTGCAAGTTCATCTTCTATAACAATGTTTAGAATGAAAATTGATGACAAACATAAAATTAGAGGTTGTGAGGAAAAGCCAAAATGTTCTTAAAATGAGTAGAACGAAAATATTAAGCTACCGAAGTGTAAAAACGAAAGACTGGAGTCAAAATTCCTTCACCACGAGAGAGACAGACGCATAAACATTTTTTTAGTTGTACTAATAAATGCTTTTTTTTTTTTTTTTTTTAACATAATCTGAGTGAAACCTACTACATGAGTACTGTTGTTAGTGTTTTTTGTTTATTTCCAGCAACCAAATTATTAGAACGAAATATCCATCAACTTATTGATAACTTATTTTTCTCGAAGAATCTATTATCTCATTTATTATATTTTTCCTTCCCAATCACATGTTTTTTTAAGCATCAGAAATCTACAAGGGTTGCAAAACTGCGAGAATGTATAAATATTAAACAAGGATCCTCTTGACAGGCTCCAAACTTTGCAGAATCTGCAAATTGGTTCCCAATCATATGTCTTTACTTGAGACTTGAACCAAATGCTTTTTTTATTGGTAAGTTTTACTCGTGTTTAAAATATCAGGGAACTAAATGTGAACAAAAATTGCACCACCACCAACTAAGCATATAATTGTTTAAGCGTAACTAATAGTTTCGAATTCAAGCTTTGAAATATATATATATATATATATATATATATATATATATATATATATATATATATATATATATATATTTAAGTAAATGAATGTTTGATTTCCGAGACATTTTTTTTACCGCATATTTATTGTCTCCCAAATATTATAATTATGTAATTTTAATTCCTTCGTCAATATGTAAAAAACAAATTAATATATTATTTGTATATAT
Source organism: Hylodesmum podocarpum (assembly GCA_026586105.1). Classification (NCBI taxonomy): domain Eukaryota; kingdom Viridiplantae; phylum Streptophyta; class Magnoliopsida; order Fabales; family Fabaceae; genus Hylodesmum; species Hylodesmum podocarpum. The sequence goes on from JALJEV010000638.1 coordinate 6,648,861, forward strand.
TTATAAATAGAAAACCTCACAAACACATTGAGTCCACAACTAAAGCTCAACATGAAGTAACTTTTTCTTTGATACCAATTTAAGTGTCCCACCTGAAATTTATGCTGGCATTTGTCGTAATTTCGGTAAGCTCTTTGAGGATATTGGTTTGCGGAGATCCCAAATATGAAGTAATCTAAAACTTTTTTTTACAATGATGATCTTTTGACAAACATGCATTTTAGAAGTGATACTTGATGCATGAAAAATGAATAATCACTAATACAAAAATTACAAATCACTACGCACAGATTAAGACGGTTCTACGTAACCGTTGTGGTATGTGACACGGTGACATTATGGTAATATTCACGATACAAGACTAAGACGTTCTAATTAAAACCTTCGTAGTCTGTAACCATGACATTTTTGTAATATTTTTCTTACAGACTAAGACGGTTCAAATTAGAACCGTCGTAGTCTGTAGTGTACACATCTTTTCCGCGTAGAGCCCTGGGCACTCCCTCCATTCTCACTCACTAAACCCTCAATCAGTAGCTCAACCTTCCCTCTCAATCACTCAACGCGCGCACTCCCTCCACGAACTCCTCTTTCACCGGCGAACTCCTTCGTCACCGACGAAACCCCAAACTGCAGCGCCCTTCCCATTCCTTCTTCCTCCTTCGTGAAACGCTTATAAAAGGTAAGCTTCTAAACGTTTGGTTTGATTTCTACTTTACTTTGATTTCGCGTTTGGATTAGGTTTGCTTTTGTTTGTTATTTTTGAATTCTCGTTTGGTTTGGGGTCTCCTTTAGTTTGAGTTTGCCTTGCAAATGCTCAATGTATTTTGCCTGATTTGAGTGTGAAAGACAAAAACAATGCAAAGAATAAACTAAAGCATAAGGTAGCAGTATTAGCATAGGTGAATAACTTAAAGGACAATGATGCATTGGTGGTTAAACAAGGAAGTTATTGTGTCTATTGTTTAGATCACTTTTAAAATATCATATATTTGTGTTCTCTCTGTTTCAATTCCTTAGTTTGATCAGAAATTGAAACTAGCATCAAGTCATTTTTTTCATGTAATTATTTAGTGTTTAACTTGATGCTAGCTAGTTTCATGAATGCACCCTGCATGATTCTTATGTTCTATAACTTCTGCTACTTAAAGTTGCTTCAACTTAGAATCAATTGTAGACTCAAAATCAATTTTGAACTCTTCTTCATAGTGAAACGAAACATGTCAAAATTTATCTAAAACGTGTTTGGTTCTAGTTTGAAAAATTGATACTTGACTCAGAAGTTGATTTTGTTTTGTAGTAACTACGTAGCTTTTGCTTTTGATAAAGAGTATTATAGTGTTTTACTGCTAACTTTCTTTTTACATTAATTGTTTAATTAATATGCTCATTCACGTCAGATTATTTAGTAGAGTCATGTGGAAATAATGTTGATTTTAAAAACTCTGTCGCTTTTGCTTTTGATAAATCTATTAATTCATTTTGAGACTGTCGGATTTAATGTGTGTGTTTTGATTTATGTTGGATTGTTTAGAATTATGATGAAATGCCAACTAACAAGATTTTAGGTATCTATTTACATGTTTGGTTTCAAGTTTAAATACTAGATAATACTGTTTTAGATTATGTAGAATGATGATGAAATATTGGCTAATGTGATTTTAGATAATTGTTTCCATGTTTAGTTTCAAGAATTGATTCTGACTCCATAGTTGATTTTGACTTGAAGCAATTTTAGGTAGGTTTTATATTGGTTAAAAAAACTGTGTTTCACTACTGACTTTCTTTTAGAATACATCTAGATTCTAATCATAAATTACATCACTGCAAATTCAGTTTTAACTAAAATTAATTTCAGTCAAAGTCAATTTTGTAGATGTTCAATTGAATACACAATTTGTGAAACTTAGTATGAGTCTTGTGTTGTAGTTTTGGCAAGAAACGGATAAAACAACATAACTTTTGAGGCAACATTTTTTTTTCATAATTTGCATGATAGGTTAAGCACTCGTCCTTTTCTTAGTCCTATTGAGAAGAAATGGTTGGCTTTTCAGGTATTCTTCTCTATTAGTTTGCTTCCTATAATTTTAATTAGCCTATGACTTTTAATTTTTTTGGTTAATTTTTTGTTTTGGGGTAATATGCAGTTGCTTGTAGCTATAAAACAGTGCCATGAGAATGGAGTGTGTCATGGTAAGTACCAAACCCCAATCGCCAGTCAAAGGGAGAAGGATTATTTAGCTGATGATGATAATTTCTCTTATCATTAATATTGTTCGTAATTTCGTATAAATCTTCATTTTGTTTAAGGTGATATCAAGTGTGAGAATGTGCTGATTGCGTCCTCTAATTGGTTGTACCTTGCTGAGTTTGCATCTTTCAAACCCGCTTACAATTTCTCATTTTTCTTTGACACTGGTGGACGAAGACTCTGTTATCTTGCACCCGAGGTTTGTTCTTTTTCCTTCTATGAGTTAATGTTAGGAATATTTAACTTTGATTCAAGGTCAGACCAACCTCCTAAAAGAAAAGAGATAACAAGAAATAGAGATAATTGTCATTGCCTTTGTTGGAACCAATAAAATGAAGCAACAACAGCATGATGCACACTTGCTACCCTAGAGTATTCCTGCTATGCACAAACCACAAATAGAATGCACAACCAGTAATCCCATAACAGATCTCTAGCAAGTAACAGAATGCACAACCCAGTAATCCCATAGTATTATTTTTATTATTAATTATAAATAAAATATAATAATATTGTTCTTGGCCTGAGAGAATGGATTGAGCCGTAACAACTCATGATAAAATTTAAGTATGATGCTTCTTGCATGCACCAAGGCTAAGTATGATCCTGAAGAAATCACTCCATTATCCAAATATGTTTATAAACACTTGCCAACACTCTGGTGCATTCTTTCCTTTGATATTCATATCAATTGTCTCCTCAATAGCCATCTTCAAAAGCTCTGTTTGTCTTGACAGATAGTTCCCTCCACACACAACATCTAGTAGAACCACCATTACTGCATCATATTTTTATAGCATCATATATTTACTGCATCATATACTGCATTTAGACCTTTGCTTGATGGCCAATGATAACATTCATTCACATTTGACATATACTCCTTTCTCCTTGCATATTATATCCTTTTTCTTTATATCAATTACATGCAGATTTAACAGATTTTAACAGATTTATATCAAATTTTAATAGATTTGACACACATTTTTTAACAGATTCAAGGGGCTTTGTATCAGATTTTAACAGATTTGGCACATATTCATTAACAGATTTTAACTAATATGTGTGTGCTCTTCAACAGCTATTGATTGCACAAAACTACTTGTGACTGGAATTCAGGTGTGAAAGCAACATCAATTGCGCATCACATTGTCCTCACAGCACAAGTAATTTCAGGTTTCTGCTTTCTGCTCACTTTCTGCTCTTATCTTTACTTTCAGCTTCAAATAATCCAATTTCTCCATAATATTCCTACTAATATAACCATATATGTACTAAATGAAGCAACAAATTGCTGATGGTGGCTGGCAAAAGTTCTGCCATGCCATTCTGCCACAGCAGCTATGGCACCACCATTAACAATCTTGGTTTGTCTAAGTTGTATTTGACCCTGGTGGTTGCTGTCATATCATATTATGATTTTGTCAGAAATTGTTGATTTAACAGCTGCAATTGTGAATACTCAAAAAAAATCTAAAAGATGCATAGTTGAATGAATGGCACGGGAAATTCCTGATTTAGTGGATAAGAACCAATAATACTGCTGTTGTTCTGATTTTGATTTTCATTTTTCTTCTACATCCTTGCTTTTTTTTCTAATAAATAAGACTAAATTAACATATATGTTTGTTGACCATACCTTTGATGAAGGTATGGATCATAGTTGGATGAATGCAAGTCGAATTAGTATGGAGTATGAGGCTGGAGTTGAAGACTTTTTGGAATTTGCTAAGCAACATGATCACTTTAGTAGTGGTGGGAAGTTTTGTTGCCCTTGTGTCAATTGTTTGAACGGTGTACGACTAAAAGAAGAAGAACTTCGAGAACACCTGTTGTGTGATGGGATTCTTAGAAGCTATACAACATGGACATGGCATGGTGAGTTATTAGATATATTGACAACATCTAATGTGTCTGCACCGGAGTTGGAAACAGAAATTGATGACAGACTTAAAGACATGATTCAAGATGTTGGTCTAGAAAACTTTTCTAAAGCCCATGTATATGACACGTTGCTTAGTGATGCGGAGACACCTTTGTACAAAGGGTGCTCTAACTTCACACACATGTCTGCGGTGTTAAAATTGGTTCATCTGAAGGCAGCAAATGGGTGGACTGACAAAAGCTTTACTCAATTGCTAGAGTTGGTGAGTGAAATGCTTCCAGAAGGTAACACATTGCCAACCCGCAATTATGACGCTAAGAAGATTCTTTGTCCAGGTATGGAGTATAAAAAAATTCATGCATGCCCAAATGACTACATCTTATACAGAAAAGAATTTGAAGTGATGCACAAGTGTCCTAGGTGTGGGCTCTCACGTTACAAAAAAAAAAGAAGGGTGGTTGTGATAGTGAAGAAGGAACAAAGCAAGGTGCTGCTGTGAAGGTGGTATGATATCTTCCAATAATTCCAAGATTTAAGCGGCTGTTTGCAAACGCCAACGACGCTAAGAATCTTAGATGGCATGCAAATGAAAGGATAAATGATGGAAAGCTTCGACATGTGGCTGATTCCTTACAGTGGAAGAAGATTGATGTAGAGTTTCCTTCAATTGGCAGTGATTCAAGAAACCTCCGCCTTGGTCTGACTTAAGATGGAATGAATCCGTTTGGTAATTTAGCCATTACTCATAGTTCGTGGCTTGTGTTGTTGATAATTTACAACTTACCTCCATCATTATGCATGAAACGTAAGTATATGATGTTGTCTATGTTGATCTCGGGCCCAAAGCAGCCTGGAAATGACATTGATGTTTATCTTTCTCCCTTGATTGAAAACTTAAGATTATTATGGGATGAAGGTGTTGATGTGTATGACGGCTTCGCCAAAGAAACCTTCAAGTTACATGTCGTGTTGTTTTGCACTATCAATGACTTCCCAGCCTATGAAAACTTGTCTGGTTATAGTGTTAAGGGACATAAAGCTTGTCCGATATGTGAAGAATGGACATGTTTCCAACAATTGCAGCATGGAAGAAAGACAATGTATCTTGGTCATAGGAGATTTCTAAGACAGTATCACCCATATCGTAAATTGAAAAGGGCATTTAATGGTCTTCCGGAGATTGAGGAAGCACTTATCCCCTTAACTGGTAAACAAGTTTTTGAGCGGGTGAAAGACATCAACATTGGGTTCGGAAAGTCTTCAAAGAAGGCAACTGTGACAAACCCTTAGAAGAAACGATCTATATTCTTTGATCTCCCATACTGGTGCAAGCTTGATGTTAGACATTGTTTAGATGTTATGCATGTTGAGAAGAATGTTTGTGATAGTTTGATAGGAACTTTGTTGAACATTAAAGGTAAGACAAAATATGGTTTGAATTCTCGGTTGGATATGGTTGAGATGAAAATTCGAGATCAATTAAAGCCATGTGTTGTAGGTATTCGCACATACCTCCCCCCGGCAGCTTACACATTAAGTAAAAAAGAGAGAACCAGTTTTTGTCAATGTTTACACGGAATAAAAGTGCCACAAGGATACTGTTCAAATGTCAAGAGCCTTGTCTTAATGAAAGATTTGAAATTAATTGGATTAAAATCCTATGATTGTCATGTGTTGATGCAACAATTCCTTCCCGTGGCAATTCGTGGCATATTGCCTAAAAAGGTCAGAAATGCCATTACCCGATTGTGTCGGTTCTTCAAACAAATCTGTTCCAAAGTGATTGACCCTAACATGCTAGATGACATGGAAGTTGAGTCTGCTATTATATTGTGTGAATTGGAAATGTTTTTTCCTCCATCCTTTTTTGACATTATGGTACACTTGGTTGTCCATCTTGTTCGAGAGATTAGATTATGTGGGCCCGTATACTTAAGATGGATGTACCCCATCGAACGTTACATGAAAATCTTAAAAGGGTATGTCAAGAATCAGTATCATCTTGAAGGGTCAATTATTGAGAGGTACATTGCTGAAGAAACAGTTGAGTTTTGTTCAGAATATATGTCTACTACCTTTCCTGTCGGGGTTCCTAGGCCATGTCCTGAGGGTAGACGTTTTGGCCAATGTATCCGAGGTGGACAATGTGTGGAAAAACCTTGGGATTTAATGCAGCAAGCTGATTTGTATGTTTTGAACAACACTGAAGAAGTTCAACCATACTTGGCTGCTCACAAGGCCATTGTAAGGAAGCAAAACCCAAGACAATCAGAGAAGTGGTTGTTAAAAGAACATAATAGTACTTTCAAGAACTGGTTTAAAAATTAAATCTTGAGTGATGATTCAGTGTCAGAGACCTTAAAATGGCTTGCATGTGCCCTTAAAAAAGATGTTATTGTATGTAATGGGTACTATATAAATAATTATTCATTCTACACAAAGTCATTGGATGATAGAAGTGTGGTACAAAATAGTGGCATTATGGTAGAAGCTGAGCTATGCATTTCTCCACCTCCAAAGACAACAATCCGTTGTTGGGATGCATGCCTTATTATGGAATCATTGAGGAAATTTGGGAGGTTGTGTATTGTAAATTTCATGTGCCACTTTTTAAATTTAAATGGGTTGATAATAGGACAGGGGTGCACTTTGATGATTCAGGTCAAACCCTTGTTAACTCTATTAGAGTTGGTTACCAGGATGAACCTTTCATAATGGCACAACAGGCTAGACAAGTTTTCTATGTCAAAGATCCTTCAAATGAGATGTTATCTGTCGTAATGCACGGGAAAAACAACGAACCTGAACTTGACAATCTTAACATTGATCACATTCCTGGATTTTCATCTCATATCCCAGTTATATCAGAGGAAATTGATGTTGATGATGTACACGCTGTTCGTCATGATCATAATGAAGGAATACATATTTGACCATTTAAGGTGCTAATAAATAAATAATGTCATTTTTTGTACAATTTTAATTTTATTCTTTATGTAAATTTGATGTTTATCCAGTTATTGACTTTCAATTTATTTTTAAACAGGCACATGGTTGATCAGTCACTTGACCCTAACAGAGTATATAGAAAGACAACACGCCTGAAGGAATTAACAGTTAGACGTGGCAAAGGTCAACAGACTCACGTTGATATAAATGTTCGCATGGGCATTGCTACTGGTGATAATGGGCCCATATTCAGGAGTTATTTGGGCTTCCTTGTCCGTGAGCACATATCTATCCTTACCCCTACTTGGGATGATGTTTCGATGACTTAACGGAACATGCTATGGCAGGATCTTCTGGTAATTTCTTTGTTACTGTGATATTTGGTATTTATTCATTTCAGTATATTATTCTTTATTGTATTGCTAAATAATAAAAAATTTATTATTTTATATAGGTCACTTTTGATATTCCTAATGTGGAGTCCTTGAGGCTGAAGGTCATGTCATCCATGACTACCATGTTTAGGCAATGGAAGTCTCAACTGACCCTGTACATATATAATAAAGAAGATGGCAACATTCCTATGCCTAATTATAGGGGTATAGATGAAGAAACATGGGAGAAGTTTGTTTAGATACGTTTGTCTCCTGAGTGGCAAGTTAGTTTGAAATGATATTTTTCAGCATTGAACAATTACTAAATGTTTACTTATGTTACAGGCAAAGAGGAATAAGGCAAAGGAGTGTCAAGCAACAAATAATTATCCTCATACTTTGTCTCGAGGGGGTTATAAAGTATTGGAGGAAAGGATCTTGACTCAGAAGCAAAGGATGCAAGAAGAAGCAACTGCAGCAGATCCTTCTCTATCATTTGACGGTCCTCCATCCCCACCTAAGAGGCATGAAAAATGGAAGTTAGTTAGGATGGAGAAGTCAGGCGACTTCACATCATCATCTTCCAAGTGTATTGCTGAAAAGATTGTAAGTTTATTTTTGTTCTTAATTGATGATATTATTTTTTGAAAATACTGCATGTTTTAATTAAAGTAACAACAACAACTATTCCTTACTTGCAGGATTCCTTAGTTAAGCAGAGCAGTCAGGGATCATTTGTGGCACAGGGAAGGGATGACATAGTTTCATCTACCATTGTCAAACCTGAACACCCAGGGCGTGTTCGTGGCGTTGGTCAAGGTGTGGGGATTGTTTCATACTTTGGAAAATCTTCACACCATCGATGTTTTGACTCTGTAATCAACCAACAAACAATAGAGTCCTTGAGGCAAAGTATCACTGAAGATGTTATCACCAGGATGAGGGAACAAATAACAGAAGAGCTGGCTGCAAAAGTTTCACAGAATATCATGCAGCAATTAGGCCTACAAGGTCAGTGCCTAGGAACTGCTACAGAGGTGAGGCAGACTGTTCGTGTTAGCAAGAAATTTAGTTGCTCACCAGACGGGGGCATCCCTGAAGAAGCTTTACAATGTAGGTTGTATGTTGAAGAAAACCCAATTAGATTGGTGGCCATTGGAAGAGTTATAGGGGGTGGAGCAACCATACATGATAAGCCCATGCGAGATGATGAGTTGAGGGTCACCGTTGATGACGCACATGACCCTGATGCTCCACTACCCTTGCCCACTGAAGAGTTGCAGGTGGTAGGACAAGCTCTTGGTACTTTCATTGCATGACCAAAACATCTTGTTAAGCAATTGGGTGCAAAGGTGTGTATGGTTTTTATATTTACTATTAACTTATAATATATTGATCATGTTTCTAACAATTTATTTTATTAGATCAAATCCCCAAAGAAGAAACTTACACCCAGGAAACCACGATTAGAGCCAGAGCCAATTGATGATCCTTTGTAGTGCTTGTTGGAGTTGGCTAATAAGATTAGGAGCAAAACTTTGGAGCTCTATTGGGATAAAAAAAATCTTTGGTAGAGAAAACAACATGCCTATGTACATTCACATGCCAGATTGCATGGAAATGTATTCAGGCATGGACGAGATGAACCTAACTCACGTGCAATTTTGAATCATGTAAGTACTTTAACTATTAATTAAATATGTCAATTTTCAACTTTATTACATTTTCTAACATGAATTTCAATATGATTCAGGTATTTGAATAATATATCAATTGAAATGGGCAACAACAATGTCTATGGATTCATTGAACCACAATCCATATTAGGCTTGACAGATAATTCACCTGATGCCAAGTCATATATCATGGATTGGATTGGCCAATCGAACAAGAGGATCTACCTTGCACCATACCTTCATAAGTAAGTATAATTGATATTGATATACTAAAATTTAAACAAAAAATATAAACAATCATTTATGTTACATGTAGTGGCCATTGGCAACTTATTGTTCTTTGCCCGATGGATCATCTCGCGATCTTTTTTTGTTCCTTGCACAAACCTCTCCCTCCGAAGTTGAAGAAAGTGTTTGAAGGGTATGTAAATGTTATTTAATTGTTATTTTTCATTTAACTTACATTTAATTATTATAGTGTGACATTAATGTATAATTTAATTTAACCAGTATTCATGTTGGACATCATATGCTCACGAGCAATAGTCGTGTCAGACCAAGACTTGATTTTGTAATAACAAAGGTAAAAATGTTTCTCTTAGTATTACACAAATACAACATTATGTACACTTATAATACAAATAAGGTGTTATGATAAATCATTCAAATCTTTGTAGGCTAATAAACAAACGACTCGACCGCAATGTGGTTTCTATTTCATGCAGTGGATGGAAAACATAATTCGGATGGGGATAACAGACCATTGGTTAGAGGTACATACTTTTTACCTACAACCGTTTGTGAATTTAATTAATGATACTTACATGTTAATAGTTATTCATTATTTTTCAGACCTTTAGTGACTCAATGCCATTTGCTGAAGAAGCCATCGACTACACTCGCAAGCAATGAACAACATTTTTAGTGTATTGTAGTAAGAAACAGAACAGAGATGTGTCTTCTGAAGCTGATAATTAGAAATATACATGTAGTAGTTAATTACAACCCTATTAGATACAAATTTGTTATTTAGAATAGTTTCTAAGTTAAAGTATGACTTTTGGTTTATGAACCATCTTATTTATTGTCAATTGTTAAGTTATTGGGAAATATATATGTATGGATTGTTTTGTGGACTGTCTAAGTAATAAACAGGTACAAAAATTATGGGAAAACCGTAAAAATCAGACAAAATATTTTTTTTAAAAAAATTAAGCAGACTACGACGATTTTAACAATAACCGTCGTAGTTTGCTTAATTACACTTGCACACTACGACAGTTTACACTAAAATCGTCGTAGTCTGATAAAACAGATTACAACGGTTTCATACTACGATGGTTTTAATTAAAACCGTCGTAGTCTGCAAAAATAGACTACGACACCAGATGCAACTACGATTCAAGAACCGTTGTTATCTGTTTGTTTTAACCGTCGTTATCTGTCTTATCTGTACTAGTGAATATAACTCTTCTTGTTGATAAACATCCTTAATGCAAAGGAAAATAACCTATCAAAAAACATATAAAAGCATCTACAAATGCCAATGTTAAAACATAATAAAAGGCTCAAATGGTTACAAAACAAGGAACATGTTAGAGTACTAGTTTGGTCTACTTTCTCTAAAATATATGAAAAATAAAGATAAACCTAAAGGTTAGAGTAAGCCTTTCCACCCAAACTTAACTCCCAAGAAAATCATCTGTAGGTAGAGACTATTAGTGACCAGGAGCAACAGAATGATCCGTTGATCCCACAAAATGGTCCTCCTCACAACTAGTATCTATTTGATGACTTCCTCCCACGGAAATTGACCCCACACTAGAAGCTGCCACCTTTCCTGATGGGTTAATCCCCTGGTTGAGCATGCCCCTAGAAATGAGACAAACTCTCATCAGAAGAGTCCAAAATGACGAGCATGCCCCAAGGGTGTAGCCTTCTTCGTTGGCTTAGCCTTTGCCAAAGACACTACATGCGAGGCACTAGGTTCATTATCAAGTAATGAGTGGGCATGAGCATGATCCACTTGACCCCTTCTTCCCACTCCAGGACCTTGTTTCCTTACCAAAACTAGGTAAAACAAACATTACCCACAAAACACTCTCGCCCTTCCATGGTGGGCTCCCAAACGCCTCATAAGTCAACATTTGCTTTGTGGGTTTACACATGTTTATTGGTTGATTGCTAGGAGTATACCCAAACAGGCATATCAATGGGTTCTAACTGACTGAAGATTTGAGGCGATTGATGTGCAGCGCATGCGGCGTAGAACACACCTTCGCGTTAAGAGCTATGGCAAGTATACCATAGTCATCAAGTAATAAGTATTTATAAAACAGAGTTTATCGATCCCACGAGGACAAGCAACTCGGAAACTGTATTTTTATTTTACTTTATGAATTTCCCAAAAGGGGATGAGAGCATATCAGTTTTTTATTTAAATATTAATTTAAATTATAAAAGAGCAGAGAGCAATGAGCAAGAGTTTAGACCAAGAAAGAAGAGTGATTGAGATCCTGATTTCACCACTAATTCCCTTTTATACTTTTCTCTTTTGTTATTTATGTATAATCATGGTCAGATCAGATTCCTACCCTCGTGACCGTCTCTCTCAGAATCACCCACGCTGTTTAATTAATTAGATGATGTCCAACGTCTCAAAGCATTACCTAAGTTAATTAAGGAATTAAATCTATGAATCCAAGGACAAACTTAGGTGCAGTCCGCACTACTACCTACTCCCATCTCTGGGACTCTAGTGTAATAATGGTTTAATTCTTTAGTACTACTAGGGATACTTTGTCAGAGTTACCCTAGGTTTACTTATCAATTTATTAGTCGTCAATTAATAAATAACATTAAACACAAAGAATAAACACTCAAACAAATACTGAATAACATCACGAATCATATAAAGAGGATAATTAGGGTTACATCGTTCTCTCAATTAAAGGGAGAGTTAGTTCATGATGAAAAAGAAAACAACACAAGTACTAATTGAAAGACAATACATAGTGAAATCTATAGTCTTCTTCTCTTCTTGCTTGTGGTTGAATCCCGTTGCAGCCTATGAACTGGAGGAGTTCTCAGCCGAAGTGCCGCTGTCTAGGTCAAGCTTTCGAGGACTGAGGATTAGGTCTACAAATCTAACTCTAAGCGAACTCTCGCTGAATGTGAAATAATGTGTATTTGTAGCCTCTAAAACTTTGGATTTGAGCCTCCTGCGAGTCCAACTCGCGTGAGATATTAAACAACTCGCGCGAGTTCATGTTCTAGAGAGGAAACATGTGTTGCAATCCAAGTCACTTCGCGTGAGATGGAATAGTTGGGCACGAGATGAACACGAGATAAGGTGTCGGATAGTTAACTTCTTCTTGAAGTTACACCACCTCGCGCTAGATGATGTTGTTGAGCGCGAGGTGCGCGCGAGATGAGGTGCCAGAGAGTTAACTTGCTCTTGAAGAAAGGGGTTCTCGCAGATGTGAAGAGATGAGCGCAAGATAAGGTTCCAGAGAGCTTTTCTTCTTTACTGGAGCTCCAATTCGTGCGGGTTGTGTTCCAACTCGCGAGAGATGCCTTTTTGGACACGTTTTTCACCTGTTTTTGCCTATTTTTTTATCCTGAAACACTTAACACACCATCAACAAGCTCTAACACGAATTATTATGAATTAAGATCAATTTAGAGTTATTTTGGGTGGATTAAAAGTATAAAAAAGACAATTTATGATATAAAAAGAGTATAAAAATATCTTACTTTTGTGAGTTATCAGCGATGATTGTTGGGATTTGCCAAGCTTAATCAGAACTTATCCCGCACCCCACTTTATAGCACATCCACAAGGTGCGAAGACATTGTGTGCCATCTTTGCAGATACCACTCTATAGTCAACTGATACACAGGAGAATAACTCTCCTTTCTCTCCCTCACATGATTTAAGCAACTTACAAAATGGAGACTTATATAACATGTTATAAGACAATAATTAAGACACATGTAGAATAATTTTACGCCAAGACTAAACTCAGTTATATCTATTACTTTTAAGAATCTTTATTTTTATCTCTTCGTCCACACAAGAAGAGTAGAGCTTCATACCGTTGAGTTGTCTGTTTCCAAGAGTAGCAAAAATTTAAAGAATTTGTCCCAAAAATTTTCCTTGACCATATAACGTTCACTCTTGGAACATATTGGCAATACCACTTTCTCCGTCACCAACACGGCTACTCACTTTTCAACGCATGTAATTCTCTCTCTCCTAACATAGCACAAATAGCTTCAGATTTATTAATCTCAAACAACACCTAGGGCATGGAAAATAAGATTTAAAAGCACATGATATATGATATGAGGTCTCCTTAATTGAACCGATTTTAACGATTAAGATTTCTTATTCTTTCCATTTTAACGGAACGCTCATGTGTATAATAACGTGCGTGTTAGTTAGTTTGTTTTCTTAGAAAAAAAATTAACTTTTAGTTCATACAAGTTCTTTTTATTTATACTTAAATTTTTTATAACATTTAATTTTTAAAATTTTTATTTTTTTATCATTTTTTTCTTGTAATTTTTCTTCTCTTATATTTAGTTTTTATAAATTATTTGTTACTAAAACAAACATGCTAAGTCTAGAAAGATATTAAAGAAAAGACTTTTGATATATATATAGGACAGAGTCGACCCTGAAAGATTTCTGGGAAATTAAACCAATAAGAGACAATTGAATAGAAATTGACTTGTATAAAGATATAAATATCTTTATTAACGTAAATAAATTTCCTGATAAGATTGGTATACTGCCAAAAGATTTTATCAGAAATGAGATGGAAAATCAGTTTAATGAACTGTAACACTACGATAGTTAGAAATTCTGCACACGAAGTCAATACTGAAAACAATCGTAGAAATATCCATAGCCCATCCTTGATTGCCGGATAATGAACAGTTCCATCATCTCGGTGATTTGTCATTACATATAAACCCATAAGCCACGCTGGGGAAGAAAATATATCTATTAAATGCCAAAATTTGCTTGTTAAACACGTATTTGCCACTTCTATTTATACGTAAATTTCATGCTCACTTCTTCACAAATAACCATTTATTGAGTTAAAGACATTGCTACTGAGTCCTTAGTATTCTGTGAGCAATGGCTTTAACTATGGACACAAAATCTATTGTTATATTTTTCGTGTTTTTCTGGACATGCACATTTCGTGCCACGTGTCGCACACTGTCTGAGGCTTCAATTGCCAGAAAGCATGAAGAGTGGATGGCTTCGCATGGCCGTGTTTATGCTGACAGTGCAGAGAAGGAGAGGCGTCAACAGATATTCAAGGAAAACATGGAGTTCATAGAGAAACACAACAACGAAGGAAACAAGAGATACAATTTAAGCTTAAACAGTTTTGCGGATTTAACTAACGAAGAATTCGTTATGTCTCACACAGGAGCTGTCTCTAAGCCACCAACTCAATCAAATGGTTTGTTCAAGATAAACACGAGTGTTAGTGAGATTGAGCCACGCATGGATTGGAGAAACCAAGGAGCCGTCAATGATATTAAGAACCAAGGCCAATGTGGTAAGTTGTTGTATACAATGAATAATTATCATGCCTTTCAAAATTTCAATTCACTCGTAAGAAAACCATTAAAAGAAAAAGAAAAGTGAAATATTGTTAGAATTTCTTTAGTCAATGACTCGTGCTCACGCTCAAGGTTTAAATATTGAGTAATACTACATAACTCATTCTAGATTTTCTGTTACTATGATACTATTGGAGTAAAATAATAGATATAAAGAAAAGCTCGGATTAGATTATATTAGTAACAAGATTTTGTATTAGTAACATATAAAATATTTATACATAAAAATGTTCTAAGAATTTGAAAGAATAAAAAGGGTTGAGATCATTCAAAAAAAAATATAAATATTATCAACTTTAAAATCCTACTTAGATATTGAGCATTTATTAAAATATACTTTGATATGAGTTGTAATATTTTTCAATAAATAATTGTAATTTCGGAAAAAAAAATAGATTTATTTTGTTAAAACATTTGCATTAGGTATTTAATTATAACCCACCTCAGATGGTAGGTTGTTAATCTTAAATTATATATTACTTGTACTAATTTTAATAAAAGTAAATTAAATTAGATTTAAATATATTTTTTCCTGCTACTTAATTGATTTTTTATTTTTAACTCCTCGTGATTTTCTTCTCCAGTTTTATTTTTTATTTTTAGTTTTAAAGAAATTTTTGTTTTATTTTTTTGTCTCTGTAATTATTTTTTGAGTAATATTTCATCCCTTTAAATATTATTTTTGGCTTAAAAGGCAATTTTGCTCACTCTAGTTTCATAATTTTTGAAATTTCATCTCCTATTTTTTTTAATTCGTATATTTATTTCCTCATTATTCAAAACTTTGTAAATTTGGTCCTCGTTATAATTGGATGAATATTGACTATGAAATCAGTAGTATTAACTGATACGTGGATTTTTTTAATCACATTTTCTTTGATTTATTTTATAAAAAATAGAAAAAAATAAAATTTAGCTTCTAGTCATTGTTGAAATGAAATTAGGATTTCATATATATTTTTTTAAACGTCCTATATCTAATTTAATTTGAATAGTTGTTAAAAGTTATGTTTCACTTTTACTAATTTTAATAAAAATAGAATAAAACATGTAATAAAAAAATCTAATAGAACCCAACTTTTAAATTTTTAAAAACCAACGTATTAAATTTATAAGTTATAAAACTAGAGGACGAAATTTCTAAAAAAGGATGGACAAAATTTATATTTAAGCTTTATTTTTACATTTTTAGTCTTTATAAATTACTCTTTACCAGGACTAAAATGAAAAATATAATTTACAAGGAAGAAATGTGAAATAAATAATTCTTAGTGACAAAAAATGAAATAAAAAATTTATAAGAACTAAAAGTGAAATATATTTTAAAAACTAAACATGACAAACAAAACTGTGAGACTAAGAATAAAAAACATTAAATTTAAAAAATATTTAACTCATTAAGTTATTAGCATTTGTTATATTAAATTAATATCATATTTGATGTATTGAAGACATATATCAATTAGTTTTATGCAATTACATTAGAAATGTCTGTTAGTATATGATGCATTAGATAGGTGTAAAATGTAAATTAGTAATGTCTCTATCGGTGTTAACGAATAAAAACATGTTACTTACACTACTTGGTGACGTAAAAATCAATAAGAGTTAAAAAATCCCTTTATAGTGTTTATTATTATTTTCTAAAAAAATTATATTGTATTAAACAAATTAAGGCTAAATTAATGCCAAAATAAAGTTAGTGTATGACATCCTTTATAGTGTGTGTGTGGTGATATTGATCTTGAATCGCAATTCCTTAATTTGGGTCATATTTGATTTGCCATGGATGCAGGGAGTTGTTGGGCATTTTCAGTAGTGGCAGCTGTTGAGGGGCTTACGAAAATCAATACTGGGAAGTTGATCTCGTTGTCTGAGCAACAATTAGTGGATTGTGCCAGCAACGGGTATGGTGGTGGCTGCCGTGGATACTATGTGGACAAAACCTTTGAATATATACAATATTATGGTCTTGCAACAGAAGCAGAGTACCCTTACAAGGGAAGTGGAGGAACTTGTCGTGCGTTCAATCGTGCAGCCACGATTAGTGGTTACCAAGACGTACCTTCACAAAAAGAGGAGGAACTTCTCAAGGCCGTGGCCAACCAACCTGTATCAGTACTCCTTGATGCTGGTGGACAAGCATTTCGATTTTACTCAGGAGGAGTTTTCACTGGTGAGTGTGGAACTACTCTTAACCATGCAGTTACTGCTATTGGATATGATGAGGGCTCAGATGGCAAGTATTGGTTGATAAGGAATTCATGGGGCAAACAATGGGGTGAAGGTGGTTACATGAAGCTGAAGAGGGACACTGGTGCCCCTGAAGGTCTTTGTGGTGTTAACCTGCAAGCTTCTTATCCCATAGCTTAAGTATATGTTCATGTCACAGTGTGGTTATATATAGAACATATTAGCCTATAATATTATTATGCATGTACCTCTGCTTTTCGTTGGTAATTTTCTACGTATTATCATGTTGCCCATCCCATGCTACAATGTAGCATCTATCAGATTATGTTGATCGATCAAGTTTAAATTATTGAGGAAAAACAAAACTTATTGACTACCGTATGTTATTCTCTGTACATGTTTCAATACTGTTTGATCAATCTATCGGAATCGAAACCTCTCAGAATGGTGAATTTAACTAGATTGGAGGTGACCCAAACTCTACATTAGATGCACCATACAGAAGCCCTCACGAATATTGGTGGTACCTAACTTATCAGATGGGTTATATTTTTTTCTTACTTCATAATTATTTAAACATTTGTTATTTAAGAAAAATAATTTCTGAAAAAAATAGTTATTAATTTTACGCAAAGAACTGAAATAGTACCTGGCTATTGGTGGTACACTCAGTTGGAGCTTTCTAGTTGCATGAAGGTTTCTAAATGAACCAAATCAGGCACTTGTTCCGTTGAGAAAACCTGTGAACCTTCAACACTTAAGTGAATGATTGTCTTTGTGGTAGTACATAATTAGATCAGATTATCTTACCTGGTACCCCTGTCTCTAGATTAAGTAGCAAGAATGTAACCTTAGGGCGGTTACAAAGGATATCCACCCATCTCCATGTGAGACGTGGGTTGTGGTGTAAAGTAACATGCGGCGCGTCTGCAACGTGAGCATGCCATGACGGGCTCTTTATGAGCTCGCTCAAGGTCAGGTTCCGCCCGAGTTAGTATATAAGCCCCTTGAGCTGTGAGATCCTTATAAAGGATTGGTACATAAACCCCTCAACTTGACAAGCTTAAGGTCTTGAGAAGTCTGTCTTTTTGAATTTCATGCGCATTAGCTTTTTTGTAGGGTTTTAATGATGCTACCTTACACCAATTTCAAAACTCTTATCACGAAATGATAAGTGGAAGGAGAGAAACTTTTCATTCTCGTTTCCCTTTTCTACCACCCAAGCAGCCTCGCAATAAAGGCTCTATAAGGATACGTCTCATTAGTCATGTCATGTTTATGAGTTAACTACTCGGAGCATGATGCTTGAATACAAGTCACGTCTAATCGTTACTACATGTTGTTATGACATTAGAGTGGATAATGTCAGTCTTTAGTCACCTTAACATATTTAAAGACTAACACTATGCTATCCTTACTCGGTCAAAGTGATGCATACGTGAAGTCACCAAATCGTAATTTTCCTAACTTATATATATTCACTCTCAGGATGTATCCCTAGACAACATATATATTCTGATATCTAACGCTTTACATGACTTGATGTGCTCGACGAAATACTAATTTAAGTTTAAAGTGTCTTTTGCAAGTACACTCCCCATCTTGGCGAGGATGGCGCATAAGGTATGTTACAAGGCTCTCTAGCCGAGTTAAGAAATAACCTCTTTCCATTCCCACCCAAATGCATGTCCTCTAGATTTTGGTAAGAACATTTGGCACCCACCACGGGCTCTGGTAAAAGTTTCCCAAGGCCACTCTCATTTGTTTAACACCCGAGGCCAAATCTTAAGTGCCTTGAAAGCCCTCATGAATCATGCAGTTAGTAGAGTTAAGAGCCAACTTGACATTTTTGAAAGGTTTTATTTGCCTATTTAAGTGCAACTCTCACTTTAGAAAAGGTTACACACTTGACTTTCACATCATTATTTATCTATTAAGAACAAGACATTAAACTTTTTCTTCTACTCCTTAAAATAATAAAGCTTCTTGAGCCTAAATTGTCATACCATGTGAAAGCCTTTCTTTGTAAGATTTAATCTATCAAAATTGAAACAACCATTGTATTCTTCCTTTGACATTATTTGTACAAGGTTGTTCTTCACCATAATATTCAGTGAAAGAATTGTGGATTATCGAAGTGTAATCAAGAATTTGTAATTAAGAAAAGGGGTGTTTTTCTTGAATGTTGATGTAGGGATCTCGGGATGAGATTGTAACTCTACACTAATTGTTTAGTGGAGAAAATCTCTAACGTGGTTCAGGGGACTAGACATAGCCTTCAGTGGTGGAAGATGAAGTAAGATAAAATCTCTATGTAGTTCTCTCTATCCTTATGTTTTTTATTTTTCGCTGTATCATATTTTCCAATTAACGGGTCGGAATTGAGATTATAATTTTTAAAATTAAAGAATTATTAAAATAATGAAGAAAAGTACGAGAAACTTAATTCACCTATTTTTTTAAGTTTTTATCTATATTTACATGTCATACCTATGAGTTGTCTGTAGCAAAAACTTAAACAATTTGTCCCAAAAAATTTCCTTGACCACGTCCAAACACGTTCACTCTTGGAACATATTGGCCAAATAGTACTTCCTTTGTCACCAACACGGCTACTCACTTTTCCACGCATGTAATTCTCTCTCCTAACATAGCACAAATAGCTTAAGATTTATTAATCTCAAACAACACCTAGGGCATGGAAAATAAGATTTAAAAGCACATGATATATGATATGATATATGTCTCCTTAATTGAACCGACTTTCACGATTAAGATTTCTTGTTCTTTCAATTCTAACAAAACGCTCCTGTGTATAATAATAACGTGCGTGTTAGTTAGTTTGTTTTCTCTAAAAAAAAAATAATTAACTTTTAGTTCATACAAGTTTTTTTATTTATCCTTAAATTTTTATAACATTGTATTTTTTATCTTTATATTTTTTTATCATTTTTTCTTGTAATTTTTTCTCTTATATTTAGTTTTTATAAATTATTTTTTACTTTTAGTTCTTATAAGAAATAATTTATAAGACTATATATAGAAAAATATTTTACAAGAATTAAATCTAAAAAGAAAAAAAATTACAAGAAAAAGAAAAATATAAAATATAAGAACTAAAAATAAAATATCATAAAAAAATATTAGGGAAAATATTTTCCTCCGAGGATCGAAAATAAACAAAAAATTAAATGAACCAAAATACATGCTAAGTCAAGAAAGATATTAAAGAAAAAACTTTTGATATATAGGACAAATGATTTCTGGGAAATTAAACCAATAAGAGACAATTGAATAGAAATTGACTTGTATAATGATATAAATATCTTTATTAACGTAAATAAATTTCTTGATAAGATTGGTATACCGCCAAAAGATTTTATCAGAAATGAGATGGCAAATCAGTTTAATGAACTGTAACACTAAGATGGTTAGAAATTCTGCACACGAAGTCAATACTGAAAACAATCATAGAAATATGCAGAGCCCATCCTTGATTGCCGGATAATGAAAAGTTTCATCATTTCGGTGATTTGTCATTATATATAAACCCATAAGCCACGCTGGGGAAGAAAATATATCTATCAAATGCCAGAATTTGCTTGTGAAACACGTATCTGCCACTTCTTTTAATACTTAAATTTCTTGCTCACTTTTTCACAAATAACCATTTAGTCAGTTAAAGACATTGCTACTGAGTCCTTAGCATTCTGTGAGCAATGGCTTTAACTCTGGACACAACATCTATTGTTATATTTTTCGTGTTTTTCTGGACATGCACATTTCGTGCCACGTGTCGCACACTGTCTGAGGCTTCAATTGCCAGAAAGCATGAAGAGTGGATGGCTTCGCATGGCCGTGTTTATGCTGACAGTGCAGAGAAGGAGAGGCGTCAACAGATATTCAAGGAAAACATGGAGTTCATAGAGAAACACAACAACGAAGGAAACAAGAGATACAATTTAAGCTTAAACAGTTTTGCGGATTTAACTAACGAAGAATTCGTTATGTCTCACACAGGAGCTGTCTCTAAGCCACCAACTCAATCAAATGGTTTGTTCAAGATAAACACGAGTGTTAGTGAGATTGAGCCACGCATGGATTGGAGAAACCAAGGAGCCGTCAATGATATTAAGAACCAAGGCCAATGTGGTAAGTTGTTGTATACAATGAATAATTATCATGCCTTTCAAAATTTCAATTCACTCGTAAGAAAACCATTAAAAGAAAAAGAAAAGTGAAATATTGTTAGAATTTCTTTAGTCAATAATTTGTGCGACAATCAAGTAGGCTTAAATACATAGCAATGTCAAGAGGAACTCAGTAGGCCGTTAATCACTCAATTAATTTATAAAACATATATGTTTATGTATTTTTTTAATACTTTTTTTTTTTGTCTTTTTTTCAATTATTTAATTATATATGTATTGAAATTGTCAAATAAATATTTATCGTAAGTACAAAAGCAAACAGTTTATACACCAAGAAAGTGTTTAACATATACAGAGGTATTTAATTATAATCCACCATGGATGGTGGGTTGTAAATGTTAAAATTATATATTACATTTACTAATTTTAATAAAAGTAAATTATAAATTAGATTTAAATATAATTTTTCCGGTTACTTAATTGATTTTTTATTTTTAATTCCTCATAGTTTTCTTTTCTAGTTTGTTTTTTAATTTTAGTTTTAATGAAATTTTTGTTTTATTTTATTTTGTCTCTGTAATTTTATTTTAGTAATTTTTCATCCTTTTAAATATTACTTTTGGCTTAAAGGGCAATTTTGCTCACTCTTGTTTCATAATTTTTGAAATTTCATCTCCCATTTTTGTAATTCGAACATTTATTTCCTCATTTTTCAGAACTTCGTAAATTTGGTCCTCATTATAATTTGATGAATATTGACTATGAAATCAGTAGTGTTAACTGATACATGGATTTTTTTTAAATCACATTTTCTCTGATTTATTGTTTAAAAAATAAAAAAAAATAAAATTTAGCTTTTAGTCATTGTTGAAATGAAATTAGGATTTCATATTTTTTTTTAAAATAGTTGTTAAAAGTTATGTTTCATTTTCACTAATTTTAATAAAAATAAAGTTAAAAAATGTAATGAAAAAAATCTACTAGAACCCAACTTATAAATTTTTAAAAATGAACGTATTAAATTTCTAAGTTATAAAAGTAGAGGAAAAAATTTCTAAAATTTTATAAAAAGAGGGGCAAAATTTATATTTAAGCTTTATTTTTACATTTTTAATCTTTATAAATGACTCTTTACTGGGACTAAATTGAAAAATATAATTTACAAGGAAGAAATGTGAAATAAATAATTCTTAGTGACAAAAAATGAAATAAAAAATTTATAAGAACTAAAAGTGAAACATATTTTAAAAACTAAACATGACAAACAAAACTGTGAGACTAAGAATGAAAAAACATTAAATTTAAAAAATATTTAACTCATTAAATTATTAGCAAAGTCATATTAAATTAATATCATATTTGATGTATTGAAGACATATATCAATTTGTTTTATGCAATTACATTAGAAATGTCTTTTAGTATATGATGCATTAGATAGGTGTAAAATGTAAATTAGTAATGTCTCTATCGGTGTTAACCAATAAAAACATGTTATTTATACTACTTGGTGATGTAAAAATCAATGAAAGTTAAAAAAATCCCTTTAAAAAAAATCCCTTTATTATTATTTTCTAAAAAAAATTATATTGTACTAAACAAATTAAGGCTAAATTAATGCCAAAATAAAGTTAGTGTATGACATCCTTTATAGTGTGTGTGGTGATATTGATCTTGAATATCGCAATTCCTTAATTTGGGTCATATTTGAGTTGCCATGGATGCAGGAAGTTGTTGGGCATTTTCAGCGGTGGCAGCTGTTGAGGGGCTGACGAAAATCAATACTGGGAATTTGATCTCATTGTCTGAGCAACAATTAGTGGATTGTGCCAGCAACGGGTATGGTGGTGGCTGCCGTGGATACTATGTGGACAAAACCTTTGAATATATACAATATAATGGTCTTGTAACAGATGCAGAGTACCCTTACAAGGGAAGTGGAGGAACTTGTAGTGAGTTCAATCGTGCAGCCACGATTAGTGGTTACCAAGACGTACCTCCACAAAGCGAGGAGGAACTTCTGAAGGCCGTGGCCAACCAACCTGTATCAGTACTCCTTGATGCTGGTGGACAAGCATTTCAATTTTACACTGGAGGGGTTTTCACTGGTGAGTGTGGAACTACTCTTAACCATGCAGTTACTGCTATTGGATATGATGAGGACTCAGATGGCAAGTATTGGTTGATAAGGAATTCATGGGGCAAACAATGGGGTGAAGGTGGTTACATGAAGCTGGAGAGGGACACTGGTGCCCCTGAAGGTCTTTGTGGTGTTAACCTGCAAGCTTCTTATCCCATAGCTTAAGTATATGTTCATGTCACAGTGTGGTTATAGAACATATTAGCCTATAATATTATTATGCATGTACCTTTGCTTTTCGTTGGTAAAAGACCAGTAATTTTCTATGTATTATCATGTTGCCCATCCAATGCTACAATGTAGCATCTATCAGATTATGTTGATCGATCAGTTCCTGTTTCTCAAGTTTAAATTATTGAGGAAAAACAAAACTTATTGACTACCGTATGTTATTCTCTGTACATGTTTCAATACTGTTTGATCAATCTATCGGAATCGAAACCTTTCAGAATGGTGAATTTAACTAGATTGGAGGTGACCCAAACTCTACATTAGATGCACCATACAGAAGCCCTCACGAATATTGGTGGTACCTAACTTATCAGATGGGTTATATTTTTTTCTTACTTCATAACTATTTAAACATTTGTTATTTAATAAATAATAATTTCTAAAACAAATAGTTATTAGTTGTACGCAAAGAACTGAAACAGTACCCGGCTATTGGTGGTACACTCAGTTGGAGCTTTCTAGTTGCATGAAGGTTTCTAATTGAACCAAATCAGGCATTTGTTCCGTTGAGAAAACCGGTGAGGATACCTGAAAAAAAAAAAAAAAAAACTTCAACACTTAAAGTTAATGATTGTCTTTGGTGGTAGAGCAGAATTAGATCAGATTATGTTACCTGGTACCCCTGTCTCTAGATTAAGTTGCAAGAATGTAACCTCGGGCGGTTGCCGAGGATATCACCCCATGTCCATGTGAGACGTGGGTTGTGGTGTAACGTAACAAGCGACGCCTTGCAACGTGAGCATGCCATGACGAGCCCTTTATGAGCTCAAGGTCAGGTTCCGCCGAGTTAGTACATAAGCCCCTTGAAATGTGGTACATAAATCCCTTAAAAAGGATGTGGTACATAAACCTCTCAACTCTGTTAGAACAAGGCTCTCTATTGTGATTGAAAACTAACGTAAAAAATTTTATTAAATTGGGAAAAACAGAGCATTACAACAACTTCTTATTATCAATGCTACATCAGCATGGAGTTAGTTACAAGGCTAACAGAAACCTACGCTTTTTGTAGCACAACCATCAGAGTCTGATCATGATAACTTGCATTACAACAACACACCTCCTAGTACAAGTTATCCAAGCTTTCCATTCCCATAAGCTTCTTCAATTCCTCAAACCTCACTCTCTTAAGAGGTTTGGTCAGTATGTCAGCCAACTGAACCTCGGTTTTACAATGCTCCACATCAAGCTTGTCTTCATTCACTTGTTCTCTAAGAAAATGATACCTCCTCTCAATGTGCTTGCTCCTGCCATGGCTAACAGGGTGTTTTGCAAGATCAATTGCAGACTTGTTATCAATCGACTTCACCTTCACCTTGCTTGTCACAAATCCTCATTTCTTCCAATAGCATTTTGATCCACATAGCTTGACAAGCAGCATATGATGCAGCTACATACTCTGCCTCACACGATGACAAAGCTACCACATCCTGTTTCTTTGAGCTCCAGCATATCAATGCCTTCCCTATCATGAACAAATACCCAGCAGTACTCTTTTTATCATCCACATCACCTCCCCAGTCAGAATCTGAATACCCCAAAACCTCAATTTTCTTCAAATTGTTTTCACTTGGCATCAACACGCCATGATCAGTAGTTCCTCTGATAAACCTCAAAATTCTCTTGACTGCAAGCAAGTGGCATGACCTTGGCTGTTCCATGAATCTGCTCAATAACCCAACACTATGACTGATGTCAGGTCTAGTGTTGCACAAGTATCTCAGTGAACCAATGATCTGTTTGTACAGTGTAGCATCTACAATCTCCCCTGGTGATTCTCTGCTCAGTTTCAAACCAGTCTCCATAGGTGTAATAGCTGGGTTGCAGTTTGTCATTTTGAACCTCTTCAAAATGTCTTCAGCATACTTCTTTTGATGAAGAAAGACCCCTCTGTCAGTGAATTTGAATTCCATCCCTAGAAAATATGACAAATTTCCTAGATCACTCATCTCAAATTCCTTCATCAGCATTGACTTGAACTTCATATTCTCTTGCTCATTTGCACCTGTGATCAGTAGATCATCCACATAAAGACATAAGATTATATGATCAGACTTACTAGAGCCCTTCACATATACTCCATGTTCTGAAACACACTTAGTGCATCCTGCCTTTATCAGAAAACTATCAATCCTCTTATTCCAAGCTCTTGGAGCTTGTTTCAGCCCACACAGTGCCTTCTTGAGCCTATACACCTTGCTCTCTTGACCCTTAACTTCAAAACCTGGTGGCTGCTTCATATAGACTTCCTCTTCTAATGGACCATTCAAAAATGCAGATTTTACATCCAGTTGATGCAAATTCCATCCATACTGTGTTGCTATTGTTACCAAAATCCTGACAGTCTCTAGTCTGGCTACTGGTGCATATACCTCATTAAAGTCAATACCTGTCCTCTGCAGAAACCCCTTTGCTACCAACCTTGCCTTATACTTTGCAATCTCACCATTTGGCCTCAGCTTCAGCTTGTAAACCCACTTTACATCAATTGCCTTCTTCTCAGTTTGTGACACAAGTACCCAAGTCTTATTCTTCTCAATAGCTGCCAATTCCTCTTTCATAGCATCTAACCAATTTGAATCTCTCATTGCTAATTCGAGATTTATTGGTTCTGATTCAGCTAACATGTTTTCCTCAAGTAATTCACCCTCTTGGTCTATTGCTTGATCAGGAAACACATCATATTCTGTCAATCTCACTGAAGGTACCCTTGTTCTAATTGATCTTCTGACCACTGGTTGTTCAGGTCCAGTTTCAGTACCAACCCTGATAGGATTCTCTTCAGCATCACAATCATCAAGAGTGGCTCTAACTGTAGGTGGTACAATTTCTCTCTGTGTTGAATTTTCATTCCAGCACCAGCCTCTTGCCTCATCAAATTGTACATCCCTACTCTTGACCATCTTGTGATCTGTTGGTGAATACAATTTGTAAGCACCAGTTGAGTGATAACCAACGAACACCATTGTTTAACTTCTATCATCGAACTTTTTTCTCAATTGTTCTGGTACATGTCTATAGCACAGTGAGCCAAACACCCTAAAGTGACCAACACTTGGCTTCTCACCAGTCCATGCTTCATAAGGTGTCACACCTTGCAGCTTCTTTGTAGGACTTCTATTCAGAATGTACACTGCAGTAGCAGCAGCTTCTGCCCAAAACCTCTTTGGCATTCCTTTTCCATTGAGCATACTTCTGGCCATATTCATTATGCTCCTATTCTTCCTCTCAGCAATGCCATTATGTTGTGGTGTGTATGGAGCTACAATCTCATGAATTATGCCCTCATTCTCACAGAATTTGGCAAATTCAAGGGAAGTGTATTCACCTCCACCATCAGTTCTCAATTTCTTAATGCTACAACCACTGTCCTTCTCAACAAGTAGCTTAAATTTCTTGAACTGTGGGAAGGTGTCACTCTTTTTCTCAATCATATATATCCACACATGTCTAGTGTACTCATCAATGAAAGTGAGAAAATAGTGATTACCTCCAATAGATTGAGCCTCCATAGGTCCACACAAATCAGAATGTACAGCTTGCAATTTCTGTGATGATTTCATGGGTAAATCATGCTTGAATGCCTTTCTTGCAGACTTAGCAAGGCAGCATTCTTTGCAAAGGTGTCTTGGAACCTGAATTTTAGGAAGACCAGTCACCATACCTTTTGCATTCAACATGCTCAGGTTCCTAAAATTCAAATGGTCATATCTATGATGCCATGTCCAATTCTGATCATCAGCAACAGTGGTAACAAAACATTTGTGATCAACCATGTTAATGCACACTTTGAAGGTTTTGTTACTTGACAGTGGAGCTTTAAGAACCAATCTCTCTTTTGAATCAAAAAGCTTCATTTCTTTATCCACCATCATCACTGTATAATTCTTCTCAAGTAATTGACCAACACTAATCAAGTTACTCCTCATGCTTGGCACATACAACACATCTGTGATGATAGCCTCTTTGCCATCCTTCCTCTTAACCATGATGCTTCCAATACCCTCAGAATTCACTTGACTATTGTCTGCAAATCTGATTCCTCTAGAACTAGATTCATCCAGATCTACAAACCAACCTCTGTTTCCAGTCATGTGGTTGCTGCAACCTGTGTCTAGGTACCACACATTTGATGTGTCATCATCCAATTGTGTTGTAGCCATCAACATTGCATCATCTGAGTCACTTTCTGCCAGCTGAGCCTCATCTTTCCCTTGATTGTTTGATCCTCTACTTGGACAATTTCTTGCATAATGACCATACTTCTCACAACTAAAACATTGTACCTCATTCAGATCCTTCTTCTTTGGATTCTTACTATTAGAAGCACTTTTGTTCTTGGCATCATTCTGATTCTTTGAACATTTGTTCTCAGATTCAATATTACCCTTCTTCTTTTTCCACTTCTCTTTGTTCTTCTTGAACCATGAAGCCTCATCTTTGACCTTCTTGGTGAATTTTGCTTGCAAAGCCTTTGATCATTCCCTCTCTCTGTTTTCCCTCGCTTCACCTCATCTCATGAGCTTCCAAAGTAGCTTGTAACTCCTCAAGCTTCATAACAGAAAGATCCTTAGACTCTTCAATTGCAACTACAATGTGATCAAAATTTGCAGTTAAGGCCCTCAACACCTTCTCAATCTTTTGCAAATCAGTGACCGTTTCACCACATGTTTTCATCTGATTGGTCAAGACTACCAATCTTGAAAAGAATTCTGATATGGCTTCACCTTCTTTCATATTCAACACCTCGTACTGCTTCCTCAAAGCCTGTAACTTCACCTTCTTTAACTTTTCATCACCTCCATAGAGCCTTTTTAGAGTCTCCCATGCTCTCTTCGCCGTTTCTTCCTCAATGATCTTTTCAAAGACATTACCATCAACGCATTGATGTATGATGAACAAAGCCTTTTCATCTTTCTTCTTCATATCATGATGCAAGGTTCTTGCAGCCTCATTGGCATCTGCTGCCAATTTTGCAACTCCATCATTCACAATTTCAAGCACATCTTGAAATCTGAATATGACTTTCATCTGCGCACACCACCGATCGTAATTCTCGCCTTTAAACACCGGAAGATTCGCTGGAAATTGGGAACTCGTCGTGCTTTGATTTGCCATTACAGAAATTGGATCTTAACCAATGCTCTGATACCAAATTTGTTAGAACAAGGCTCTCTATTGTGATTCAAAACTAACGTAAAATTTTTTATTAAATTGGGAAAAACAGAGCATTACAACAACTTCTTATTATCAATGCTACATCAGCATGGAGTTAGTTACAAGGCTAACAGAAACCTACGCTTTTTGTAGCACAACCATCAGAGTCTGATCATGATAACTTGCATTACAACAACAAACTCAACAAGCTTAAGGTCTTGAGAAGACTGTCTTTTTGAATGTCATGCGCATTAGCTTTCTTGTGGGGTTTTAAACCAATTTCAAAACTCTTGTCACGAAACGATAAGTGGAGGAGGCGAAACTTCTAATTCTGGTTTCCCTGATGTATCACCCAGGCAACCCTGCAATAAGGGGTGAAACTTCTTGTTCTCGCTGGATTTTGAGGTGGTCCGAGCTGAGCTCGGCCCTAAGAAATCCGGCGGCGTGAGGGGTTGGAACCCTCGTTGATGTGTGAGTGATTTAGGTTTTATTTCGTGTGTTATTGTCGAATCCTCTGTTAGTATTTATAGGGATCGTAATTAGGGTTCCATATTCGTGGATTTCGTGGGGAAGATAGCTTCAGGCCCAAGAATCCCGAGAAATCAGGGAAAGATATATGTCCAGATTTGTTCTGTTTATGTTGAGCTCAACCCGGTCAGTGGGGTGAGCCCGGGTCCAGTGGATGAGCTCGGTGCTCATCCCCTGCCCGGTACATCAGCCCCCGAGCTCGGGCCAAGCGATTGATTGACATTGAGTTAAGTCGCGAGATCGGTCATCCGAGGTATAATGGCGGGAAACGTTCGCGATGGTTGGTATTCCTTCATTTTGAATTTAAATCTAATAATTACTTTTATTATTGTTATATTTTATTTTTTATTTTTGATGGGCCCTGCCATTGATGGGCCATGGAATGGGCCTAACCATTACCTTTGGCTGGTAACGGCTCTTGGTCTTCTTAAGCACGCCCGCTCTTCATTTTCCCTTCTCCTTTATTTCCTGGCGCTTTCATCTTCTCTTTCTCCTTTTCCGCTTCACCCTAAGGTTTGCGTTCTTCACACTCCAAGCCACCCTTGTTTCTCTCTTGCTCGCCATTGCCTTCGTTTGTCCTGTCCTCTAAAGGTTGGTTCGGCTTGCGCCAGTCTTGTTGTTGTCTTCTACGCTCGCCATTTTCTCTGGTCTTCCATTTTTGCTCTACCTTAAACTAGGTATGTCTTCCTCACATTCCTCTGCCACCCATAGTGTAGAGAGTTTGATTCCCCCCTCCGTTTCGGGTTCTGAACCCGAATCAACGGAGGCTTCTTCCTCCTCCGCTGAAATATCCACGGCGGAGGTCAGCGTTAGTTCTGAACGCGCCCCTGGTACTACCGAGGTCCCCCCTGCTGGGGCCGAGGTTGCCCCCGTTAGAGTCGCTGAGGTCTCCCCAGTTGAGGCCACGGTGAGATGTGTTGAAGTTGCTATAGAGGTGTCCGGCGGGGGTAATGTCCTCCCCGGTACCGCCGAGAGGGAGATCGCGAGGGAGGCCGAGGAGGCCGACCTATGCGTCCCCATACCTGACCAGGAGCCCGACTTCTCGTGGCTACTGGAGGAAGTGACGAGCCAAGTATCCTCCTTTGACAACCTAGAAAGCGTTCAGGCCGTCCTTGACCATTATGATATCCTAAGGGAGGGGTTCGAGGAAGTGGTTCGATTCCGGACTTGCAAGCACCATCAGAGGGTTCACACTCGGACCCTCGTGTCCGGTGTATATGCCATCACCATCAGAGGGTTCACACTCGGACCCTCCTGCACGGTCTCCCCTTGCCCATCAGTAGCCGAGCTTTGATACACTCAGCCCGGGAGGAGGACCCCTTCCAACACTTCCTAGGTAATAGTCCATAGTGTCTCCCCGCCCCTCATTCTCTAATGTTTTCTTATCCGGTTTGTGAATTATTGACTAACATTTTCTTGTACTCTTTGCAGATTCTATGGCGGAGAACTTCAGCCTAATTGCTGCCCTCAAGGCGCGCAGGTCGGGCTCCGGCCCCCAAGGTCGCGGGGCGTCTCCCGGTGTTCGCAGCCCGGCTCCCCGACCACCTCTCCCGCAAGCTACTCCTAGCCCCAAAAGGCTAAGGGTCGACATTCCAGAGCTCTCCCCGGGGGGGACAGGGACCTCCCCCAAGAGGCCGAGAGTAGACGAAGTCGCCACAGCCTCCCCTTCCCCGTGCACTCAGGCCGAGGTAGCAGTACCCGAGGCGGCCTCCCAGAGGGGGGATGTGGTGGACTCGACGGATAACTTGGACGGGATTGAAGCCCTGCTGAGCCGTGTCACGGACATAGCCCGACACGCCAAGGGGAGGATAGCCGAGCTTGAGGCAGCTTCAGTTCGTCGCGAGCAGGAGTGCGCGGCCCAGGCGGCCGTCCTGGAGATGGAAGTAACGAAGTCCAGGCTGGCCAGGGAGGACCTTGAACGGGAGCTTGCAATGGCCAAGGCTGATCAGGAGGAACTCCGTAGGGCACTTGTTGCCTCAAAGGCGCGCGAGGATGAGCTCGAGGGGAGAATGAACTCCGCGGCTGACCGTGCCGTGGACGCAGAGACCAAGCTGTTGAATTTGACCGAGCAGCTTGCCGCGGCCGAGCAGATCATCTTCGGCCAAAAGGCTAAGATGGAGCAGATGGAAGAGGCTGCCGTGTCTGGTTTCTGTTCGGGCTTCGATGGGGCGGTTCGCCAAGCATGCTACATGGCCCCGACCTTGGATCCCGAGTCCTTTGACTACGTCAAGGACGTCGTGGACGAGCAATGGGTTGATCGGGTCAACTGAGCTACTCTTGTATTTTGTTTTAGAGGCCGCCCTACAAGGACGGTCTTGGGTTGTAACTATGACTTCGCACGATGTTTGCTTTTTACCTTTATGTCAGCTATCTTCATTTTATTCACCTGCTTTATTATCCTTGTTCAACTCGTCTTCCTTTTAACTTATTCCGCGCTTGTTCTACTTGAATGTTTACTTACGTTGCTTACCCGACCGACCTCCAACGGGTCCAGGGTGCGAGCTCCTAGCTCGGGACGGGCCAAGTTCGGTCTGATTTAATCCGCGCTTTTATCTACTTGAATGTTTGCTCATGCCCCCTACCCGACCGACCTCCAACGGGTCCCGGGTGCGAGCTCCCAGCTCGTGTTGGCCAAGTTCGGCCGAGGACACCCCTAGTTGGCGGAGTCCTCTCATGACTCGGCGAGCACTAAAAAGCTTGTAAAGGGACGCGCTGTCTCCTCCAGCTCGGTAGCCGCCGAGCACGGTATGACTTGGTAGAGGGATGCGATGTCTCCTCTAGCTCAGTAGCCGCAGAGCACGGAGTGACTTGGTAGAGGGACGCGATGTCTCCTCTAGCTCGGTAGCCGCCGAGCACGGAATGAACTGGTAGAGGGACGCGATGTCTCCTCTAGCTCGATAGCCGCCGAGCACGGAATGAATTGGTAGAGGGACACGATGTCTCCTCTAACTCGGTAGCCGCCGAGCACGGAATGAATTGGTAGAGGGACGCGATGTCTCCTCTAGCTCGGTAGCCGCCGAGCACGGAATGAACTGGTAGAGGGACGCGATGTCTCCTCTAGCTCGGTAGCCGCCGAGCACGGTATGAATTGGTAGAGGGACGCGATGTCTCCTCTAGCTCGGTAGCCCCCGAGCCCGGTATGAAGATAAGTGTGGCAATGAAATTTCACTTTTATTGAATACTGACGCAGTGCCTCGTTAAAACCTTTCCCGGAAAAACCCGGGCTTAGGAAAAAGAGTACACTTCTACGGCAAATGAAAAAATACAACGAATGTAACTTACCGAATCGAACACTAATTTCAAAACGGCATAGTCTAACTAAAATAGGGTTTCAAGTGACTTGCGTTCCAAGTTCTGGGTATAAGACGTCCACCCATCTCTTGTAATTTGTAAGCTCCGTTGTCATGGGTCTCGAGGATGCGAAAGGGACCGTCCGGTTAGCAGCGAAGAAGTTTGCCATGAGCTCGGTCTTTCCTAGCCTCCCCGGTCTTTCTCCAAACGAGGTCACCCGGGACGAAAGACCGCTCTCGAACTCGGGAGTTATAACGGCGGGCTGCGCGTAACTTCGTGGCCAACTCCCTCACTCTAGCTTCTTCTCGGACTTCTTCAATACGGTCGAGCTCCTCCCTGAGGGCACTCTCGTTATCGGAAGGTGTGTAAGTCAACCTCCTCCACGAGGGCTCTCCGACCTCAACTAGTATCATGGCATCGAACCCATAAGTGAGGCGGAATGGGGTTTCGTTGGTGGAGGACTGGGGTGTGCAGTGGTATCCCCATAATACACTCGGTATCTCTTCCGCCCAATCTCCCTTTACACGTCCGAGCTTCTTCTTCAGCTCGTTAAGGATAACCTTATTGGCTGCCTCGGCCTGTCCATTTGTTTGAGGGTGCTCCACTGACGACGTCCGGTGCTGGATGCCGAGCTGGGCTAAGAATGCACGAAAGGTAGCATCTGTGAATTGTCGCCCATTATCAGTAACCAGGCCTTGGGGTATGCCGTGCCGGCAAACGATACGCTTCCAAACAAATTTCTGAACCTGTTTCGCCGATATGGTTGCAACGGGCTCGGCCTCGATCCACTTGGTGAAGTAGTCGATGGCCACGAGCAAGAACTTGGTTTGCCTTTGCACTGGTGGGAACGGGCCGAGGATGTCCATCCCCCATAAGGCAAAGGGCCAAGGTGACGAAACGAGATAGAGCTCGGTCGGCGGAGCCGTCGGCAGCGAACCATGTTCTTGGCACTTCTTACAGCTACGGACATAGTCCTTCGCGTCCTTCTTCATTGTCGGCCAGTAGTACCCAGCTCGGATTAACCGGGCCGACATGTTCTTCGCCCCCGAGTGCATGCTGCAGATGCCTGTGTGGAGCTCGTCCATCACGTACTGCGCTTGCTCCTTGTTCAAACATTTGAGTAACGGGGTCGAGAAGCCTCTCCGGTAGAGCTCTTGGTCCCTCAGCACATAGTAGGGAGCTTGACGACGTATCTTCTGTGCTTCATTCTTATCGTCGGGCACGACGTTGTCTTGCAAGTATGACATAAGGGGAGTCATCCATGAGCTCGGTTCAGCTTTGATTGCGTAGACTTCATCCTTGTCCCAGCTCGGGGAGATAAGTACTTCCTGAATGATCGAATGGTGTTGTCCCCCTTTACGGGAGCTCGCCAGCTTGGATAGGATGTTCGCTCTGTCGTTTTGTTCACGGGGAACGTGGATGATCTCAAACTTGGCGAAGTGGGAGATCATGTTCTTCACTCTGTGATAATACTGTTGTAAAAGGGGCTCTTTGGCCTGGAAATCGTCCCTAACCTGAGAGGTGATTAGTTGGGAGTCACTTAAGCATTTTAGATGTCGAACGCCCATGTCCCAGGCCAATATGAGGCCGGCCAGAAGGGCCTCATACTCAGCTTGATTGTTTGAGGTCGCGAACGAGAAACATATCGCTTGTTCCAACACGAGATCGTCCGGCCCTTCTAGAATAACTCCTGCTCCGCTACCTTTTTTGTTAGAAGATCCATCAACTTTCAACGTCCAGCCTAGATAGCGGTCGCCGAGCTCGGGTAGCTCGGTGAGGAACTCTGCTAGGAACTGGGCCTTCATGGGTCCTCTGGGTTCAAATGTTAATCCGAACTCGGACGACTCCACAGCCCAGGCTGTCATGCGGCCTGCCAGATCGGGTCGCTGCAATATTTGTCTGATTGGGTAGTCTGACCTCACCACTATGTCATGGCTGCGAAAGTAATGTCTTAACCGGCGAGCCGTGAAGACCAGGGCGAGCGCCAATCTTTCTACGGTCTGGTATCTAGTCTCCGCGGGTTGGAGTGTTCGGCTCACGAAGTACACCGGGGTCTGTACTCTGTCCACTTCTTTGACAAGGACCGAGCTGATGGCGACCTCTGAAACCGCTAAGTAAACATACAATGGGAGCTCAGGTGAAGGGTTGGCCAGGGTCGGTAAAGAAGCTATTTGAGCTTTCAACTTGTCAAAGGCTGAAGCACATTCCTCATTCCATTCAAAGCGGGCTGCTAGCTTCAATAGTGCGAATAGGGGCTTACTCTGCTCTGCCAGCTTGGGCAGGAATCGAGATAGGGCAGCTAGGCGTCCGTAAGTTTCTGTAAGTCCTTCAAGCAGGTCGGGTTGGGCATACTAGAGATGGTCGTGCACTTGTCCGGGTTGGCCTCAATTCCCCTACGCGAGATCATAAAGCCGAGGAACTTTCTGCCTCCCACGCCGAAAGCACACTTCTCTGGGTTGAGCTGAATTTGATGCCGGCGTATTTCTGAGAAGATTTCTCTGAGGTCGGCGGCATGCTGAGCTTGGGTCTTTGACTTCACCACCATGTCGTCGACGTAGACCTCCATGTTGCGTCCGGTCTGGGCATTGAAGACCTTGTCCATTAGTCGTTGATAAGTGGCCCCGGCATTCTTGAGACCGAAAGGCATGACTTGGTAGCAATAATTGGTCGTGGCTGACATGAACGCGGTCTTTGGTTCGTCAGGTGGGTACATCGGTATCTGGTTGTACCCAGAATATGCGTCCAAGAAGCTAAACGCCTCGTACCCGACCGTGCTGTCCACTAGCCGGTCGATGCTCGGCAACGGGTAAGTGTCTTTGGGACAAGCTTTGTTCAAGTCGGTGTAGTCTGTGCACATCCTCCACTTCCCGTTTGACTTCTTGACCATCACCACATTGGCTAACCAGGTGGTGTATATTATCTCTCTGATGAAGCGAGCCTCTAGAAGCTTGTCAACCTCTTTCTGAACCACTAGGCGGTGCTCCTCGCCTAACTTTCTTTTCCGCTGCGCCACTGGCCGGGCATGGGGCAGCAAGGACAGCTTATGGCACATCAGGTTGGGGTCAATGCCGGGCATATCGGACGGCTTCCATGCAAATAGGTTTGCGTTTTCTCGTAACGTGTTGATCACTTCATGGCGGACGGAGGCCGGCATGGAAGTGCCTACCTGGGTGACCTGCCCCGCTTCCGGGCCGAGCTGCAGTGGCTCAAGGGGTTCGGCGAAGGAGGGACGTTCTTCCTCGACCTCGGCCCGGGGGTCCAAGTCCAATAGTCCGTCGGTGCCAAGAAGAACCGAGCAGATGTTCGAGGTCGGCCTCCCCTCCTCCCTCTTAACGGAGTACGGGGCCACCTTCAGACTCCGGGCGTAGCACACCCGGGCAGTCCTCGGGTCGGCCTTGACAGTGACTATCCTCCCCTTTTCTTCAGACCAGTACAACACGTCGGCTGAGCTTCCTTGATCGATCAGTACTTTGCGGACTCGCCAATTGGCGATGGTGCACGAGATGACCATGGGGTCGGTCTGGTCGGGGTCGTCAATGCTGAAGTCGCGTCAGAGAATGTGATGGAGGGCAGAGTTCTTTTCTTGGGCGACCTTATGTGGTTGACGCTTCTCGCGTATCGTTTTCGGGCCGAAGAGGTAGCTCCCCCTCCTGCGAAACCTCCGACAATGGTATTGATGGTCCCCTTTACTTTGTCGGGGTTTTGGTCATCCCTTTGCCCCAACCTTCTGTCGGTGCGTTTACTTGGGCCATCTCGGGCGTCCCGGTCTCGGTCCCGGGACCGGGTCTTAGAGCTCGGACCGGTGTATCTCTCTGGGTGTTTCTGCTCCTCCTGTACGGATCTTCGTAGCTCCCCGGATCTAATGAGTCGTTCTATGAGGTCCCGCACTTGGCGACAGTCTTCCGTGGTGTGTCCCGTGTTCTGATGATAAGCACATTGCTTGGTCGGGTCGGCGCCCTCGGGAGATTGTGAAGCCTGCGGACGGCGAACTAAGTCTAATTCACATGCCTCCCTAAAAATTCTGTCCCTGGACGCATTTAGGGGGGGTGTAGGAGTTATACGAATCGGAGCGGCGCTCTCTCCTTGACTTTGCCCGGCGGGAAGAGGAGGATTCCTTCTGTTTAGGGGGAGGGCCGGGCTCACGAGCTCGACGTTTAGCTGCAGCGTTATCTTCTATACTCATGAACCGGGCAACTCGGGAGCGGAGCTCGTTCATGTTGACCGGAGGCTCAGTAAAAAGGGAGTCAGAGAAGGGGCCGGGTTTGAGCCCGGCCTGAATGGAATGCAGTGCGACAGCAGGGTGAAGGTTTGATATGTTCCGGCAGGCCAAAGCGAAACGCGCCATATAGTCCCTGAGTGATTCCTTTTCTCCCTGCACTAGGTGATGTAGAGATATGGAGGTGGTTGGTGTCGGTCTAGCGTCCGCGAACCGAGCTTGGAAGTGCTCGTACAAGGAATTGAAGGAATCAATGGACAATGGTGGGAGGGAGTAATACCAATCTAGAGCTATCCCCTTTAATATGGAGGGGAACATTCGGCATAGCACGTAATCATCGTCTACGGTCATGGCTGCATGAGTGAGGAAGGCCCTCACGTGAGTAACCGGGTCCGTAGTCCCATCATATTTGTCATGGGACGACCATCTCCAAGACTCTGGAACCCGTACGGAGAGGATGGTCGGCACGAAGGATGGAGGTTCCAGACCTGACCAAGGCCAGGTGTCCGAGGAGGAGGGGGTCCGAGGTCGGCGAAAGGCTGAACTTGGGAGGGATCCGGCCGAGCTGACGAGTTCGCAACCCGTATCTGCGAGATGTCGTGCCGAGGTGTGGAGGTCGCGACGTGCATGTCCTCCCCGGTAGTGCGCTGGTTGTTGGGACCGACGCGTGAGTTGGAGCGGGCCTCCTCCCTAACCCTTGGCTCCTCCTCCCAGTTGGAAACAAGGGTAGGCCTACCCTAAGTTTCTGGGTTCCTTTGTCGCAGGGCCTGCAATTCTAGAAGATCGGCTTCACGCTGTCGCTGGACAGTATTTAAATCCGCCTGTGCGGTCAGCAACGCTCTCTCAATTTCTCGATTATGTATTCGCAAAGCTTCCTCGCGATCATGCATCCGTGCATTAGCCTCCGCCAACGCCGCATCCACCCGTGATTGAATGAGTTCCGCTACGGCGGGGTCTATCGCGGCGTTGGAGTTACTGCGCGTGCGAACCATCTAGGGATGTTTTGATTGTAAATTCAGAAAGTGGTGGTGGTGGGATAAAGAATTATCTCGCCCCACGGTGGGCGCCAAATGTTCTCGCTGGATTTTGAGGTGGTCCGAGCTAAGGTCGGCCTAAGAAATCCGGCGGCGTGAGGGGTTGGAACCCTCGTTGATGTGTGAGTGATTTAGGTTTTATTTCGTGTGTTATTGTCGAATCCTTTATTAGTATTTATAGGGATCGTAATTAGGGTTCCATATTCGTGGATTTCGTGGGGAAGATAGCTTTGGGCCCAAGAATCCCGAGAAATCAGGGAAAGATATATGTCCATATTTGTCCAGATTAGTTCTGTTTATGTTGAGCTCAGCCCGGTCAGTGGGGTGAGCCCGGGTCCAGTGGATGAGCTCGGTGCTCATCCCCTGCCCGATACACTTCTCATTCTGGTTTCCTGATGTACCACCTAGGCAGCCTCGCAACAAGGACTCTGCAAGGTCACGTCTCACACCGAGTCTCTGAGTTAACTACTTGGAACATGACGTGTAGGTACATGCTACGTTTTATCGTTACCACATGCTCTATGACATTAGAGAGGACAAAGTTAAATTTTAATCACCTCAACGTACTAAAAGGTTAACACTAGGCTATCCCTACTCGATCAGAGTGATGCACGCGTGAAGTCAAGAGCCAACTTGATAAAAACATGGAGGAGTTGAGAGCCTGGCGTAGGAATGATTAAAGCAAAGGAGAAACTATGGCTCTAGTCCGAATAACTAGGAAAGTTCATCACTGCAGAGTGTTTTGTGTAGAAACTTCTTTGCGCGGAATGGAACGAGCATCAACATCGTACTCAAGCAGCCAAGGGAGATTTCTAAATACCCGGACCCTCTAAAGTTCACAAAGGTGTATCCTTTGTTCAACCTGCCCTAGAAATTAGTAGGTAGCTCAACGAAGGCAGAGGTTAGAATGATGGGTCATGCGCCCTTCTCTTTCCCGACATCCTTCTCACTTAGATTTAGACGCTTGCAAAGAGCTGCCCAAAAAACTCCATTGACGCTTCATGTCAGTTTTGTCACCTCCATTAGCGTAACAAAGAGTAGGGGATAATTGTCGTAACACATCGGCGTTGTAAGGAACCAACTCAGAAGGTAATCTTTATGTCCCGAACTACTTGATTGAGGAAGACTAGGGAACATTCCACTTCACCATGGCCTCACACCGGTAAGACAATTCTTGACATCACTAAAAGGAAGGGAAGCGCCTTTATTTAGCAGGGGAGCCAAAGAACGACTTCTGTTGGGGAAAAAGGAAACCACTAACAGGTGGTCCTAAATGAAACAAAGAGAGTTCTAAGCAAGAGAAGGAGCTCATGCCAAAGAAGACAACTATGCTAACCCAGGAGCTCGAAAAAAAATCCAACCTAGGAATATAGGACTTGACCCACCTCAAGGGGTATTGTAGCTGACCCTACGATTATACGATGTAAATCTACAATCGGGTACACATGCTTGTACTAGAAGAATTTATAGTCACACACGTTTTGTGTTGGTAAAATTCAATTTTATCATGTTATTGGTCCAAAGAAAACCTCAATTTTATCATGTTATCATTGCAAAAATGATCTTAAATTTATTGTGTTATTGATCCAAAGACAACCACAAAATTATCATGTTATTGGTTCAAAGATAACCTCAAAGTTATCATGTTATTGGTCCAAAGACGACCTTAAATGATTTAAAGACAACCTAAAATGATTCAAAGATGACCTTAAATTTATCGTGTCATTAGTGCAAAGACGACTTCAAATTTATCATGTTATTGGTTTAAAGATAAGCTTAAATAATGCAAAGACGACCTCAAATTTATGATGCTGTTGGTCAAAAGACGACATCAAATTTATCATGGTATCGATCCAAAAACGACCTTAAAATTAGTGTTATATTGATTCAAAGACGACCTCAAATTTATCATATTATTGGTCTAAAGACGACATCAAAATTATCATGTTATTAATTCAAAGATGACCTTAAATGGTGCTAATACAACCTTAAATCTATCATGTTATTCGTTCAAAGACAACATCAAATTTATCATGTTATTAGTGCAAAAATGACTTTAAGGTTAGTATTATATTGGTCCAAAAATGATTTCCATTATTGCAAGTGGTCATTTTAAATTGGTCTGAGAAAGATCTCATTGTCAAGTTTTGTTACTATTAATGATTTTATGCAAAGCAAGTTCGAGCTAGGGATAATCGCCTTTTCCAAGCGCGGATCAAGCAAAAATTCATTAAGTTAAAAAATAAACTAGCCAAGTGTGGTAACAAGTTACTAGGTCTTAGTGATTAAGTGTTACTTAAATTACGCTTCGTTCCTGATTATTCGAAGTTGTTCAAATTACTCAAGAAGAATAGATTATTTGCAAAATAAACAATGATGAGATACAAAGAGATGAACAAAAATAAACAACATAATTATATTAAACAATTATCTTATTTATATCAAAAGAAAAAGTGAGGGAGGATACAAAAGTCAAGCTTGTTGAGATGCCCAAGTAAAACCTTCTGCAACACAAACTCTACCATTACTTGAATCTCAGCCCTCAGCATGGTCTCGGTAGCCTCAACCTTAGCCAACCTCTTTTGAAGGTCGACCTCTCGATCCTTGTCTCCTTGAACCTCCAAAGAGGCTTTCTTCAACTCCCCCATGGCCTTGGCCAACTCTTCCTTCGCCTTCACAATTTCCTTAGCTTGTTGAGTTTGTTCATCCTCAGCTCGAGCTGCCATACACGAGCCTCCCTCGGATAATTTCGAACAAAGGCGAGCTTGTCAAAAATAGTATCAAGGTAACGTTGGTTCTTAGAAATCTCAAACTAAATCTCTAGAGCCAAGTCTGACTCTGCCTTTACCTTCAAAAGCTCTTTAGCCTCAACCTCGAGGTCTTTGAGGCGAGCATAATAATCAACTGTTTGAGAATAATATTTCCAGTAGTGATGAAGGGTAGCTATGGAACAAATTAGCATTCTCTCTACCCCTTAACACACCTAGCCGCCCCCATGACATTAAGGAGGTCAACGTCGTTGGTTGAGTGTAACACCTTAAAAAAATTAATTTTCGTAAATAACTATGTATACTAAAGATATAGTTAAAATCTTTACTAAAATTTTCGTAAAAACTTACATATTGACTGTTACTGTTATACTTTAATTAGGTGGAAAATGTAATTCAACAAAGTTTGCCGTCTTATAGTAATATTGTTACATAATTTACATTTTTAAATAAAAACGTAGTAGAAAAACAACTTTGTTGTTTGACATTTTTATTCCTATTTGAGGTTTCGAACATTATTTGATGCTTTCAATTTCCTATAAATTTATTGTTTGAATTATATTATTTTCCGTACTAATTATGTCTATATATTAAATATGAGAAATTTATAAAAAAAAATTAATACGTAGAAATTATATATTGTTACATAGAAAAATTTACCAACTCTTAAAAATATAAATTTTTCTATAAAATTTAATTAATTTTCAACATGCAATGTAAATCGAAGGAAATATAATCCATAATATGGATAATCAGGAGGAAGGATATTTAGGTGCTATTTAGTTTCTGTTTTCATCTTTTGAAAATGATTTTTGTTTCCAAATTTTTAAAACTGAGAAAACATTAGGAAGCATTTAACATTACATTCATGTCACTGCATATTCAGCTATATTTTAGAAATTTTTTTATTGGAAATATTTCTAAATATATTTACATTATCATTTTCTGTTTTCTTTAAAAATGGAAATAGAAAATGCTAAAGCCAAATAGCCACTTAGTATTTTCTCTTCAATTTTCAATTCTTTTAATTTCTTCTTCAAGCCCAATTACTTATCAAGAGGTTTATTTTCAATTGTATTTGTTATTTAAATCATGGACTCGTTTGTCTAAATTTATTTGTTAAAAAATATTTTAACATTGGTCCATATAAAATAATAAAAAATTAAACCAAAATAAATTTTCATGGAATATAACTATTTTTTTTCATGTTTAATTTGATATTAATTTTTATTAACTTTTAACGCTATAATTTAAATTTTAGATAGATAATATAATATAATATTATATGTCTAACTTATGTATTAAATTTTATTTTGGTTCCCCGTGTTTCTACTTCAGGCTCCGCTATCGAGTTTAATTTGCAAGTTCATCTTCTATAACAATGTTTAGAATGAAAATTGATGACAAACATAAAATTAGAGGTTGTGAGGAAAAGCCAAAATGTTCTTAAAATGAGTAGAACGAAAATATTAAGCTACCGAAGTGTAAAAACGAAAGACTGGAGTCAAAATTCCTTCACCACGAGAGAGACAGACGCATAAACATTTTTTTAGTTGTACTAATAAATGCTTTTTTTTTTTTTTTTTTTAACATAATCTGAGTGAAACCTACTACATGAGTACTGTTGTTAGTGTTTTTTGTTTATTTCCAGCAACCAAATTATTAGAACGAAATATCCATCAACTTATTGATAACTTATTTTTCTCGAAGAATCTATTATCTCATTTATTATATTTTTCCTTCCCAATCACATGTTTTTTAAGCATCAGAAATCTACAAGGGTTGCAAAACTGCGAGAATGTATAAATATTAAACAAGGATCCTCTTGACAGGCTCCAAACTTTGCAGAATCTGCAAATTGGTTCCCAATCATATGTCTTTACTTGAGACTTGAACCAAATGCTTTTTTTATTGGTAAGTTTTACTCGTGTTTAAAATATCAGGGAACTAAATGTGAACAAAAATTGCACCACCACCAACTAAGCATATAATTGTTTAAGCGTAACTAATAGTTTCGAATTCAAGCTTTGAATATATATATATATATATATATATATTTAAGTAAATGAATGTTTGATTTCCGAGACATTTTTTTTACCGCATATTTATTGTCTCCCAAATATTATAATTATGCAATTTTAATTCCTTTGTCAATATGTAAAAAACAAATTAATATATTATTTGTTTATATTTATAAATAGAAAGCTGCATACATACACATATAAGTTATTATGGTAGAGTATATAAAGTATATAATGGCCAAGGGACGTGATTTGAGATGATTTGGGCCATTAATTTCTTCTTTTTTTTTCCATCACGAATAGGTTCTCATTTTCAAATTCTACATCTGCTCGATCTGCAGAATAAAGAATATGAAAAATTGTATTTAAAAAAGTGTCAAAATATAATATTAGTATTCCTTAAATATAATTAATAGTTGGTTACAACTTTAATATTTGAACTCTTGCGTTTAGCTACTCTTTTTTTTTTACTTATTTATTTGACTCAATTATACAAAATTTTCTTATTATTTATTTATTATTTTTTTAAACATTGCTTATATGAAAAATAACATGCAAGAGATTACTGACTAATTATTTAGGATCATAACACAATCGGATGTCCCATGACAGATTTGCATAAAGGATATGTATGCATGGCCAAATAGACATATGAATGTATACTGTATCGTTAACCTTTTACCTTGAATGTTTTATAATCAGTGATCTTCTTC
The DNA here is from genome assembly GCA_026586105.1 of Hylodesmum podocarpum. Classification (NCBI taxonomy): domain Eukaryota; kingdom Viridiplantae; phylum Streptophyta; class Magnoliopsida; order Fabales; family Fabaceae; genus Hylodesmum; species Hylodesmum podocarpum. The sequence continues at coordinate 6,692,083 of JALJEV010000638.1, forward strand.
TCTTTATATATAAAATATTTGTCCTAATTAAAATTTTTGTGATGTTTTTCTAATTTAAATAACCGAATAAAATTGAGATTTTTACAAAAGTGCACAAAAAAAATTAAAAGTAAGCAATGTTAAAACGCTTTTTTCGTACTTTTGAAATTAAAATTAAAAATTAAAATTGAGATGTTTTTCTAATTTAAATCACCGAATAAAACGCTTTTTTCGTACTTTTGAAATACGTTCTTTTATCACCAAAGTTGATTCTTTGGTTTTTTTATTTTATTTTTTGGGTATAGCCTATGAGAAAACGGTTCTACCAAAACCGATTCTCTTTAAGGATTTCTTTATTATTTTTGTAGTTTGATGTTTTTATTAATTTTTATAATTTTTTAATAAATATTCTATAAATCTTGTAATTAATTTAGTCTTTTTTTGTTATAAAGTATGTGTGAATTTTTAAAATATTTATAAAATTTTATATGTAATATGTATTTGTTCCGGCCATAATTATTAATTTTAGTTGTAATATACATATACTTCAAACTTTGTTTATACGTTATCGTAAATAAACACAATAAAATTTTAATTTTGACAATAAATTAAGATGAGCAATTTCAACGCAATAATTGAAGGCGTAAAATTAAATTATTAACTGAATTAACAAAGACAAAAATAAAAGGATAGATTAAAATGATATAACAATAGTTTAAATACCACAGTTTAAAGCACTAATTATTATATGTCATGGATTTCGTCAGCTAATAGTTCATCGAGTTTCTTTAGCATTATTTGTTCTTGAAATGGATTATCATAGTGTTGAAATGGATTATCATACAGTGTGTTTGAAATAAGTCGATTTCGAGGTTCTATGAATTTTTCTAATATCTCCATTGGACCCAAATGGTTTTTACCATGTAACTGTGATACCAACAAAGAGGTCAAATGGAAAGAAACATTATAAGATTAACGTTAATCATGATAGGAAAGTTCTATCTCTTGGTTCCTTGGGAAGAATTGTATAAGGCTTGATGATCAATTCTTGATCCTCCTTGGGAATGCCCTAACTTGATTCCAGGTGATGTTCTATGGTCCGATCCATAAAAACCCCCGGTCTTGCTCCAAACAAAGAGAGAAGCATTGGCTTGTTGTGAGGTCCTGATTCTACTGATGAATTTTTGAAGAAGTACCAACTAAATGTAATAAAATATATTACTTTTAGTTTTATGGCGATGTGTTTCCTTGTCTTGGTGGGTTATATCAAATTGTTATATGAATTCTTTAAGTTATTTGTATGATATGATTCAATAATTTCTTGCTTATATTGGTAACTTTTTTATTAAGATTATTGTTGATACATGGATTGTAGCTAATGTTTTTAATTTCATTTGATTATCAAGTCACATGAAGATGTTGATGCTAGGGAAAAAGGGGTGGTTTTGGTGGAATGGTTGAAGGTTACACCATTGATCACATTGTAGATTTTGGAAAGTTGCTCGCCCTCTTTAGTGCTCTAGATTACCCATAATTTCAGGTTTGTTAATAACTCTCTTTGTTTAACTCCAATCTATTCCTTATATAGCAGGACAGTTTACTTCTTTATTCTCCAGTCTTTACATAAAATCACATAAATTACTTGCCAATTCACATTTTCCTTTTAAAAGCTGACTTTACTTATATGATTTAGATATAAGAAAGAATAATAACTTTACTACGATTCAACTAATCATTGAGGTTACTTGAGGACTTCTCTCATTTCATTTTTTTGTTGCATATCTTAATTTTTTCCCCTCTTTGTGAGAGAGTTACCTACATAACTTAACAATTCAATAAATAAATAAACCACTTGTCAGAGCTAGCTTATGAAGAGTTATATAATTAATATCTATTTTTAATATTAAATAGTTAAAAATTTAGACCTTTAATGAACTATGTCTGTCATCAACTATGATATGATAATCTCCTTTTGGGTTTTAGTAATTTTGCTTTAATTTGTTGTCAAAAGCAATAATGGTTAACATGAAATGCATGAGTCTAGAGAGGCATTGCTTTGGCCGTGAATATTGATAAAATTTCTTTATTTTTGAGCTGCTTTTCCTTCAGGAAACAAAAAGAGGTTCAACAACAAAGGTGCCTATGTTGTTCTTGAACCCCCAAATTTTGATACTCCTATATTTCATAGATTCTCAGTAGTTACTCCAAGGCAAAATGTAAAGAATTGTTTATTCAACTGAGTTTCAGTGAAAACATGATCGAACAAATGTCAATTTTTTTAGACGTTGAGAGTATGAGCAACTCTTTTAATTAATGGATATAATTTTTTTCTCATTCTGATAATTGCACATACAGTTACCCATGGGGTACCTTACCTTTGCCGAGTCATTGACATGAGTCGCTTTGATGTTACTATGAAACTAGATTTTCAACAAAAGGTTGTAAAAGAAACCACTTTTCACGTCAATTCTAAAAGAAATCGACGTGAAAAGTATTATTATATTTTTTATTAACAGAAACACGTGCTTATATTAGAGAATCGACGTGAAAATCCTCAAAATGATATTAGTTGTGAAATTTTATTTTTAACATTGAATGTTTAACAAACATAAAAAATCTTTAATTTTACGTCTCCCATCTACACGTCGGATCTTTAACCGATGAAAAAAAATATTTTTAACCGACATCAAAAATCCTTTTTGTACTAATGTATTATAAGGAAATTGTATATTGTGTCAGTAGAGGTGCAACACAATAAAACATTTCACCGTCACTATAAAACAATGTCTGTTTATAAGTGTGATAAAACATGGTTAAAGTCATTCAATTGATGGTTCCTTTTGACATTGAAAGTATACACCATCTTCCCTTTTTACAATGGAAGTAGGGTAAACGAAGACAAGTTTTGAATTGGTTATGGTTTGTGAATAAGTTTTGAATTAGTTATAGTGAATGATGATTGACTTGACAATGAACCTAGTTTTGTTTGCTTGTAGGAACTTGACACAGAGATTTGTACAAGCATGTTGGATTCATTAACATGGGTATCTATTTTTTTGTCTTTTTCTGCCTTTTGAATGAATTTCTATTCTGTATTATACAAAGCCATCACCATTGAATATACCTTCGCATACTTGATGTTATAAGTACAGTCGATGTTATAAGTACTTATAGTTGATGTTATAAGTACTAATATGTCTGTACTATTTTGCCTATAAGTTTAGTTTTTATTATTATTGTTTTTGTTTTGGACTTTTGGTACTTGAGGATAAAAACTCAGGGATTGCAAACTGAAGGCAGTGAAAATTTTATTGATAACTTTTTGATAGAAATTTCCTTTTAATCACATTTCTTTTACCCATATTTGAAATGTTATTCGTTTATTTACAATTATATGCTTATATGGTGTATATGCTATTACTCTGGTTTGACTTGAAAATATGAGCATATATTATCATATATAACCCATGATTGTGAGGGTAAAGTTGGATTCTGTTTATAATATATTTCTTGTAGTTTCATTTGATCTTTATTCAAGATGTATATTCCATGTAAACTTAATGCTTTCAATGCCTACCTATATGGTTCATGTTTGGTTTGAGCATCACTTAATATGGTCAATTATTTTCTAGAAGCAACTTAATGTCTACTTGTGAGGTTGTGACTTATGAGCAGTTGTTACCAGTGTTTTTTCTTACCCTATACTTTTGAACGTAGTTCTCAACCCCTTCTGCTCCAACAGTTAGAATATTTTTTCATGTCAGTTTTAATTGGTGTGAAAAATAAAATATTAGTTATGTAACACCCTTCATGTTTTGTTTATCTATCTTCAAAATGTTAGGCAAGAATCACCGAAGGACACGTGTTGCAAATGCTTATTTCTCCCTACTTGGTTATCGGTAATATTCTTGGATATGCTACTGGATCATGTAGTGGTTGGTACAAGGTCTTTCCTTTTACACTTACCCTTGCATACAATATTAGTTGATAATATATGCTCATACTCGTAAGTATGTCTGTCAAGATGCTGCAATAATTTTTTGAATGTTTTCTCATTGGATTTTTTTTCTTTTTTAAAATTTAATTAATTCCAGCACCTGATTAATTAAATGTTGCCTTTTATATTGACTTTTGTATTGAAATTACTTATAGTGTTGAAAATCAAGAATCTTGTGATTTTGTTTCTGTAGATGAATTTTCTTTTCAAGATAGTAAGGTCTTTTTTCTTTCCATATTTTAGAATTTATTGTAGAGTACAGTTATTAATCTATTAATAATCATAACTAATTAATTTTATTTTTATCGTTAATTAGCATGTGCATATTCTTATACTATTAAGACTTGTATTATAATTAAATTATTTGTATTATGAGTTTCACATATAACAATATATATATATATATATATAAGTTTAAACAGAAAGAAAGACCTTGTTGCATAGATGTATCTGTATTACAATAAGTTTAAACAGAAAAGTAACATTGTTAATCAAGTTTATTAAATGTTGGTCCAAGATTCATTCATGTAATAAACTCAATGTTTCAATTTAGATGTTCAGCTCAATCATGCATTTCATTAAGTTTTCCATTAATTCAATAATTATCATGTGTGCCTAAGGCGGTGTTGATAATATAAAAATTTTAATCTTCTACTTTTTGGATTTGGGAGTTTTATTTTTAAATTGATAAAGATAGAATGCTCTATAACTTTTGAGGTGCTATCACTTATCGTGTCATGAGAAAACTCTGGTCTCCACTGCTTTCTTGGCATTTTCCTCTGTCATGATTCTATCTACTATATTTATATATTTGAATTTTTTAATGGAAAACTAGAGTTGACCCATTACAAGTGGCGTGATACTAAACAAAAAGGAAAATATACTAAAGTATTGTTTTTATTTTCTTCTGTAGATTTTGTTTTAAAGCTCTTTAAGATCTTTAGTTATGGGTTTACTCTAGACGCTAATTGTAAAAAATTATGCTGATGCTTTCTATTCGTAATCTCTGATGCGGCTGTATTCCTATTTATGAAAGACTACAAAAATTTGTTTGTTTTTTTATACTATTACTATAAAAAAATGCGATTTTAGTTTTTTAACATTTTTAAGAAAAAATTAATATATTTTTACTATTTTTCAAAAAGATTATGTTAATACAATACAACTTTCACAGTATATTAGTAAACCATAATTCCGTAGCGTACTTCTTTTATAAATTAGATTGAGTAGACTATGAGTATTAATATACGCTCGTGTTCTTCAAAACTAGAGTATATGAATAACTATGGGAGATTTTACGAATATGCTCCATAGGACTAGTTTGTTTATAATTAAAATAAGTATGTTTAGAAACGAAAGTTTTTTTATTTTAAAAAAAAACAATTATTTGAGAAATAGATGGTTTGCTTATTTAAAGAGTAGGAAACTAAAGTATATTTTAAATAGAAATAATTTAAAAAAACATATCATAAAAAATTGCTTATTTTATTAAAAAAATACAATTTTTAATCATTAAGTTTAAACAAACTTACCCTATACAAAACTATATCTCATTAACTTATATTTTTAAGAAAATAAAAGAAAATGGATTAACAACCTTTACTCATTTTTATAAAAACGTAATTATTTTCTTAAAATAAATCGTAGACAAACTTCCACTTTGATTTATTGAACAAACTACATTATTTAATACAATGAGTAATTATCTTATTACTTATAATTTTACATGAATTGAGAGAAGGTTGTATGATTATAAGTATTCAATTGCATAAATAACATTGTTACGCCAAAAAGAAATTGCATAAATAGTAACCACGCAAATAATAGTCTATTGAGTACAAGATTTTAACTTTGACATAGGACTCATACTCAATTAACCAAATGAGTATATATAAATAGACTTTGTTATAGGATATCAACACCAGTCAAATTCACTTAAAAGGGCTTGATTTTCAAATTTGGTTTTCAAATTTTTACTTGGCAGAATCCCGTTATAATTTTATTACGAGAGGGATATGTTTTAAACAATGAAACACGTGTGATAGAAGCATGAAAGTAAAATGTGTATGTGAGTTGTAAGCGAGTCCCATCATTCAGTCAAATGGCCTCAAGAAAGAGTATTGTGTTATACGTGAAACACTTCGAGTTGTAGGGTACTTAAAACATACTATTAGTTGCAATAACATGTTATATTAACACACATGTTTTTGTGTATTCTGTTAATTTAAAGTCTTATATCGATAGAGATTAGAAAGATAGAGGAGTTGAACACTAACTAATATAAGAGAGAGTGATGTGTTATATTTACTCGCAAAGTGTTTTGTGTAGAAACTACTTCGCGTGTCTTGCGGGAATGAAACGAGCATCGACATCGTACTTAAGCAGCTAAGGGAGTTTTCTAACTAGCCAAACCCCCTAAAGTTCACAAAGTGTATCCTTTGCTCAACTTGCCCTGGAAATCAGTTGGTAGCTCAACGAGGGCAAAGGTTAGAATGATGGGTCATTCACCCTTCTCTTTCCCGACATCCTTCTCACTTAGATTCATAAGCATGCAAAGAGCTGCCCGAAAAACTCCATTGACGCTTCATGACAGTTATGTCACCTCCATTAGCATAATAGGGACTAGGGGATAACCGTCGTAACACGTCGGTGTTGTAAGGAACCAACTCGTTGTAATCTTTGCATCTCGAACTACTTGAATGAGGAAGACCAGGGAACATTCCACTACACCATGGCCCCACAATGGTAAGACAATTCTCAACATCAAAGAAAGGAAGGGAAACACCTTTATTTAACAAGGGGAGCTCAAGAGCGCCTTCTGTTGGGAAAAAGGGATACCGCTAATAGGTGGTCCTAAAGGAAATAAAGAGAGTTCTAAGCAAGAGATGAAGCTTATGCCAAAGAAGACAATTATGCTAACCTAGGAGCTCAAGAAAAAAATCCAGCCCGAGAATATAAGGCGTGACTCACCTCAAGGGGTATTGTGGCTGACCCTATGAGTATATGATGTAAATCTACAATTGGGCACACATACTTGTACTACAAGAATTTATAGCCACACACGTTTTGTGTTGGTAAAATTCAATTTTATCATGTTATTAGTCCAAAGACAACCTCAAACTTATCATGTTATCGGTGCAAAGATGACCTCAAATTTATCGTGTTATCGATCCAAAGTTGACCTCAAAACTATCATGTTATTGGTCCAAAGACGACCTCAAAGTTATCATGTTATTGGTCCAAAGATGACCTTAAATGATTTAAAGAAAACCTTAAATGATTTAAAGATGACCTTAAATTCATCATGTCATTAGTCCAAAGATGACCTTAAATTTGTCATGTTATTGGTCCAAAGACGAGCTTAAATGGTGCAAAGATGACCTCAAATTTATTATGTTATTGGTCAAAGACGATCTTAATTTTATCATGTTGTTGGTCCAAAGACGACCTTAATCTTCTTTGAAAGTATTTTATCTTAAGAGTTTCTTAGAGAACTCCAAATCTTATTAATGGATGTTGAACCCATTGTGTTAATTTCAATAAGCTTATTGAAGATCTTTCTTAATGGTGTATTTCCTTCAACTTCATCTTCTTAAACTTTTTCATGTTTTACATTTTATTCTTCCTTTAGCTTAAACCATAAAGAATTGAAACCATGACCCATAATTTTTGCAAGCTTTAGGTATAAATTGAAGGTGACATTGAAGATAGACTTAGGCAAACATGATTCTTCCAACAAGGACCATCTTGTCCTAAAACATATACACCTATCAACCTACATAACTCATCAAATATCTCCACACCATAACTGATCTATACAACAAATACACCCAACACCTCCATACTAAAGAACATGTTATAACACAAAAAAATAGCTTTACCACTATTCTCCCAAAACTTTCAACGAAATTCTAGATATCAAACCCCACCAACACATTGAGTCCACAACTAAGGCTCAACATGAAGTAACTTTTTCTTTGATACCAATTTAAGTGTCCCACCTGAAATTTATGCTGGCATTTGTCATAATTTCGGTAAGCTCTTTGAGGATACTGGTTTGCGGAGATCCCAAATATGAAGTAATCTAAAACTTTTTTTGCAATGATGATCTTTTGACAAACATGCATTTTAGAAGTGATACTTGATGCCTGAAAAATGAGTAATATAACTCTTCTTGTTAATAAACATCCTTAATGCAAAGGAAAATAACCTATCAAAAAACATATAAAAGCATCTACAAATGCCAATGTTAAACATAATAAAAGGCTCAAATGGTTACAAAACAAGGAACATGTTAAAGTATTAGTTTGGTCTACTTTCTCTAAAATATATGAAAAATAAAGATAAACCTAAAGGTTAGAGTAAGCCTTTCCACCCAAACTTAACTCCTAAGAAAATCATCTGTAGGTAGAGACTATTAGTGAGCAGGAGCAACAGAATGATCCGTTGATCCTACAAAATGGTCCTCCTCACAACTAGTCTCTATTTGATGACTTCCTCCCAAGGAAATCGACCCCACACTAGAAGCTGCCACCTTTCCTGATGGGTTAATCCCCTGGTTGAGCATGCCCGTAGAAATGAGACAAACTCTCATCAAAAGAGTCCAAAATGACGAGCATGCCCCAAGGGTGTAGCCTTCTTCGTTGGCCTAGCCTTTGCCAAAGACACTACATGCGAGGCACTAGGTTCATTATCAAGTAATGAGTGGGCATGAGCATGATCCACTTGACCCCTTCTTCCCACTCCAGGACCTTGTTTCCTTACCAAAACTAGGTAAAACAAACATTTCCCACAAAACACTCTCGCCCTTCCATGGTAGGCTCCCAAACGCCTCATAAGTCAACATTTGCTTTGTGGGTTTACACATGTTTATTGGTTGATTGCTAGGAGTATACCCAAACAGGCATATCAATGGGTTCTAACTGGCTGAAGATTTGAGGCGATTGATGTGCAGCGCATGCGGTGTAGAACACACCTTCGCGCTAAGAGCTATGGCAAGTATACCATAGTCATCAAGTAATAAGTATTTATAAAACAGGGTTTATCGATCCCACGAGGACAAGCAACTCGGAAACTGTATTTTTATTTTACTTTATGAATTTCTCAAAAGGGGATGAGAGCATATCAGTTTTTTATTTAAATATCAATTTAAATTATAAAAGAGCAGAGAGCAATGGGCAAGAGTTTAGACCAAGAAAGAAGAGTGATTGAGATCCCGATTTCACCACTAATTCTCCTTTATACTTTTCTCTTTTGTTATTTATGTATAATCATGGTCAGATCAAATTCCTACCCTCGTGACCGTCCCTCTCAGGATCACCCACGCTGTTTAATTAATTAGATGATGTTCAACGACTCAAATCATTACCTAAGTTAATTAAGGAATTAAATCTATGAATCCAGGGGCAAACTTAGGTGCAGTCTTCACTACTACCTACTCCCATCTCTGGGACTCTAGTGTAATAATGGTTTAATTCTTTAGTATTACTAGGGATACTTTGTCAGAGTTACCCTATGTTTACTTATCAATTTATTAGTCGTCAATTAATAAATAACATTAAACACAAAGAACAAACACTCAAACATATACTGAATAACATCAAAAATCATATAAAGAGGATAATTAGGGTTACATCGTTCTCTCAATTAAAGGGAGAGTTAGTTCATGATGAAAAAGAAAACAACACAAGTACTAATTGAAAGACAATACATAGTGAAATCTATAGTCTTCTTCTCTTCTTGCTTGTGGTTGAATCCCGTTGCAGCCTATGAACTGGAGGAGTTCTCAGCCGAAGTGCCGCTGTCTAGGTCAAGCTTTCGAGGACTGAGGATTAGGTCTACAAATCTAACTCTAAGCGAACTCTCGCTGAATGTGAAATAATGTGTATTTGTAGCCTCTAAAACTTTGGATTTGAGCCTCCTGCGAGTCCAACTCGCGTGAGATATTAAACAACTCGCGCGAGTTCATGTTCTAGAGAGGAAACATGTGTTGCAATCCAAGTCACTTCGCGTGAGATGGAATAGTTGGGCACGAGATGAACACGAGATAAGGTGTCGGATAGTTAACTTCTTCTTGAAGTTACACCACCTCGCGCTAGATGATGTTGTTGAGCGCGAGGTGCGCGCGAGATGAGGTGCCAGAGAGTTAACTTGCTCTTGAAGAAAGGGGTTCTCGCAGATGTGAAGAGATGAGCGCAAGATAAGGTTCCAGAGAGCTTTTCTTCTTTACCGGAGCTCCAATTCGTGCGGGTTGTGTTCCAACTCGCGAGAGATGCCTTTTTGGACACGTTTTTCACCTGTTTTTGCCTATTTTTTTATCCTGAAACACTTAACACACCATCAACAAGCTCTAACACGAATTATTATGAATTAAGATCAATTTAGAGTTATTTTGGGTGGATTAAAAGTATAAAAAAGACAATTTATGATATAAAAAGAGTATAAAAATATCTTACTTTTGTGAGTTATCGCGATGATTGTTGGGATTTGCCAAGCTTAATCAGAACTTATCCCGCACCCCACTTTATAGCACATCCACAAGGTGCGAAGACATTGTGTGCCATCTTTGCAGATACCACTCTATAGTCAACTGATACACAGGAGAATAACTCTCCTTTCTCTCCCTCACATGATTTAAGCAACTTACAAAATGGAGACTTATATAACATGTTATAAGACAATAATTAAGACACATGTAGAATAATTTTACGCCAAGACTAAACTCAGTTATATCTATTACTTTTAAGAATCTTTATTTTTATCTCTTCGTCCACACAAGAAGAGTAGAGCTTCATACCGTTGAGTTGTCTGTTTCCAAGAGTAGCAAAAATTTAAAGAATTTGTCCCAAAAATTTTCCTTGACCATATAACGTTCACTCTTGGAACATATTGGCAATACCACTTTCTCCGTCACCAACACGGCTACTCACTTTTCAACGCATGTAATTCTCTCTCTCCTAACATAGCACAAATAGCTTCAGATTTATTAATCTCAAACAACACCTAGGGCATGGAAAATAAGATTTAAAAGCACATGATATATGATATGAGGTCTCCTTAATTGAACCGATTTTAACGATTAAGATTTCTTATTCTTTCCATTTTAACGGAACGCTCATGTGTATAATAACGTGCGTGTTAGTTAGTTTGTTTTCTTAGAAAAAAAATTAACTTTTAGTTCATACAAGTTCTTTTTATTTATACTTAAATTTTTTATAACATTTAATTTTTAAAATTTTTATTTTTTTATCATTTTTTTCTTGTAATTTTTCTTCTCTTATATTTAGTTTTTATAAATTATTTGTTACTAAAACAAACATGCTAAGTCTAGAAAGATATTAAAGAAAAGACTTTTGATATATATATAGGACAGAGTCGACCCTGAAAGATTTCTGGGAAATTAAACCAATAAGAGACAATTGAATAGAAATTGACTTGTATAAAGATATAAATATCTTTATTAACGTAAATAAATTTCCTGATAAGATTGGTATACTGCCAAAAGATTTTATCAGAAATGAGATGGAAAATCAGTTTAATGAACTGTAACACTACGATAGTTAGAAATTCTGCACACGAAGTCAATACTGAAAACAATCGTAGAAATATCCATAGCCCATCCTTGATTGCCGGATAATGAACAGTTCCATCATCTCGGTGATTTGTCATTACATATAAACCCATAAGCCACGCTGGGGAAGAAAATATATCTATTAAATGCCAAAATTTGCTTGTTAAACACGTATTTGCCACTTCTATTTATACGTAAATTTCATGCTCACTTCTTCACAAATAACCATTTATTGAGTTAAAGACATTGCTACTGAGTCCTTAGTATTCTGTGAGCAATGGCTTTAACTATGGACACAAAATCTATTGTTATATTTTTCGTGTTTTTCTGGACATGCACATTTCGTGCCACGTGTCGCACACTGTCTGAGGCTTCAATTGCCAGAAAGCATGAAGAGTGGATGGCTTCGCATGGCCGTGTTTATGCTGACAGTGCAGAGAAGGAGAGGCGTCAACAGATATTCAAGGAAAACATGGAGTTCATAGAGAAACACAACAACGAAGGAAACAAGAGATACAATTTAAGCTTAAACAGTTTTGCGGATTTAACTAACGAAGAATTCGTTATGTCTCACACAGGAGCTGTCTCTAAGCCACCAACTCAATCAAATGGTTTGTTCAAGATAAACACGAGTGTTAGTGAGATTGAGCCACGCATGGATTGGAGAAACCAAGGAGCCGTCAATGATATTAAGAACCAAGGCCAATGTGGTAAGTTGTTGTATACAATGAATAATTATCATGCCTTTCAAAATTTCAATTCACTCGTAAGAAAACCATTAAAAGAAAAAGAAAAGTGAAATATTGTTAGAATTTCTTTAGTCAATGACTCGTGCTCACGCTCAAGGTTTAAATATTGAGTAATACTACATAACTCATTCTAGATTTTCTGTTACTATGATACTATTGGAGTAAAATAATAGATATAAAGAAAAGCTCGGATTAGATTATATTAGTAACAAGATTTTGTATTAGTAACATATAAAATATTTATACATAAAAATGTTCTAAGAATTTGAAAGAATAAAAAGGGTTGAGATCATTCAAAAAAAAAAATATAAATATTATCAACTTTAAAATCCTACTTAGATATTGAGCATTTATTAAAATATACTTTGATATGAGTTGTAATATTTTTCAATAAATAATTGTAATTTCGGAAAAAAAATAGATTTATTTTGTTAAAACATTTGCATTAGGTATTTAATTATAACCCACCTCAGATGGTAGGTTGTTAATCTTAAATTATATATTACTTGTACTAATTTTAATAAAAGTAAATTAAATTAGATTTAAATATATTTTTTCCTGCTACTTAATTGATTTTTTATTTTTAACTCCTCGTGATTTTCTTCTCCAGTTTTATTTTTTATTTTTAGTTTTAAAGAAATTTTTGTTTTATTTTTTTGTCTCTGTAATTATTTTTTGAGTAATATTTCATCCCTTTAAATATTATTTTTGGCTTAAAAGGCAATTTTGCTCACTCTAGTTTCATAATTTTTGAAATTTCATCTCCTATTTTTTTTAATTCGTATATTTATTTCCTCATTATTCAAAACTTTGTAAATTTGGTCCTCGTTATAATTGGATGAATATTGACTATGAAATCAGTAGTATTAACTGATACGTGGATTTTTTTAATCACATTTTCTTTGATTTATTTTATAAAAAATAGAAAAAAATAAAATTTAGCTTCTAGTCATTGTTGAAATGAAATTAGGATTTCATATATATTTTTTTAAACGTCCTATATCTAATTTAATTTGAATAGTTGTTAAAAGTTATGTTTCACTTTTACTAATTTTAATAAAAATAGAATAAAACATGTAATAAAAAAATCTAATAGAACCCAACTTTTAAATTTTTAAAAACCAACGTATTAAATTTATAAGTTATAAAACTAGAGGACGAAATTTCTAAAAAAGGATGGACAAAATTTATATTTAAGCTTTATTTTTACATTTTTAGTCTTTATAAATTACTCTTTACCAGGACTAAAATGAAAAATATAATTTACAAGGAAGAAATGTGAAATAAATAATTCTTAGTGACAAAAAATGAAATAAAAAATTTATAAGAACTAAAAGTGAAATATATTTTAAAAACTAAACATGACAAACAAAACTGTGAGACTAAGAATAAAAAACATTAAATTTAAAAAATATTTAACTCATTAAGTTATTAGCATTTGTTATATTAAATTAATATCATATTTGATGTATTGAAGACATATATCAATTAGTTTTATGCAATTACATTAGAAATGTCTGTTAGTATATGATGCATTAGATAGGTGTAAAATGTAAATTAGTAATGTCTCTATCGGTGTTAACGAATAAAAACATGTTACTTACACTACTTGGTGACGTAAAAATCAATAAGAGTTAAAAAATCCCTTTATAGTGTTTATTATTATTTTCTAAAAAAATTATATTGTATTAAACAAATTAAGGCTAAATTAATGCCAAAATAAAGTTAGTGTATGACATCCTTTATAGTGTGTGTGTGGTGATATTGATCTTGAATCGCAATTCCTTAATTTGGGTCATATTTGATTTGCCATGGATGCAGGGAGTTGTTGGGCATTTTCAGTAGTGGCAGCTGTTGAGGGGCTTACGAAAATCAATACTGGGAAGTTGATCTCGTTGTCTGAGCAACAATTAGTGGATTGTGCCAGCAACGGGTATGGTGGTGGCTGCCGTGGATACTATGTGGACAAAACCTTTGAATATATACAATATTATGGTCTTGCAACAGAAGCAGAGTACCCTTACAAGGGAAGTGGAGGAACTTGTCGTGCGTTCAATCGTGCAGCCACGATTAGTGGTTACCAAGACGTACCTTCACAAAAAGAGGAGGAACTTCTCAAGGCCGTGGCCAACCAACCTGTATCAGTACTCCTTGATGCTGGTGGACAAGCATTTCGATTTTACTCAGGAGGAGTTTTCACTGGTGAGTGTGGAACTACTCTTAACCATGCAGTTACTGCTATTGGATATGATGAGGGCTCAGATGGCAAGTATTGGTTGATAAGGAATTCATGGGGCAAACAATGGGGTGAAGGTGGTTACATGAAGCTGAAGAGGGACACTGGTGCCCCTGAAGGTCTTTGTGGTGTTAACCTGCAAGCTTCTTATCCCATAGCTTAAGTATATGTTCATGTCACAGTGTGGTTATATATAGAACATATTAGCCTATAATATTATTATGCATGTACCTCTGCTTTTCGTTGGTAATTTTCTACGTATTATCATGTTGCCCATCCCATGCTACAATGTAGCATCTATCAGATTATGTTGATCGATCAAGTTTAAATTATTGAGGAAAAACAAAACTTATTGACTACCGTATGTTATTCTCTGTACATGTTTCAATACTGTTTGATCAATCTATCGGAATCGAAACCTCTCAGAATGGTGAATTTAACTAGATTGGAGGTGACCCAAACTCTACATTAGATGCACCATACAGAAGCCCTCACGAATATTGGTGGTACCTAACTTATCAGATGGGTTATATTTTTTTCTTACTTCATAATTATTTAAACATTTGTTATTTAAGAAAAATAATTTCTGAAAAAAATAGTTATTAATTTTACGCAAAGAACTGAAATAGTACCTGGCTATTGGTGGTACACTCAGTTGGAGCTTTCTAGTTGCATGAAGGTTTCTAAATGAACCAAATCAGGCACTTGTTCCGTTGAGAAAACCTGTGAACCTTCAACACTTAAGTGAATGATTGTCTTTGTGGTAGTACATAATTAGATCAGATTATCTTACCTGGTACCCCTGTCTCTAGATTAAGTAGCAAGAATGTAACCTTAGGGCGGTTACAAAGGATATCCACCCATCTCCATGTGAGACGTGGGTTGTGGTGTAAAGTAACATGCGGCGCGTCTGCAACGTGAGCATGCCATGACGGGCTCTTTATGAGCTCGCTCAAGGTCAGGTTCCGCCCGAGTTAGTATATAAGCCCCTTGAGCTGTGAGATCCTTATAAAGGATTGGTACATAAACCCCTCAACTTGACAAGCTTAAGGTCTTGAGAAGTCTGTCTTTTTGAATTTCATGCGCATTAGCTTTTTTGTAGGGTTTTAATGATGCTACCTTACACCAATTTCAAAACTCTTATCACGAAATGATAAGTGGAAGGAGAGAAACTTTTCATTCTCGTTTCCCTTTTCTACCACCCAAGCAGCCTCGCAATAAAGGCTCTATAAGGATACGTCTCATTAGTCATGTCATGTTTATGAGTTAACTACTCGGAGCATGATGCTTGAATACAAGTCACGTCTAATCGTTACTACATGTTGTTATGACATTAGAGTGGATAATGTCAGTCTTTAGTCACCTTAACATATTTAAAGACTAACACTATGCTATCCTTACTCGGTCAAAGTGATGCATACGTGAAGTCACCAAATCGTAATTTTCCTAACTTATATATATTCACTCTCAGGATGTATCCCTAGACAACATATATATTCTGATATCTAACGCTTTACATGACTTGATGTGCTCGACGAAACACTAATTTAAGTTTAAAGTGTCTTTTGCAAGTACACTCCCCATCTTGGCGAGGATGGCGCATAAGGTATGTTACAAGGCTCTGTAGCCGAGTTAAGAAATAACCTCTTTCCATTCCCACCCAAATGCATGTCCTCTAGATTTTGGTAAGAACATTTAGCACCCACCACGGGCTCTGGTAAAAGTTTCCCAAGGCCACTCTCATTTGTTTAACACCCGAGGCCAAATCTTAGTTTCATCTTTACCTCCCAACATAGATGTTCTTTTACTAAGTGCCTTGAAAGCCCTCATGAATCATGCAGTTAGTAGAGTTAAGAGCCAACTTGACAAAAACATGGAGGAGTTGAGAGCCCAGTGTAGGAATGATCAAAGCAAAGGAGAAACTTGGCTCTAGTCTAAATAGTCGAGAAAGTTCATAGTTGCAGAGTGTTTTGTGTAGAAACTTCTTCGCATGTCTTTCGGGAATAGAATGAGCATCGACGTCGTACTTAAACAGCCAAGAGAGATTTCTAAATAGCCAGACCTTGTGAAGTTCACAAAGGCGTATCCTTCACTCAGCCTGCCCTGGAACCAACTCGTCACGTAATCTTTATGTCCCGAACTACTTTAATGAGGAAGACTAAGGAACATTCCACTTCACCATAGCCCCACAACGATAAGACAATTCTCGACATCACAGAAAGGAAGGGAAGCTCCTTTATTTAACAAGGGGAGCCGAAGAGCGCCTTCTGTTGGTGAAAAAATAGATCACTAATAGGTGGTCCTAAACAAAACAAAAAGAGTTCTAAGCAGGAGAAGGAGCTTATGCCAAAGAAGACAAATATGTTAACCTACAAGCTCGGAAAACAAAATCTAGCCCGAGAATGTAGGGCGTGACCCACCTCAAGGGGTATTGTAGCCGACCCTACAAGTATACAATGTAAATCTACATCCGGGTATGTATACTTATACTATAAGAATTTATAGCCACACACGTTTTGTGTTGGTAAAATTCAATTTTATCATGTTATTGGTCCAAAGACATCCTCGAGTTTATCATGTTATCAGTCCAAAGACAACCTCAAATTTATTGTGTTATCGGTCCAATGACGACCTCAAAGTTATCATGTTATTGTTCCAAAGACGACCTTAAATGGTCCAAAGATAACCTCAAAGTTATCATGTTAATGGTCCAAAGATAACCTTAAATGATTTAAACATGACCTTAAATGATTCAAAGACGACCTTAAATTTATCGTGTTATTAGTCCAAAGACTACTTCAAATTTATCATGCTATTAGTGCAAAGACAAGCTTAAATGGTGCAAAGATGACTTCAAATTTATTATGTTATTGGTCCAAAGATGACCTTAAATTTATCATGTTATTGATCCAAAGACAACCTCAATTTATCATGTTATTGGTCCAAAGACGACCTTAAGATTAGTGTTATATTGGTCCAAAGATGATCTCAAATTTATTATGTTATTGGTTCAAAGACAACCTCAAACCTATCATGTTATTGGTCCAAAGACTACCTCAAAGTTATCATGTTATTGGTCTAAAGATAACCTTAAACGGTCCAAAGACGACCTTAAATTTATCATGTTATTGGTCCAAAGACAACCTCAAATTTATTGTGTTATCGATCTAAAGACAACCTTAAAGTTAGTGTTATATTGGTCTAAAGACAACCTCAAATTAATCATGTTATTGATCCAAAGACAACCTCAAAGTTATCATGTTATTGGTTCAAAGACGACCTTAAATGGTGCTAAGATGACCTTAAGTTTATCATGTTATTCATCCGAAGATAATCTCAAATTTATTATGTTATTGGTGCAAAAACGAATTTAAAGTTAGTGTTATATTGATCCAAAGATGATTTCCATTATCGCAAGTGGTTGTTTTAAATTGGTCTGAGAAAGATCAAATTGTCAAGATTTGTTACTATCAATGATTTTATGCAAAGCAGAGCTAGGGATAACTGCCTTTTCTAAGAGCGAATCAAGCCAAATTTCATTAAGTAAAAAAGGAAATTATCCAAATGTGGTAACAAGTCGCTAGGTCTTGGTGATTCAAGTGTTACTTAAGTTACGCATTATTCCTGATTATTTGAAGTTGTCCGAATGACTAATGACGAATAGATTATTGCAAAATAAATAATGATGAGATGAAAGGAGATGGACAAAATGAACAACATAATTATATTAAACAATTACTATGAGAGGTGGTTACATTAGTCGTCCTCGACCATTTTGTCATTGATGACTTTTTTATTCATATGAAAAGAAAAAGTGAGGGAGGGTACGAGAGTCGAGCTTGTTAAGATGTCTGGGTAAAACCTTCTTGATATCTTTGCAGCACAGACTCGACCATCACTCGAATCTCAACCCTCTGCACGGTCTCGGTAGCCTCAGCTTTGGCCAACCTCCTTTGAAGGTCGACCTCTCGATCTTTGGCCCCTTAACCTCCAAAAAGGCTTTCTTTAACTCCCCTGTGGCCTTGGCCAACTTCTCCTTCGCCTTCGCAATTTCCTTAGCCTGTTGAATTCGTTCATCCTCAGCCCAAGCTGCCGCAGCACTAGCCTCCCTCAAAGAATCTCGAATAAAGGCGAGCTCGTCAAAAATAGTGTTGAGGTGACCTCTGTAATTGGAAATCTCAACAGATTGAGTCTCCAAAGCCAAGTTTGACCCTGCCTTTACCTTCAAAAGGTTTTGAGCCTCAATCTCGAGGTCTCTAAGGCAAGCATAATATTAAGTCGTTTGATAATAATATTCCCAATAGTGATGAAGGGTAGCCATGAAACAAATTAGCATTGTCTCCACCCCTCAACAAACCTACCCGCCCCCACGACATTGAGGAGGTCAATGTCATAATGGTTGAGCATGACTCCTGGCCCTTACTTGAGTCGCGCCAGAGTTATATTGACATGCCAGAGGGATATTCGAGCCCTGTGCTGTAGTGCCAATTTGACAATTTTGAATCCTTTTTACACAATAAAAGGCGTCGGAAGGAAGAGGTTGATCGGTGGCAGACACGACCTGAGATGGTGAAGTTGGGGCAACTTCCGATGTTAGAATGACATTAGGGGTCATAAACAGGGTTGAAAATAGAGAGCGAGAGGAGTTTGCATTTGTTTGAGGAAGAGGTTGCTTGAACTTGATCGAGATCGGTTAGAGAGACAATCTCAGAGTTCTTGTTGGTATAACCATTTTTGTGGCACTCCTAGGTGCAGCGGTCTCGTCAACCTCGACCATCAGAGTATAACTGGCTCTAGTCTCAATGACGTGGTTGGTAGCCACCGCACGGGCGGAAGAAGAGCTTTGAGGGCTCGGAAAAGATGAAGTATTGACCTTGGCAAAGAAGCACTTAAGGCTAAAGTCACCACCCATGACTGTTGCGTAAAAATGAGCAAGGTCAAGGAAATAATATAAACCCATTAAAGAAGAAGATACAATTATGAAGGAGTCGCCAATTGAAGGTACCCTCAAAAGATCCTAGCAAAACCCACCGGCTAAAAATTTAAAATGAAAATTGGAAAGACCACCCCTATTGAGATAATATCCCTACACGCTAGGGGTTGATCACAAAGGGAAGAAGAGCGAGAATTGAAAACTATAGAAACATACCTTACAAGAGGAAAAAGAGCGAAGCACGATAGAGTAGAAATGAACTCTAGAAACAAAGAACAGAGAAAACTCAAGCTTAAACACAAAGTTGGAAAAGAATATAATCATCTTGAAACGTTATAAACTTTAGGATGTAAATTCACTTTAAACGTAACACTCAGCAAATCCAAACATTATAACGTAATGAAGAAAGGAATTAAATCTTTCTCAAAATGAGATGACAACTCAAAAAACATCTTATATTTCAATTCTTCTTATTTGATCTTCAAGTCCAATTCCTTATCAAGAAAATTTATTTTTAATTGTATTTGTTATTTAAATTATGCACTCGTTTGTCTAAATTTATTTGTTAAAAACTATTTTAACATTTATCCATATAAAATAATCAAAATTTAAAACAAAATAATTTTTCATGGAATATAATTATTTTTGTTTTAGTGTTTTACTTTGATATTAATTTTTATTAACTTTTTACGCTACAATTTAAGTTTTAGATAGATAATATAATATAATATTACATATCTAAGTATTAAATTTTATTTTGGTTCCCATGATTTTACTTTAGGCTCCGCTATCAAGTTTAATTTGTAAGTTCATCTTATTTGGGTAAAAGTTCTACCAAGGGTAAATTTGTAAATAAATTCCTTGAATAGAGTAAGTTTGAAACTATTTATTTGGGAGTGGTTGTTTTTTAAGACGAACAAATTTGTTCAACTTCAGTTTATAAGGAAAATGAACAAAAATTTTCGACTTCACAAGGTCATGATACGTGGCAACTTCTGACTAGTCCAAGATGAAGTCGAACTTTGAAATTCGTCTTCAACAAATGAGTAACACTTGACAAAATTTAATTGGTCGAAGGTGAAGTCGAAAAATAAATTTCAACTCTCATTTATAAAGAAGACGAAATAATTTTTTCGACTTCCTAAAATACTAACACATGTAAACGAAAATTGTTGTGGGATGAACACGTGACCACTAAAATATATAAAATAACAAAAAAAATGAAAAAGAGTTGGAGTCGAGATACATATTTCAACTTGCTTTCAAAACAGAAAAAAAAAATTGAATGTATATCATATATTGATGCATGAATAAATAGTAGTCTTGAACCATGAACCCAATAATTTATCCACTAATACACTTTAAAAAAAATATGAGTGTGTTCATAATTTCCTCTACGTGTCAGATGACATTGTTAGCTATGATTTTGCAACTATTATTAGCTTTAGCTATTGAGGGAGAATTGATGTAAAGAATCTAAACAAGTATTTCAACTCCAACTTTTTTTTATTTTTTTATATATTTTAATGGTAATGACTTCACCTTCGACTAATTAAATTTTATCACATGTCATTCACATATTGAAGACGAATTTTAATGTTCGACTTCACCTTCGACCAACCAGATTTTGTCATGTATCATGATCATGTGAAGTCGAAAATTTTTGTTCGTCTTCCTTGTAAACTAAAGTCGAACAAATTTGTTTGTCTTCAAAAACAACCCCTTCCAAGAAAATAATTTCAAATTTACCTTATTCAAAGAATTTGTTTATAAATTTGCCCCTGGTATATTATATTAATGTATAGAATGAAAATTGATGACAAACATAAAATTAGAGGTCGTGAAGAAAAGCCAAAATGTTTTTAAAATGAGTAGAACAAAAATATTAAGCTACCGAAGTGTAAGGACTAAGGATTGGAGTTACACTGGGGGGATTCTATAACGAGAAATATGAAGTTTTTATGATTGTCATACAAAACGGGGATGTAGCTCAAATGGTAGAGCGCTCGCTTTGCATGCGAGAGGTACAGGGTTCGATCCCCTGCATCTCCAGCACATTTAACTAATAAGTTGACCCTTTAGTGCTTTTGTTCTTGTGGAGTCAAGCGTAAGTGTGATTTGCCAGCATTTTTTTTAGGTGTACTAATAAATGTTTTTTTTTTTTTTTTTTTTTTTTTTTTTTTTTAACACAATCTGAGTGAAACCTACTACATATGAGTACTGTTGTTAGTGTTTTTTGTTTATTTCCAGCAACCAAATTATTAGAACGAAATATCCATCAACTTGTTGATAACTTATTTTTCTCGAAGAATCTATTATCTCATTTATTATAGTTTTCCTTCCCAATCACATGTATTTTTAAGCATCAGAAATATCAGGGAACTAAATGTGAAAAAAAAATTGCACCACCACCAACTAAGCATATAATTGTTTTAGTGTAACTAATAGTTTCAAATTCAAGCTTTGAATATATATTCAAGTAAATGAATGTTTGATTTCCCAGACATTTTTCTTTGCCGTTGTCATTGTCTCTCCGTTGTTATCATTATTGTTGTCGTTGTAGTGACCGTTGCCTTACCGAATCCCTAAATGTGAGTACATTATCTTGATTTTCCCCCAAATCCAAATTTGACTTTTCCCCAATGAATTAGTTCTAAACATTTGGAAAGTCAAATGCATTGTACGTCGTATGATACTTGGAATATTGATTTAGTGTTTTTGTTTATTGAAATTTCAGCTTGTTGTTAGATTTCTTAAGGCTTCTCTTATTATTTTTTTGTTTTGTTTCAAGTTGACCGTGAAAGGCTTTCAACTTTTTGTCTAATGCAGAAGTTTGCTGGCTTGAGTTTATTGGGTACTAAATTAAAGATAATATTTGCTTTTATTGTAGATCATAAGATAGGCTTTGTGTACGTTAAAGCAAAGAAGTAGTATGATATAAATGAGGTAACTTCAATACTTATCAATTTATTTAGTTAAGGTTTTTAAATTATGGTCTTCGTTGCGGTTTTGTGTTCTTTGGAATTGTGGATGTGACCTTCACATTATAGACCAATGCAACCTCGATTGCGGTTACAATGTAATTTGTAATTGAAGGTATTTCTTTGGCTTTTATTGTAACATGGTGTGTATACACGACTCATGAGGACTTTTCTGCGGTGTAACTGTGACACCAGTAAAGAGGTCAAAAGGAAAGAAACATCATAAGATTAATGTTAATCATGATAGGAAAGTTCTATCTCTTGATTCCTTGGAAGAATTGTATAAGACTTGATGATCAATTCTTGATCCTCCTTAGGAATGCCCTAACTTGATTATAGGTGATGTTCTGTGGCCCGATCCATCAAAAACCCTTGGTCTTGCTCCAAACAAAAAGGGAGGCATTGGCTTATTATGGGGTCCTAATTGTACTGATGAATTTTTGAAGAAGTACCAACTAAATGTAATAAAATATATTACTTTTAGTTTTATGGCAATGTGTTTCATTGTCTTGGTGGGTTATATCAAATTGTTATATGAATTCTTTAAGTTATTTGTATGATATGATACAATAATTTCTTGCTTATAATGGTAACTTTTTTATTAAGATTATTGTTGATACATGGATTGCAGCTAATGTTTCTAATTTCATTTGATCATCAAGTCATATGAAGATCTTGATGCTAGATAAAAAAGGATGGTTTTGGTGGAATGGCTGAAGGTTACACTATTGATCACGTTGTAGATTCTGAAAAGTTGGTCACCCTCTTTAATGCTCTAGATTACCCATAATTTCAGGTTTGTTAATAATTCTCTTAGTTTAACTCCAATCTTTTCCTTATATAGCAGGGAAGTTTACTTCTTTATACTCTTGTTTTATATAAATTTACATAAATTACTTGCCAATTTACATTTTCCTTTTAAAAGCTGACTTTACTTGTATGATTTAGATATAAGAAAGAACAATAACTTTAATACGATTCAACTAATCATTGAGGTTGCTTGAGGACTTCTCTCATTTCATTTTTTTGTTGCATATCTTAATTTTTTCTCTATTTGTGAGAGTTACCTACATAACTTCACAATTCAAAAAATAAATAAACCACTTGCCAGAGCTAGCTTACGAATTGTCACATAATTAATATCTATTCTTAATATTAAATAGTTAGAAATTTGGACCTTTAATGAACTATGTCTGTCATCAATTATGATATGATAATCTCCTTTTGGGTTTTAGTAATTTTGCTTTAATTTGTTGTCAAAAGCAATAATGGTTAACATGAAATGCATGAGTCTAGAAAGGCATTGTTTTGGCTGTGAATATTGATAAAATTTCTTTATTTTTAGCTGCTTTTCCTTCAGACAGCAGAAAAGAGGTTCAACAACAAAGGTGCTTATGTTGTTCTTGAACCCCCAAATTTTGACACTCTTATATTTCATGGATTCTCAGTAGTTACTCCAAGGCCAAATGTAAAGAATTGTTTATTCAACTGAGTTTCAGTGAAAACATGATCGTGCAAATGTCAAATTTTTTAGATGTTGAAAGTGTGGGCAACTCTTTTAATTAATGAGTATAAATTTTTTCTCATTCTATAATTGTACATGCAGTTACCCGTAGGGTACCTTTACCGAGTCATTGACATGAGTCGCTTTGATGTTACTATAAAACTAGATTTTCAACAAAAGGTTGTAAAAGAAACCACTTTTCACGTCAATTCTAAAAGAAATCGACGTGAAAAGTATTGACGTGAAAAGTATTATTTAACAGAAACCATGTCACTTATATTAGAGAACCGACGTGGGAATCCTTAAAATGACGTCCGTTATTATGTAATAATTGACATGAAATTTTATTTTTAATGTCGAATGTTTAACAGACGTAAAAAACCTTCACTTTTACGTCTTCCACCTAATATATCAGACTGTTAACCGATGAAAAAAAATCATTTTTGACCGACGTCAAAAATTCTTTTTGCACTAATGTATCATTAGGAAATTGTAGTGTCAATATTGAGTAGTAAAATACCAACCTATGACTAGAGGTGCAACACAATAAAACATCTCACCGTCACTATAAAACAATGTTTGTTTATAAGTGTGATTAAGCATGGTTAAAGTCATTTAATTAATGATTCCTTTTGACATTGAAAGTATAAACCATCTTCCCTTTTCACAATGGAAGTAGGATAAATGAAAACAAGCTTTGAATTGGTTATGGTTTGTGAATAAGTTTTGAATTAGTTATAGTGAATGATGACTGACTTGGTAATGAACTTGTTTCTGTTTAGTTGTAGGAACCTGACATAGAAACCTGTGTAAGCGTGTTGGATTCATTAACATGGGTATATATTTTTTGTCTTTTCTGCCTTTTGGATAAATTTCTATTTTGTATTATACAGAGCCATCACCATTGAATATACCTTCGCATACTTGATGTTATAAGTACTTATTGATGTTATAAGTACTAATATGTCTGTACTATTTTGCCTATAAGTTTAGTTTTTATTATTATTGTTTTGGACTTTTGGTACTTGAGGATAAAAACCCAAGGATTGCAATCTGAAGGCAGTCGAAATTTTATTGATAAATTTTTAATAGAAATCTCCTTTTAATCACATTTCTTTTACCCATGATATTTGAAATGTTATTCGTTTATTTACAATTATATGCTTGTGTGGTGTATATGTTATTACTCTGTTTTGACTTAAAAATATGAGCATATATTATCATATATAACCCATGATTATGACGGTAAAGTTGGATTCTGTTTATAATATATTTCTTGTAGTTTCATTTGATCTTTATTCAAGATGCATATTGCAGGTAAACTTAATGCTTTCAATGCCTACTTATATGGTTCATTTTTGGCTTGAGCATCACTTAATATGGTCAATTATTTGCCAGAAGCAGCTTAATGTCTACTTGTGAGGTTATGACTTATGAGCAGTTGTTACCAGTGTTTTTTTTTAAGCAGATGATTGTCTACATGATATATATGAACATAGTTCTCAACCCCCTCCCTGCTCCAACAGTTAGAATATTTTTTCATGTCAGTTTTAATTGGTGTGAAAAATATAAAATATTAGCTATGTAACATCCTTCATGTTTTGTTTATCTATCTTCAAAATTTTAGGCAAGGATCATCAAAGGACACGTGTTGCAAATGCTTAACTCTCCCTGCTTATGGTTATTGGTAATATTCTTGGATGTGCTACTGGATCATATAGTGGCTGGTATAAGGTCTTTCCTTTTACACTTACCTTTGCATACAATATTAGTTGATAATATATACTCATACCGTAAGCATGTTTGTCAAGATGCAACAATAATTTTTTGAATGTTTTCTCATTGGACCCTTTTTCTTTTTTAAAATTTAATTAATTTCATCACCTGATTAATTAAATGTTGCCTTTTATATTGACTTTTGTATTGAAATTACTTACAGTATTGAAAATCAAGAATCTTATGATTTTGCTTCTGTAGATGAATCTTCTTTTCAAGATAGTGAAGTCTTTTTCTTTCTATATTTTAGAATTTATTGTAAAGTACAATTACTAATCTATTAATAATCATCACTAGTTGATTTTATTTCTATCGTTAATTAACATGTTCATATTCTAATACTATTAAGAAATTATTTGTATTCTGAGTTTCACATCTAACAATATATATTTTTTAAAAATTCTAAATAACTTTTTACATCAGTTATAAAGGAACTGACATAAAAAAATCTACTTAATTATTTTTTATATTTTTAAACTATTTTCTAATTGACGTTAAAAATTTTAGCGTCACTTATAGATCCGACGTTAAAATTAATTTTTAATGCCACATTGTAAGTCCATTTTAAGTAACGTTATAAACCTATTTTTCACGGATGAATATTTCAAGAATATGAAGAGAAAAAAAAGTTCGTTGGCACGTTAGTCTGTGAGGAATCGATCTTTTACTTAAAATAATAAACATGTATATTTAAGTAAATAATGTACAATGTTCTCAGTAAAATTATGATAATTTTGCAATAATATTTTTTAATAAAAAAAATTGCATGATTGTTAGTTTTGAGAATAAATTCACAAAAATATATTTTTAAGAGAGAAAATGCAAATTTTTAAAGTTTTGGGATATAAAAGGCAATTACCATAAGGTAAAACATGTTGTCATACATGAATGATATTTCAAGAAATAGTGTGCATCGTTCATATCCATAAAATCATATTCTTGTCCTTCCTATTTTGCCTTGTCGTGATCCTTCATTTAAGGCAATTTAAAGCTTCTAGTTCTTGCTCAAATTGAGTTTGCTGTAATGATTGTGATTGCACAATGATGAAACAGGAGGACAAAATGTTGTTTCAAGTAGCATTTGTAATTTCATGTAAGGAAGCTCTCCTAGTGTATCTTTGGAGATATCATCAATGCACCAAACTATAAATTGTCTATTGTAGCCCATCAATATTTATTTGAGATTTATCTTATTTATTTTAAATAAATATATAGTCTATTTTTTATGTATTTTAAGATGATTGATTATATGTGTTAATCATGCCAATATTTTTTATTAAATGATTTAATCCTATTTTTAATTAGGGCTAATTTAAAAAACCCTAAAATTTTATATAGAATTTTTTTAATGAAAGCATAAAATCATTCAACTGTAGAGAGCCGTCTTTGTGTATTATATGGATAAAATCAAATTAATAAATTGTACATCATATAATATTTAAAGTTGGAATTGATCTCTAGATGGCTAATAGGAAGCACCACCTCTGGTTTTCATATAGGGTACGTGTGGATAATTTTTTCTATAAGTAGTTATAGGAAAAAGATATAAAAATAAAATAACTTTTATGCATTAAAATTAATAAATTAATTTTCATAATTTTGTTATTTAAAATTTTCAAAATTCTGATTTTAACTAGTCTATAAGCTAATGCTGACTAATAGAAACATTGAGTAAGTCAGTATTTATAGGAGAAAAATAATAAGAAGCTTCTCTATTAACTAAACTTAACTAGCATATAAACTAATTAATAATAGAAACTTTTTCATATTAGTTTTTCTAAAAACTTATTTTCACTTATATATATAATCCATAAGTTTAGTTTATGACAAAAAAAAATATTTTTTTCTTAATTATTTTCTACTGTTACTTTTGCATAAGACTATCCAAATAGAAATATTTAATCCAATCACAAATTCATTGTACTTGGTAACAATGTCAGTGTCAATCAATAATTAATAATGTGAACAGTGTTTACCAACAACACAGGTAACCTTGTGAGGCTGACTCTTATAAGGGAATCATTGGCCCATTGGGACCATATGAAAGAAAGACCTTGTTGCATAGATGTATCTGTATTACAATAAGCTTAAACAGAAAAGTAACATTGTTAATCAAGTTTATTAAATGTTGTTCCAAGATTCATTCATGTAATAAACCCAATGTTTCAATTTAGATGTTCAGCTCAATCATGCATTTCATTAAGTTTTCCATTAATTCAATAATTATCATGTGTGCCTAAGGCGGTGTTGATAATATAAAAATTTTAATCTTCTACTTTTTGGATTTGGGAGTTTTATTTTTAAATTGATAAAGATAGAATGCTCTATAACTTTTGAGGTGCTATCACTTATCGTGTCATGAGAAAACTCTGGTCTCCACTGCTTTCTTGGCATTTTCCTCTGTCATGATTCTATCTACTATATTTATATATTTGAATTTTTTAATGGAAAACTAGAGTTGACCCATTACAAGTGGTGTGATACTAAACAAAAAGGAAAATATACTAAAGTATCGTTTTTATTTTCTTCTGTATATTTTGTTTTAAAGCTCTTTAAGATCTTTAGTTATGGGTTTATCTAGACGCTAATGGTAAAAAGTGTGCTGATGCTTTCTATTCATAATCTCTGACGTGGCTGTATCCCTATTTAAGAAAGACTACAAAAATTTGTTTATTTTTTATACTATTACTACAAAAAAAAAAAAATATGCGGTTTTAGTTTTTTAACATTTTTAAGAAAAAAGAAGATATTTTTACTAATTTTCAAAAAGATTATGTTAATACAATACAACTTTCACAGTATTTTAGTAAATCATAGTTCGGTAGCATACTTCTTTTATAAATGAGATCGAGTAGACTAACTATGAGTATATGAATAACTATGGGAGATTTTACGAATATGCTCTATAGGACTAGTTTGTTTATAATTAAAATAAGTATGTTTAGAAAAGAAATTTTTTTAAAAAACAATTATTTAAGAAATAGATGGTTTGCTTATTTAAAGAGTAGGAAACTAAAGTATATTTTAAATAGAAATAATTTTAAAAAAATTTCTTATTTTATTAACAAAATACAATTTTTAATCATTAAGCTTAAACAAACTTACCCTATACAAAACTATATCTCATTAACTTATATTTTTAAGAAAATGGATTAACAACCTTTACTCATTTTTATAAAAACGTAATTATTTTCTTAAAATAAATCGTAGACAAACTTCCACTTCGATTTATTGAACAAACTACATTATTTAATGCAATGAGTAATTATCTTATTACTTATAATTTTACATGAATTGAGAGAAGGTTGTATGATTACAAGTATTCAATTGCATAAATAACATTGTTACGCCAAAAAGAAATTGCATAAATAGTAACCACGCAAATAATAGTCTATTGAGTACAAGATTCTAACTTTGACATAGAACTCATACTCAATTAACCAAATGAGTTTATATAAATAGACTTTGTTACATGACATCAACACCAGTCAAATTCACTTAAAAGGGCTTGATTTTCAAATTTTTACTTAGCAGAATCCCGTTACAATTTTATGAAAGGGATATGTTTTAAATAATGAAACATGGTAGTAGAAGCGTGAAAGTAAAATGTGTATGTGAAAGATTATTGTGTTATACGTACGTGAAACATTATGAGTTGTAGGATATTTAATCGATACTATTCCTTAGTGACTTATTAATAGTTGAGTGTGAAAGAAATAGAGTAACTTAATTTTATAAATTGGTTTATGTGACGAGGATCGTTCTTATTTATTTATTTATTTATTTATTTATTTATATATATATATATATATATAAATAAAATAGGTGACGCGAGAATTTTCAATAATTACTACACTTTGTTCAATGGAGTGGAAACTTTGCGCATAAACATCAATATTATTGGTACATCAAATTTTTATTAATTTAAAAAAATATTATACTAAGAATTAAAGATAGAAAGTAGATAAAATTTACTGCGCAAAATGTAACATGCGTGTGGTCGATGTATTGTGATGTTTGATATTTATAGGTGATGAATGGTAACGGGAGAAGGATACGTGTAAAGCAGTCATGCCACAATCTCCTGCAATTGCCATTTGCAGGGAGGCTTAACGGCTGTGCCAATTGTGGGATAGTTTAACGCAAAAATGACACTTCCGATAAGCTTCCTTTCCTGCCACATGACACTCATACTGCAACTCTATCATTCCAGCTTTCATGTTACTCACAGAGCCGACCCCTCGTGAAAACAACACTCGCAGAGTAAACAGGACCTTTTAAGTGAATTTGCCTCTAAACCCATTATAAGTACATTAATAGCTTGGTGACTATCTCAACTGAAACATGTTTTAACGAAGCCTTGAATTTAAGTTGTGTATGCCTAAAAGAAAATATATCGAGGGAGTTGGTGTCATTATATTATATATGATTGTTCTTATTTAGAACAGAATTCATTTTTATGAAAAAATAAAAAATTCTGTAGTCTTATGAAGAAAAACCACATATAAGTGTTGTAAAAAAAAGAACCACAAAGAGCCACATTATATGTAAGGTATTAAGTTTGATGTAATGATAAAGAGTTATAACAGTTTATACAAGAACATTAATTAGAACCACGGTATCATATTCATTGAAAACAAAAACACTTGAGTAATTTGCATGCAAGTTGGTCTTGCCAATAATTATAATAATAATGACAAAGTTTTTCATTTTATATTAATTGAATCCGACTCGTGACAGGAACAAGGAGGAATGGAGTAAATACGGTTGTCAAATTTGAACACCAATCCACGAATAATCAATTCTGTTATTGTTGTGTTTAAAACAATAAATTTTGAAAAAAAAATTCACATAATTTAAGGAGACAGTTATTAGAATTTTCATATAAATTTATATCAAGATCTCGACGTTAAAAATTCATAAAGTAAATATAAGTTCAATAATATAAAATGAATTTGAACGAGCAAAACCATCTATAAAGTACTAGTAAACACAGTTTGTATTTCCATCACATTTTTATGTGACTAAAAATACGTAAAGACAACGGATTTAATTATTTTAATTTTTTAAACAAATTACATAAAAAAATATTTCAATAAAAATATACATAAAACTGAATTAATTCATAAATTTTATTAAGAATAATACATTGACTAAAAAATAACAATTCAAATATAGAATTGTAACAAATAAATTTATAAATTTAAAAGGGTAAAATTATTTAATAAAAATAAAGATAACAAAAAGTAAAATAATAATTGTAAATTTATAATAATTTATAAATTCGAATTGTTTTCCTACCGTATTAATATTTAACAAGCAACTACATAGATAACTAAAACTAAATTATTCATAAACCTTTTCCTATAAAATAAAATAAAATTCCCAAAGCTATAGTTTTTTGTGCCACTGAAGATTTCGTAGCTAATTTATTTATCTATCATGACAGGGCCCTAGACGAGGCTAATAGGTAATAAATATAGGAAAACAAGAATGAAGCATGTGAAATATCATGGAAATTCAGTGTGCCCCGTGACACGCTACAGACGAGTGGAACGCAAAAGAAACAATTCAGTCCCCAATAATGTACTAACATTTTATTTCTCCCATAAAACAATCTCACCAATTTCAAACCCCACACCGCACCATAACAACGAATCCATCCAAGATCCCTCAATTCTTGTTAAGAAAATAATAATCAAAGTTATCAAGCATCAACTCCATGTGAACACATCAAGGGAAAAATTATTTGATAATTTGAAATTATCATGATTTTCATTAGTATTCACATGATACATGATTTAGTGATATTAATATTTTCATCTATATTAAATAGCTTAAACTTATATCATATAAAGAATGATTAAGACAATCAACACGTAATGTTCAAACTACCCAATAATTTTTCTTCTCTTTCACTCTCCTATAAATGTTGATACACAGTACGTACAAGGGTGTTCTTATCAGTTATCTCCCTCATTCTCATCTCTGGGACCTAAAAATAGTAGGAAACACACCAAATGGGTTTGAAAGTCAATAGCCTGGTTTTGTTATCTTTGTTTAGCATTGTTCTGCTTGTGTCTTTTCATCAAGCAAGAGGAGCAAAGGCCTATAATGTGACTCGGTTGAAAGGGAGAAAGGAATTAAGTAGATGCAATCTGTTCATTGGAAGTTGGGTAATTGACCCTTCACCACATCCTCTCTATGACTCTTCAAGCTGCCCCTTTATAGATTCTGAGTTTGATTGCCAAGGAAGACCCGACAAACAGTATCTCAAATACTCTTGGAAGCCTGATTCATGTGCCTTACCAAGGTACTAATTTACTACTTTTAAGGATTATGAAACCATACATGCTTTATATACCACTGCTTTCATACCAAATTCTTTATTTGAAATTGTTAAAAGTAGATTGGTAAACTTGTTATCATTTTCTTACAATGATTTAAGGACAGTCTGACAGAGCTTAATGGCCTTTTTTCTCCTTTCCTCTACCAAATATTGTGAGAGAAGACCCAAATTTTTCTTTACTATAGATGTGAAATATTCATCAATTTTTATTGATAACTAGTTTTTATTAGAGAAATGGTTATCTTTAATAAAGTCTTATTTCTTTACATATTTGAACTAGAAATTTTACTTGGAAAAAATCTGAACTAAAGTTTATTTGAACCATCATAATTTTGATAAATTACCAAAGTTAGTTTTGAAAGCATTTGGTAAATGGGGTTAGATAAAATTTCTTCAATTTTCGCTGCTGAGTCAGACAAAAATATTTTAGATAAGAGATTCCTAGATGAAGTTACGAATAATATTACAATGGGTTATTAAGAAACATGTTTTAAGTCTGTTTAACAATTAGGAACATTTTGTTGTGCAAATAGTATAGTGATGAGTTTTGTTGGTGTAACTGTGAATTTGATATTGTAGGTTCAATGGAGTGGATTTCTTGAACAAGTGGAGGGGTAAGAAGATAATGTTTGTGGGTGACTCATTGAGTCTTAACATGTGGGAATCATTGTCCTGCATGATTCACGCGTCGGTGCCTAATGCCACCACAAGTTTTGTAAGGAGAGAAGCACTTTCCACTGTAACATTCCAGGTTTGCTTCACCTTTTGTTCACTTTGTCTCCTTTCCCATTTAATACGCAATCAGCCACTAAATACAACATTCTCACGTGTGTCTTCTTTATCCATCCCGTTGGTTGTTTCTGCATTCTATTATTCCTTCCCTGCTTTTCTCCTTCCTCAGAGGAAATATTTAACGGGACCAAGTAATTTAAGTTTTAATAAATGATTAAAACACCTTCAAAAAGTGTTCAAATTGAAATAAAAAATCAAATAAATTTCTTATATTATTGGTGATTTTTTTTATTATCATGTTCATAATCTTTAATTATATACTAATAATATAATAGATTTGTTTTAATAGTCATCTAAAAGAGCTCTAATCAATAAATTCTATGCAAGATGATGTGAGTGAAGCGGTGAATAGGTTGGGAAACAGTTGATATATGTATGAAGATTAAGGTAGAAATGAGAGGTGAAATAGTGAATGTTTGTTTTTCTGTTTTTCATTAAGATAGGGTCAGAATTAATGAGACTTGACAGACTGTGAGGTGCTTGCCAACCTGTGGGTACAAGTTGGAGTCTCTATTGCAATTATTTCCCTTAACTAATTTAGACTTTTCGTTAAATCAACATCTTAGTTATTGCGTTACAATTATAAGTCATTTATGTCAAGACACACAATTATTAATGTAAGCAAACATTCGATAAATTTTAGACCTCATTTAATAATATATAAGATATCAGTTTAAGAGAAATATCATAATCGGGAATCCAAATTTATTTCCCTTATTTCAGACCTTTTGTTGAACCGGTTTATTGAGTTGCTTTTCTATTTTCCGTTAAGATGCACGTTATTGTTGTTGTTATTATTATTATTATTATTATTATTATTATTATTATTATTATTATTATTATTATTATTATTATTATTATTATTATTATTATTATTATTATTTTTAAGGTAGGAGCATTGAGTTAATTCGATGATTTTTTGTGCCACCAAAACCAAATACTCACTATTATAAATTATATAACTTTTGAAAAAAATTATATATTACCTTAGAAAACCAATAAAACATTAATTATTTTTTCCAATAGTGTCTTTAATTAATATTAAGAATATTAATCTTAATTCTACTAATTTTTTAATGTAATATATATTTTTCCTTTTCAATATCATCTATATTTATTTATTTTATTAATTTTTATAATTAATTAATGAAATGAGAGAACGAATATATTAGGAAGTTACATTAATATTTATTTAAATTTAAAATATTAATTACATTTCTTAATACCCGTGAAAAACCTTAAAATGTCATATAATTTGATTAAAAAACCTTTAAAATATAATGAACGCGAACCAAATTATTAGATGTCTATAAATTATATTTTTTATTTTATTTTATTATTTATAACATAAATTTAATATCATTATTGTGTCTAATAATTATATTTCTATTATTATAAGTGTAATTTATTTGAATATGTTGTTTACTCAATTGCTTTGATAAGATTATGTATATATTTTGGGATAAAATCATGTTTTCTTTTCTGCTAGGAGTAGAATTTTTTGTTTATGTTCAATGAAAATCCGAGTCAAACTAATTCATTATTATTTGGATCGAGTTAATTCAGATTAAATAAAAATATTTTAGAATTGATATGTTCGAATTTAATTTGCATCTAAAATTTGGTCTAATACTCGTGAACAACTTTAGATTAAAAAATTAAAAGAACAAAATATTTAATGTATTAATTTTAAATAAACATTAAAAAAGACTTGAAAGGTAAAAATGTTTTTTTCTTTCTATTTCTTAATTAATAATATTAGAATATTGATTTACATTCAACTTTTTTTAAAATTGATCGATATAAATCGATTTTTTACCCTAATTCTATGCCAATTTTAGATGGCTTTGACTAATTTCTAAAACATTACGGTCATTATTTGAATTCAATAATCTTTGTCTAGACAAGTTACTGTTGTCCACGTGAATATTTTCTACATTCACATTTCCTTTTCTATTATGATTGAACTGAACCCCGTGACTACAAGTTCAACTTGTTTTGCCTTTCTCTTCTCTTTTTCCAAATTTAATCTCAACCACCGAAAATCTGATGCTTGTTATTGAGCTTGCACAGGACTATGATCTAAGCATACAGCTATACCGCACACCATATTTGGTAGACATAATTCGAGAAGATGTTGGGAGAGTGCTCACACTAGACTCAATAAAAGCTGGTAGTGCTTGGATAGGCATGGACATGTTGATCTTCAACTCGTGGCATTGGTGGACCCACACTGGAGATTCTCAAGGGTATATATTATATATCTATATCTATGCTTTAGTGAATAATAATGCTTTTAATGTTATATATGTATATAGCATGACAAAAAAGGTTGTGTTTCTTAGGATTTGTGATTCTTTTACTATTAAACTGAACACGGTTGTTGATGTTTGCTATATTAAGATGGGATTACATAAGAGATGGACCCAATTTAGTAAAGGACATGGACCGTTTGGAGGCATTTTATAAAGGGATGACAACATGGGCTAGTTGGGTTGATCAAACTATTGACCCTACCAAAACTAGAGTTTTCTTTCAAGGCATTTCTCCTACTCATTATCAGTAAGTAGCTCTTCTTGCCCCAATTCTTAACATTTTCAAAATTATCTTGCAAGTTCATAACATTGTCTAACATGAATATTTAATTTTATGATTCAGAGGTCAGGAGTGGAATCAACCAAGAAAGAGTTGTAGTGGAGAACTTGAACCATTAGGTGGGTCAACATATCCAGCAGGTCTACCTCCTTCATCTAACATAGTGAACAAAGTGTTAAAGAACATGAAGAATCAAGTTTATCTACTTGACATAACACTTCTCTCACAACTAAGAAAAGATGCACATCCTTCTGTTTATAACGGGGATCATACGGGCAATGATTGCAGTCATTGGTGCCTTCCAGGACTACCTGATACTTGGAACCAACTTCTAAATACAGCTCTATTAATGTGAAGTTATAGTGTGTTGTGTTCTAGTTCTACTAAGGGGTTGAATTCAATTGTAATATAGGACTCTTGAACAATTCTTATAACAGAGTCAAACCAATTTAGTAGGGAGATCAAATTGTCACATGAGGAAAAAGTACTTTAAAAGGGGATACAAATTAACGTTTATTGAATGACAAAATGCAATATTGAAACTTTACCCATCATTCATGATTGATAATGTTAGGTAATAATCGGAGAACACATTTTGAAATCTAAATTGCATTCGTTATTTTTTTTGCTACTCTACATTGCACTAGTATATGATATAAAAATATAAAAAAAAAAAATTGAACTTAAACAAAAATAAAACTTAACTAAATATATTATATTAATATTCTTATTTCAAAAGTATCTTTAAAGTAATTTTGTTTTCACGTGAACACTATTTCCGATTTTTTGAAATATGTAGTGTAATAATCGATAAAATTTTTGAAATCTATACCCTCATTCATTATTTTGTTTACTCCCTCTTATTCATATATAAGCAAAAAAAAGCACATAATATTTTCTACTCACAAATAAATAAGAATATTTTAAATTAATTCAATTTTTTAATATAGATAATATCTTCAATAATTAGTTGTATTTTAAAAAGTGTAATTCATCTTTAAAAAAGTGTAAGTCAATTTTTATATGAAAATAAAAAAAAATAAATGCAATTAATAATTGTCTGTATATTTTTGTGTATATTTAGAGTGATTATTATTTATCCTGTTTTGTTTTTCTTTTTTCTTTTTTTACTATCTTCTATTGTCAGTGAACAGTGAACAGTGAACGTAACCTTTAACTAACAAAAGTACTAATATCTGTGGATGCTAATGTACTGTAATTATTACAACCAAACAGTGATTATAACCTTAAGCAACAAAGCAGAACAAAGTACATTCATGCGGAAACAATGAAAGGAGAACACAACAACATTTAATTAAATACATGAAAAGCTGAAATGCAAATTTGCCTGACTAACAGAGCAGGGCAAATTATATACTTCGCATTACTGAAACACCAACACACAAGTTCCCTCTTGAAAGATTGTACCTGCAATCATTCATTTAGGACATTGACTAAGGTTAATTAAGTATACACATTTTCCGCATAAGTTTGAAAGATGCGTCCTTACTAATGATTTAAAGTAAAATTTCCAAGAAAACTGTGCCCAAGCAAGAGTTGAAGAATAGTAAAAACATCATGTATGTAATTTAATGTGTTTTATTTTTAGTATAAACTTTTTACATAATTGTCCAATTAAAATTCACAATAAATATAATTTTTAAAATATTTACGTAAAATCAACAAACATATTATAAAGTACGATGAAAGATTAGATGATTGGATGATTTTCACAGACATACCAGTTGAATTCATAGTATATTTAATAATTGTAGAAGAAAGAGTGATAGAATATGCAATAGGTAAAAGGAATTGAAACTAACCAAAGGGAGCTAAGGTACGAAATGCCTAGTAGCCAACATATACAGCAGCATTAACAATGTAGCAGTCATCATTCTTCTCGGCCAATTCTTCAGTTGAGCAAACGAGTCCACCATCCACTACTTCAAAGTTCGTAATTTTTCCACTTGTTGTTTTTAAATAAAACATTCAGTGACATGTTATGTCTAAAAGGGTAAAGAAATTTGGAAAACAAAAAACCTGTTTACTTACTATGGAAACACAGACTTAATTTTATCCTCATCCAAGTTTTGTTGCAGAGGACCAGGCACCCCCAGTTTCACATGTAGTTTCATGTGATCATATGTAACACCAGGGATGCTACCTGCACCAAATCAACTTGTCAGGCATATTTCAATTTTGATACACACGGATTGATAAAAGTATTTTTATGATACAAAAAAGATATATAAACTATGTTGATTTCAATAATGATTTACTGATATTGTGTTACTAATTAACCTTGATCAAGAAAATTTTGTTGATAAAGAAAATTAAGGAAATGAAATTTGTTTATGTAATTGATAATTAATTGAACAATTATATTAATTTGATTTGATAAGTATACTACATAGAACGGATAATTAGTAAAGTTAGAACCTAATAATTCGGAAATACCTTTTCGGAAAGCTGGAATTGAATTGGTAGCAATTGCATCTCTGCATGCTCTCATTGCAGCAGTTGTTATGTCCTGACTGTTTTTTATTTTAAGAATAACATCATTTGGAGAAAAAGTTTTTTTAAGAGACAAAAAAAGGTTAGAAACTATCAAATGGTATAAGGAGTAAATATGATATTAAAATTTAGTTTTAGTAAGCAGAAAGTGTAAAGCGGCAATTTTTTTAATAAAAATTAGGAATTAACAAAATTCTCTTGTTTTCATTTTATTAAAAAATCATTAATTTCTTTAAGAAACTAAGAATTATTGGTCTGCACATTACTCACTAAACTTTATGCTCTAGAAGACTCAAATAAAATAGAATACCCATGAAGATCATAGCCAACACCCATCTCAACGAATAAAAGCTTCATATCTTGTGCACCTTCCATTAGTGAAGTTTTCTTCTTCTTCTTCTTCTTTTTGTGTTTCTTTAGGTGTAGGGAGGAATTGAAATGGGAATTGTAGTTTATAGACCTCAGAAGCACATCTCTATGGGCAATGGAGACGGTTCATAGTTCCTCGTGTGTCTTTGTTGAAGTGCCAAATCAACATTGATATGATACGTGTTTGATAAACTAAGGATATGGTCAAATGTTGTTGAACACGTAAATTATATGGACAAAATTGATTTACGTACACAATTCATATATTATTTGATACCTAAAAACATAAATAAAGAAATAGTAGAAAAATATAAATATGGAAGATAATATAACGTGACAGGAAGAGAAAAGAAGAAATAATGGGTATTAATAAAGTATTTGTATCTAAAGAGTGTCAAAATATACTATAGACATTTATAAAATACTTTTTATTTTACTCAAATAAATTTTTATTCAAAAAATATATTTCTCGAAAACAGATTTTAATATGTAAATATTTTATATGTAGATATTATAAATAATAGATTATTGGATTATTTAAGTTGATAAATTATAAAATATGTTAAATAGTTATTATCCATCTAATAATAAATGATAATTAAATCAAACTAATTTATTAATTGTAATTAGTTTTAGTTGATTAAATTTACATACAAATTATTTAAATGGTTACGAAAAGATCAATAAATAAATTAAACGATTATCCCTAAATTATAGGTAAAAGAACTGTTATTTTTTTTTTATAAATTTATTATTTATAAAAAAACTCTTTTCCAGAAGATACACGTGATTTAACGAGAATATTATACAACCAACAGAAATATATATCTAACTAATATTTTATGCTACATCTGTATTTTCAATATATAAAAAAGTAAAAATATGAATTTAATATAGTAACTAGTTGTGTACTTAGAATTTCTCTAATTCAAAGTGAGATGAGCACGTTGCTTCCGAAGGAATTATGCAATATCCATGTTAGCGTTATTATGCATGTGTCAATCGCGCAATATGAGCTCGAGGTGATGTAATCGAAACTTACCAATGATCAAACCCACTTTAACATATGATTTATGAGATTGGAATCTGACCAATTTAGTAATTGATAAATCCCATTTGATTAGACTCATATAGATTGCTTTTCTTTTTTTTATCAAATCAACGAAGTTGCGAAATATATAGTTTAAATATTCATGCAATTTTTTTAATATTGACACACTTGTTATTCAGGTGGTTCTATTTTTTAAAATATTTTTATATTATTATTTTTGTTAGAAACATTTATTTATTCATTATATAACAATTATTTTGATTTTAATTTGTTGTTTGGTAGGTGGATATTAAGAAATAACTTTGACATCTTTACAATTACAACTTGTAATACAACATATTTTCTTCAAACTGAAAATTTAATAATCATAGAAGAAATAATTTCACTTAATTTGTCACGAATTCTCTTTTCAAATCATCAAAATTTATATCACACCTTATTGGTAATTTTTTTTTTCTTCCAACGCTCTCATCACCTTTATACATTCTTTCTTAATATATGTGTATCAAACAATAAACTTAAATCAATATAATTACTAGGAGTGGGTATATAGGTGAAAGTCCATGGGTCAGTCCGTGAATTCTGTAATCCGCGCAGGTTTAGACTACTTTATTTAGAAAAATTTAGTGGTATAGTTCATAAAAGTCCACCCCGCTCAACCCACGGGTTTTGCGGGCCAAACCCGCGGGGTCCGCTGAGCGACCCGCAAATATACGCTATTTAAAGGGTTTAAAATTGAAACCCTAATTTCACTTCCCGTCTCTCAATCTTTTCACACGTCTCACCCTCCCAATCTCCTTGCTGACTCATTCTCTCCTCGATCTTCTTGCACCCTCTCAATCTCTTTACTTGCATCAATTCTGCTCCTGCTTCCACTGCCCCATTTTAATGTTCTCGTGAAATTAATGTAGGAATTTATACAATTTGAAGATGAAGATGTCTCACAAGTGTGTAAATCTCAATTGGATACATATTTGGAAGAGCCAAATCATCCAAATAAATATAATCTCAATCTTGATGTTTTGCAATATTGGAAGGACAACCAAGCTAGGTTTTCCGAATCTTTCACTGTTGGCTTCTGATATTTTAAGCATACATATTATAATTGTGACTTCTGAATCGACATTTAGTATTGGTTTACGGGTACTTAACAAATATCGTACTAAGTTTCTTCCTAATAATGTGCAAACCTTGATATGTACTAAAAATTGGTTGTTAGGATTTGATGTGCAAGGTATATTAATGAATTATGTCATTAAATTTTGTTTTAATTACTTAACTACTTGACTTGATTCTAATATTTGTTGTTGTTTTCAGGAAAAGAAGACGAAGATGTGGTGATGAAAAATGATCAAACTTCAGAATCATTTGTTGTTGGAGATAATTAAAAGTTTATATTGTTGACTTGTTTAGAATTTAAATTTGTTATTCGAGAAAATAGAA
Source organism: Hylodesmum podocarpum (assembly GCA_026586105.1). Lineage (NCBI taxonomy): Eukaryota > Viridiplantae > Streptophyta > Magnoliopsida > Fabales > Fabaceae > Hylodesmum > Hylodesmum podocarpum. The sequence continues at coordinate 6,732,921 of JALJEV010000638.1, forward strand.
GATTTATGTTATTGACTTATTTTATTAAGAATTTAAGAGGTAAAATATAACAATTTTTTAACATTTTTTTTAAATTCTAAATTTAACATTTTTTTAATTTTTTAATTAGATCCGCGAGTTAGCCCATTTGACCCGCGGGACCTGCGGATTGGGGCAAACCACCAAGTTAGATTCCTTTATCATTACGGGGCGGGGCGGGACGGCCTTATACAAGGCGGGTTGACCCGCTTACCCACTCCTAATAATCACACTATAGATAATAAATAAATAAATATTGTTAATTTTTTTCTCATTTAATATTTATTTTAACCTGTCTTAAATTTAATAACGAACATATTCTTACTCTTTCAGATTTTTTTTAAGAGAAAATTTTTTATTTAATTATATCATCAATTAATTTGTCATCTTATACAAATATTTTTTTAAGAAGATAAATGTTAGTCTACTTTAATAAACATATTAAATTTTACACATATTCTTTTAACTTATCATAATATTTTTAGTCAAAAATATTTCATACAATTTTTTTAATTAACATAAATTTACATCAATAATTGATCAATATGAAACGGATCATTCATCACATTAAATAAGATCAATCAATTGATAAATGATCAACGTAACTCACTTTGCATGCAATCTCATAGTGCACAACTGACACATGCTCACCAATCTTATAAATAATTGAAAAATAGTACCATCGTTTTAATTCTTAAAAAAAGAAACATTCTCTATTGACAGGATTGAAAAAATATATATAAATTAAAATTAAATAATTAATTTTTAAAATAAAAAGTAGTCAAATAACTCCTAAAATGTAATGTATTTATTATTGTAATTTTTAAAGCATTTTATATTTATCTATTTTTGTTTTATCTTACCATTGTAATTCTTAATTCAGAAAAACAAAATAAAAGTAAGTAATAAGATTTAGAATTAAAATAATAATATATAAAATTTAAATTTAAAATAATAATTAATATTTTTTAAAAAATTATTTTGTGTTTTTCATTGCGACGGTTAAAGCAACCCCTATCTTGTTTTTCCCAACATTATAAGATGACGTATGTCTTTTACTAAGTATATTCTAGCTGAGAAGTGTTTCGTTCTGTAAGTGCCACGTCATCATTAACTATGCCACGTATATATGAAATGCAACGCGTCATTAAAACATAAAAATTGATATTATAACAAAAAACATTATCCATATATTATCACAAAGTTTAGTATGCGTCATATTTTTTATGTATTTAATATATATGCTATATAATATAAATTACAACATTAATTTTTCATACTGACATAAATTGTATTTACTTTATTCAGTAAATAAATTATTCATTGTAATGTGTAAAGGAGTTCAATCCTATGTATAGGAGGTTAACTAGATTATATTTTAAAATTATAATACTAAATTATGTTTTTAATTATTATTATAATAATTAATAATAAATATAAATATAATTAATTATATTGAAAAATGTTATACGTATATTGGATGGCAACGGAACATATTTAATTTTTCCTCCTCGTGCCTGAAGAAGGCAGGTCAGATCTAAGCTTCGCTATTTTAGAAGCTGTTTTAAGATTTTGAAATCTATCTTTTTTTTCGTCGAGTTTTGTTAGTTTAAGTTAACTCATGAAAAATTTAATTTAAAAGAATTATTTTTACATTCTTGATTATTTCATATGTTAAATTATCAATCATATTGTAAATAAAATGATATGTAAAATAAATAATAAAATTTTAAAAAAATAAAATTTTTAATTAAATATATTATTTTATGTTATTTTTTTATTAAAATAATTGATTTACTCATATTCATATCAGTGAAGTGAGTTCAAGTATAAATTCAAGGTGAGTAAAGAAGATCATAGTAAATTTTTTCTGTCAATATATATATATATATATATATATAATTATATATATAAAAGATCAAACATAGTTTTTTATTTATCAAATTAAATTTGAACTATCTAATCATTATATATAAAATTTTATATAATTTAGATTTTATTAGACATATTATCTAATAATCAATATATATATATATATATTAATATCATATTATATATTAAATAAAATATTTTAATAAATTATTCAATAATTTTAAAATCATATAAAACTTATTAACATAATCTCATCGATTAAAAAAGATCGTTTAATTATATATATATATATATATATATATATATATATATATATATATATATTATAGTTAAAAAGTAGATTTCAAAATTATAAAAAATAATCAATTTTTTACCGTGAGATGATGAAAAGGGTATAAAATTATTTATAATAAACATGCTTTAAAAATAATAACATTCACACACAAATCATTTTACTTAAAAACAAATTTTAGCCTAAATCAGATTTTTTTTACGACTACTTATCCAATTACCACAAACTTTCAAAGTAAAAAGACTTATTAAAAACTCTCCAGATAACTTAGAGACCTACATATCAAAAACTCCGCAGATAACTTAGAGACTACATATCAAGATAACTCTGTCAGAACGACAAAAACTATACGAATACAATTTCTCGAACTATGCTCCGTCCATCTCAACCTATTTTAAATTTTTTTAAAGTAGTTCATTTTTTTTTTATATCATGCATAATTTTATTTTACTTTTGAATATACAAAATATTAAATATAAAAAAGAACTCATTTATTATAAATTGTCGTGTTCCAACACGTCTAAAGCCAAAAAGGTTTTGAACTTCACTATTTGTTGTCTTACAAATACTCATTACTAGGTATATTAAAATGAGTTTGTTGAGAACCAAATCAAGTGTGTTAAGCATTAAAACAAAGTAAGTGTTCAAATTTCAGCTTTTGATAATTAATTAAATGTTAAACAACTTTTTTTTTTATATAATTATATCCAACATAGAAATGAAGTACATTAACAAGAGAACAAACTGAACAGGAATTGTTACAGAGAATCTAGAGAAATGTACAATTTATAATGTTATTACAAAGCAAATATCATTAATTAAGGACATTAACAAGAGAACACACTTAACAAAGCTCTGAAGAAGCTATAAGTTAATAGCCGACATAAACAGCAGCATTCACAATGTAACAATCATCATTCTTGTCACCCATCTCTTCTACAAGCACCCCACTTGAGCATACCAAACCACCGTCCACAACTTCAACATTCAAAATTTTTCCACTGCAATTTATTTTTTTGAGTAAGGTGAGGTCAATGTGGGAGGTAAGAAAGTTCAAAAACATTAGTATAAAGTTCAATCATGTGAACTGAATAAACAAACATGGCAGGTTGCCAACTAAAAACACCAAAATTGTGTTTTTGTTCAAGGCTTCTAGCAAAACTAATATAAAGTTCAATACAGAATATAAATAAAGAGAGACTAAACATTCAATAACCAGACACAACGGGTAGAAGAAAGATTGAAATATCAGTTAGTTTCCCCAGAAAATAAATTCATTAACAATAAAGATTTCATTTTGATAACCATTTCATCACATATTATAGAAAAGAATATTGAAAAGGAGAAAAGTAAAGCACTACTTTCCACGGTTGTGTGTACTTACTAGGGAAATACTGACTTGACTTTCTCAATATCCAAAGAATTCTGGAGAGAATTAGGAACCCCTAGCTTGATCTGCAATTTCATCTGATCAAAACTGACACCAGGAATGGAACCTAAATCAAATCCATCTTATTAGAATTCAAGAAACAAGTTTGATCGTATCAATATCCAAGCATACATTTTAAAGAAAATAATCAACAATTGACAAGCATACAGAAAAATCATGTAGATTTGAAATAAGTGGTAAAAGAGCATCCCCCTTCGGCCATATTGAACAACTGACTATGAGGTATTTTCCTAAACTAGGCTCATCTTGATAAGTGGGATGGAGATCAAGTCAAACTTAGTCCTTCACTAATAATTTCTCACGAGGAATGAATTTCTAAGCATTAAGAAATCTTCCTGTTTTCCATCCTCCATCTTGAACTTATAGCAATTAACAAATGCAATAATACTTATAAAAAAAGTAAATAGGAACATGTACATATAGAGGATAATTTAAAATAATCAAAATTAGTTTTGATTTAGTCCTTAGCAGTGAGCACCACAGAATCAAGCATCATAAATTACTAGTAAGCATATCATGTAAATGCTCTTCTAGGCCATTTATGTTGGAAAAATGGCATTCCAAATAGATTCTCTAGACAAAGAAATATTATAACATCTTTCAAATGAAAGGAATGAAGATGTCTTTACTAGTATGTGTTGCAACTCTTACAAGACACACAATCATAAAACATAAGATATGTTCAAGATATATCTACTTTATTACTAACAAAAAGGTTTTACCATGAAAAACAATAGGAAATTATTTTAATTTCATTACCACGGTCAGTCTATTCTATTCTGAAAGAGTAAATAGTCAAATTAGTACGTACAAGTTACAGCATTTGTCATATAAATCCGTGGATGATGGAATTATATATGCTGTCCCTAAATATGCATTTAATTGTCAAATTATTTCCTGAATATGCATTTCATCAGTCAAACTAGCTTCTAAGATTTGTGACATAGTGACTAATTTGATTGAAGAAATGTAAATTTAGGGACCTTTAGTACAATTTCTATCATTCAAGCTCTAATTTTGATTTGCTTCATCTTTTTTGTGCTTTCCAACGATATCTCCCAACTAAAAAGTAAAAACCATAAACCAACGTCTTTCAAGGGACAGATATCACCAAAGTGAGTTTTACCACTCCTAACGAGGTGTTTTTCCATACACATGACCAGAAATCAATCCACTAGCATGCATAAGGAAATCAATCTGCTTCACTTCGCAATAGGACCAAGTTCATTAGTAAAAAATGCAGGTGGGTAAACTACCATTCAAGCTCTACTCTTGATTCACTTCAAATTCTACCATAACAAAGTTCCAAACTTTCCTATGATTCCTGCAAGACTTCAATTTCTCTGTATATCTACAATCACAAAATCCTAAAACTACATCACACTTTCACAAAGTAACCGACAAACCAATAGACTAAAAAGCAAGGGCACCACCCTCATGATACACCAAAAGGAGAAATTAGAAAATATATTCCTGGACTTGTTTTCTATTACCATTTTTATATAAAAAAGTGTGGAATAAGAGATTTTTCTATAATCTGATTTGTCTTATAAAGAATGACTCACAACAATAACACTAACAAGCTGAACAGTGAAAAACCCAATAAGATTTTACATACCTCTGCGGAAAGCAGGGATTGAATTAGAAGAAATTGCATCCCTGCACGCCCTCATTGCTGCAACCGTTATGTCCTGTCTGTTTCATACATTCACATGTCAGGAAAACCAAACACAGAAAAAAAAAAAAAGGACAAGAAACAAAAGAGGAATAGAATGGAGCACCCATGTTGATCGTATCCGACACCCATCTCCACGAACAAGAGTTTCATCGGAGGGAATGACCCTTTACTTCCTTCTACAACGGCTTCCATAGTTCGGGAAATTCCACAAGGTTGGAACTTTTTTATTAACCGATGTGAGAAAGATAGAGAATTGCGGAAACGTAGTGGGAAACTGATTCCACCAAAATCAGTGATGGGAAACGATGGAAATCGAAGATTTTCAATTGAATAGCAATAGCATGCGCTCATTTCTCTCTTCTCTAAACCCCTTTCTTCCAAGCTCAGCTTCAAATATTACTCACCCTATTCCCTTTTGGTTTTTAAATGTTTTATTTACACAATTTTTTTTTTTTTAATTTTATTCTCTTTGTAAATTTTGTGGACTAAATTGTACAGCCTAATTGGATTGATTTGTAGAACATAGATTAGAAAGTAACTATGTTAAATAATTGAAAGAAAATACTATTAGGGTAAGGAGTCGAGTTAGTTTATATTTTAGGATATTTAGATTCAAACAAAAATAATTTTAATTGGGTAAGCTGGATTAGATTGTTCTAAAACAATTCATAATCTATATCGAATAGCTTAATCACCACATTTGAGTTAGTTTGAATTAAGTAATTAGGTCACCTAATATAATACGTAAGAAAAATGTAATTAATAAAAGAAGGGCAAAATATTTTACGTGTTAGGGTTGATTCACAATATGTATTATGTTAAATCTTATTGTATTTGTAGTTAAAATAAATAAAATAATTTCCCTATTGTCTTATGTTTATAAAGTTCTACTTTAAAATTTTTAAAATATATCATTCTAATTCTTTAAATATTTTTTTTGAAAATATTAATTTCATTTACATTATTATAACTTAATTTTAAAATTATTAATTTAAAATTATCATACATTTTAGTTTCTATTACATATGTCCAAGAGTAAGAAAACAATATTATGATAAGTGTATGAAATTTATTATTACCTTTTAAACACACATTATGGCCTTAAAAATTGTCATTATTTTAAAATTTATATTAATAAAGTGTTGGATTAAAATTAATTTTTTTTTAAAAATACTTTTAAAAAATAAAATAATATTTTAAAAATACAAAAGATCCAAATGAAATATTTTAAATTTAAAGGACCAAATAGAAAAATGCATTGTATAACTATCTTCTTACTCTTCGTACATGTATAAAAAAAAATACAAATGTAACTGATTCCACCAAGTATTTATTAATTACTACAAGATTTTACGAGAAAGAAAGATAAACATCATATTTTATCCATTAAGTTCGTGAAAAACATTAAATATTATATTAAAGGCTTCAAGAATTATGTTCTCTCTTTCAAGGAAATTGAAGTTCAACTCAGAACCAATACTTTAAAAAGCTGCTAAAAATACTAGAGATGTAGTGTACAAAACTAGAAACCTTGACACACTTGAGCTTACATTCCCTGCACACAGAAAAATCTCTGCATTTTAATTACTTAAACTGGTATATATATATATATATATATTATATATATATATATAATTTAATAAATTATTTGTATAGAATAACCATAAGAAGAAGCATATTTTTCTACATTATTTACATTTTTATCATAGGTCACGGCTTTTGTGTTTTGAATAAGCCAATAATTTTATACAATATATTATATATAATGAAATAAAAACAAAAAAACTAAAACCTCACCTAAGTATGTACATCAAGTGCTTACTAATAATTCGTTGAACAAGAGAAAGTAAACATTATAAACCCAACTTATGGACTGTACAACGATCAAGTCAAATGGAGCTATCTTTTATTACCATGGTGAATGACGACTGAATGTCAGTTGTTTTAGTTAAGAACACTAGAAGAAAATGGGTTTTTGAAGTCTCCAGTTCCACGTTGGTGGCAAAAGTAACCAATGTAGTTTTATTCCTTCCTCATGCACATTTTTGTTCTTTGTAAGTTTTCACTTTTCTCTTGCACAGTCTTTGTTCTTGTCTTCATTGCCTTTGTTCTTCTCATGTCATTCTCTCCTTGTCGCGCCGCACACTATACATGAGGACTATCTCAAGACTCCTAATTATGTTAGGGCTATTTGGAACAAACTTTAAATCGCTAGCATTCTCGAACGATAATTGATTCATCCACATTTTGTTAGAGTTTTGCATTGCAAAATGAAAATCTTTGTACTTTAATGATTGCTATGGAATTCCAATTTAAATACTTGACAAATGTTTATTTAGTTAAATCCATTAACTTGTTGCAATTTGACTAAGGAGTAATATTTTCTGTCTGTGTATATTCTATCTCTGGTGCAAACTCATGAAGAACTTGTAAGGGATCTTCATGGATATGCAAAGGGGTGCCTAATCTTCATTCACCCATCATTCAACATTCAATTGATTTGAAGTAGCTTATGGAATTAACACTAGAATTCACGGTTTAGGACAAAGAAGAAGAAATAGCAAAAATGGAAAAAGGAAGAAGTGTGGTATAAGCGTCATGGATGAAGCACCTAATAAGCTTTGTTGGAGAATCGCCACTTGGATCATGGATTCATGATAAGATTCAAGGTTCTTGGAAGAAACCCTAGGAGAGCTCTCTCCTTTTTTCAAGACACAAGTCTTAGAAATTTTATTTCATAAATTTGACCAAAAGTGAGTACAATGAGAAAGTTGACCAACTTAAATGAAAGTGCAATGGACCTAAGGTTAAAAATCTGAAATGTTCTCCACCCTAGGATGAAATGAGTGATAAATGGTGAGATGAGAGACACCCTAGGCTGAACACACTTTACAATTACAAGACCCAAATTCAAGTCTTAAAACTAATACATAATTGAAAGAAACTAATAGGCCTAAACAATTAAACTCGCTGGAAAATCCTGGTAGCATTCCAACGTTAACTTCAAGCTTCATTTCCTCCTAGATGTAGTCTGAACTAGGCTTTGGTGTTTTCATAACTTTTGTAGCCCTTTAATTCATCTTTAAAATGCCACTAAGACGAACTTAATTGGAGTTTTGTACTGAACCTGGTCAGCACCCTACTGGAACATCTTGACAGTATCCAAACGTTACTTTCAAGCCCAATTTCCTCCTAGATGAAGTTAGAACTGAGTTTTTGTGTCTTCATAGCTTTTGTATCCCTTTAAGTCAGCTTTAAAAAGAAACCAAGAACAACTAAATTGGAGTTGTGTAGCCCAAGTTATGCTCCGAATACTAAGCCTGATCAGACAGTCAAAAACATAACGAATTTTATTAGAAGCTCAATTTATTAAAAAGTAAGGTTGAAGAGTTTGTTGAACTTTTGGAGATAGTCCTCCATCAGTCTCACTTGTAGGTGTATAATTATTTATTGGTTACTTGATGCACATTTATTAATAACTCATAAAAAGAAACCAAATATTTCTAACAATAAGCTTTTATTTGTAAGGAAATTCCACAAGCAAAGCGGTCAATGAAAGAAGAAAATAATGCTGGTAAATTCACTATGGGGAGATATATAATTTCCTTGTCACTACTCATTATTTATATTATATCTAAATTTTTTCCTTTCCTTTTGCAAGAAAATTGAAAGATCTAATAATCCTCCTAAGATGCTTAGGAGTGCTTCTCCCGAATATGAGTCACAAAAAAATCATATAAATTCAGGTTGCTTCAAGTAACATTTAAAATGATCAACTAGAATGGTTAGTTTTTCTTGATTATCTTGTTACCATTTGTCAGAGATATAGTTTTGTGCAAAGAACTTGATTTAGGAATGCTATGAACGCTAGCGGTATGAATTTGAGAAATAAAGGATACATTGCATTATATTTTTCTTAAATAGGTTTCAAAACTGAACCTATATATTTTAGTACATCACATACTTCTAAGTGATGCTTTCTAATGTGTTGTTGCAATTTATTAGTTTATAGGATTTGTTCATTACTTCTAATAAGATTCATAATCCTTGAGAGTCAAAATTAGAGCCACTTTGAACAAAGTTATCAATAAGCATTTATAGGAAAGGAAAATGAGATGAATTAAGAAAAAAATAAATTAAATTTCTCTCACCAAGACCAGAGGTAATACCAACACACAAGGTTCTCTATTATTTGAGAAACTTCCAAATGACAGTTGTTTTTTCTCAATTTATTTTATTATGGCAATGTTTGTTCTGCATGTTGAGTTTCCAATGATGTATTTTCTTTGCTATAGTTTAAAGGGAGAATAAGGTTACGTGAGTTGTATTGTATAGGTAACTTGCCAGTGAATTGATATTTTTGGTTGGAGCTATTTCCCAGGGCCTTTAATGATAATTCATTTCCCTATATCTTGAATGTATATCTGTGTTATCATAATAATTGTTTATTTAGTCTTACTTGATTGTGAAAGACACTTACTGGATTTATACAAAATAGCATTCTTGTATTCATCTTGCATGGAGGAGATCTGACACTTGTGAGAGCTTTCTCTATTTTATGTACTTCAATTTCCTCTCTTCATGCTTCCTAATGTTATAACTCAGGTTATTCTCCTTTTCACTTCTCTATTATTTCTTTGATTTTGCAACATGATGCTTTATCTTATGTCTTTGGTAGATTTTTGCTATTGAATCTAGAGGTAACAATTAGATTACGTCCATACTATTACCTACTCTTATATCTAGGACTCTAGCATAATAATGATTTATTTCTCCAGTACCACCTAAATTTATTTTCTCAAAGTTCCCCTAGGTTTACTATCAATTTATTAATGACCAGGTAATAAATAACATTAAGCATAGAAGAAATGAATGTCCAATCATATACTGAATAACATCGAGAATTATATTTGGGAATAAATTAGGGTTACATCATTCTCCCAATCAAAGAGGGATTCAGTTCATGCTAATAGGGAAAACAACACAAGAATAACAAGAAAGAGAATACATAGGTAATCAAAATCCTGGGAAGCCGAATGATCCTTGCGTCTCCTTCGCTTAGGCTTGAGGTTGAATTTCGAATGTCACACTGAACCGAGAGTGGGCAGAAAATTAGGTCAAGAAAAAACCACCTTTTGCTGATAGTATCTTGTGAATATATAGTCTTCTTAGTGGACTTGGATTTTTTGCGAACCCAACTTGTGTGCACTTGTTAGCAATTCGTGTGAGTTGAGGTTCTAGAGGTAAAACATGGTTTTTAATTCAGTCCAACTCGTGCTAACTGAATAGCAATTCACGCGAGTTAAGGTTACAAAGAGCATTGATTCTTCACTAGTACTCCTATTCGCGCGAGTTAAGTCCCTACTCACGAGAGATGTATTCCTAGCACATTTTCTCCTATTTTTGGCTATTTTACCCTGAAACACTTAAACAAACAATCAACAAGTCTTGAAACGAAATATTATGAATTAGAGCATTTAGTGGGTGTTTAATGGACAATTTATATAGTAAAAAGAGTATGAAAATAACTCACTTTTGTGAGTTATCAATAGGTCATCCAAGTTCAAAGCAAAGGTAATAAAACACAATCCAAGTTCAAAGCATAGGAAATTAACCGTTATAAACTTAGAATTTTAACACTTTTAATTATTGGATCATTATTTAATTATTTTTTGTTGTTGCCCATCTCATTTTAGTGTTATAATTTATCTTGGCCAAATGGTTTTAAGTGCCAAAACACCTTGAACCATGTTAAATATCTTTTATCAACGAATTTTCAAATTACACTTTAAAACTGTTATAAATCTTTATAAATTTGGAGTATTTTAGTAATAGCCTTTGATGTTTTTAATACTTCAAAATTTATAAATCTTTATAAATTTCCAAAATTTAAAACCATATGCAAATTAAGACTGCAAAGAGGTTAGAAGCTTAAGAACACAAAACTTTACAAAGTTTAGTATTTTAGAACTTTTAGAAACTTGAAAACTTAAAGAAGTTGGAAACTTCCCTTACTATCCTTATTACTTTAAAATTTCAATAATACTTATGAATTTAAGAGTATAAAATTATAAAATCAAAACACAGAAGTGTAGAAATTTTAGAACATAGATATTTATAAAATTTAGAATTTTAGAATTTTTAGAAACTTAAAAACTTAATTAAATTAGAAACTTCCCTTACCTTAGTTTCCCTTGAACATTTTTTGAAATGCTTTGAAAAGGATTTTAAAGGTTGAAGAAGGCTGGTCCTACTCTCCACCAAAGTTCACGTGAAGAAGGTTCAAAAGTGAAAGTGGAAGAAATTTTGGAATTTTGGTTGGCCTAAAGTGTGCATCGGTTTTGCAAAGTGGAAACAAATGAAATTTTGGCGGTTTTGTGCAAGTGTGCTTCGATTATGGATGTGCAAAATCTTTCCACACTTTGGTTGTATCTAAAGGTGTTGAAAAATAATAAAATAAGGCATATAACTAAGTAGCTAGGCTAGTTTAGTTATTTAACCTTTAGTTACTTTCAAAAAGTAAGTAATTTTTTATTTTGCTTTGAAAGTGCTTTCTTATCTTCCTTCCCTTTGTCTTTTTCTTCCATTCTAGATTCATTTTCAAATGGATGCCGTCAAGGGTGGTGGCTTTCGAGCAAAATTTGTTACAAAATGTCAAAGTTACTAGATTTTTCAATTTTGACATTTTGTTTGCAAAATTCCTAAAGTTGTTATGGATTTCTTTCTAAGAAATCCTTGTCTCTTTCTTTTATCCTTTAGTTGATTATTTACTTTTTTTAAAATCAAGGATAACAAATTGTGCATAATTTTACGCAATTGCAATTTTGGAGTTACTAAATTTTAAGATTTTATAATAATAAGTTAAAACCTTAATTTCTCTTCTAAATTTTATGATTCTAATTCTAACCTTCCAATATCATATGTGATTATTCCATAATGAAGACAAAATTATAAGGATTCTAAAAATTATTTTTCCATAATTTCATGGTTCACAGATTGTTCTAGATAAATTTTTAAGATATTTTCTGTATTTAATTTACAGAAAATTTGTTATACAACATTTTATTCAAACTTGTATATTTATTTATCCTACTCTTAATTCTATACATTATGGGTCATATTCCCTTAGATTACCTTGTTGTTTTAATTTTTCAACTTATACCATGTATACAAGCATAGTCTAGAAAATAATTAAAGTTTACAGAAAAACATATATTTTTAGAGTCAGTAAATTTTTCCGTGTAATAATATATATACTTTTTACTTAATAATTCTTAATAGGTTTCTCATACTAAATACAAACACATAATTGTCTACAGACAAGAATATACTTCAAATAGTGTATTTACAGTAGTAAATCTGAAACATCAAATAACATTTGAATCATCAAATAGGAACAAAAATGTCAAACAACAAAGTTATCTTTCTACTACATTTTTATTTAGAAACATAACCGTAGTTTTTCAAACTAAGTAACAGTATTGCTACAAGACGACAAACTGTTTTGAATTACTTTTTTCTCCTGATCAAAGTATAACAGTAAACAATCACTATGCAAGTTTAACAAAAATTTTAGTAAATATTTTAATTACATTTTTAGTATACGTAGTTATTTACGGAAATTAATCTTGAGGGTTTTTTTACATATATTGTTTAATTGTTTTCAATGATAAAATATATTTCAAATCACATGCAATCCAAATTTACTTATATAACATTCAAAATAATTATTCAATTAAATTAATTTGTGTTGCTCTTTGAATTATTTGCCATCCATATCACTTGTCTTGGCCCTTAATCTTTTCAATTTTTTCCAATATATTTAGAAAAATAAATTTGATTTAAATTTTTATATTATAAGATTTTGTATAAGTTTTATATATTATTTACAGAGTTTAGGGGTACATGGTTTCCTTACCCGACTTAAAAGGGTCCATTGTGTGATAAATTAAAATTCAATAAAAGAAATTAGAAAGGACGTATCTCCCCTCTTACAACACTTTATAAGCATATTTAAATGTAATTTTTATTACATTCAGGTTATTTTGACATCCACAAATTCAGTTCACCCTTTTTCATTTGTACAGATAAACTATAAAAAGATACATATTTTGTTACATTCTAAACATTTTAATCACGTGACATACCTTTGGATAAGCCAATAACTCTATCATATATTTTATATATAGAAACAAAACAAAAAAAAAAAAAAAACAAAATACCTCACCTTAATAATTCATTGAAAAGATAAAGTGAAAACTGATGCATAACGTACCTGATCTGCAATGGTGCATCCAAATCGAATTTACATTTTTCTCAATGGTGAATGATGACCAAATGCCAATTGCCTTAGTTAAAAATTTGGCTTTACTAAACAAAAGAAGTAGAATTAATGCATGATAACTAGTTTCTACTCATGCATGTTCATCCAAACCTCTTAAAAAATAAGGGACACAACTTACTTTGATAGAAAATTCAATAAACCATCTATTTCATTACATCTTCATCAAACCACTCACTAAAACATTGTAACAATTATACTACAAATATGATGTATAATATACATTACACCATTTTATTAATTTGGATTAATTAAAGAAATATCTAAAGCAAAAATATGAGACAACTATTCACAAGTAAAAATAAATTATAAATAAAAAAAATCAATTATTTTAGTTCTGATAGCTCTTTATCTCCATATCCATATTTACATTTAGATTTAACAAATTTATTTCATGAATATAAACTGGACTTCTAAGTAATATATTTTAATAGTTCATCCTAATGATTATCAATGGGGTAGAAAATAGAAAACTAGTATGGACTTTCGTCAACATAATTGCCAGGTGGGTAATAGTTGCAAATGACGAACGTCCCTCCGTTGTTACACTTTGACCTAGCACACCCAACAGAATGAGTGCCCCTCCAAATGACTTGGGTATAATGTCCGCACTCATTAAACTTAGGACATTTTTTTGTCTTCGGGTCAAAGTTGACCTTCTCCCCAACCCACATTTGTACTGAATGTATGCCGGTCATATCCCAAGAACCCCAAGCTAGGTTCTCCCCATAAGGCCCGTAAGAGTGCACCAATTCACAATCTTTGATCTTTGAGTCTGCATACTTTTGTGCATAGTCAGAAAGGGTATTGTTCCACTTGAGCGGGTCAACGCCAACCTCCGCACGAGCTTTGTTGTGCTCGGCAAGAAAATCGTCCTTGGTATTTTGTGCGAAGGATGTGCTACACATTGACAAAATGGTTAAGATCAACACAACATTTGAGGACTTCATTTTTAGTTGCGTAATTAGATATTGCACGACAGAATCTAATAGTTTTAGCAAAATATATAGGTATATATAGTGAAAGTGGAAAGTCATTCGTGGTTCAAATTCAAACCATAACATACGGAAACAAATATAGTCTTGTTACCAATGTTTAGCGTGTAGCCTTCTCTTTTGCAACTTTATTGATAAAAATATTGAGAAGAATATAAATAAAGAGGGCAAGCTTTAACTTCTTTTCTAAATGGATGATTAAAAATGAGACATAAAAAAATTAATGGTAAAAGGTGTTTGGGTTCTTTAAGGAAAGAAAAGTTGCATAAACTTATATGTGAGTGTGAATGTCTTGAAGATAAACAAAGTAAGAAAATAATTGAATGACACATATTTATTGTCCAATGCAACTGTAATTGTTAATATTAATTGATACATGCTTTTCCCCAGTACACCGTATTATTATATTCAAATTTAACATATATTTCAAAACAAATGCAGTCCATTCTTACTTCTATAACATTCAAAATAATTATTCAACTAAATTAATTTGTTTATTACTTTCCATGACCCTTAATCTTTTTAATTTTTTCAAATATATCTAGAAAAAAAATTATTTAAATATTTATATTCTAAGATTTTATATAAATTTTACATACTATTTACAAATTTCAAGAGGTACATGATTTCCTTACCCATCTAAGAATGGCCATTGGGTGTGATAAATTACAATTAAGTAAATGAAATTAGGAGAGGTCATATCTCTCCTCTTACAATACTTTATAAGCATATTTAAAAGTGATTTCTTTTACATTAGTACTTTTTAGACATCCATAACTTCAATTTGTTGGAATTAAAGCTTGAAGATTCTTGGGTGTCTCTCTTGTTATTTTGATTTTGATGGAATGTAATTTTGGTTTTCTTAGATGATTCGTAACTAGGTGTTTCCTATTTATTGATTTTTTAGTTTAGGCTTGCATGTGGTTGTTCTTGGTTGGAATGCCCTAGAGAACTAAGTTGATCTTGTTTGATTTCTCATGATTCAAATGTTTGGATTTCCCTCTAAAAATGTTTTTAAAAAGGTTTTAAATACCAATTGAGGTAATAGATTACCAAAAGAAGGTAATCAAAAGTGGGTAACAGAGTGGGAACCAACATTTGACTCTGGAGTAATCGATTACCCTCTCGGGTTAATTGATTACCATAAGCAAAATCACCTCGAAATGCTTTGTTTCTCTGGTTCAATCGAATACTAGTTTGGGGTAGTCGATTACCACTATCAGAAATTCATTAAATTGCCTAAATTAGGTTTTTAAATGAAACTATAAATACCCCTCTTTAAATAATCTTTTAGAACACAATTACAATTCTTGGAAATACACATTTTTGAACCATTCTAACACTTTCATATTCTCTCTATCTTTTCTCCAAGAAATTCATAAAGAACTTCAAGGTTCTTTAAAGAACTTGTTTTCAAAAGGCAATCTTGATTGAATGTTCTGATTGGTTGGCATCCTTAGTCCCCATATGTGATCAGAATCTACACACAAGTGTTTTCTATATGATCTTTCTGTTTCCTTCTCGGAATTGGGTTGATTACTCTAGGAGAGAGGTCTCTCTAGATAGAGTAAGGTTATTTGAGAAGGATTTTCTCAAAGGTTTGATCTTGGAGGTGCCAAGGTCAAGGAAAACGGTTCTTTGGGTTAAAGAACTGGTTGATTGGGTGTCTTTGATTTCGTTTTTGTGTTGCTTGTGCAGAGTGAATATAAAGAACACGAAAGGGATCATTATAGTGGAAAACTAATCGCAACAGTTGTTGGGTTGGGACTGGATGTAGGCAGCGGGACGAACTAGTATAAATCACCGTGCAATCTTCTTCTCCCTTATACTCTTTATCTTTTGCCTTACGTTGTTCTATAACATTGTTTAATCTATGTTTTATGTTCAGTAATTAACTCGGTAATCAACTAAAACTAGAACAGTTAGATACTGAAATTGATTACGCATGTCTATTGATTACTAACGTGTTTCTTGATCTTTCTTTTGTGCTTTCCGTTATGCATCTTTGATCTATCTTGTTTCTCTGTCTTAAGATTAGATAGTTAAACAAGAATAGTTTTGATTGAATTAAAAGAAAGTAGAAACGTACGAATATTGAACTATCTTGGAACTAGAATCTATTCAACCCCCTCTAGATTCACCCGTAGGGACCATCACAGTTGACCCTTTTTCTTTTTGTTCTTTCTTGTTATTGTAATACAATAGTACATAACAATGACAAAGAATTTATTTCCTCTTACTCTAACAAATGTTTTGTACAATTTGTAAAATGATTAAATATCATATAACTTTTTGTTTCATTTGATAACTTTGTTTAGAACAAACATATAAAAAATTGAATTGTATCTCCATTCTTTGTTCACATTTTGTCCCTGATTTTCTAGATATAACACCAATCCATCCATAACATTATTCTTTCAAAAGAGTCTTTTACAAAAGTTTAATTTAATAAATTATTTGTATAGAAAAACTACAAGAAGATGCATATTTTGTTACATTCTAAACATTTTCACCAAAGGGCATACCTTGTGTGTTTTGGATAAGCCAATAACTCTATCTAGTATATTCAATGTATTGAAACGAAACCAACAAAAATCAAATACCTCACCTTAATATGAACATCACGTGCTCGCCAATAAAGTGAAAATTGATATCTAACCTACCGAGTCTCCAATGGTCTAGTGAAATGGAATTTACATTTTTTATGATGGTGAATGATGACCAAATGTCAATTACCTTAGTTAAAAATTTGTCTTCGCTTATAAAATGAAGTAGAATGCATGCCGTGATAACTAGTTTTTACCCATGCATGATCATCCAAACCTCTCAAAACAAGAGACACAAACTTATTTAGATGGAAAAATTGAATAATCCATCTTTTTCATTACATCTTCATCAAACCACTCACGAAAACATTATAACATTTATACTCCAAATATGATGTATTATATAGATTACACCATTTTATTTATCGGGATTAATTAAAGGGATTCTAAAATAAAAAATATGAGACAACTAATCACTGGTAAAAATAAAGTATAAATAAAAAAATATCAATTATTTTAATTCTGATAGCTCCCTATCTCCATATCCATATTTACATATAGATTTAACAAATTTATTCCATGAATATAAACTGGAGTTCTAAGTAATATATTTTAGTAGTTCATCCTAATGATTATCAATGGGGTAAAAAATAGAAAATTAGTATGGACTTTCGTCAACATAATTGCCAGGTGGATAATAGTTGCAAATGACGAACGTCCCTCCATTGTTACACTTTGACCTAGCACACCCAACAGAATGAGTGCCCCTCTAAACGATTTGGGTATAATGTCCGCACTCATCAAACTTAGGACATTTTTTTGTCTTCGGGTCAAAGTTGACCTTCTTCCCGACCCACATTTTTACTGAATCTATGCCAGTCATATCGCCAGAACCCCAAGCCAGGTTCTCCCCATAAGGCCCTTAAGAGTGCACCAATTCACAATCTTCAATCTTTGAGTCTGCATACTTTTGTGCATAGTCAGAAAGGGTATTGTTCCACTTGAGTGGGTCAACGCCAACCTCCAGACGAGCTTTGTTGTGCTTGGCAAGAAAATCGTCATTGGTATTTTGTGCGAAAGAAGTGCTACACATTGACAAAATGGTTAAGATCAACACAATATTTGAGCACTTCATTTTTAGTTGCGTGATTAGATATTGCACGACAGAACCTAATAGTTTTAGCTAAATATATATAGGTATATACAATGAAAGTGGAAAGTTATTCATGGTTCATATTCAAACTATAACATATGAAAACAGATATAGTCTTGTTACCAATGTTTAGCGTGTAGCCTTCTCTTTTGCAACTTTATTGATAAAAATATTAAGAAGAATATTAACAAAGAGGAAAAACTCTAACTTTTTTCCTAAATGGATGATTAAAACTAAGACATCAAAAAATTAATGGTAAAAGGTGTTTGAGTTCATTAAGGAAAGAAAAGTTACATATACCTATATATGAATGTGAATGTCTTGAAGATAAACAAAGTAAGAAAATAATTGAATAACAAGTATTTATTGTCCAATGCAATTGTAAATTGTTTATGGTTGAATTTCCTTCCTACTAGAATTGGTATATTAATTGTATTATTGTTTTCAAATTTAATTTATATTTCAAAACAAATGCAGTCCATTCTTACTTTTATTACATTCAAAATAATTATTCAACTAAATTAATTTGTTTAGCTCTTATGAATATTTAATTTAGTTACTTATATACACTTATAAACACATGTTGCTCGGTTGTTTATCACTTTCCATGGCCCTTATTCTTTTGAATATTTTCATATATATTTAGTAAAAAAAATTATTTAAATTTTTATATTCTAAGATTTTATATAAATTTTATATAGTATTTACTAAGTTCAGGGATACATGGTTTCCTTACCCCACCTAAGAAGGTCCATTGTGTGTTATAAATTACAATTAAGTAAAAGAAATTAGGAATGGACATATCTCCCCTCTTACAACATTTTATAAGCATATTTAAAAGTGATTTCTTTTACATTCAAGCTTTCTTGAAATCCACAACTTTCAGTTCAACTTTTTTCTTTTTCTTCTTACGTGTTATTTTAATTCATTAATGCATAACAATGACAAAGAATTTATTTCCTATTACTCTAACAAATGTTTTGTACTAGTTGTAAAAAGAACGAAAATCTTTGATAACTTTGTTTATAACAAACATATTGAAAGTTGCATTGTATCTCCATTATTAGTTCACATTTTATTCCCAATTTTCTAGTTATAAAAACTTTCCATCCATTACATAATTCTTTAAAACCAGTTTTTTACATAAGTTTAGTTTAATAAATAAAACTACAAGAAGATGCTTATTTTGTTACATGCTAAACAATTTCACCACTAGGCATACCTTTTGTGTTTTGGATAAGCCAATAACTATTTTATATATTCTATGTATTGAAACAAAATCAACAAAAACCAAATACCTCACCTTAATATGAACATGACGTGCTCGCCAATTATTCATTGAACAAGAGAAAGTGAAAATTGATACCAAACCTACCGGGTCTGCAATCGTCGAGCCAAATGGAATTTACATTTTTAACAATGGTGAATGATAACCAAATGCCAATTACCTTAGTTAAAAGTTTGACTTCGCTTGATAAAAGAAGTAGAATGAATGCATTGATAACTAGTTTCTACCCATGCACGATCATCCAAACCTCTCAAAACAAGGGATACAAACTTATTTAAATAGAAAATTCAATAATCCATCTATTTTATTACCTCTTTATTAAACCACTCACAAAAACATCATAACAATTATACTACAAATATGATGTATTATATAGATTACACCATTTTATTAATTTGGATTAATTAAAGGGATTCACAAAGCAAAAATTGGAGAGAACTAATCTTAGGTAAAAATAAAGTATAAATAAAAGAAATCAATTATTTTAGTGGCTAGTAGTTCTTTATCTGCATATCTATATTTACATATAAATTTAAAAATTTATTTCATGAATATAAACTCGACTTCTAAATAAGATATTTTAGTATTTCATCATAGTTATTATCATTAGGGCAGACAATAGAAAACTAGTACGGACTTTCGTCAACATAATTGTCAGGTAGGTAATAGCTGCAAATGACGAACGTCCCTCCATTGTTACACTTTGACCTAGAACACCCAACAGAATGTGTTGCCCTCCAAACAACTTGGGTATAATGTCCGCACTCATCAAACTTAGGACATTTTTTCATCTTCGGGTCAAAGTTGACCTTCTCCTCGACCCACATTTTTACTGAATCTATGCAGGTCATATCGGCAGAACCGCATGCCAGGTTCTCCCCATAAGGCCGGTAAGAGTGCACCAATTCACAATCTTTGACCTTTGAGTCTGCGTACTTCTGTGCATAGTCCGAAAGGGTATTGTTCCACTTGAGAACCTCCACACGAGCTTTGTTATGCTCGACAAGGGAAATCATCCTTTGTATTTTGTGCGAAGGAAGTGCTACACATTGACAAAATGGTTAAGATTAACACAACATTGGAGGACTTCATTTTTAGTTGCGTAATTAGATATTGCACGATAGAACCTAATAGTTTTAGCAAAATATATATAGGTATATATAATGAAAGAGGAAAGTCATTCGTGGAGCAAATTCAAAAACATATGGAAACAAATATAGTAATATTACCCATATTTATCGTGTAGCCTTCTCTTTTGCAACTTTATTGATAAAAATATTGAGAAGAATATTAACAAAGAGGGAAATTTCTTACTTCTTTGCTAAATTGATGATTAAAAATAACTCATAAAAAATTAAATGTAAAAGGTGTTTGGGTTCTTTAAGGAGAGAAAAGTTACATATACTTGTATGTGAGTGTTAATGTCTATAGAATAAGTGTTAATGTCTATAGAATAAGTAAGAGAATAATTGAATGACATATATTTATTGTCCAATGCAAATGTTAATTTTTTATGGTTGAGTTTCGTTTCTACTTGTAATATGTTTTTTACCAGTATATTGTATAATTGTTTGTAATTCTAACCTATATTTCAAAACAAATGCAATCCATTCTTACTTCTATAACATTCAAAATATTTATTCAACTAAATTAATTTGTGTAGCTCTTATGAATATTTAATTTAGTTACTTATATACACATATAAACACAAGTCATTGCAAGGTTATTTATCACTTGCCATGGCCCTTACTCTTTTTAATTTTTTCAAATATGTTTAGAAAAAAAATTATTTAAATTTTTATATTCTAAGATTTTATATTAATTTTATATACTATTTTCAATGTTCAGGAGGTACATGGTTTACTTACCCCCTTAAGAAGGTCCATTGAGTGTGATAAATTACAATTAAGTAAAAGAAATTAGGAGAGGTCATATCTCCCCTCTTACATCACTTTATAAGCATATTTAAAAGTGATTTCCTTTGACATTTGGGCTATTTTGACGTCCACAACTTCAGTTTACCCTTTTCTTTTTCTTCTTACGTGTTATCGTAATTCATTAGTACATAACAATGACAATGAATTTATTTCCTCTTAATCTAACAAATGTTTTGTACAAGATGTAAACAGAACAAAAATCATATAATTTTTTTTTTCATTTGATAACTTTATGTAGAACAAACATATAGAATGTTGCATTTTATCTCCATTCTTAGTTCACATTTTGTCCCCGATTTTTTCATTATAACAACAATCCATCCATCACATTATTCTTTCAAAAGTTTAATTTAATAAATTATTTGTACAAAAAAACTACAAGAAGATGCATATTTTGTTACATTCTAAACATTTTCACCACAGGATATACCTTTGATGTTTTGGATAAGCCAATAACTCTATCTAGTATATTCTATGTATTGAAACGAAACCAACAAAAACCAAATACTTCACCTTAATATGAACATCACGTGCTCGCCAATAAACTGAAAATTGATACCTAACCTACTGGGTCTGCAATGGTTGAGTCAAATGAAATTTACATTTTTTACGATGGTGAATGATGACCAAATGCTAATTACCTTAGTTAAAAGTTTGTCTTCGCTTGATTAAAGAAGTAAAATGCATGTATTGATAACTAGTTTCTACCCATGCACGATCATCCAAACCTCTCAAAACAAGGGACACAAACTTATTTAGATAGAAAATTCAATAATGCATCTATTTCATTACGTCTTCATCAAACCACTCGCGAAAACATCATAACAATTATACTAGAAATATGATATATTTTACAGATTACACCATTTTATTTATTAATTTGAATTAGTTAAAGGAATTCTTAAAGCAAAAATGTGAGAGAATTAATCTCAGGTAAAAATAAAGTATAAATAAAAAAAAAATACAATTATTTTAGTTACTGATAGCTCTCTATCTACATATCCATATTTACATATAGATTAAGAAAATTTATTTCATGAATATAAACTCGACTTCTAAATAAGATATTTTAGTAGTTCATCCTAATGATTATCATTGGGGTAGCAACAGAAAACTAGTACGGACTTTCGTCAACATAATTGCCAGGTGGGTAATAGCTGCAAATGACGAACGTCCCTCCGTTGTTACACTTTGATCTAGCACACCTAACAGAATGTGTGGCCCTCCAAACGACTTGGGTATAATGTCCGCACTCATCAAACTTAGGACATTTTTTTGTCTTCGGGTCAAAGTTAACCTTCTCCCCGACCCACATTTTTACTGAATCTATACCGGTCATATCGCCAGAACCCCATGTTAGGTTCTCCCCATAAGGCCCGTAAGAGTGCACCAATTCACAATCCTTGATCTTTGAGTCTGCGTACTTTTGTGCATAGTCAGAAAGGGTATTGTTCCACTTGAGCGGGTCAACGCCAACCTCCGCACGAGCTTTGTTGTGCTCGGCCAGAAAATTGTCCTTGGTATTTTGAGCGAAGGAAATGCTACACAGTAACAAAATAGATAAGATCAACACAACATTTGAGGACTTCATTTTTAGTTGTGTAATTAGATATTGAACGATGGAACCTAATAATTTTAGCAAAATAGACATAGGTGTATATAATTAATGAAGAAAGTCATTCATGGTGCAAATTCAAACTGTAACATATGGAAGAAAATATAGTATTGTTACCAAATTTTAGTGGATTGCCTCCTATTTTGTAACTTGATTGATAAAAATATTGAGAAGAATATTTATTTAGTGGGCAAGCTCTTTGTGCTTCTTAAATTGGATGATAAATAATAGAAATAAAAAAAATTATGGTGAAAGGTTTATGGATTCCATAAGGAGGGAAATGTTGCACTTAATTGTATACAAACGTGAATGTCTCAAATACAGACAAACTAAGAGAATAATTCAAAGACACGTATTTATTGCCCAATATATATGTAAATTGTTTATGGTTGAGATTTTTTCTTCTAGAAATGATAATAATAATTAAAGTATGTTTTTTATCCGTATAACTTTTAATTGTTATAATTCGTAGATATTATTCAAAACTCAAGCAATCCTCTCTATCGTATATAAATTTGAAAATAATTATTTGATTAAATTAATTAGTGTAGCTCCTTAAATTATTTGATTGTTATAATTTTTAATTGTTATAATTCGTAGATATTATTCAAAACTCAAGCAATCCTCTCTATCGTATATAAATTTGAAAATAATTATTTGATTAAATTAATTAGTGTAGCTCCTTAAATTATTTGAAGTACATGAATATTTAACTCAAAGGTCGATATATACACAACACAAGGCAGGGTCATTTTTGTTGACCTTGGCTCCTAAACTTTTTAAATTTTCTTTTACTGATATTTAAAAATTATTTTTAGTTTAGATTCTTAAACAATAAGTTTTAATATAAATGTTATGTATGATTTATAAAGTTTGGGGGCTTATAGTTCCCCTACACTCATCTAAGATGTTCAGCTGCATGTGATAGATCACAACAGAGTAAAGAAATCAGCAGGGGACGTACCTTTCCTTTTCTACATTACATTATAAGGTTCCTTTTAAAGTGAATTCCTTTGCACTCAAGCATTTTTGACATCCACGAATTTGGTTCCCAATTTTTCATTTTTTTTCTCACAATTCTTTTAATTCATTGATAAATAACAATGAGAAACAATTAGTTACTCTTACTCTAAATAAAGTCTTGTACAAGTTATAAAAAGAAGAAATTCTTATACATTTTCATTTCATTTATTAACTTTGTATAAAACAAACACATACTATGTTTCTTTCTCCATATTAATTCACCTTTTTACCACACTTTTCTAATGAAAACATTTATCCGTCCATTACATTACTCTTTTGAATGAATTTTGTACATTTATTTTATTTATTAAATTATTTATATAGAAGAGTTACAAGATGATGCATTTTTTTTTTTTACTATTCTTCATATTTTTCCGCACGGAAACCTAAGGCATTAGTGTCTTATACCCTCCAAAAATCTTTTAAGTGATAATGTTTTGATAAAACAAAAACAATTACTTTCGTATGATGTAACGCCCCGCTATTTTTTATTACTAAAAAAAATTTCTTTTTTTTTTCTATTTATTATTATTATTAATTGAAAATATATCCTTTCATTTAGATTTCTTTGAATAAAATCTTAAAATAATTTCCTTGTAAAAAAAAACGTCACCATAAAAAAAAACACCACATAGATTACATCATAACCATACATCAAAAGTTGTTTACAAAACGTCACATAGATACGTAATATTGTGACAATTATAATATATACATTATTCTATTACATCCTCGTGTTAGCTAACATTCCTTGACATCTCCACACGTGATTACTGAATCTACGTCAACTGCTCCTCCGAATAAAATTCAGGATCATCACAGGTGTCAAACCACAGAACACAAACACGTAAAGGGTAAGTTTCAATATTTTAATAAAAATACATATCATATAAAAATATCAATACAATACATATCATATAAAAATATCAATATGATACATATCATAATCAAATAAATAAATAATAAATTGTGACTTAAATGAAATTTCTATATGATGCATGCTTCAACCTCAACTCCAAAAATATGTAATGTGGTACCATCTCAGATAATACGACATCATCATCGTAAAACTTACCGACCGGTTGGGATTCCACGGTGGTGCACGTAATCTCATAAACAAACATGTGATCATCATGAATTAAATGAATTCTCACCGTTGGAAATCCCCAAGTCCGGCATCCCACCAAGACGCACGGATTAAGTTATTATCCGCACCTCTAACCGAGGCCACCTCTTTTGAGGCATGTATGCATGAATGAAAATTTTACCTCCCTTTCTAGAATATCATTTATAATCATTCATATTTTGATGTACCATCAAATACCAAGAATACCAATAAACATCATGAAACCAAGAAATCAAGAAACACCAAGAAGACACCCATCAAAAGTAACGTATACGTGAACAGTACCGTATACGTGAATAGTAACGTATAAGTGAATAGTATCGTATACGTGAATAGTAACGTATACGTGAACGATCGTATACGTGAATAGTAACGTATAAGTGACCGTAGTCCGTGAATAGTACACCAGGGTAAGTTCCCGGGAAGAGAGGTGGGTCACTAATGGACACACTTAAGTACCAAGTCTTTCCTTAGCGAACTTTCCTAGACATGCACTTCCACACTACCACCCTTTTCCTAACAACAAGAATAATTCGTTCGATGTGGAAGATCGGACAAAACCGCAACCACGAGCATACTAAGAATTTTCTCAAGACCTTAGTATCGAGATAAAATAAAGATAATAACAACAAAGAATAGTAAGATAAGGATAGCTCCCCTTACTTGTTTCTCTCGGCCTTCCTATACTCTTCCTCTACTTACTTGTTCCTCTTTTAGAGATATTTCTTCCTAAGAGAGAGCTTGAGAGAATATAGAAATGTTCTTTTGTTTGTTTCCTCATCCGAAACTCCTAGGCCCTATTTATAGAATTCCCAAGTCTTATTTCTTCTGAGAATATTCTACGAATATAGAATATTCCACGTAATATTCTCTGAGAATATTCCACTGAGAATATTCCTGAGAATATTCCACTACGATAATTTTACTATTTACCTCAGTGATTTTATTATTTACTACAGTAATTTTACTATTTACCACAGTAATTTTATTATTTATCACAGTAAATTTACTATTTACCATAGTAATTTTACTATTTACCACAGTAATTTTATTATTTGTACAGTAATTTACTATTTGCACAGTAATTTACTATTTGCACTGATAATTAACTATTTGCACAAGTAATTTACTATTTGCACATTTTTATAGAATTTTTAGTAAATGTTTTAACTACGTTTTTAATATACGTATGAAAATAAATTTTTTTTTTTGAGGATGTTACAATTCTCCCCCCCTAAAAAGAAATTTCGTCCTCGAAATTTACCTCATTGAAATAATGTAGGATAGCTTTTCTGCATCTCACTTTCCAATTCCCATGTCGCATCATCCGTTTTCCAGATAACCTTTACTAAAGAAATATCTTTTCCTCTTAAGGTTTTGATTCTTCTATCCTCAATTCTCATTGGTAATGCTTCATATGTTAGATTATCCTTTATTTGTATATCATCTAACTCAATTACATGTGATGAATCAGGAATGTATTTACGAAGTTGTGAAACATGAAAGACATTATGAAGATTAGAAAGAATTGGAGGTAAAGCAATTTGGTAAGCCACGGGGCCTACTCTTTTTATTATTTGGAAGGGACCAATGAAACGAGGTGAAAGTTTTCGGGATTTTAAAACTCTTCCAATACCAGTCCATGGATTTACCCTTAAGAATACGTGATCACCAACATCAAATTCCAAATCTTTTCTTCTTTTGTCATGATAACTTTTCGCCTACTTTGTGCCATTTTCATTTTTTCCTGAATTAACTTAATCTTTTCTGAGGTTTGTTGTACAATATCAGGTCCTAAAATTAAACTTTCTCCTGATTCAGTCCAACACAAAGGAGTTCTACATTTTCTTCCATATAAAGCTTCAAACGGTGCCATACCAATGGAAGAATGAAAACTATTATTGTAGGTAAATTCTATCAAAGGCAAAAAGTCTACCCAACAACCCTTATGTTCTAGAACACAAGCTCTCAATAAATCTTCTAAAGATTGGATTGTTCTTTCGTTTGTTCATCGGTTTGGGGATGATAAAGAACTTAATTTTAATTTGGTGCCTAAAGCTTTATGTAGACTCTCCCAAAATCTTGAAGTAAATCTAGGGTCTCTATCTGATACAATACTAGATGGTACACCATGTAATCTTACAATCTCACCTATGTACAAATTAGTTAATTTCTCTAAAGAATACCTAATATTAATAGGAATAAAATGTGCAGACTTAGTTAAACGATCTACTATAACCCAAATTGAATCAAATCCCCTAGGGCTTCTTGGCAAAGCTACCACAAAATCCATAGATATGCTATCCCATTTCCATTGTGGTATTTCTAAAGGTTGCAATAAACCTGAGGGTTTTTTATGTTCTATTTTAGCCTTTTGACAAATTAAACAAGAATACACATATTCACAAATTTCTTTCTTCATTCGAGGCCACGTAACATGGTTTTCAAATCTTTGTACATCTTAGTGGCACCAGGATGAATACTTAATTTGCTTTTATGTGCTTCTTCCAAAATTGTTTTTCTAACTTCTGTTATATTAGGAATACAAATTCTATCTTGAAACCTCAAAATACCATCCATTCCAATCTTAAACTCACTACTTTTTCCTTGAGTTAAAATTTCCATTTGGGTTTTCAGAAAAGGATCAAATTCTTGCTTCTGTCTAATTTCTTCCAAAAATATGTTAGAAATTTGTAAAGCTCCTAATCTAATACTCGTATTAGTAGTTTCACACACTAAACTAAGATCTCGAAATTGTTCTAATAAATCCATTTCTCTAATCATCAGTGAAGACATAATCAAAGACTTCCTACTTAAAGCATCTGCTACCACATTAGCCTTTCCGGGATGGTAATTAAGTTCAAAATCATAATCTTTTAAAAATTCCATCCATCTTCTTTGTCTCATGTTTAATTCTTTTTGACTAAATAAATATTTAAGGCTTTTGTGATCGCTAAATACTTCAAACCTAGTTCCATACAAATAGTGTCTCCACATCTTAAGTGTGAATACTACAGCCGCTAATTCTAGATCATGGGTTGGATAATTTTTCTCATGAATCTTAAGTTGTCTAGAAGCATATGCTACCACTTTACCATCTTGCATCAATACTCCTCCTAAACCCATTTTAGATGCATCACAATACACTACAAAAGGTTCTTTGGGATCAGGTAGAGTTAATACTGGAGTAGTGGTCAATCTTTCCTTTAGAGTTTAAAAACTATCCTCACATTGAGTTGTCCAAATAAATGCCTGATTCTTTTTAGTCAAGGTAGTCAAAGGCAAAGCTATTTTAGAAAAATCTTTAATAAATCTCCTATAATATCCTGCTAATCCTAGAAAACTCCTAATCTCTGTTACACTTTTAGGTCTCTCCCATTCTAAAACAGATTGTACCTTACATGGATCTACAGATATTCCTTGACATATCACATGACCTAAAAAATTCATTTTCTCCATCCAAAATTCACACTTAGATAATTTAGCAAAAAGTTTTCTGTCCTTTAAAATCTGTAATACTATATTTAAGTGTTTGGCATGATCCTCCCTAGTTTTACTGTACACTAATATGTCATCAATGAATACAATTACAAAATGGTCAAGATAAGGGTGAAAAATTCGATTCATGTAATCCATAAATACTGCTGGAGCATTAGTCACCCCAAAAGGCATAACTAAATACTCATAGTGCCCATAACGAGTACTGAAAGCAGTTTTTGGAATATCCTCGAATTTTACCCTAATCTGATGGTATCCTGATCTTAAATCAATCTTACTAAAAATACAGGCTCCTTTTAATTGATCCATAAGATCATCAATCCTAGGCAGTGGATATTTATTCTTAATGGTTACTCTATTCAATTGTCTATAATCTATGCACATTCTCATGGTTCCATCCTTTTTCTTAACTAACAAAACTGGAGCTCCCCAGGGTGATACACTAGGCCTTACAAACTGTTTACTTAACAATTCTTCAATTTGTTTCTTGACTTCTGCTAATTCCACAGGAGACATTCTATATGGTGTTATGGAAATTGGTCCTGTTCCTGGAACTAAATCAATGGAAAACTCTATTTCTCTCTCAGGAGGTAATTGATCCACTTCTTGAAATATCTCTGTAAAATCTTTTACTATTGGCACACTACTCACCTCATTCTCAGATTTAGTTTCATTAGTGGTGATCATGTATACTTGGGTATTGTTTTCCTTTAAAGATTTTAAGACTTTATTTATGGAAACAATTTCAATATCCCTACTCACCTCCGGGTCTCGAAAAATAATTGTTTTGTCAAAGCAATTCAACAAAACATGATTAGTGGACAACCAATCCATACCTAAAACAACTTCAATTTGTTGAAGAGGTAAACAAATCAAATTGATACAGAAAGTTTTATCACCAATTTTTATTTTGATCTAGACAGATATATCGAGGTTAAACGAAGTCCCGGTTGGAGTATTTACTTCTAATTTAAAGTTTAATGAAGACACAGGGAGTTTCAATTTTTGTACACAAGAATATGACACAAAAGAATGAGTAGCACCAGAGTCAAATAACACAGTTAAAGGAGTTTCATTTATGAAGCATTTACCTCGAATCAAAGGTTCTGAAGTCTCAGTTCCATTAAGAGAAAAAATTCTTCCTTGAGCCTTCGGTTTTTCAGACGGATTTTCTGACATGCTTCTCTTTCCTGGACAATCTTTTGCTAGATGTCCCTTTATGTTACATTTGTAGCACCAGATGCATGATGAAGCATAATGTCCAAATTCTCCACACTTAAAACACTTGACATTAACAAGATTAGATTCACGATTTCTCATAGGAGTTTTAGAAAAATTTCCAGCAGAACGTTCCTTAAATCCTTGAGAAGTTTGGTATGGTTTCCCTTTATTTTCGAACCCAAATCTTTTATTTTTAATGGGTCCTCCAACATTTTTATTTTTATAATATACAGCCCTAGCACGAGAATCCTCATCATATATTCTACACATATTTACAAGCATTGGAAATTGGTGAATACCTTGATAATTTATAGCTTTGTTTTATTCGGGGACGTTGAGCCATTTAAAAATTTAACACATTTTAACCTTTCACCTTCTTTTCCATGGTAGTGTGTAGAATATCGACTAGATCTTCAAACTTAACCGCATACTCGCCATCTTGTTAAGTTCCCTTGTTTTAATTCTAAAAACTTCATTTCTTTTTTATTCCTTATATCTTCAGGAAAATATTTTTCTAAAAACAATTCCTTAAATCCTCCCCATTTTATTGTTTCTTCTTCCTTCGCTTCATACTGGTAAGTATTTTCCCACCAGTATTCTGCCTCATCTACCAACATATGAGTTGCGAAAATTACCTTTTTATCCTCAGAACATCCCATTACCCGAAAGATTTTCTCAATTTCCCTTACCCATCGTTGAGCACCTTCAGGGTCATATCCACCTCCAAAAGTAGGCGGATTATTCCTCTGAAAACGCTCCAGGCCACGATATTCGTTATGTTCGTTGTTGTTCCTACTTTGACTTCCAATTGCTTGAGCAAGTTTTTCGAGTGCCTCAAAGCAATTGCCTTATCATTTCCTCCAGCCATCTATTTACGAGAAAATAAAATCTCAAAGCACATCAACTAACAATCAAACAAGAATATAGAACACATAAACAAACAATCATTCACACAACCTTATTGCTTCTAAGCTCACTACTTAATCACAACAAAAACATGGTTAGCTCAAAATTCACAAGTCCAAGAACACATCTTTGCTCGATACCAACTGTAACGCCCCGCTATTTTTTATTACTAAAAAAAAATTTCTATTTTTTTTTTCTATTTATTATTATTATTAATTGAAAATATATCCTTTCATTTAGATTTCTTTGAATAAAATCTTAAAATAATTTCCTTGTAAAAAAAAAACGTCACCATAAAAAAAAACACCACATAGATTACATCATAACCATACATCAAAAGTTGTTTACAAAACGTCACATAGATACGTAATATTGTGACAATTATAATATATACATTATTCTATTACATCCTCGTGTTAGCTAACATTCCTTGACATCTCCACACGTGATTACTGAATCTACCTCAATCAATCTGCTCCTCCGAATAAAATTCGGGATCATCACAGTGTCAAACCCAGACACAAACACGTTGAGGTAAGTTCCAATATTTTAATAAAAATACATATCATATAAAAATATCAATACAATACATATCATATAAAAATATCAATATGATACATATCATAATCAAATAAATAAATAATAAATTGTGACTTAAATGAAATTTCTATATGATGCATGCTCCAACCTCAACTCCAAAAATATGTAATGTGGTACCATCTCAGATAATACGACATCATCATCGTAAAACTTACCGACCAGTTGGGATTCCACAGTGGTGCACAGAATCTCATAAACAAACATGTGATCATCATGAATTAAATGAATTCTCACTGTTGGAAATCCCCCAAGTCTGGCATCCCACCAAGACGCACGGATTAAGTTATTATCTGCACCTCTAACCGAGGCCACCTCTTTTGAGGCATGTATGCATGAATGAAAATTTTACCTCCCTTTCTAGAATATCATTTATAATCATTCATATTTTGATGTACCATCAAATACCAAGAATACCAATAAACATCATGAAACCAAGAAATCAAGAAACACCAAGAAGACACCCATCAAAGTAACGTATACGTGAACGATCGTATACGTGAATAGTAACGTATAAGTGAATAGTATCGTATACGTGAATAGTAACGTATACGTGAACAGACCGTATATACGTGAATAGTAACGTATAAGTGACCGTAGTCCGTGAATAGTACACCAGGTAAGTTCCCAGGAAAGAGAGGTGGGTCACTAATGGACACACTTAAGTACCAAGTCTTTCCTTAGCCAGAACTTTCCTAGACATGCACTTCCACACTACCACCCTTTTCCTAACAACAAGAATAATTCTGTTCTGATGTGGAAGATCGGACAAAACCGCAACCACAGAGCATACTAAGAATTTTCTCAAGACCTTAGTATCGGATAAAATAAAGATAATAACAACAAAGAATAGTAAGATAAGGATAGCTCTCCTTACTTGTTTTCTCAAACTTCCTATACTCTTCCTCTACTTACTTGTTCCTCTTTTAGAGATATTTCTTCCTAAGAGAGAGCTTGAGAGAATATAGAAATGTTCTTTTGTTTGTTTCCTCATCTGAAACTCCTAGGCCCTATTTATAGAATTCCCAAGGTACTATTTGCTACAGAATATTCTACAGAATATAGAATATTCCACAGAATATTCTACAAAATATTCCACAGAATATTCCACAGAATATTCCACTACAGTAATTTTACTATTTACCTCAGTGATTTTATTATTTACTACAGTAATTTTACTATTTACCACAGTAATTTTATTATTTATCACAGTAAATTTACTATTTACCATAGTAATTTTACTATTTACCACAGTAATTTTATTATTTGTACAGTAATTTACTATTTGCACAGTAATTTACTATTTGCACAGTAATTAACTATTTGCACAGTAATTTACTATTTGCACATTTTTATAGAATTTTTAGTAAATGTTTTAACTACGTTTTTAATATACGTATGAAAATAAATTTTTTTTTTTGAGGATGTTACATATGATGATACAACAAAAGAGAATCTTATAGTTGACCTTCTAAACATATCATCATGCTTGATGCAGACCCTTGTATAAGTGTTTTTCATCAAAGTGATTTTTGGCGTTGCTAACGCAAATGTCCCCATGTACAAAGCACTTCTAGATGTTCTAAAGATTATAGCGAAGAATGTTGTACTAAGTACATCTTATACAACTATAGTAAAGGTAAGTAATTTTATTAATTAATTACATATAGTAAAAACTAATTATTTATGTATTTATATTTTTTCTTATAGTTACATACATGACTTGAGCATAAACCAAGAAACAATGTAGATGTATGTAAAAGACAAAACGCAAGAAGGGAGGTTGAATTGTGTTAATTAAAAATTTTGTCCTTTCATCTGGTTGGTTTAAAATCGGTAGACGGAATTTTGTTCTTCTTTAAAGGTTGATTTTAATAACAGACGTTACTTTTTTATTATCCCCATTAGTCACAAGTATAAAAAAAATAAGCACAGTTATTTTTATACTGGTTCGTCTATTCAAGACTACGTCCAGTTACACAGCAACCACTAAGTTTTCACTACAAACCGTGAAAAGATTACAAGTATTCTTTAAACCCAACCGTTTCTAGCTAATACAAGATATTCTTTAGTCACAGTCTTCCCAGGCTAAACAACTAAGTATTATTTGAACCCAGCCTCTCCAAGCTAATACAAAAGGTATTCTTTGGAACATAGCCTCCCTAGGCTAAGACACCACAAAAGTGGATTTAAACTACGATAACAGCGAAAAGTATATTTACTTTTCGTGTTGCAGAGGTTAAGCGTGAGTCCCCATTTTGACTTTGGAAGCTTCTTGAGCAACGTAAACATTTATGTTTTGCGCGCGTTACTTAGAAGAAAACACTTGGACTTCTTCATTCTTCATAGACGATCCAATCTTCAAGCTTTAGTATGATACTTCATCTTGTATTGACTTCGAGAGCTTCATCTGAAGACTTTGTCTAGAGCATATCGTCTTATGCTTTCGTCTGATGACATGGCTTGGGACAGACAAATGACTTGAATTTTGATGATCTTTGAAGGTCATCTTCTATCGGTGCTTGTTCAGTCTGACTTTGGCTTGCAATGCTTCAATCTGATATGTTTCGTCTGTTCTGTAGTTAATCAAAACTTGAGACGTTAATCATCTTGATCTAACAGTGTGTGGATTTCTTGATCCTCAATCCACACAAAAAGTTGAAAATTTCAAATGCTCAATTCAGTAATACAGGCAAATATGGATGAGTGAACCAGGAAAAAAAATAGCTCCATATATATTTGGGTTGGTTGATATTCCTATCTTACTTTTAATATATTAATTATTATGTTACTAATTACTTTTTTACATTATAAGTTGACACACCTGTCAAACATGCGTCAAATAGACTAAATCGGTCATAACCTTACAGTAGTAGTGGACCTAGGTCATCTTTGGTGGATTACTCTATTAATGCTCAAAGTCGAAAATGTAAATTCAATTGGGGATTTATGCATGAAAATCAATTAATGCAACAGAAAAAAGTAACATCAAAACACAATAATAGTAATGAAACGCAAAGTTGAATTCAATTAAGGAAAAAAACAATCCGATCTCCGTCGGTTATCAATTCCCCTCATTGGCTCCTAAATACGAGTGCAACATTTATGCAGTGCAATTGGAGCCGGAATCCCTGCACTTCAATGCCGAACTAGCGCTTCAAAATCTTGGAGTTTTTCGTCGAACACTTGTTGGCCTTTAAATTCACACAATCGCATGAGAGTACATAACTCGGTTTCGACTCGCTTAATTAGTTCTCTTCATTCATCATCGATCAATGATGCCAGCACAATCAGAAATCCAAATCAATTTCATCAATCAAAAAATCAAAACGGAAAATCAAAATGCTAAAACAAACACATATCAATTAACAATCAAAAACATAGAGACTAAGAAAATTGAAGAACCTATTTAGATTGAATTAATTAGAAGAATTAGTTAGTCATGCTTATGAATTGAAAATAGAGTAAACAAAATTGAAACATTGAACGTAGCAAAGAAAATGAAGAAAAAGATGAAATCCTAGCATAGAAGAAGAAAAGGAATGCAAAACGAAAAAACCAAATAAATTGCATAAAATGTCAAAAGTTACATCAGAATTGAAGATGGGTCTATTTATAGAGCACAAATAATGTGCTAGTCATATGACCTTTAAGTAACCTGAGTGCTCCTCCTTTCAATCTCAACCAAAGCACAAATTAAATGATTCAATATACACATAGGAATTGGGCCTAAACTCCTAAGAAAAATTCGCTCAAAAATCTAGCAACAAATAAGCGTTATTTCAAGCCTTATTTTGTCCTAGATGCAATTCGAACTGAGTTTTAGTGTCTTTATAGCTTTTGTAGCCTTTTAAGTCTTCTTTAAAAAGACACTAAAAACATCTCAATCAGAGTTTCATAGCTCAAGATATGATAAAAATACTGAACTTGTGCAAAATAAAAATTTGGCAGCAAATTAGTCCAAAAACCACATTTTAGGCTCAATTAACCCTTATATCATGAATTCACTAAAACACATCAATTGATAATTAGTTATGCTCTAGTTAGATACAATAAGCATAAAGAAATTAATTAATATAATAACATATCGTAAGACAGTTATTTGTCATTTGGCTACTTTCCTTTCATATTTTTGTTTCCTTTAACCGTTGTTGTTTCTCGATATCACAAGCATGACCAAATTGATAAGATGTTGGTGGCTTTGTTTCCCTTGTATGTGTACCATTCAAACAATGAAATGAAATTCAAACTTATTATGGTCCTATATTTATTGTTGGGAAAAATAATTGTACAACAAGTTTACAGTATTATAATTACACACATGACATGTTGTTTGTATATTTACATATTAGACAGGTTACTAAATTTATATATGGTGTTTGTGCAATAAGTCTGATTCATTAAATTTATATAAGTTACCAATATGGTTATATGTATGTCAAACAAAATGAATATTAAAAGACTTATATTTCAAATCAATGATTTATTATCAAAAGCGACTTAAATACATCGATTTTATTTAACAAGCAAACTGAATTCCACTTTTTACATCCGTTGTAAAAAGTTAATACATTTTACGTCACCCATTATCTATATCAATTGTTGAACTGGTATAGAAATGTAAATTTAACTGACATTAATGACTAATATTGTACCAATGAAATAAGAAGGAAAAAAGATATAAACTTTTTCATAAGTTAATTTATAAAAATGCTCTAATGTTAACTTCTTTAAAAGC
The DNA here is from genome assembly GCA_026586105.1 of Hylodesmum podocarpum. Lineage (NCBI taxonomy): Eukaryota > Viridiplantae > Streptophyta > Magnoliopsida > Fabales > Fabaceae > Hylodesmum > Hylodesmum podocarpum. The sequence continues at coordinate 6,769,215 of JALJEV010000638.1, forward strand.
TAATTTTTAATTTACTAATATTCTCATTTTACAAATTTTCTGCGTTTCCAAGAGTAATAAATAAAATATTTTATAAAAATTATTTAAAATATATGAATTAAAACCAATTATGCTCTTTGACGTGTTACAAAAATAATTTAGAAAAGAATTTAAAATTTTTACAGATAAAATATATTATTTAAATAATATAAAAAAAATTAAAATTTTAGTTAAAAGTTTAAGATCTAAATATGAAGATGAAATTTAATGTTGAACAAACAAACAGTACAATTATATCTAGAAAAAACATCTATAAATTTAATTTAAATACCTAAATAGAATACACTCTAAAAGTATCTGCGGAGACACCGCTGTTTAATGAAAAAGTAACGTTGAAACCGAGGAAAGATGCAATATATATATATATATATAAAATAAAAGTGTGAGTATAATTTCCTTTAAATATAATTAATAAAATTAATATTTTTTAAATTTTAGATACCTTTAAATTCTCAACTAATTTTCCTAAAAATAAGAAACAATACACGTATAATTTAACTCTTTGAATGAATATTTATTAAATTACTCAGATACTTCTAATTTTTTTTATATAAATATATGTTAATGAAGTCAGTGTAGTTTTAGAAAATATATATAAAATATATAGGTTCATCGACTAATTATTATAAAGAATCAATTATTATTTTATCCTAAAAAGTGTGAAGGATATAGGTAATTTAATTTTTTAAAGATAGTAAAAAAGTCTATAAAAATGTAATGTATTATTTTAATTTTTTTGAAAGATATTTATCATTATTTTAAATCTTAAATTATATAATTATTATTATTTTAATTCTTAATACCAAAATTAATTTTGAATTCATAAAATAAATTAAATAAAAATTAATATCTTTTAATGACTATTTAATTATTTTTTAATTATTAGAATCGAATTGAATTAACTGATTTTTATATTTTCATGTATAAAATGGTCGTTAACTCTGATAGAAATAAAACTGGAAAAAAAAAAAAAACAAAAACAAGGTCGAGTCATGACGTGAAATGATACAAAACAATCTATGGATGAGTTTTCAACAGAACCAGACGGTTGTCCGGTTAAGCTAATGTCATACATATTAAGTAATCCTAACATTCGGAGTCAATTTTTAGGTCCCATCGTCACTATAAATAAAGCCGAATTGATTTCTCTTCTAACGTAGCCTACTTTTTTTGTTTTCTGACCTCCCCAATATTGATTCATGGCAATGTCCCATCCATTAATCAACAGGTTCTTGTTCAACCATTTTGTTTCACGTTATGCAAGAATTGTTCCATGAATAGCTCACATGCCTTTAATTTTAAATTTGCTTTTAATTCTTCCCATTGATTTTTTCAATTTTTATGACGAAGTATTAAATGTTGAGGCATTGACAAACAAAGGAACACCAAATTTCCGTTGCATCTCCCCTCTTAAAGATGCTGAGAGTCATTGCATGTTAAAAAAATATGAAAAATATTTGATAAATAACTGTAATACGTAAACAATTACACAATCAATTATAAAATATAAAATATAAAAAGAGATAAATATGTATATATATAAAGTGTAAAGAATATATATATACATATAAAGTGTAAAGAGTATATATATAAAGTGTGAAAAGAGAGAAATATGCTGATATTCTGTGACAGAGTTGCCTGGTTGGTTGAGTATTGCAGTTGTTAGTATAATAAAATTAAAAAATATGTCCTATCATTTATAGTTTCTTCCTGTAAAAGATTCATAATCTTTTGTAATATGTTGATTAATAACCACCATTGACTTTTCTACCATAGAAAAATATCGTTAACATTCACTGTAACAATAGATAATACCGGGCAGGAGAGGAAATTAGTCAATTGATATAATCAAAGATAGAACATTCTATTCTATGATTTTTATTTTTTTTAAATTTTTCTTGTTTACTACAACTTTTAATAGGATTATATAGCTAGGTCTAATTTATGTAAAAGTAAGGCACTATTTTGAGGATTCCTTACAAATATTTAATGTCAACTAATATTTCAATTGTACGAATAGCAACAATAAATTGCTTCTCTTTTTCTGTAAACCAGATTAATTTATGTTATTCATCATCACTTAGCAGTATCGTATTGTTTTAATTTTTTTAATTATATATTAAAATTTTAAAATATATAAATTATACTTGTTTAATTTATCCGAAAATGGTACTGTATAATCGTGGAATTAATCTTTATTCATATCATACATATATAGTATTATAACTCTTTTATTGTACAACTATGACTATAATTTGCAGCAGGGAGGCAGAAAATGGATGCGTAAATATGGACTGGGACAAGCTTCGATATCAAGTTATTCCAACTGATTACATGTACATAATGAAATCTAATGAAGACGGCACCTTTTCAAACGGAGAGCTCGTACCTTTTGGAAACCTTCAGATCGAACCACATTCTTCTGTTTTGAACTACGGACAGGTAGCTATTGCTTTTTCGTTAGCACACATATTTCAGAGGAAACTACAGGAAAGGAATTAAAAATCTCATATGAGAAGAAAGAGTTTTATTTTTTTTTAAAAAAAAATCAACTTAATATTATTTTTAAAACTTGTATACCCTCAATCCATCAATGTAAGGGTTAATGATTGAAGATATATAATACATGCATGAAAATAGGGATTATTTGAGGGCATGAAGGCATATAGAAGAAAAGATGGTGGGGTGCAGTTATTCCGACCAGAAGAAAATGCCCTACGCATGCAGATTGGAGCTGACAGGCTACTTATGGTGGCACCTACTATTGAGCAGTATGTTGATGCTGTCAAACAAGTTGTCCAAGCAAACAAGCGTTGGGTAAATATATATCTCTACCATTTTGTTTATCAGAGAAATTTATCAATGCACTTTAACACGTTTTCACCCAAGAATTTATTTTTTTTTCTTTTTTTTTAAATTATCACATACATTATGCTTTCAACTGATATGTATAAAAAAATTAATTTACAAGAAAAAATTGTAATCACGTAAACACATTTCAAATAAAAAATTGGTTGAAATTATAAATAAGTGGTTATGTTAGATTACTTGATAATATTTTATCTTTTATAATCTTTATTATTAATTGAAATTTGTTGAAATCATATTTTGGCGATTTCATATTTAATGAACCTCGTATATGATTTTAGGATTTTTAATAAATTTTGAAATATAAAAATGACGGATAAAATAAAAATATTAGAAAATGTGTTATTAACTGGACTAATTGGACCTGTAGGTGCCTCCTTATGGAAAAGGATCATTGTATATTAGGCCTTTATTATTTGGAAGTGGATCTGTAATGGGCATTGCGCCTGCACCACAATGCACCTTCCTCATATATACTAATCCAATTTGCAATGCTTACAAGGTGAGTGATCTCTAGGTTTCAACTTAATTTGAACTACAATTATAGAAGTTTATAAATAGTGAGAAGAGGAATTGAGGTTGTTCATTTGGACAGGGACAAACTTCAGCCTTGAACTTGTTGATTGATGAAAAGCTTCCTCGCGCGTTTCCCGGTGGGACTGGTGGAGTGAAAAATATAAGCAATTATTCACCTGTAAGTTAATATTCCTCACTCAACATGCCAAGATAAAATAATTGAAGTTAATTATAGGCACGTGTTACTAAACTCTCCAACAACAACTAATTCACCAACATTGGGTAGGACAAGTGATAACAATGTGTACCATGAATAATTAGTGATAACAATTATTCACGAATTACTATATATCTCATACTAATCATGTTAATTTATACCATCAAAAACCCTAACTCACCAACATTGGTTACGATAACTCATCAGTTCGAATCTTAGTTTTAGGATAATATTCGATGGAGAATATGTTAGAATTTTTTAAGTTTTGAAGCTTTAATATACTTTATTATGTGAGGAAGTTAAAAGAAGACAAACAGCTCAAAACCTAAGACAATTCATCAAAGATTTAAGGATCTACCACATGCTTGGTTATTAAAAGATAGATAAATACTTGAATTTTCAATGATTCTTAGTTAAAGATCGTGAAATGTTTTATGATTCGTCCTCCATTAAATCTCTTGGATTTTTAATAAGTACCTTAATCTCTCTTCAAATGGGAGAAGAGACAGTGAGTTTCACAGATAAATCAGCACATTAGAAACTATAATATTCTTAATTTGTGATTTTCATTTTCCCTAGCTGATTAATGCTCACATATGCTTACTTAACCAGCTTAATTATATGCATACACTAATTCAGCGGTTTAATATATTCACTTAATTTAACCAATAAAATAATAATAAATAGTTAATATAACTATTTTATAATATTAGCTCATATTATTTTTTAAAATACAAAAATAAAATATTCAGTTTATTTGCAATCGTGCTCCCGACAAAGATTAATTTTATTTACATTGGATATTTTACCACTACCATGGTTACAACAAAAAAGTATATATAAAATAAAATAGTTCTTATAATACTCCCATTTTTCTCTGGCAATGATTTAGTTACTAGCCATTAATTGGTAACCACTGATCAATTGTGTAGAAAGTTTAATATCAATGACAAATAGCATTACATGTACATATTAGTTCATAGAGGATGGTACGGCTCATATAAACCATGTTAAACGAGCAGGTTTTAAAAGTTGTGAAAGAAGCAAAAGCCAAAGGATTTTCCGATGTACTCTTCCTAGACGCAGAGGAACATAAATATGTTGAGGAGGTGTCATCATGTAATGCTTTCATGGTGAAGGTATAATGTTAAATTAATATGGTATTATTTTGTTACTTTGCCAATTTTACAATTTTCCATCAACATATATGTTTGTTAGTTTGACACCTTTTCATATTTCAAAATTTCGATCCCCAAGCTCATGCATATTATTTTGTAGGGTAATGTGATTTCAACATCTCCTACACTCGGAACTATTCTTCCTGGAGTCACAAGGAAAAGTATCATTCACCTTGCTCGTGATTTGGGTTACCAGGTGATTAATTTATTACTTATTTTGAATCAATAATTGCGAAAAAGGAAAAAAAATGTCTGTAGCCCAAAACGCACCATAAGTTTTTCACTTGTAACTACAAAGATTTTTACCAAAAACATTGTGTCACCAAATGAAAATATGTACAAGTTAAAGTAAATTACAGTCCATACCATAATGTTTGTGTAAATAGCACTAAACTCCAAACTTATTTAAATATTACACTATATTCTATTTGTACTATTATTAAAACTTATTTATCTTAATTGTTAGAAATACAAGTTAAATATTTTAAAAGTTAAATAATTTAAGCTTTAATAATCATTATGAATAAAGTTTTAAAATGATAAATTTAACTAAAATATAACCTATTTTTATATTATGTGAATAAAAATATTTCAAATATATAATTAAATTAAAATTTAAAAGAGTAAATTAAATAGTTATTTTACGTACATTCATAATCAATAAAAATATAAAAATAACATAAATGGAGTAGAGTGTAATATTTAAATAATTAAAATTTTTATTTTTATTTATATAAATATTATGAAATTCAAATGTAATTTACTCTTTTAAACTTTAATTTACTGATATATTTTTAAATAAATTGTATAATAAGTTGTTATATTTTCATTTATAGAATATATAAAAATTAAAAATTAAATTATATTTTAGTTAAATTATTATTCTAAATTATTTTTCATTATTATATATTTTAAATTATTTAAATTTTAAAATAATTCATATGCATTTCTTGTCATTATAAAAAGGT